>JBBEEQ010000006.1:0-625000 GCA_037950945.1 Hypolimnas misippus | reverse complement strand
GAGATTCAAGTTGGAATTTTAAAAGCCAATCAGAATTCAAAGAAATGGGTCATTGCAGGGAATCGTGTATATTAAGGGCAGAAAACTAATTTTTCGACGTAAGTAGACGTCAAAACTTGGTCAAAACATAGATTTCAACTTTCAAGTTGTTTTGAAAGAAAATTGTTTTAATAATACATTAAATGATTTGTGATGTGTAAGATCTTAAATATAATATAATGTCGATGTTTTTGTGCGGAATACTTTAGTTCTGTGTCGTTTGTGGTCAAACTTGTCTCAAGTTCTTGGAACTCCAGCTGGATCGGAACGGGTTATTATTCATTTTACTAATAATTATCTAAGTAGAATTAAATATTCTCAGAACAAATATTTGTTTCACATACTTTATGACTTACTTCTGTTGTTGAGTGTCAAATATTGATACAATTGCTATCGCGATTTCCCGCTTTTCCTAAAAACAAGTATGTTATTTCTATCACAACACAACGTTGACCTTCGCACTGTTTCTTTCCATTCTGGAATAATAATACGTGTAATTCCACGTTAAATTTGTTTATTTACATAATACAAAAATGATTTCAACATTGTTTGTTTTTTGTTGTTATACAGTTATTATATGTAAATATGTGTAGAGTGGGTTTCTATGTATTTGTTATAAATCAACTCGGCCGATTTTTTTTTAATCTCATAATTATATTCATTTGCTTAATAATAATAATGTAATTTCATAATTTTGAAGGTTGCTTGAATAGTAATTGTTAGTTTCTCAGATCTTATCATGATTTTAATATAATTATTCTTCTTTGACCCTGTATTTAACCTTAATGTATTCTATTATTTTTATATGTGTAATAGAATTTTCTTTATTTTTCAGAAGCGCCTGGTCAAGAAATGGCCGATGACCCAGAGCATCCATCTTCACACCAAGGTCAGTTTAATAATATATTTATATTCAGTTAGCACAACATTACATGTAGTTGTGATTGATTAACAAAACAGTAATCGTATAAGAAATCCTTTTAACTTTATATTAAGTAAGTAAGAAAAAGTTTGGATAAACATAATCAATGAAGAAAATATGCATGAAATCAAAAGTGAAGATATGTGTTCATTCAAAGTTTTATCAATATAATATTTCTTATATAAAATCTAATCAAGTTAAAGATATCCGATAACATTTCAAAATTATCTAATTTTGTACTTAAAAAATTCAAATAACGACATTTGCAAAGTTCAAATATTTTTTTTTTTTGGTCTTTACATTGCAAACAAAACAGAAAGAGCTTGTGCTTGTCTGCTCATCAGTAAGAATGTTTGTAAAACTTTGATATATTTAGTTTTTACTTTGCACGCAGATTTTACGTTAGCCCTAAGTATGAAGTTAGAACATTCTACAAAAATTATTTTTGGCAAAACTTTATTATTTCTTGAACTCAAAATTGGCCAACCGATTTGAGAAAGATCATATTATGCATTTCTTTGTTGTCTAAAAATTAAATTTTTCTCATTGTTAGAAAGCTTACACAATCTTGTTATGTAGAGAAAATTATATGTACGGTGCTGTGAGTGTCTGTAAATGTTCTACTGCTGGGCATACGACTGTTCTCCTATTAGGGACGAGTTTAATCTGCCATGCTACTCCAATGTTGATTTACATGTGTCAAAGTTTCTCCCGACACATGTAGGTTTTCTAACAGTGTTTTACTTCACCTTCGAGAGAACAATATCAATACTTTAGCACTTTGAAACTTAGCTGTACTAGCCTTGGTTTGAATGTGTGACCACTTGTTGAGGTTCACACATTTTCGCATCTTGGCTATTTGACGTAGTTACATATATGAAAAAAAAAAACTATTAAGAAGAAATTTTAACAATTAAATAAATGTATTTAAACGAGTTTATTTGTACAAGAGTCAATATTTAGTAACACAAGACATTCAAGACCAATAGTACAATTTTTTAACCTTTTACACTCTATGCTTATTCATATATTTAATTAACAAACTTTTTCATATAAATAAAGTAATTAAATTTACATTTTACATTATTTGGAATTCAAAATTTTTTCGATGAATACTAATGTTTTTTTTTTCATCATCAAATTATCAAACTTGAGTTTATTGTGCCTACAGACAGAATGTTGTATATAGGGTTGCCTGGAAGAGATCGCTTTTCAGCGATAAGGCCACAAGTTGTGCCATACACTATTTTGTCATATTTAATTATTTTTTATCTGTCTGTATAAATAATGTCTTGGTATCCTTTAATAAACTTTTAACATTAATTAATTGATAACATATACAATAATTTACGAGATATTTATGTTATTTACTAGATTGTGTCCATGATTTAGTATGTGCATGAATATTTACCCCAATTTTTTATTATTTTACCCCTATTTCAACCTGTTACAGCCCTATTTTCGCTTTAAAAAGTAGCCTATGTTTATTTTTAATAATATGTTATTAATATTAAATATAAATAGATGATTTTATGGCGTAATTTTATACTTAATTCAAAAACATTGGTTTTTAGTGGAAAAATCCATTTTGACCGCCCCTGAATTATATTGACTAGTTTCGCCGCGACGTGATTTTTTTTTGAAGGATGGAAATTTTGAAACTCTTTAAAATTGTTATTAAGCGGAAATTAGAATTATGAGTGAAAATTAGATAAAAAAAAACTCGGTTAAAAATCCATATTTCGTTGTAAAGCACAAATTGATATAATTATGTATTAGTCACCGGGCTATAAGCAGTAAGCTCTAGTGACGAACAATCTTTTACCGATCCATTACTTTGATTGAACATTATGTGATACATTTATCAAGCTCTGCTTACTTGGACTTTTATAAATACGAGCATGGTTGCGTTTTTTATTAAGTGGATTTTTTTTTAATTCGAAGATATTTACGTTTTCAATATTTAAAAAAAAGCGGTACTCCATGTTGTTGATGAGAAAAAAAAAATTCGCTTTAATTTAGGTCTAAAGGAGGTAACCTGAAAAATATTATTTCACGGGTTTATTTTACCAATTTGTCGGTGTGTATAATCTTTTGTACTAATGTTATAAAGACGTAAAATTTCTTTGTAAGTTCGTATGTAAGGGTAATCTCTGAAACTGCTGATCTTATTTGCAAAATTCTTTTTTCGTTGTATAGCGTGTTATTAAGAAAAGTTATAGGTCATGAAACGTGAAACTGCGACTAATAGGAGCGAAGAAGTAATCGTAAACACGAGTGAAGTGAGGAGCAGCTAAATATTGAAATAATACTCATGTAAAATTACTGCTCTTTAGTATTAAGGATCGGAGAGCTAAGCCGCGAACAGACGGATATAGCGAAACTATAAAGACGAGTTTTAAAAACGCCGATTGCTACTTTTAATTTTTGTCCTTGAAAAACGCGAAATATTTAACTAATACAATACTTTCTAAACTTCGTGAAAGGAAATAAAAAAGCGTGATTAAATTATCCACCCAATGGGTTGAAAAAGTTAATAACCGTAAAATTGTATATTCGCAGTGTTGTAACATAAGCGGCGAAATATTATGACTCGAATCCTGAAATCTAGGGCTGTGAGTCGGGGGCTCGTCCCGCGGATCGATGCCGGCAAGGCCACGGCCGCGCGGCGGTATCGATTACGTATAAATAGCGGTAGCCCTCTGCGCCCGCGCCCCCCACACACCCTCACCCTCCCCGGTTCGACGCCCCCTTGACCTTGTCATCTTTCCACGTGTCCGAAACATTTATCACCTGTAAACTTCACTCGGCGAGATACAGCGCGTTTATAATGAACTCGCCTGTTCGCTAGTCGTGTATGAAAATATTATGTATAGTCTGTTTTTTTCTTTAAATGTCTTTATTGGGTAACAATACACTGAACGAAATTCACGAAGTTTTGAAAATTTTTTTTTTGCATAATTGCAAAAATTATTCAGTTCAGTTGTTCAATTTATAATTTCTTATCTAACTCTTATGTGTCGTTAGAAATACGGAATATTTGTCTGCTAAATAAGACGAGTAAAAAAAAGTATATAACAAAATATATAAAGAAAAATATATGACTATAAAGTTACCAGGTTTAATAAGATTCGTTAAAGAGCAGGAACCAATTTCATAAGCAAAAAAATGCGTAATTTCGTTTACTTAAGTGACATATTTTAATCCAGTTATATTGATTTTAAAACCAAATTACTAAGGCGATTTTGATGAAAATTCTATAGGAACAACGGAAGTATGTCCTTCAAAACACGAAAAGTATTACAAAAAAATAGTTTCTGTGAAAAAATTTTGAAATAAATAATAGAACCCTGTATGCAATGTAGTCATTTAAGATAATATGAAAATGATAGTTTGTAAGTTAATTCATGCAATAAATAGAAACAGAAAAATAATGTCAGGTTTTGGATTCACGTCGAGACTTTCCCGTATCATCCCAGTGATCCATTTTTGGATCGGTTAATTCCATATTTTTTACTAATTTTTTTTGTTGCATATTATTGTTTATTAGGTTACTAACAAGTGATTCTGAAAGTTTCGCTTCAATCAGATAAGTTTAAGATTGGGAAGATATGGGTTAAGATGGTTTTAAGAATTTGTTAATCTGAAGAATCGTACATTGTACACGTTCGTCACTTTATTATAAACATTGTCAAATAAATAAACAAAACCATGGGCAATTTTGAGCTCATGGATATAATATTATTGATAAAAAAAAACACGAAAAATATTAACCAAATCGGTCCAGCCGTTTTCGAGCAATCGCTGAACGTACATTAAATAAATTGTTTAGCATTTTTATCGAAATAATCAAATCGCAAGCCGTGAAATACTTTTTATTTAGTAGTTTCGGTGGCCATCTGTGGTCTTCATCAGTTCCACTTCACTAAAAGTGACTTTCTGAAGGTAAATACATAAAATACCTAAATCGGTATAGGTGTGCCTATAATATTTGAGGAGTTCCCTCAATTTCTCCGGGATCCCATCATCAGATCCTGAACTGAAGACAATACCACCACCACATAGGACCACTTTAGAAGTATACCCTTTCAAACAAAAAAAAATTCAAAAATCGGTTCATAAATGGCGGAGTAATCGGCGAATAAACATAAAAAAAATTTACGGTCGAATTTGAACACTCCTTTTTTTGAAGTCGGTTAAAAATGGTACCCGACGAATTGAGAATTCATGTTATTTCAATTCTGCCGTGTTATAGTTTAGGTATGAAGTGATAAAAAATAAATTAGCATAAATTGTTCATAAGAAATGTAGGTACGCGGTATTAACAATGGGTACCTAGAACTGGTATTAGTCGCCGTTGGGTGATTATTTATTTTTATTTAAAAACAGGTATATAATTATATGTACATTTATAAATGATAAAAAATACAAGTAAAAATATTAAGAGGTTAATGTATTTTTTTAATTACTACTTGATAATTTTAATCGCGCGTGTATTCATTAACAGATGTCTAGCTTGAAGTGTTGTAAAGGTGCCTGAGTTAGATCACCCGAGTTTTATTACTGCTTCGCTCCTGTAAGTGCATGATTTAATATAGGCTATTACCTTGCTAACCAAAGCATCAATAGTTTTTTAAATCGGTATAGTAGTTTCGAAGCATATTCAATGCAAACAAATAAACAATCAAATTTTTCTTATTTTTTATCAGTGTAGATAATATCCGACCATCGAGTTACCTGATGTTAAGGGATCACCGCCGCCCATGGAAATTTGCAGCACCAGAGGTGCCATAAACGGGAAGTTATAAAATGAATGAGTTATGGGGAGGGAAGGGAGAGCTGTAGGATTATTAAGGATAATTAGGTATTATTAATTGTACCGACAATGCTACCAGGACGGCCTAATGTAATGTTTGTAAATAAAGTGTATGCGGCTGCACCTATAAAGGCTTATTCTTTTTTTAATTTGTCAGGACAAGATGTATGTGTATGTTTTCAAACACTTTCTGTGTTTGAAAAATCGTATGAAAAAGTTAATTCGTACGAAGGTCATAGTGGAAAGGGTATAACATAGATTCATGTTTTTAGTTAAGACACCCGTTCGTAGCTGACGAGACAGGACAAGACGAGATGCGAGAATAAGTAAAAAAAATTGTAAAGTAATCATTAATTGATCCGTTTTCAACCGGCGATTGTTCATAAAATTGGATACT
The DNA here is from genome assembly GCA_037950945.1 of Hypolimnas misippus. Lineage (NCBI taxonomy): Eukaryota > Metazoa > Arthropoda > Insecta > Lepidoptera > Nymphalidae > Hypolimnas > Hypolimnas misippus. Next base: position 618,826 of record JBBEEQ010000006.1, on the reverse strand, counting down.
GATAAGTAATAATGTGTCAACCCACAAAAAGTCAAATTCGGAGATATTGATGTATTTTGATGATGCGTCACGTATTTAACATTATTTAAATAATTTTCAAGTCATGTAAACAAAATAAAACTGAAAAAAAGTTTTTTAATTTAATGTTTTGAATATTGAATTGTGTTCCATATTTTGCAAAATGCAGTAATCTTGTACATTTGAAAAACGTATGATTAGATAAAACGTTTTATTATACCCACCTGCTTTTAATTTATTATAACTTCATCCAATTAGAAAATAAAAGATGGATATATACTTCGTCAAACAAATTGATCAAGAAAATAGGTTTGACATGTTTAGACGCCATTTTCTCAAAATGACGTCCGTGTGGCTTGACATAGTATTGCTTATCAGCGTCCATTTATCATTATTATGATAGAGTTTAGCTGTAGTCAGTTAATAAATTAACATAACAATTCGCGTACGGGCTACTACCACTCGCTCAGAAAATGAGCATGAAGTTGCTCCGTTTCGTTCGGTGAATGAGTGAGCCGGAAGCCCACCCCTTCCCGATTCCTTTCCTTACTGTCTGTTCTCTTTCCATCCATCGTTTATATCTAATTGACAACGCATTTGTGGCTCCTCTGGTGCTGCAAATATCCACGGCGGTGATCGTTTAACTTCAGGACCCGCTAGCCCGTTTGCCCCGAAATTTATTATAAACAAAAAACACGTGTACTGTAGATAGTTTTCAATCGTGAATTACTATTTTGGATATCGTTGTCTTAGATTTTCGCGATTATTATTCATTGAAATGAAACTATTTTAAACGGATTTAAATCGCGTATATTAATTATTTTTATCATCCCGACGTTTCGAGCACTTTGCAGCGTCTACCCGTGACCACGAACGCTGCAAAGTGCTCGAAACGTCGGGATGATAAAAATAATTAATATACGCGATTTAAATCCGTTTAAAATAGTTTCATTACTATTTTGGAGTAAATAAATAATCTATTAAACGATATATTACAAGGCCGTTCAAGCTATATTGATTTGGTTTTCACATACGATAAAAGATAATCTATTATTATTAATTAGTTATGTTAAAAATCGATTTAGGGTGAGGAAAACGTGTTTTCTTTAAATAGTTTTTAATTGTCTCCCAGTATTACACGTCTATATAAAACTTGAGTCGAAAATAACGTTTGTATTTGGGTCACTGCACATTATAAATATACCGAATTTTAACCATCTACGTGAAACGATCTCATATTTTTCTTACATATGCAAGAAAGAGACAAATGATTCCATATATTAATATAGAACACTAAAACTCTCATACTTTGTCTCGAAAACAATTCTAATATTTCAATAAAGTTGTTTTGATAATGTCTATATACATATATCAATTGCCAATACATTATATAGTACGCTTATTGAAGTGACCCAATTGAAAATTTTCCTTCTAACGAAATGTCGATAGACCATAGATTAGGAACCACAGATTTGTATGAAGCTAAATTTTAATTGTAAACATTGTGAACTCGTTTCACACATATTTTGAATTTATTCAGTTTTGTATTCAGGCCTGTTTGAAGGTTCTAATGTCCATAAAAATCGGCTTAATTTAAAACACTTCGATAAGTTTAATAACGATATTACTTTAACATCTTTATTTTTTTCTTCTGACATTTTATTCATTCGTATCAACAAAAAAATACTTTGTTAAACAAATGCAACAAATTTCTAAAAATTCAAAACAAATACGTACGAACATAGACTCATTAGACTTATTTATCACAAATAAGTCAACCGACAATTGACAATATTATAATCCGAAAATATTGGGAACATAACAATTTGCTTTTCAAAATTTAGTTAAGGTTGGATTTTCGACCCCACCGATCAATCTCCGTCGTGTTTTCTCCATTCCACGTGACATTGGCGAATTAACATGTGTCTAATTGGCACAATAAAAAGCCATCAACCAAAGAATTGAATTGATAACATTTTGCTATGGACTTTTAACACATTTTGACAGTCAAAGCAGGCGTTTTAGTACAACAAAACATATTGCAGCTAGTAACAGCCTGTAAATATCCCACTACTGGGCAAAGGCCTCCTCTCCTATTAAGGAGAATGTGTAGAGCTAAATCCACCACGCTGCTTCACTGTGGGTTGGCGGATATACATGTATCTGAATTTCTTCCGATACATGCAGGTTTCCTCACGATGTTTTCCTTCACCGCCGAGCTCGAGATAAAATTAAACACTAATTTAGCACTTAAAAAATCAGCGGTGCTAGCCGGGGTTCGAACCCGCTATCATCGGTAAAGATCGACGTGTTCTGACCACTAGGCCATCTCGGCTCCTATTGCAGCTATGACAGCGATAATTTTCAACAAGTAGATCTCAGTTGTGTAAGTATTGCAGGTAAAACCGCGAGGCAATCCACTACTCTTGTAAACGCGTTTATAATTGAATGCTGATAAGCAAAACTACGTCAAGCAAAACGGACTTCATTTTGAGAAAATTACGTCTAAATTTGTCAAACCTATTCTTAATAAATTAGTTTGAATTAGTATATATCCCTTAAGGTGCAATGAGTTAAATGCGGATTGGTATAATGAAAAGTTTTATCTAACATATCAATTTTTTTCTATTTGATAAAAGGTATAATTAATTAAAAGCGGATTAGTATAATAAAATGTTTTATCTAATTATTGGATTATAGGATATTGTGAAATATGGAACACACTTCAATACTCGAAACATTGAATTAAGAAACCTATTTACGTATTTATTTAGTTTATATGACTTGAATTTTTTTTAATAATGTTAAATACGTGACGTATTATCAGAATACACCAATATCTCCGAATTTGACTTTTTGTGGGTTGACACATTGTAGCTTATTTGCATGCAATTGTAGCAAAGTTTGTTAGGATGGAAAGATGAAAGGATCTGCTTTGCTTGTTCACGCAAAACTACTGGACAGGTTTTGATGAAACTACAGTAATAGCTTATACCTCAGAATAACATATTAGACTACACTTTTAGAGATACATTGTAGCTAGCATTAGACATACATTTCGCCCGCGACCTCGTCCATTTGGGATTCGGTTATATCGCGCTCTCGTTTACATCGCATTCCCACAGGGGCCGTGCATTTTTTCGGGATTAAAAGTAGCCTATGTATTTTTTCTAGCTTTAGACTACCACTGTACCAAATTTCATCAAAATTGGTTGTTTAGTTTAGGCATGATTGCGTAACACAGTGTTGCTTTTAAAAGCTTGTATTTAACTTGCAATGTATGTTTGTTCGGGTGGAATATTGCAACTCAAATATGAACCAGTTATACTTTTAGTTTGGATGACAATGCACGATTGGATGTGTGACGTCATCCTTAATCCAAGATGGCGGACTAGTTATATTGTATTAGTAAGGATTGGGTGATTTAGCTAATTATCCGAGTGTCAGTAAGTCGGAAACATCCCTGTTTATATACAGTCCAAGTCGCGGGTTCGTTTAGTATGTACATATGTCATCACATTTTTTTTTGTCTACAAGATAATTGAGGACACGTAGAGTGTTATCTACACTGATCAAATATATTAATAGGATTAATTAACTTCAATTAAGACTAATTTAGCGATAGTGAATGTAAATGAAAATAAAATTAATGCAATATTGTTTTCCTATTATGTAATACTAGTCACGCCTCGCGTTCTTACGAGCTTTATTTAATTAGTAAAAAAAAGTTAAGTAACAACCAGTAAATGTCTACGTGCTGGGCAAAGGCGTCCTCTCATATTACAGAGAAGGTTTAGAGCTTGATCACCACTCCGCTCCACTGCGGGTTGGCGGATATACATGTGTCAGAATTTCTCCCGGCACATGCAGGTTTCCTCACGATGTTTCCTTCACCGCCGAGCTCGAGATTTTAAACAAAAGTTTGTCACTTGAAAACACAGCGATACTATCCAAGGTTTGAACCCGCGATCATCGTTTGAGATCAACAAGCTTAAACCACTAGGCTATCTCGGTTCCCTTATTAATGTTATTAGTAGTTAATAAGTAATCAATTGATATTTAGGTCCTGCGTGGAACGACCTTGTTCCTTACAAAACCCGTTGTAACAGAGCATTCTACTGAGGAAGAGTCTAGCTGTAGTCTACAGCTCGCGACTTACACAGCTGACTACAGCTGGGACACGGGCTGGCTCGACCGAGGCAGTACCACACTCACAGAAGATCGGCGTATAAAAGCTACCAAAGCTGACTTTCTTTTCATCCCTTACTCTTTTTTAAACTAGGAAAAAAACAATAGCTTTTAGAACTGTGTCGCATAACGAACGCTACTGCAAGTGCATCGTAAAACATCTGAGGAACAGTTAAATTTTTAACCGACTTCCAAAAAAAGAGTAGGTCCTCAATTCGTCGAAGACGTTTTAATGTGTATATTATTTATATTTTAAAAATAAGTCTAAGCAATGGTATGTTTTAAATCCTTAATGCTTCAATTTCTTAATCTTTTAATCGGACGTTTAATGTAAGATCTATTTTATCGACTTGTTTGTTTTAAATTCTTGAAAATTATGCGATTAAACATCTCTAAAGTAATTCTATATATGCCGAACATTCGTATAAACATTCACGCCCTATTTTACCTGATATATAGCAGGTGAATTTAATGTAATGGCATGGAAGGACTTCTGTGCCAAATTGCATATTTCTAAATCCATTAGTTTAAATTGTCTCTGTAGCATTATGGTAAATGTAAGCATTAACTCTTTGGATTTGTAACTTGACGAACCTTTAAATAAATAAATAAATAAATTATCTTGTTCTTTATCGATATTTTTTAAGATTTTTTTTATTACTTACGCGCACTAGACCTGCCAATGGTATTGTAGAAATGTGATTGAATTAAATTGATCTTGGAAATTCGAGCATAATCGTTATAAAAATTTGAGTAAAACATCGATATATGCACTGTATACATAGATAAAGCAAGTGAGAAAGAATATATATTTATGTCATAGTTAATTATAGACTTTCAATAATCGTGTTTAACGGACATTATCTGTGCAATCTTGTTAGTTATCTCCAGTCATTAAAGTAATCGCAGTTTAATCGTTTATCAATACAATGTGTTTTTGTTGCCATCTCGTGGACATCTGCGATACTACGCGATGTGTTTTGAAATCTCTTATTAGTGTAATGTACCTCCATGATAATTGGATGCCGTTAGGCATAATGTGTCGACACACAAAAATTCAAATGCAGAGATATTGATCTATTTTGATATTCCCCTATAAAACTTTTTTTTTATCGTTGTCTTAGATTTTCGCGATTATTATTCATTGAAATAAAACTATTTCAAATTTTATTCGATTTGATAAACCACAGATCCTCGCTAGAGAACACAGATTCATTCCTAGAATGATACGCGAGGCTATTGAAATTCATAAACATCCGAACTTCAATAGAGAAGATGGTTGGAGACTTTCAAACACCTGGGATCCACTTATTAAAAATTTAAAATCCCGAGTCGAACAGACTGCAAGACCCAAAGATACAGTTAGTGCCTTTTGCGTGCAACCGGAACGTTATTCAAGATACCAACTAAGAAACCGTTGGTGGTAGTTGTAAATAATATTTTCTAAAATATCAAATAGACAAATGTCACCTTAGTCTACCCGTGACCACGAACGCTGCAAAGTGCTCGAAACGTAGGGATGATAAAAATAACTAATACACGCGATTTAATCCGTTTAAAATAATTTTATTTCATTTTCTTATGTAACATTAAAAAAAATTTCAAGTCCTCGAAACTAAATAAGTATGTTTCTTAACAGTTTCTTAATTCAATGTTTCGAATTTTAAATTTGTGTCCATATTTTGCCAATTATACAATAATCTTAAATATTTGAAACACTCCATAATAGATGTATGGACGTAATGAAACCCATACGCTTACGGTTCTTAATTTTATTTAGCAAGACCACAAATGTGTACTTGTACAAATAATTGAAATGGCGAAAATGAAGAAGAAGGGTCGAGTGGGGCCCGTCCGCGCCTTTTATACTCGGGCCCCCGTCATGCGTAGACACGACGTCACGCTTGGCCATTGGTCCGCGCCGCAAGTCTGCACCGCCGCATCGGTTGCAACAATAGATAAAACATTAATTATATCAATCGGCTTTTAATTGAATATAAATTTTATCAAAATAGATAAGAAAAGAGAGATATATACTTCTTCAAACAAATTCATTACGAATATGTTCGACATCTTTAAATGCCACTTTCTCAAAATGAAGTCCGTGGGATGTTAAGGCGAGAATCACACGTGTAAGTTTTGTTCATAAAATTTATATGAATTATTTATCATTGCTTTTTATCATGAAAAAGTTTACTAGATGTTCCTTATTTTTGAAATAGTTAGGTAACTGTTACTAGGTTGTCTTATCAATTACGATGGCAAAACTTACAAGTGTAATTCTTTCCTAAGAATGCTGATATGATTTTTGTAGACAAATTGTTTAGTATGAAGCAAATGAATATATTGCGAAATTGTCAAACTTAAAGGCGCCTTGCATCGTTGAAACGCACCAGTTGATATTTCGGATGCGCATGCGCAAGCGATACCGCGCTTTACCCGTTCCTGTGCTGAGGACGGGCATCGCCCGGGTTTTAGTGGCTATAAATCTGCACGTAACCCGATGTGGAATCGGGTATCTTTCGCCAATTATCTTTTATCTTATCTTAATTATCTTTAAAAAAGGTAATGAAGACGTATGTATGAAAGCCCCAAATCAAAATTTAATTAGCTCAGATGTTCAAATGTTGGGTTTTATTTCGGTATATATCCAAAAATACAAAATAAAAGCAAAATAAAAAAAATACCGGATATATTTAAAGATATATGTAAAGACTAAGAATGTACTCTTACTGTTTATGTTGTGTTATCATGATTATAATAATAATTTCGTTATTATATTTTGTGTGATATGGTAAAATGTACATTTTGCAAAAAAACGAATTAATATTCACGGTTAGAATAGAACATGGCTACTCGTGATTCGGTCTAGATGTTTTATTAGATTATATGAAGTATATTTTTATTGAATCGTTACAGCCGTTTCCGAGAAGTCATTTATATTTACATATATGCTTAAGTAATATAATGTAAGTACAATTGTATACTATATAGTCAAATGAGCCGGGGTGGTCTAGTGGTCAGAACACGTCAATCTCAACTAATGATCGCGGGTTCAAACCCTGACACCGCTGAGTTTGCAAGTGCTGAATTTTGTGTTTAAATTCATTTCGTCCTCAGCGAGGGAAATTATGACATATGTATGTATATCCGCCAACCCGCAATAGAGCAGCGTAGTGGATTAAGCTCTAAAGCTTCTTAATAGTAGAGGAGGCCTTTTGTCTAGCAGTGACACATTCCCAGGTTAATCTACTAAGTCAAACTTTGTTACAAAAAAAAATAATTCGTGCTAGCGTAATTGAATGTCTTAAATTTCGTATCCTTAAGTTGTATGTTTTTTACCTAATTTTTTAAGAGACGTATGCGTATAATTCATAAAATTGTGTTTGCTTGTTAGCATGTGCGACACCAGTTGGAAAACTTCGATAATTGATAGCTATCTGGCTAATTATACCGCGCACTGATAAAGCGCCTCCCGCGGCGCGATAGCATTGTTATATTGTTTATTTTATTATTTCGTGTTCATCCACGTGTCGGTACATTATAATTAAAAGTTTAAATGTTATGCCAGAAATGATAGAGGAGATCTTTAAGGCTATAATGGTGGGACCATGGCCTTAAAAATTAAGAAAATATGAAGGGAACATCACCTAATTGTTTTTTTTTTCGCTTATTAAAAATAACAGATCGAATGTTTTAAAATCGGTGATAAAAATACGGAATCAGGTGCAGCCATGGTACTTTCACTAATTGTATCTGTTTTACTCTTTTACACACTTGTCGTCTGAATAAAAATAAAAACATTGATATAAATCAAATTCGGAGATATTGATGCATTCTGATAACACTATACAAAAAATTGTCAAGTCATGAACTAAATAAGTACGAGTACGAATTACGCACTATATAATGTTCGAATATGAATGGCGCATTATATTTTTCATTATGCAATAATCTCGTATATTTGTAAAACTTATTACTAAATAAAACTCTTAATTATAGCAATCTGCTTTTAATTCATTATACCTTTTATCGGAATAGAGAAGAAAAAGGATACATACTTCTTAAAACGAATTTATGTACAACTTAAGTTTGACATCTTTAGACGCCATTTTCTCAAAATGGAGTTCGTGTGGTTTGACATAGTATTGCTTATCAGCGACCATATATTTTCATTGTTTCTTATTTTTTATTTTCTTATTTCGACGCCTGGGAGGAGGGGTAGGTGGGGGTGTATTAATTTAACGCTGAGTGAGGCGCTTGGTATAAAAGGTAGGAAATCCTTGGTTTAGTGGGTACCCCGGTACCTTAGTTGCTTCCTGAGACTAACTCACTATCTAACTGCAACTTCATTTTGCTTTCATTTTCTAACATTTACAGGCACCAAGGTTAACTAAAAGCAGATTGGTATACTAAAAGTTTTATCTAATAATAAGTTTGTCCAATATATCAGATTTTTGTTGTGAAATACTGTACACACTTCAATTTTCGAAACATTAAAATTTTTTCCTGTAATTATATAGTTTAGATGACTGAATTTTTTTTAAATAATGTTAAAAACATCACGCAATATCAGAATACATCAATATTTCGAAATTTGACTTTTTATGTATTGACACATTATTGCTTATCAGCGTCCATTTATCCTAGGAAAGTGCAAGCCGTTTGTTCGACGCTCACGTAAAAACCAATGGAACGATTGTGATCATATTGTGTCACGTGCTTTAAATTATTCTTGGAATGTTCGATACCCGATTATCGTGAATAATAGTTGGCAGTGTCGAATGGCAATTAGCATGCCTGCCAGTATAAAGTAATGTTTCTGTGCAACGTCCCTTTTTACGTTTAAAAAATTGATTCTGCTTGATAGCCGTACCGCTATCCCAAGAAACAATTTTTTTTAATAAAATTAGGTGACAAACGAGCAGACATGACACCTGGTGTTAAGTGATCAGCGCCGCTCAAGGGTTATTGCAGCACCCGAGGAGCCACATGTTTGTGGAACTCGTTGCCAGCTTAAAAGGAAATAAGCGATGAAAAGGAACAGGAAGTAAAGAAAGGAATCGAGGGACGAGTATAATCTTCCGACTTACACTCACAAAGCGAAACTTGGCTATATTGGCTACTTTTTGCCGTTATTCTGTGAGAGTGAGGTACCCAGGAGGTACTGTAATCAATTAGCTAGACTCTACCTCAGTGAAATTCATAAGTAACCGTTTGTTGTTTTATACCAAACAGCAAAAATTTGAATAGATACATATGTATATTAAATATGCGTTACCTACATTTTAATATTTTGAAAATTCATGGAATTTTTTACTTCTTCAGACTTCAGACTTTTGAAAATCGGTCTGTAATTGTTTATACAAATACATACAGAACTGAAGAAAAAATACTGGGATTTTGAATAATTTCTAATTTTGAAAATCATGCCGAAAATTGTGGTCTTTTTCCTGAATAAGCACTATTGTCTAAAATAGGCGAATGTTTATTCTCGAAAAGTATATAATTTATGATTATCACAAATTTTGCTCACGATCTTCATCAGTCACATCCTTGAGGATTTTAAAGTTTTGCAAGTAGATACTTCAAGAAAAGATTTAAGTAATGTTACTTTGATCATTCTTCATGGTACATACTGACTCGCTGAGTATACGAGTTACTTTGTTTCATCTGATCTGACTATGAAATCCTATCGTCTTCGTGTTCGGCGTCAACTACAAGAAACATACAAATCAATCATTTATAACGTTATCTATATCTATACTAAATTATGAAGAGGTAAAGTTTGTTTGTAAGTTAGTATGAAGGGGATAATCTCGTATATTACTGATTCGATTTGAAACATTTTTTATGCGTTAAATTGTCTATTTATTGAGAAAAGTTATAGGCTATATTACACCACGCTGTAACAAATAGAGCATTAAGCATAAGTGCGAGCAAAACCGCGAGGGGCAGTTATATGAGTAAATTAAAAAAAACATTAATATTCGCTTTCATGTATATACAGATTGGATAAGTATTTTAACCGTTATAGCTACAAAAAAACGCTCTTAGGAGACTACCTACATTTTGGACATATTTCTGCACACATAGAGTTCCAAAAATGTACAATAACTTTTTTATTGCCACTCGATCCTGATTCTTTTGAAGTTTAAAAGCATCTATCGACTCAACTTAGGTCAGAGTACTAAAAAAGTCGCTAATCGAAAAATAACTTATCCTATACATCTCATACGAAACGAAACCTCTTATCATTATAATAAACCAATTTTTTTAAGACACACTCGCTCTTGCAAGGAATACTGATCGCAAAACAGAAAAAGAAATGTTCGTTTATTCGATATTCACTAATATATGTATTAAAAGCAAGACAAAGTTAAGTGATTGTCTAGTTCGTCTCAACGATGTCGATAGTATCCATGACTTTTGAAAACCACTGTCCAATTGTTCTCAAATAAATTGTCAATTTATTAGTAACTAGCTGTCTTCTTTCGTTTCATTCGCTTTGTGGTCACTGTGTCCACCATATGAGTAATAGCCCGATGTAACATAGCCTATAACCTTCCATCATAAAGGGGCTATCCAACCCAAACATATTGTTTCAAAAAGAATCAATAGTTTCAGAGATTGTCTACATACGAACTTACTAAAATTTTTTCCTGTATAATATTAGTATAAATAAATAATCGCATTAATTTATAAATGATGACACCGGCCGAGACTTGATTTTAGCTCAGTCATCGCTGATCTAATCAGTGTATCGACTTAGTACTAATCAATGTGTAACGTCACTGAGATACGGACGAACAGATATTGATAATGCTCAATAGACTTATCAGGCCGACTGCGCGACACAAGGGAGGGTAATGTGTTTATCAGTCTATGTATGTGGATTTGTACCTTTGTAGCACTATTTACACCAAAAACGTAGTCCGATTTTGATTCGAGTCATAAAAGCGCGAATGTCATAGAAAGTATAAGAATTTGAAAAAAATAGAAATGGCCGAATTTGGACGCCATAATGTGAAAAATAGAAAATTAAACATGGACAAACTATATCTAATGGGGTATCCTTAAATAGGTATCTAATAAAAAGCATTTTTAGGTTTCTTATATAATTTTCCAATCATTATAATCTTTTAGACAAAATTGCTGGCTGTGCAGTCTGCAGATGGTCTGGTTTTTGTTTATTTAAATTAATGACTTGTTTGTGCATGTGTACATACTTACACATACATACATATATTATAAAAATACACGAATAGGTTTATATTAAAAAGGTTTCAGTTAGTTTGAAATTTAAGCTATTCAAAAGTTTAAAATGGTAATATTCTTTGAAACGATACGATCTACAGGCTTATAATTAAGACTTAAAGAAAAGCAACCGAGTTTAAATACAAAATATGTAATTTCGTTTACTTGGATAACATATTTATTCCAGTTATAATGTTCAAAAAATGCTTTTCGTTATAAAATAAAATTTATCCCATATTTTTAAAACGGAGATAAACAATTAATTCCTAATAGAAAAAAGTACAAAAAAAATCATAACTTCGTCACACTCAGACTACAGTCGAAGCGTTAAAGATAAATTGACATAAAAAATCCATTAAAGGAACCAATTACCGGGCCGTCTCAGCGTGTTGTGACTACGGTTGTTTGGATACGGAAGGTCAAGGGCGCTCATAGGAAGCCGGGAGAGGCCCCGGCCAGGGAGGACCGCCCCCGCCCCGACTCCTGAGCATGGGCGTGGCTCCGTCTAGAAATAGACTCGGCAACATAGTTTGTCAACACACGCCCACGTTCTCGAGCCTGGCGAGGGTGGCGGGCGGCAGGCTTCTAGGAAATCGTTCTGCGTGTCCCCGGCTATTGTTTCAGCTAGCAGGTTTATCAGCGTTTTGCTTGATCGCGTTCGCGGGTCACCTTCGTTCTGGAGCGTGTAGCGTACACTCTAATTGATACTAACTAATTGGAAACTAACTGAGCCTTTTTTCTTTAATTTTTTTAATGTATGGAACATTGCTCTAAAGCATTAGTTATTTTATATGGATACAAGAACTTTGTTTGCTTGTTGTAATTATTTCTTATTGATTTTTTAATACATTTAAATATTAGTATAAGTTTTTTGTTTGATGATAATTAATATTTCTTCATTAAAAACTAACGCAGTTGAAGTCAGTTTCCCATAATCAAGTATCGTAATTTTGCTTTTTACATAAAATTAACACGTTTTAATAATTTAACCATTGATCAAACGCTCATTATTAATAGCTCGTAATTTTGCGTTTTATTGAAATACTATTTTATTACAGTTAATTATTTTAAATGACTTGTTGTATCATATGGTATATCATCATCCGTTTTAAATCTTCGGATATAGGCAAAGTTATATTGAAATTCGTTTAAACGAATATAGAAAACTTTTGAATCATTTAAATAATCGAGGACATCATTCGAGTTATTTCTATATAATTTAATTTGTTTTTTAAACGAATTTAATAATCGATACGTAATTTGCTTCAAATCGCTGTTCATTCTGGCTATATCAAAAATCAATTCAATATTAGACATTATACCTTATATTGTCATAATTGTAAAATCTTCAGAAATTAATCTTTACAATTACGAATAAAATTGAAAAAGATGATTTTGCGTTGGATAGCGTGTTTATTGAGGAAGGTTATAGGTGATATTACATCACGCTACGATGGAGCGAAGCAGTAACCATTCGAGTGAAGAATTCGGGTAGTTAATATTTCATATTTTCCAAATGATTTCCAAACCCGCTGTCTCTTATTGCTCACGCTGTCGTTATATAAAATAATACGTATGAATTTGATATCTGATATAAACTACGGTATTCTTCGAATAAAGATTTCTCAGCGGAATTGCGCTTTTCCCTCACTGCGTCTTATTTTTCAAATCAATACGTACTTGTACATAAAGATATCATGGTACTGTTCGGCTTTGATTTTAAATACATTTTAGTTTTATACATTTACTTGCAAGTTATCGAAACCGGTGACGTCTATTTATGAGTCAGTTTGTCTGGCGTTATCCTCTAATTTGTTAGACCAATTATGATAGGCGAGCTGGACTTCGTAACAATTAATATTGGCTATTTTTTACCAATGAATTAAGGTCTAATACTAAACGATCAAAATTTAGCTGTTGACGTAACAACAACAATTTAGTTGTTAATACAGTTTTCATTAAAGTTTTATTAATATGTTAAAAAGGAATCGAATTCAAAAATTAAAATTTTAGGCCACAAAACGCTTGGGACTTCGGCCATTTATTCAGACTTTAATGTCACAAAATGTTAATAGAATATTTTTTATTGTATTAAAAATCAGAGATTATAAAGCAGAGATTTATGTAAAACTTAATTTTAATTACTAACTTAGCTAACTCGTTGTTGTGCGTTGTTTATGTTAATAGTAAAGTTACGTGGGAATTCCCTTACACTGGTTCCAAAATATTTTCCGAATTATTTTTGCTTACTGACATTTGAACCCGTACACTGTAATAATTCCGAAGAATCGATATTATTTATCAGTTAAATTATTTTGTGTTATCCACGCTCAAGGAAAAATTTACAATAATTTTATTAATACGGAATTATTTCTATGTTCGTGGTGTTTTCAATTTAATGTATTGAATTACTAATTGCCATGGTTATAATTATAACCTTAGGGATAAAATCTCCTAAAATACCATTAAGGCACCCAAATACTCATAAATATGTGGTTATAAAAAATTTAATATTATAAAAATCTATACCTAAAAGTAAATCTTTTAATATTGAACAAAGTGGGTACAGATTTTCGTCATGTTAATGTACTATTACTTTTACTTTATTTTTAAATATTATAATTTAAACAATTATTAGATAAACTAAATCTAGGCAGGTTTAGTCGTTAAGTAAGTAAGCTTCTAGCTTATAAAATTTAAGTTTTGATATCACATAGCTATTGCGATGCAGAAGTATTGGAAGTTGCATCCCCCGGACATCCCTTGCGTCGGTCAGGGTCGTTGTATCCGAAGAGATGCATCGTTTTCATCTCTGCAGTCACTCGGACAGCAGTCAGTAGTTCGCAGAGCTTATATTTTTTGTTAAAACTACCTGATTCGCGTAACTTCATTTGGCGCAACGTTATGTCGATCATTTGCCAAATATGTTTTTCTATAAATTTCCTAACTTTATTAAGTTTTACTCTCGTAATTGATATAAAACGACTCTGTTATCTAGAAACAGATACGTATTACGTGGTAGTTACGAAAGCTGTGAATGTCAAAAATAAGGCGCTGACAGTAAATTCTTTCAGGTGTAAAACAATGATATACTACACATGCACATCTTTATGGAAGACTAGAAGAGCGTCTCCCATTGGTACCATAGAATTTTCATAAAAAATCGGTTGTATCTTTGTATTTCAAGCAAACGTTATATTTAAAAAAAACTTGCCCCACCTGCAAATTCACGTAACAAACGTTCACCGTCGATTCGACAAGTTTATTGTTGCTGTGCGCTTGTGGAGCAGTTAATTAAACGCGACGGCTGCCCGCTGGGGGAGGCTTGCACGTGGGAGGGGGGCGCGTGGCGCACCCGGCGTAACTTCAACTTAGACCTACATATATTGCACTTTATGCTTTAGTCCTTATCGGATTTACGATTTCTATCTTTTCCTTTTAAATGTAGGCGTGGAGAGCTTACTTCTGAGTAATGTTCGTGTAATTTAATTATAAATCTGACATGAGAGAGTCCTGAGAAACGATGTTTGTTTAACACGACTGTGCGGCGCTAAGCAGGGTGATGTGTTTATCAGCATATGTATGTGGGTTTGTACTTTTGTGGCAGTATTTAGACCAAACGCGTGGGCCGATTTTGATAATTGACACGTTTGATTTCATTATATCGTCGTTCTAATTTTTTTTACGAGGAGGCAAAGATCTCACTTGTAAGTTTTACTTTCTTAAAGTTTACGTTAATTGTTTATCATTGTTTTTACCACCCACAGTACGTATACGATTACGTAGGTAACTGTTACCAGGTTACAAGAGATGTTTTGTATGTATTATATGATGAGAGAAAAACTTACAAGCAGGGCCGGATTAACTTAAAATACCGCCCTGGGCCACCGCGTAAAATGACCTCCCACCCCCTATCCGGAGTATAATTTCCAAATCATCCATCATTTGAACTTGAAAAATTGAAAAATTATTTTATATAAGCCCTAAAAACCCGCCTGATTTTTTTATCTGTGAATTGATCTATTTGATATTCATAATCTGAACCTAAATTGTTTGCCACCCGGGGCACTAACCCCAAGTGTCCCTATGGCAAATACAGTAATGCTTACAAGTGTAAACTTCGCCTTGCGTTTACACTAACGTTAAAAGCTTTCTAAAGTTCAACCGTTATCGGTAACCGCAAACGGTCGGTGCCGGGATCAGATCTAGTCCGACTTCCATACATTGGGCTGGCTTGCGAAACAAGAGCTCCGCAAATAGATACATTGCGAATTCGTGCACTCAAATTTTACTATTACGAGCCGATGGTAAAACATTTTACGTCGCACTCCGACCGGGTTACGTATACGCCTTAATTCTAAAAATAGCAACAACCCTCGTACTTACATAATTATTGTTGGTTGGAGGCTGTGTTTCCTTCCCCCACCACCCAGCGCGGACCCGGCCGACGCGATAGTCGGTGTCCGACCGCCGGAGAAAGCGCATGTCCCGATGCGCACTCTCTTACATGAATGTTATCTTCTGCGCATATACAAATGTAGATGCTACAGGATTTTCATAATTTAAATTAGCGATACTTATTTATTATATGATACAATTTTGTTTAGAGGATTCTTGTGGGATGTGAATGCTGTTCGACTTGTTTAGTTTACTATTAGTTTTGGCAGTTAACTTGTTTATATTGGTGTTGTAGTCGAGTGGAATTAAGTAGTGAGTGATTTGATAATTTTAATTTCGGACAATGTCAGTCAATCCGACAACTGTAGCTGCAACAGGTAAATATGATAGGTGCATTTGATAACTAGAAATAAATAATACTTCGTTTTTTTAAGAGTACAAAATATTTTTATTACGTTTTTTATTTATTTATTCACCCCAATTAATTCATCATAGATTTTAGGCTTATGTAGCTAAATTATTATTCGATAAATTATGTATTATTTTAATGAATTGCTTACATTACTTATGCTTCTTGATAAAATATATATTTTTATTTTTAGCTAACTAACTTTAACCTAGGGGTCGGAATTCGACCGTAGTTCATTAAATTTTAAACCGATTTAAAGATTTACCACGGACTTTAACAATAAACAAACGAGTATAATTAATATGCGTTTGTGTGTCAAAGGTGTGTTTAATATATTTTTATTGATTTAATGTATTTTTCTCGCTCCTTCTCTATATAAATTGTAAGAGTGCGAAATTTCATACTCCTCGGTCCGCGCAATTTTTGTTAAACAGGATACATAGTTTTCCCACTTCACATTAATATCAGTCTGTATTATATCTGTATTGATTATAAGTATTGTAAGGAGGCGCGATTCTTAAACGAGTATTGGCTGTGATCGGGACGCGCGATGGATGGATTGTAGAGATGACAATTCGTAGAACGGGCAATATACAATATTGTTATTTTCAGTATATAAGTAATTATTACGATTTTTTAATTATTATTTTTCAGCCATCCTTTCAGTAGATATATATAATTAACAAAAATAAATCCTTTTTGTAAGTTTACATAAAACGTATTTGCATTATGCCACTTAAATATTGTTGTCTTAGATTTTCGCGATTATTATTCATTGAAATAAAACTATTTTAAACAGGTTTAAATCGCATATATTAATTATTTTTATCATCCCGACGTTTCGAGCACTTTGCAGCGTGACCACGAACGTTAAAAATAGTTTTATTTCACTTATATATTCATAAAAGAAATCTTTCTCACATTTAAACGTTAATAGCCGAGAAATTAACCCAAAAACTAGCGGCCGGCCGCGGCTGTTCTCACGCAATTATTTGTCGTGGCTGTCGCGTTGTGACGTGATAATCATCTCGCTGGAATTCCGTTGCGTGTCCGACCGACGGGCCGCGGCTCGAAAGTCGGGAAGTTTTCCTCTTCACGATCGGTGACGTCATGATGCGTCGTGACGTCTCTGTTGATGGCGTGCTTGGCGTGATTGATATTATGTGAGGTTTTATGCCAAGCAATTGGCGAAATTGGACAGAAATTTAATTTAATATTACATCTCTGTACTGCGGCGAACCTCAAAATGAGTCGGTTCGGTGTTGGTCGTTCTTGCGCATAGGAAATTCGCAAAGAAGTAACAGATTTTTATAAATGATACGTCTTTAGATTCGCCTTAATGGCTCGAGTAACATTAGACATATAAAATTCTTAAAAAATCTAATTGTGCGGTTTAATGTATTATTTTAATACGTACATTGGGGTTTTTATATTTTTTAAATAACTTTCTTAATTGGACGCTGATAAGCAATATTGTGTCAAGCCACACAGACTTCATTTTGAGAAAATGGCGTCTAAAGATGTCAAACGTATTCTTAATAAATTAGTTTGAAGACGTATATATTCCTCTTTTCTTTTCTATTTTGATAAAATGTATATTGAATCAAAAGCAGATAGATTTATTTAATATGTTATCTAATAATAAGTTTTTAAATATTTGAGATTAATTTATAAATTGCAAAATATGGAACGCACCTGAAATTCGAAACATTGCGTTAAGAAACTTTTTTCCATACTTATTTACTTTAGATGACTTGAAATTTTTTGAGTAATGTTAAATAGTTGACGTAGTATCAAAATACATCAATATCTCAAAATTTGACTTTTTGTGGGTTAACACATTATTGCTTATCAGCATCCAATTATTGTTTGGTGCAAGTATCAAAATTCAGTACCTGGTCACTGAAATTGGACTTCTTTTCTGTTTTACGTTATTTTGGGTGTTTTTTCAAGGTAACAAAAGATTGGCTTGCACTTAAGTTTTTTGTAAATAAATTTTTTGGTATTAGGTACTAGGTATTTCTAAATATTTAGTATCATAAGAAAAGTTATGCACGGTGTATTTTAATCCTCTATTTCCTCTATAAAAGTTTTCTTTTTAATAGAGGAAACTAATTTATTTTACATATTCAGTTATTGTTGATCTTTAAGATAAAATAATCACAATATAAGGAGACGAGAAATAACTGTTTTCTTATTAATTAATCCTATAAATTTATTACTCAAAACGGCCAGCACGGCTTCGCCCGGGTTACATGTAGGCTTACAACCTTATTTTACCCTCATAGCGGAAGAAGTTTCGAAAAGCGCCGGTGTACATATGCATTGATTTCCAACCAGACGAACCCTAATAAGTAATAAAAAAGTAAACGCATCACATTCAACGGCTCCCATTAAGATCGCATGACCTTGTGTCGGTCTGGAAACACTCACAACACTAACACAAACACCCAGACCACGACAAACATCCGTATGGCCAATACAGGCATTTGCCTTGAGCGGGGATCGAACCCGCGACCGTTAGCGCTTCAGTCATTTGCAGTGACCACTGCGCCAACCTCGCCAACGAGTTTCTTGCTTTTAAAATGAAAACTTCCATACAACTTTTATTTTATCCACATAGGACATAAATGTTTTAAAATCCCTTTTTAATACCAAAATTTCAGGTTTGTAGCCCCATCGGCTTAGGCTCTGCGTTGATGAATCAGTATGTATTTATGTGTATATTTTGCAATACATATTGTAATGAATATGTTTTATATCGTTTCTAGTAAATTCTAGTATTGCGATTGTGTTGTAAATATGAATAGTGGCACGAGCTCCGTGTGACGTCACCAAGTCACACGGGACCTTCTAAATAGTCAAGTGTTTCTCATTCATAACGCCGGCCGCATTCGAAACAACATACATTTACGTACTACCGTGAATAATAGCATCTTTGTTATCATAGGCCCGCATTGTCTTTACATATTTATGGCGACGATATACTAATCTATAGACTAGTCGATAGTATTACTATACATGGACGCTGTTAAGCAATAATATGTCAACCCACAAAAAAGTAAAATTCGGAGATGTAGATGTATTCTGATAATGCGTATTTAACAATAAACTAAATAAGTACGAAAAAAAAGTTCTTTAATTTAATGTTTCGAACATATGAGACACCCTGTCTTATATTTTGCAATATAAAATAATCTCACGTGTTAGAAAAACTTATTATTAGACAAGACTTTTCTTTTTACAAATCTGCTTTTAATTCATTATACTTTTTTATTAAAATAGAAAAGAAAAGATGGATATATACTTCTTCAAACAAATGTATTAAGAATATGTTTGATATCTTCAGACGCCATTTTCTCAAAATAAAGTCCGTGTGGCTTGACACGGTATTGCTTATTAGCACCCATATATCTCTTATCTCTCGTTTTGCTTAGTTCACATAGCTTTCTAGCATTTTTGCCGGCTTTACACTATGGTTTGGTTAATATTTTAGTCCACGTTTTGACCATTACTGATTTTTCCTCGGAACGATCGCCAGCTAACCTCCGCAACCCCTGAGGGTGAGCCAGTAAATGTTTAACACTAGAATAAATTCTCTATTTAGAGTAACGATCATTATCAGGTGATTGTGATAAGAAACGAGACCAACAGCTTTAAGTGTTCTCCGAGTCACGGTGGGGAGACCGACGAGGACAACACCCAGACCTAGAAACGAATATTTTTACAAATACAAAAATCCGCTCCGACAGAGATTTGAACCCGCAACTGTTAGCGTTAACTGACTTCGAATAAGGAGGAGGTTCTACGTTTGGTTGTAAGATTTATTAATAATATACTTTTTACAGTTATTTTGATGATGAATTGATGAAAATTCTTCAGTATCAATGGAAGAGTACACCTTTTCTACTAAAGCATATTACTCTATACAAGATTACGTTGACGATAAAGATGCGTAGCCTTAGTGTATGCTGAATTTCGTACAGGAAAAATAATTAATTTGTGTTAATCATAAACTGTATTGTATGTACAATATTTTAAAAGAGTAACTATCGAGTTTCTTGCCGAACCGGCAAGAAACTCGATAGTTACTCGGTAGAATCTGCGTTCCGAACCGGTGGTAGTTTCATTATTTATGTATTTTTTTTTGTTATTTTCATGTATGACGATTCAAAAGTGCTCGTAAGAGCCTACTTGAATAAAGTATTTTTTTATTTTGATTTTCTAACGAAAAAAGAATCAGCCATATCAGTCACACCCTTTTCGATTAATCAGCGATCATACGTTAAATAAAGTCCTCGACGGATTGAAAACCTCCTCTATTGGAAGTCGGTTAAAATACGTTACCCGCTTAAGTTTACGCTATACTTGTATTGTAAGATTTTTTATTTATATGTCAATCCACACTGCTATCTATAAAACTGAGCTAAGCGAACTAATTGAACTAGGTGAGCTAACTTAAAGAGTAGCTCAGCTAAATGCCGCCTGTTGCGCGCGAGTGGCGAGCGTCCACCACTCGTGTGCACTTAGCTCAGCGTAGCTCTTCGTGGCCTGAGCTTAAATTAAACTCCGTGAGCTAGGCTAAACGAAGTTTGCTTAGTTAACTCTTGGTGTGGCCGACGCTTCAGTAACATGATCTATTTACAGGTCCGATTTGAATTTTTTTTGCAATATTTTATTTATTGAGGTAGTTGATATGATATAAAACATTACGCTAAGCTCGGGAGTAGTAGCCACAAACATCAGTTAATCCAGCAAGTTATAATTTTACGTGACATGTAACTCAGCTCTACAGGTTAACCAAATTGGCAAGTAAAAATTAACTAATTACTCTTTTATGACTTCGTTTTATCACCTAAAAAGTAGAGATGTAATATAGCCTAGTACATAACGACTTTTAGGTGCGAATCAGTATTCATTAACGCAAGTGAAACCGAAATGCAGCTAGTACATTAATACGATTACACATAGATATAACTAACGAATAAAATTAAACAAATTAAATTTTAAATGTCAATGAATAATATAAGTTAAAATATAAGGAAGGTGTCTCTTGCAATTCACGAATTAATTACGAAGGCAATAACACGGTTTATATAAAAAGTTTATAACTATACACCTCGCGTTATACGTGTGTTAACTAAGTATTAACGTCAAACGATTGAGATCATACATCTGGTAGCACCGGTTTTTTGTTACGTTTCGAAGGAGAACACGTACGAATTCGTTTTCTGTATTCAAAGGTCAACAGCACGCGCGAATAGTCCTCAGTTATATCGTACGTTATATATACTTATTATTGAAATTACCAGCTTAGTTCTGGCGTTGCTTGTGATCTCCTTCAATGATATTTTATAACGCTGATAAGCAATGTGTCAAGCCGCACGGAGTTCATTTTGAGAACATGGCGGCTAAAGATGTCAAACCTATTCTTAATGAATTTGTTTTAGAAAGTATGTTCACCTTTGTTTTTCTATTTTGATTAAAGTTATAATTAATTAATAGCAGATTGAATTAATAAACAATTTAACCTAAAAAAAGGTTTTGAAAATATATGAAATTATGGTATATTGCAAAATATGGAACACACTTCACTATCCCAAACATTAAATTAAGAAAGTTTTTTCCGTAATTATTTAGTCTAGATGACTTGAAAAATATTTGAATATCTCTGAATCCAATATATCAGAATTTGACTTTTGTATGTTGACACATTATTGCTTATCAGCGTCCATTTTATAACTAAAAATATGTTTCGTTTACACTATTTGTCTCTAAAAATCTCAATCTATTTCAAACTTTGACTATCTTATTAGCCCAAAGATAGTCTCGCCTGTCATACCCAGTCGCGAGCTAGTTGCTAGGTAACATCGTCCAAAGTGTTCGGCAAAATGAGTGCCATAAAATTATAACGTATTTATAATTACATAATATCGTAATTCATTGTCCTGAATTATTGCGAAAACCGTACTAAAATGCAAAAGCGGTGAACACAGATTGTGGCTTTAGTTTTTATGACTTACGAGCTTTTGGTCGTTAGCGTTCATGTAGATTTCGTTAATGTAAATACATATATCAGATTTATTCAAGTGTCTTTCCATAAGTTCATACTGCATGTTACCATTTACCATGTATCCTCTCTGCAATAATTTTTAAACTTACAGGCTAGTAGAGACTGTAAAGACTAAGACCTCTTGCCTACTAGGAGTTATAAACGCTATTTGAACATATTGAATATACAAACATTCAGGAATTGAATGTAGCGAGATTGTGACATAACAAAGCTTTCAATGATTATATTGAAAATATCAAAACAATTGCAAAACAGACGGTAATTAAACCTTAAATATGATTAATATTTCGAAAGGCGACGGATATTTTTGAAATAATATTTTAATTTGGTTTTATTTTTGGTCGTCGTCTCGTCGACCTTTATTATGTCATGCCGATTTTGAATTGCTAAAATTTCGAAAAGTTCTCAAGGAGATATTCAAATTAATTCAAAAGTATGCACGTATCGGTGTTAAAAATATTTATATCCGAAACACGAAAAATCGACAAATTCATGGTTTGGATTTTTTTAGTATTTATTTTTACTTTTAAATGACATAAGGTTTGATGTCATATACGATTTTTTTTTATAATATACATACTTATGGTAGCAGAGCTGGCGTGTCACAAGATGTTGATGAATGATGGCGACAGTTAGGCTTCTGGCTTCACTCGCCATATCAAATGAAGCTACATTGGCTACTTTCCGCTGATCTTCTGTGTGGTATTGTCCCGGTTAAACCAGACTGAAGTCAGTGTAGTATGCTATACCACAATGTATCTGAATACGAGAATTAAAAAAAAGGAACCGAAACAACATACTAATTACGTTTCTCTTTGCATAAATAATATACTTTTTACAGTTATTTTGATGATGAATTGATGAAAATTCTTCAGTACCAATGGAAGGGTACACCTTTTCTAAAGAAAAACGAATCAGTCACGACCTTTTTGATTAATCAGCGAACATACGTTAAATAAAGTACTCGACGAATCGAAAACATCCTCCTTTATTGGAAGTCGGTCAAAATACGTTACCCGCTTAAGTTTACGCTATACATGCGTAATTACACACCGATAACGTCATTGTAATATAAAACAACATACGTCCTTATTCTGCATATTCGCGAAAACTACATCGGTGGCGTTCGAACAGAATTATCGGCGTTTTCTTTATAGATCGCATCTCGTAACCGCAGAAGACGCACGGGACTGATTCGGGACGCGTTTGACGCACGACGCTTCAGCGCGGTGACAGTCTGCTGGTGCCTCGGAAGTTGGATTTCCCACTACGGTGACTCACTGACGAGTCAGTTTCTTTGAAAATAGATAATGCGTAATGTGTTTTGTTTAACTACTTTTTTATGTAACATCAAGTCTTACTTTGATTTTAATGTCAGCGTTACTGTTATGCATTTATTTGCTTTATATTTCCATAATAAAATCCCGGAAACAAGATTACGTTTGCCACTTTATAAATTTGAAGCTTACACTAAAAATTCATTAATAGAAAAAGAGTACTATTCAGTACAGGTTTATATTTAAAGATAAAGCAGCATTAAATAATAGTGCGTTAAAATTTTCGTAGAAAGTTTTCTTACGAAAGGCGTATCTGTCAAAAATAAAGGCACTGACAGTAAATTCCGGTGTAAAGCAATGACTAACTTACGTAAACTTTTATAAAAGTCTGAGAGCAAAACTTATAAGTGTAATTCTTGACTTAGAAAAATTACTATATATATAAATCAAAATTGACTGACTGATATATTCATTGACTGATCAATCAACGCAGAGCCTAAACCACTGGGTCTAGAAACTGAAATTTTGCACAAACGTTCCTTAAGTGCCATAACTGTGTATTAAGAGTGGATTTTTGGAAATCAATGCCCTAAGGGGTTTAAAAGATGGTTGTAAGTTTCTTAGATATCAAATTCCTAGAAACTAGGGAACATTAAAATGAAAATTAAATCACGGGAAAAGGAGACAGGCAATTGCGAGCCCATGGACGTTATATCATATTAAAAAGTCTCATAGTGAGCTGTGTGCTAATTTTAGGGACGCAAATAAATAAAAAAAGGTTTTATAAGAGATTCGTCAATATAATAAAAACTTCGATAATTATGCCGTTATCAATTAACATACAATTATTAATTTAAATTAGAATGTCAAATCGATACTTAAATTCTCAAACCGGTCAATTCCATTTTAGTATGTTTTGGTGCAGACACTTAAAACGACATTGTTTTTTTTTTATAATTTTGTAAAGGATATGTGCAATAATTTGTAATTTATAAAAAAAATGTCGCCTTGTATGTCTCCTGCAAAAATTACAAATGGATGATAAGCAATAATCAAAGACAGAGATATTGATGTATTTAACATTATCCAAAAAAATTTCAAGTCATCTAAACTAAAAAAGTATGGAAAAATGTTTCTTAATTTAATGTTTCGAATTTCAAGTATGTTCCATATTTTTCAACTCATACAATGATATCATATTTGAACAACTTGTTAATTGATAAAACTTATTATGGTACTAATTTATTTTAATTCTTCAGGATTTATCTTTTATCTATTATTAAAATAGAAAAGAAAAAACCGATATATACTTTTTCAAACAAATTTATTAAAAATATGTTTGACATCTTTAGACGCCACTATCTTAAAATGAAGTCCAAATATAGAATTGATTCAGAAAAAAACACAAATCGAATAAAAAAAAAAAAATTCTCACCAAGAGACCCGAGTATTATAGTGTTAAGATTCAAGGTTGTGTTATCGATTATGTATCAATTATTTAATAGTGCGTGGAGTCTATTTCGGTGGGCCGCGGCGCCGGTGTCAGACGGCGCTCATGATCGTGATGCGTAAACCTGCCGTCTGCGCCGGCGCCTGCGACGTGACGCCTCCGTGTTACCGCTGACACATTCAATTATCTAATATTTCGATGTGGAAACTGATCTGTTTTTGTTTTGACTTCGACCAGAGATTTGCAAATTCTAGAGCTTTTTTTTATGTTTGTTGAATATAATTATATTTTTTTTATTTTTGGATTGGTTCCATAGAGTTCTTGTAAAATTGGTTTTGTAGTTAGGTTTTTAAATAAAAAATAACTAGTATAAATATGTCATGTATAATAAGTAAACGAATTACGTACTTTGCTTTTGAATCTGATTCTTTTTTTTATTTTAGTTATTTAGAATTACTAACTTACTACTTCTGATAGAATTAGCCAATAGAGGTGCAGCTCTGAAGTAATGTGCTTTCATACCTTCGGCAACTAGCTATGCCCCGCACTCATCCGCGTTAATTTGAAGAATTTTTTTATTTTTATTTTTTACCTGCCGTACTTGAATCGGATAATGTTCTATATTTCATTGGTTTCAATTTATCCCATATGGTTTTTCATTTTTTATTTCATTATTAAAATAAATGAAACAAATAAAAATAGCCTAAGTTACTCCTTATATCATTTTCAGAGATTAGCCGGAGCAAACAGACGGACAGACAGACCGACAGAATTTTTTTTTAAATTGTGCTTTTGATGTAAGTACCGTCTATACTTTCATATGCATTTAGTTAGAAGCTATTTCAATTGTATTTATTTCTATATAGATAAAGTGTTCACAACAGCAAACGATAGATTCTGCCAATCGAATAGACGAGCAATTATTATTTTCCCAGTTAAACAGGTCTCTTCCTGAGGATCCAGGCGCCTAGCCAAGGTGTTGACTCAGTTGATAGTAAAAGTAAACATCATCGTTTTATTAATGTTCATGTCAGGGTATGAGTAACGCCGTCCGTCGGAGGCGCCATCGAGACCTGCTGTTTCATCGCCTTTAAATATCTGATGATGATCGTGGATAATTCAGGACTTATCTTTTACGACTGTTCGTCTATTCGATAATAATCTATATTCATACTTTATATAACTTATAAATAAAATATAATAATCTTTATATATAAAAGCGAAGGGACACTTACACACTCATCACGAAATATCAGAAAATAAATGTGTACTATAAGGGTTATTTTTACGACGTAGACGTTCATAAAGATGGGATTTTGCAAAATTCGACTCTTAAGGGGTTTAAAATGGGGGTTGGAAGTTTGTATGAAAGCCTGAAAATTCAACGTTTTATTAAAACATCGTTTTTATTATTTTTAGTATCGTTTGTAATGTCAAAATTAAATTTATGTTTCGGTACTCGTACGAGGATTATAAAGAGTCATTTGTTGTTTGTGCTTTGTGTTTATGTGGTGAGCAAAGTCAGGATCAACTAAACCTAATTTAACTTACTTCAGAAGGTAAGCTATATATTAAGTTTAAAATATGTATTTTATTAAAATAATATGATTATTAAAGTCGGAAAAAATGGTTCCGCTTGAGAAAATCCACGGCGTGTGCTGCGTAAATCGTTTTAAGTTATCAGAAAATATTGTATGACGGAATTGTACCTCACAAAACATTCCAAAAAATAATTCTTAGTAGTGTATATTTATAGCTAAGTCGGCAATTTTCTGAGTAGTGGGTGGGTGTATATGTCGCTGGCACTAATTTCTTAATAACAATATGTTATATTTTAAAATAATTAAATAAACAACTTCTGATGTCAGAAGTTTTATCCTTTTTCATACTGTCATCTGATTACCCTATTGTATGAATTACCTAAGCTGCAAAGGGCTTGTATCAAGAGCCGTTAAATAAATTAAAAAAAAAGAAATGGCTTATGCATCAACTAGCCAGTTTATTAAATATTGTAGACGTTACGGCTGCATATCATTCAGGAAGCTAGTTGAAAGGCGCCGTATAGTAAGACTGCTAGGTTGTAAATTGATCGGCTTATTAAGCTTACATACATACCATATTCAGCCGAGATGGATAGAAGTTAGAACACGTCGATCTAAACCGATGATCGTTCAACCCTAGCTAGTACCGCTGCATTTTCAAATGCTAAATTTGTGTTTAAATTAATACCGAGCTCAACGTGAAGGAAAACATCGTGGGGAAACCGGCGAGATTTCGGCGGATTTGTGCCGGGAGAAATTCTGTTACATATCCGTCAACCCACAGTGGAGCGGCGTGATGGATTATGCTCTAAAACCATATCCTTAATGTGAGAGGCCTTTGCCCAGCAGTGGGATATTTACAAGCTGCTACTTACTACTAATTGCGACATATACAAGAAAATGTTACTTGTTATAATATGAATTAAGTTTAAATATTTGTGTTTCAAAAAATAGGTTCGTTCAAGTCTCCGATAGCCCGTGCGAAGCGGGGACGCGTCGCTAGTGTAACATAACTGCTGTATCATTCTATATAAATCTAACTGATATCAGTGAATGAAATTTAGCACGTTCGCTTCTTTATCTGTTATGATAATATCTATTTAATTTTTGTACACAGTTTTATCAGCATATTCTATATCGTAGTAGCCTTTTAAAGCTTTCGACTTGTCATTTTACGGAACTCATTTTGGTCTTATGCGTGATTTACATTTTCTAAGTTTTGCTAGCGATAATCTAAGATTTTCAAAAGACATAGAATTTTCGTTTATCGTTAATTTTACACCCGAAGGAACATTACAGTACCTTATTCTTACCTGACAGTGCCTTATTTTTACCTGACAGCACAACGCAAAGGAGGTTAATGCGTTAATTATTAGTCTATGTATGTGGATTTGTACCTGAGTGGCACTTAGAGTTTAGACCAGTCGCCTGAAAGGTCCCGTCGTTAGCACGATGTCGCGAATGTCATAAAAAAAATAAAAGTTGGAAAAATAAAAAAAGACGATAATGTAAAAAAAAAATAAAATAAAATCGACGAACTATGCGAACGGGAGTGTTGGATAGGTCTTTAAAAATTATTTTTAGGTTTCTCATATCGTTTTTAATAAGAATTACCATTTAGGATACCGACTTCTTGGTTGGTTGTAAAGATTCTCACTAATAGGGTTTTAGACTGAACTGATATTGATACGGTACTGCTGATTGCAAATGGCCCTGTTATACAATCGGTTTTTGATTTTTCAATTATTATTACCTGTTGAAACACAGCTTTCGTAAGGTTAGGTAACTATGACCAAGTAACAGAGTTGTTTTACAGGAGTGACGATTGTAAAATTTCCAAATATAATTTCAAATCATTTTCTCATGCTCACTATTATCAATTAGGTAAATTGTCCCCCCTTAATAATAATAATAGACATCTATAATGTCATTTATCACGATACTCATAAAAAATTCTAAAAACCAATTACAAGTAATAATAAAAAAAATCTTTTTTTTTTTTAGTATTTTCATTTTTTGAATCTGTTTTGTGCTTTATTTACTTTTTATAAGAATTTAATTGTCTATCACTATTGCTACTGTGGTTATAATTTCATAATTGTTGGCACATGTTTATTAATTGTATGTTGTTAATATAATTTTTTGATAATACTTTTTAAAATGTACACTACCTATATTTATTGTTATTTAATATGTAATTCTAACATAAAATTATATATTTTTGTAATTATTATTATTTTGTATTTTATATTGTCGCGGTATAGATTTAAACTGCTTTAGTATGAGTTAACTCTGTAAAAATAAATATTCATTATATATATATTTTTTATGTAAACTAGAGGTATAAAATGTGGTGATGCTTTGTACACATGTATAGTAATTAAGTAAATATATAAAATTCAAAGGTGACTGACTGACTGACATAGTGATCTATCAACGCTCAGCCCAAATCACTGGATGGATCGGGCTGAAATTTGGCGAGCATGACGTAGGCATCAGACGCTAAGAAAAGATTTTGATTAATTCTACCCCCAAAGGGGTAAAATAGAAGATGAAAGTTTGTATGAAACTTTGTCAATTTTAAACCGATCGGGCTGAGACTTTGTACGCATAAAGCTACTATCGCGTAGGGATCACAGATCGCAGGCAAAGTCGCGAGCACTAGTCCATTGTAATATTAAGTGTATACTCCTATTAATTGCTGTTGGTATATCAAATAAAAATAAATAAAATTAAATTAATAAGAAGAAATAT
Organism: Hypolimnas misippus; assembly: GCA_037950945.1. Taxonomy (NCBI): domain Eukaryota; kingdom Metazoa; phylum Arthropoda; class Insecta; order Lepidoptera; family Nymphalidae; genus Hypolimnas; species Hypolimnas misippus. Next base: position 589,461 of record JBBEEQ010000006.1, on the reverse strand, counting down.
AAATATCAATTACAATACAGTCGTAGGCCAGGGTTGGCGTTAGTCACTCCTCCTACGCAACGCTTAATCAAATTTATTACGCTACGCTAAAACGCTCGCTTCCAAACATCAGTCGGATGCTGATGGACGTTCATACGATGTTATAAAATGTTTTTATTATTTAAATATTTCTCGTATTATTCATAATGACAATAACATTTGAGATAGAAAATATTTTCAAGTGCAATGCTACGTACAACGATTATGTTGTTCGTCCAGACGATGGTATAGTCATTTAAATGAATATGTGATAGAAAAAAATGTTTCTGATATTTCTTTAAACTAGAACATTATTTATCACATACGAAGTTCATTAAACATAATATTTTCCAATTAATTCTTATTACAGATTTAAAACGAACGAAAATAAATGTTAGGTTATATGAATGATATTTAAAACGAAATAATAAAAAAATAATTCTTGGAATATTTCACACTTTACTATTACACTAATTAAAAATCCATTAAAAGTCCTATTTGGGTAAACACTACCGGCGTACCGGATATTGTCAAGGATCAATTGTGTTTTTATTTAGGTGTTATGTAATTTATTAATTACCACTTTTGCTCCCTACTTCGCTCGCGTTAGAGCAGATTGTGTTACGTCGGACGACTGTCTAAAACTTAACCGACTGCGCGAAGCAGAGGAGGGTAATGTGTTTATCAGTCTATGTATGGATATATGTACCGAAAGCGTGGGCCGATTTTAATGACTGAAAAAGAATACAAAAAAATCGACGAGCTATGTCAAGTATCGTTGAATAGGTATATAAGAATATTTTTTATGCTTGTAATATCGTTTTTCAATCAGGTATTTAGGATCTATAACGATTTGAAGTTGGTTAGTCACGATTTTCACTTATAGGCTTATGGACAAAATTAATATTTATACGGTATTGCTGACTGCGTGTGGTCACACACAGTCGGGATTTTTATTCTTTAAATTAAGTACTTGTTCTCCTGTGTGGTTGATAACACTAGAAACATATTGGAACTTGATTGTTCTATACCTATAACCTTCTCGCGAGTGGACACAATAAGTTGACAAAGTTTTATCGAAATCGAAACAGCACGCACCCATAAGGTATAAAGAAACAAACATTATTAATATAAATATTAGGCGAGAATTACACTTTTAAGCTTTGCTTTCAGACTTTCATAAAGATTTACATAAGTAGTTTGCCATTAATTTAATTCTTTGGTTAATGTCTTTTATTTGTGCCAATTAGGCACATGTTATTTCGCCAATCACGTGGAGTGGAGAAAACACGATGGAGATTGATCGGTGGTGTCGAGAATCCAACCTTAATTAAATTTTGGAAATACCCTAAAATAATATGAATTTATTTAACCTAGAACAACAAAAACACAATATACATATAATATTTCGATGTGACAATCACATTATTTACAATTTTATTTTATTATATTTAATGTACTTACCTACATAATTTTCATTACTTTACACTTAAAAGAATCTAGTTTTAGTGTGTTTGACAACAACAGCTTTCAGACGGTTTACTGTAACCAGGTTACAGAGTTGTTTTATGTCAATTACGAGACTAAAGTGAGAATTAAATGTACTTCTCGCCTCATACATATTATGATAGCGTAGTCACTTTTAGTTTTGGCACAAGCGTCAGTCCTGGCGATTTAAGAAATTATTAGAGAATAAGTATTATTAGAGAATAAAGATCGTCATTAAAATATAGTAAAAGCGAACGCAATTTCTTGAGTGCTGAAGAATATTGAAGAGGACTGTAAGCTGTTGGCGAATGAAAACTTATATTCATAAGAGGATTAATTAAAAGCGGAACAGTTTAAATGAAAGGGAATTATTGCGAAGCTGATATTCGTGACAGTATAATAGTATTATGATAGGACTAGCTGTCCCGTGCGGTTTTACTCGCTTTTATGGTTACTGCTTCACTCTTATGAGTCGCAGCGTTATGTTATGTAGCATATAGCCTTCCTCAATAAACTATCTAACACAAAAATATTTTTTCAATTCGAACCAGTTGTTCCTGAGATTAGCGCGTTCAAACAAACGAACTCTTCAATTTTATAATATTAGAATAGAAATAGACTTATAAGAACTTACCTTAAGGACGTGTAAAATGAATGAAGAAATTCCTGTTATGTAAAACGAATAAGTATTAACACTTAAATGCATCTTGTTGCCAAATGTATTCATACCACGTTTCACGTTATTTAATTGAAGTCGTGTGGTATGTGTTTCCAAACGCACTTTGACGACCATAGATACTAAATATATTGAGTGTCAAAAAAGAAATTATACAAGTTTCGGCAGCAAATCTTTTTTTTTACATTTTTACATTTCTATTTGGCGGTCGACTAAGCTTATAGAGTTATAAGAAGCGTCTCCGTAATTGTGTATTCATTAATATACGAGTGCTATTTCTTATAAAAAAATATATATTCTCAACTATTATTACGTAAATACCTAAATCCCTACCAGGAAACATTTTTTCCAGGTCACGATAAAAAACCATGCATTTAAAAGTTAATAATCTAATATCAAATTGTTTTCTTACAACAATATAATCAGTTTCAAACAAAACTGTTGCTATACGAGTATCATTGTTGTCAGTTATTGAAGTGTTTTCTTGTATATCTACTAAGATCAAACAGTTTTACATTTGCCACTTAATAAGTTTAAAGCCTACGTTAAAAAATCTTTAATAAATAAAGCATATTATATTGTACAAGAATATTTACAAAGATGCTTGGATTTGAGAAGCGTTGATTTTCTATCCGGATAACATAATTAAAATGTAATAAAAATACATTATGTATAAATGATTTTAAAAGAGTTACTACCGAGTTTCTTGCCGGTTCTTCTCGGTAGAAACTACATTCTGAACCGGTGGTAGCTTTATAAAAATCTAAAATTAAAATATGACATGTAACTTGACGATTCGAAAGTGCTTTAAAAGCCCAATTGAATAAAGTATATTTTGAGTTTGAGATCTTCATTAAAAGCTAATATGTTTATATACTAAAATTATTCTTGAAAAATTTGCATTAAAATAGATTAAACCCTAACCAAATTGTATTTTTTATGCATAATCTATACTAATAATAAAATTCTAGAGGGTCGATGTCTGTACATGGAAGATATATGAAAAAAAATCTTACTGGGGGCCTTAACCAACGCAATAGAACCCAAAACAAAGATTTTTAGAATTCTTATCTGTTTGTCTGTTTGTCTGTTTGTCTGTTTATCTGTGCGTTTGTGCACGCTAATCTCAGAAACGGCTTATCCGATTTAGATGCGGTTTTCACTAATATATTGTGGTAAGCTTCACTTAACATTTAGGGTTTGTTTCATGTCAATCGGTTCATAAATAAAAAAGTTATGTCAATTTAAGGGTTCACGTCGAACATTATTTTGTACTTTTTACTAAATGGATGAAAGTACATACATATATACAGTACTTATATCAAAAAATACATTTTTAAATTTTTGTCTGTCAGTCTGTCTGCCAATCTGTTTGTTCCGACTAATCGGTGAAACGGCTGAACCGATTTTGATGGTACTTTTACTTGCACTTAGCAAATGTTATAAGGAGTGACTTAGGCTTACTTTTATTTAAGATATTTTTTAATGTATACATATAAAAAAATTCTAACGGGTCGCTGTCTGTACATGGAAGATATATGAAAAAAAATCTTACTGGGGGCCTTTACCAACGCAATAGAACCCAAAACAATAATTGTTAGAATTTTTGTCTGTTTGTCTGTTTATCAGTGCGTTTGCGCCCACAAATCTCAGAAACGGTTTATCCGATTTAGATGTGGTTTTCATGATTATATTGCAGTAAGGTTCACTTAACATTTGGTGTTTATTTAATTTCAATCGATTCATAAAAAAAACTTATGTCAATTTAAGGGTTCACGTCGAACATTATTTTGTACTTTTCACTAAATGCATGAAAGTACATACATATCGATACCTCCCACGTAAGTTGTTGTAACCCCAATCTATACTAATAATAAAATTCTAGAGGGTCGCTGTCTGTACATGGAAGATATATGAAAAAAAATCTTACTGGGGGCCTTTACCAACGCAATAGAACCCAAAACAAAGATTTTTAGAATTCTTATCTGTTTGTCTGTTTGTCTGTTTATCTGTGCGTTTATGCACGCTAATCTCAAAAACGGCTTATCCGATTTAGATGCGGTTTTTACTAATATATTGTGGTAAGCTTCACTTAACATTTAGGGTTTGTTTCATGTCAATCGGTTCATAAATAAAAAAGTTAAGTCAATTTAAGGGTTCACGTCGAACATTATTTTGTACTTTTTACTAAATGGATGAAAGTACATACATATATACAGTACTTATATCAAAAAATACATTTTTAAATTTTTGTTTGTCAGTCTGTCTGCCAATCTGTTTGTTCCGACTAATCGGTGAAACGGCTGAACCGATTTTGATGGTACTTTTACTTGCACTTAGCAAATGTTATAAGGAGTGACTTAGGCTTACTTTTATTTAAGATATTTTTTTAATGTATACATATAAAAAAATTCTAACGGGTCGCTGTCTGTACATGGAAGATATATGAAAAAAAATCTCACTGGGGGCCTTTACCAACGCAATAGAACCCAAAACAATAATTGTTAGAATTTTTGTCTGTTTGTCTGTTTATCAGTGCGTTTGCGCCCACTAATCTCAGAAACGGTTTATCCGATTTAGATGTGGTTTTTATGATTATATTGCAGTAAGGTTCACTTAACATTTGGTGTTTATTTAATTTCAATCGATTCATAAAAAAAAGTTATGTCAATTTAAGGGTTCACGTCGAACAGTATTTTATGCTTTTCACTAAATGCATAAAAGTATATACATTACTTACATCAAAAAATCAATTTTTTAATTTTTTGTCTGTCAGTCTGTTTCTTACGACTAATCTCTGAAACAGCTGAATCAAATTTGATGGGACTTTCACAAGCAATTAGGGAATGTCCATTAATCACGTGAGGTCCAGAAAGGGAGAGGAGATGGAAGAAGAAATTCACGAAATATTACAAAGTCTAAAAAGTTCTTCAAAACATGACGTATTTAATGGCTAATATTATAAGGATTAACTTTAGCTACTTTTTTTAATATGTTTATTTTAATGAATAAGTAAAAAAGAGAATTACGCGATAACAAAATATTGTAGAAACCAATAAAATAGTGAACAAATTCCGATTTAAGAAGGGAAGGTATAAAAATAAATAAAATTGATGTCTGTTTGTAATTTTAAATAAATGCATATTAAAGTATACACGGTACTTACAACAAAATTACCAATCTTAAAATTTTTGCCTGTCTTTTTGTCACTCAATTTTTTTCGGCTAATATCTGAAACAGCTGGACCGATTTTGACGAAACTTTCACTACTGAAAGCTAATGTAATAAGGAACAAAATTGAAACCAAGGAAAAAGTGAACAACATCTAATTCAAATATGGAAGATATATGTATATTATATAAATATAATAAATTGGAAAATAATATATTTACTGGGTAATTTTTTTACTGGATATGATAGACCAAATCCGAAACTATAAACAATAGCGAAAAATAATTAAAGAAGTAACAGAGCCGATTTTAATAAAAACTAAAACTATTTCATTAGTTTTTTGAAAAATAAATTCTCCTAGCCCGAAACGAACACGTTGATTTTGGAAAAAATTAACATTCTGTATGATTGAATCATCTGATGCTGTCACATATTATAAGAATCAACTTCAGAGAGGTATTAACTATATAAGTTAACTGCAACAAAAAGAAAGGGCAAATTTTTTACAGAATTCTATCAAAATCATACATTAATTAAATCTTTTGTAATTCTTCAAAAAAACGATCATACCTAAAAGTGAAATTTTTAAATTATAACAGGATGTTGTAACACTAATAGCGGGTGAGTACAATAGCCGAGTCCAGTGAAATGTAGATTTTCAATAAATTGATTCATCTTTTTAGGAATTATCTAAACCTACTTAGGTAACGGAGTAGGTGACGGGGACCAAAACAAACGTCACATTGTATCTACTTTGTATAGCTCACATAGAAAAAATAGACAAACATAAAAGAAGTTACTGTGAGTTATTCATTTTATATATTTTTGATATTCTTTACACTCTTCCTTACTTTAGTAGGTGACTAGCATTTTGATGCAAATAAACGAATCGTTCGAAGTTATGCAGACTTTTTTTCTAAACTTACCGGGAGCCGTGATTTAACCCACATATTTGATATGTATATTTAATATATATAGAATCGATTACTTAACTTCTAATTTATGTATAGATTTAATGTTATTTTGTTAAAAAATAAATCTTTTCCTAAAACTTTCCAAAAGTTGATTCTTACAAGTGACACTATTAGGTAGGTGGTGCAATAATACAGAATGTATTTTTTTAAATTAGTGGGTTCAATTCCAGGTCGGGAGAATCATGAAATTAAAAAAACTTATGATGCAGTTTTAGATTTCTTAAAATCGGACACGAGACTCCTTTAAGTATTTTTCGCGATTCCTTAAAGTTCCGGATATGGCCTATCAAGCCCAGTTAAAAAAGTCACCCGATATATAATACAAGGAAAACCTCGGCGAGAATATACTGGTATACAGTCGAAATTTTAAAGACTAGCACAAAACACTTTTCTTCAACATTTATAGTGAAAACCGTGGTGGAATATCTGAATTAGAGTCTGCTTATAAATACAACCAGAAAGTTCCCAAATCCAAAGTAAGAAGCTCCTTTCTTGAGCAGCACCGCAGACTATTATAACCTTGCTTTGCAGGAGACATGCCAAGCATTCTGTAATCCACGCGAACGAAGTCGCGGGCACAGCTAGTTTAAAATATATAAGCATTCTGCACTCCTTCTCTATCTATACAAACACATAAAATTTAAGTGTCTGTTTGTAATTTCAAATTAGAATTTGATTAAAAAACAGCTTTTAACTAAATGCATATGAAAGTCTGCACGGTACTTACATCAAATGACGAAACACGACGTGATCTATATCCGATCCAAGTAGAGAGAAAGGTTAACTTTAGATTAAATATATTTTTTCTTAAATTAACGGTGTGAAACCGCGGAGCACACCTAGTAAATAATAATAATAATAATAAACGCATCACACTCAACGGCCCCCATTAAGATCGCGTGACCTTGTGTCGGGGGTCCGGAAACACTCACAACACTAACACAAACACCCAGACCACGACAAACATCCCTATGGGCAATACACACGTTTGCCGTGAGCGGGGATCGAACCCGCGACCGTTAGCGCTTCAGTCATTTGCAGTGACCACTGCGCCAACGTGTCCGTCAGTAAAGAATATGTGTGTGTCATTTCATACTTCTCCGTCCGCGCAATTTCCATAAAAATGGGAAAATATGTTGATAATGTAACCTTACACAATAGTCGTTTATTACTCGTTGTATTAGATCACGATATGTTATAAAATTAGTGATGAGATAAATACGCCGTGACAGAGCGGCGCCGGTGTCTCGATGGCGCCTGTAAAAGTACTTTCAGTCGTGAAAAGCGATCGTGCCGCTAACTGAACTGTCGTTCAGTCGAATAATAAACACACGTTAGCTAGCCATTGAACGAGAAATTAACGTTCGAAAATGTGATATAGACTTCGTGAACACATTTAGTCGTATTTTGTGTTTTTAAGTGAGTTGTTTTTTTTTTAAATATTATTTTTTTGTCGTAAGAAGGTTTTTTATACTGTCTATATTTATAAAATTGTATTTATCATAGAAAATGAAGTAAAATTTCTTCATTGATCAACAGAAATATTTCACAATTTCATTCTACATTAACTTTTAGTATTGATGAATTGGACACAGATTCAATGTGTTTCTTTGATTAATATTAAGGACAATTTCTAATTTCATTATTATCTATAAGCAATTAACAAAAGAATTCTGAAAAAAATTGTTTGCTTTTTTTTATAAATACTAGCTGGCAAACAATCAGGCGAGACACCTGGTGTTAAGTAATCTCCGCCAACCTTGGACTTTCGCAACATCCAAACTACCAATGCGTTGCCAGCTTAAAAAGGTATGAAAGGGAATAGAAAGTGAGGAAAGGAATAGGGAAGTTGGTTAGGCTCCCAGCTCGCACTCACTGTACGATACGCAGATACATCACGTCGATCTTCTGTGAGATTGTGGAACTGCCCAGCTCGAGCCAGTCCGTATACGAGCTGCAGTCAGTGGGCTACAGCTAGGCTCTATATCGGTCCTAAAATTTTTTTCTCAATAAAACTCTGCCAAAGGACTGATAGAACCATGAAATCTTAAAGTTCCTGATATAACATAGTTCGTAGATGAAGAACTAAGGAAGTATATATACTAATAGGTAAGCATCCATCCCCAAGAGGCTTTAATAGGAGAGTATCTAACTCCACAATTTAACTCTTTCTTTTTGGAAGAAAAGTTCTTTTGCTTTTGCTCTTTAAGAGAATACTTGTTTGATAATAAGTATTAAGGTACTATTTATAAATAAAAGCCATTTGTATTAGAGTGTGGAGAAATTCAATTTAAAATTTTTATTTTATCTTTTTATTGTTTTAAGCTTAATTTTAACTAGCAATACTAGTTGCTGATTTTTTATACTCTTAATATTAGAAAAGTAAAGTAAGAGCCTGTAAATATCCCACTGCTGGGCTAAAGTCTCCTCTCCTATTAAGAAGAAGGTTTAGAGCTTAATCCACCACGCTGCTCCACTGCGGGTTGGCGGATATACACGTGACAGAATGTCTCCCGGCACATGCAGGTTTAATCACGATGTTTTCCTTCAATATTAAGAATAGATATTAAATTTGTATTTTATTTCAAATATTACAATTACTATATGATTACTGTTAGCTGTTCTCCTTTGCGTTGGTCTTCTAGGAAACCGTAAATACGCGGTAGAAACAGGTCGAAGTGTCACGTGACCGAAAGTTCTAAAGTATGAATTAATTCTTCCGCGGTTAACATATCAAATGCGTCACTTGTGATATTTTGACGTATATTAATGAAGTACTTATAAATTCATTTTTTTTTATAAATGTAGTTCGCTGTTATAAATATTTATTGCGATGATAGTTTTATTATTTTAATGAAATTCTTTAAAAATTGACTAATTTAAATAATATTTAGGTGAATAAAATTTCCGAAATAAGTTTAATTGTTAAGTAAGTGAAAGTTGATAGACAACTATACAATTCTTGGATATTCAAATTATATTTTTTAGGGTTCCGTACCTTAAAAGGAAAAACGGAACCCTTATAGGATCACTTTGTTGTCCGTCTGTCTGTCTGTCTGTCTGTCTGTCTGTCTGTCTGTCTGTCTGTCTGTCTGTCTGTCTGTCTGTCTGTCTGTCTGTCTGTCTGTCTGTCTGTCTGTCGGGATGTCAACCCTTTTTTCTCAGAAATGCATAGACGTATTATGTTGAAATTAATATCATATACTCAAGTCTACGATGACATGCGGCCGTGAAAATATTAAAGTTCTAAGTCAACGCAATCAAAAGATAATGGAAAATATGTCGTATATTTTGACCATTTTAGCGTTTTCGCAAGGGAATCAAAACCTATAGGGTACTTCCCATTGACCTAGCACGATGAAATTTGGCAAGAAGTAAGATCTTATGGTACAAATAAAGGAAAAAATCTGAAAACTGTAAATTTTTGTATGTATGTTTGTCTGTTTGTAAGTTTGTCTTTCAACCTTTTTCTCAGAAACGCGTGAAGGTAACAAATTTTAATCAACGTCAAGTACTCAGTGTTGTAATTACTAAGAGCTGTGAAAAAATCAAACTTCTAAGTTAACGCAATCAAAAGATACGGTCATTTATATCACATATTTTAAGTATGATAGCGTTTTTACGTTTTCGCAAGGGAATCAAAACCTATAGGGTACTTCCCATTGACCAAGCATTATGAAATTTGGCCAGGAGCAAGGTCTTTTAGTATACATAAAGGAAAAAATCCGAAAACTGTAAATTTCTGTTCGTGTGTCTGTCAGTCTGTACGTCTGTCTTTCAACCTTTTTCTCAGGAACGCGTAAATGTATCAAGTTGTAAATTGATCAAGCGGAAAATATATTAATCTTAGAATTAAAATTATATGTATTAAAATTATATGTATTAAAATTATATGTAACATAGAAGTTGACCATGGTCAAAAAAACAATTTTACAAACACTGAGAAGAAATTTGTATCAATACGAAAACATTAAAAAGCAGCAAATCTTTATAAACAACGCAATGCAATCTATATATCGCAGTTAACAAAATGATAGCGCGATGCAGCGTACAGCTAATGCCATCTATTACAACATTATGACATTAACTGTGATATAATTCTGCTCGATTAATAAAATTTTTTATTTTAATTATTATTTAAACGCGCTGAAAATTATAAAATAAACTTTTCATTTAAAAGTTTTATCGTCGATTTATAACGTCATTACGTAATTTACATTCAATATAAGAGCTTCACGCGATTTGATTTAAGTACTTGTATTGACTTAGTACGAAAATTTTAAAATTAAATTCAAACAGATCGAGTTATTTAATTTACTTATTTATCTACACATATAAGTCTTCTGGTTATTAGTAATATAATTAGTTATTTATAAATAAACAATTAGTTTGCTCGAATTAAGGACTAATTATTTTCGTCTTGGCAACACTAATATATATTTCGATATTTTGATTGATAATGTAAATCTAAATATTTTACGAACGTAGTGCAGGGGTAGTGGAGTGTAGTAGAATATAAATAAAAATAAAACGAGAATAAAATATAATATGATTATGTTGTTAATGTCAAAGTCAACAAGTTAGTTCATTGAAATTGTCAAGAGATGGCGCTAGGTGTATCCTGAATCGCGCTATAACTTTTTTTTTGAAAGTATAAGCTGTATTAGTACTTAAAATAAATTTTGTGTTTCCATGGATTACATCTATGATCGTGTTTTAAATTTAAGTGCTCCTAAGTAGTTTCAAAATAGTTTTTGGGACGTGATCCATATTTACATAATATTTGATTATATTTAAGCGACTTCTAAAAAGGAGTGTTTTCAATTCGACCTTGTATTTAATTTTTTTTTATGTTTGTTCGCCGATTACGCCGCCATTTGGATACCGGTTTTTAAATTTTCTTTTTTTGGTTGAAAAGGTATACTTCCAAGGTGGTCCCATTGTCCTCAGGTCAGGATCAGATGATGGGATCCTGGAGAAATTGAGGGAACTCCTCAAATATTATAGGCAAGCGTATACCGATTTAGGTATTTTTGATAGCAACTTATGTTGGAACTGATGATGAAGACCACAAATGGCGTAGATGGGTTAGTCTTATATAGATTTCTATAAGTTTGTACGGAACCCTCGGTGCGCGAGTCCTACTCGCACTTGACCAGTTATTTTTATTTTATCGAAATCGATTTATAATAAAAAGGGGTATATTAATAATAATTTAAAGACAATAGGTACATTTAATTTCGTCAAATGCGCATTTCTTATACTATGCTTTAACACTTTTTTATATCTCTCAAACTATTTCTCAAAATAAAAAAAATTAAATAAACGACTTTTCTGATAGATCGAAATTGATACAAATGTCACGTTTATATTTTAATATTATTTTTTTTTTTATTTCCAATTTTCATTTCAATCGTACGTAATACATTGTTTTTCAATTCGCGCAAATGAAACTTTTTTTAAACTCGCCCGAGTGTCACGTTGACACGACGTGGCCTCGACTTTGACGCTGAGGAGATAATTTCGTAACTCGCCGACTTCTACCGCGCTATGACAAATAACTCCAATTCGTGTTTATTTCCAACCAGGGAATACGTCATCGACACTTGACCATTAAACGTTAACATGGGAAACCATTGGATGACGCGAATGATCTACTTTGCCTAGTCCTTCACTTAATTCTTAGAATATTATCCAATTACAGAGGGGTAGTCAATGCTTTTTTGTAATTTTAACGTTTCCTGGTTAGTAAATTTTGAATGTATGTTTGATTATTATTTTGTTGTTTTTGTCAACATCCAAAAGAGATAGACTTTGATATTTTCATTAAAAAATATAAAAAAATGTTCATAATTATTTTGGATTAGTTTTCTAAAATTGTTACCAAAACTTAATTGATACAGCATTAAATATCATAGCTAGACCTAATTTTAATGTCCATTTATAGATGTAAAAATATTCGCTGCTAACATACGAATCAAATTTCCTAGTAGGACATTGTTTGATAAACTTAAAACGAACCAGTGTTTGATCTAAAACGTTAGTTTTTTTTTCTTTTACTAAATCGAATCGAGATCCATTATCTTTTATTGTTTTGATCTTTGTGGTTATAAATCATTTGCATTACACCTCGACATGATTCGATGTTTAGCAACATTATCCTCTTCGTTGTCTTTGTAGTGTGTAGGATTTTTTGCATTGCATCGATATCTTCGTGAGTATCGTCACGTAACCTGGTGTAATTTCTTACGTCAGAATGTTTCACACAATGGACTGCTGTGCTATTTTTAAATTTGCAGAATTTATTTTTATTTTGTTAAAATCGAATTGCAAGCAATACCTTGTCAGCGCGACCTTCAGAAATGTTCGTTCGGTTATTTTGTAAACATGTTGTTCGTCAGCATCATTTTATAAAAGCCCGATGTAACTAGTAGGTCGTGAACTTGCGAACTCGTCCAAACTGAACCTTCAGTTCGCCGGTAATGTTGTCATCGCTCGATTCGCGCCACTCTCGCGTAAGATTGGGATTCTCGGAAAGCTGCATTCGACGCTGGCACGCGTTGTCGTGTGTTTATTGCCAAGATTTTCGTCGTTTTAACGAAAAGTAACGCGCATCAGCGGGCGCGGGCAGCGGACGACAGGAGCCGGCAGCGCTGCGCGTGCGCGGTAGGCGTGTGAATGAGGCGCATGGTTCGCCCCGACCGCATCGCCCGCGCCGCTCTCCGTGCGACCGCCTCAGTGTCCGCTTGCGATCCGAGCTAGCTTGTCGTGTTTGGTGTTTCGTCACGTTAGTTATTCGCTGTCGCCGCTCGTCGCTAGCGGCCGTTCTACTGTCGACATAAGATGCTCGCGTTCAGCGCAGTGGATACCGTTTGTGATACAGTTTTGCAAAGTGTTTAAAGTGGATTCCGGACTATACCAGGCCGTGGAGCACGCGCAGCGGCTCGAGCGCTCCCAGGCCATGTATGTCATAAATTTAGGTGAGTCCGCAATCCTTATACATTCTTCGTTCCTCACCAACCTATTATTGGAACCAGACGGAACCGGTACTCGTTCGATTAGACGAGTGTGGCTCTAGTTGCGGACAGATCGCGGGTCGTTATCGTATTTTAGATCGAGTTTTTTTCGCGAATCGTTTTCTATTCGACGCTACGGGATAGCGGCTTCGTATTCCGGTGCTATCCCTAGGAATTGGCTCAGTGGCCCGGCGTCGATATAAACAACTCGTATAGTTCCATTTCAATTTGTGTCTTATTCATAGCGCACTCGATGTGTCTATGTATGTTTTTATTACAGTTCACGTACAACGTGTGGGCGTGTGTTGGTGTGTTTGCGCTATCGGTGTTGCTATTTTTATCACATAAATATGTGTGAGTTCTCATTTACTCTTACAAAGAATTTACGTGTGTGTGCGTGTCGTATCCGCGTTCGGTCTTATCATTTTCTTCGTTCGATATCGCCGCAAATTACTTTATGTCTGTTGTCATGATTTACTTTTAGAATTATACAAACATCGCTTCGTCTTCATCACGGCTCGGGCGTTGTTTGTGTAAACACTCGCGACCCTCTTCGATTTATCGGATGTTGTAGAATAGCATAGGGTTTATCGATATTATCATCTGAAGTACCTTGGCTTTCCATTGGTGACATAGTTTTGCCTGTATTCGTTCAGTGTTCAAATATGCATCATCCTAACTCGATATCTTTAATATAATTAAGTTTGTTACAACTTTGCACTATTATTTTATTATTTATGACTATATTTTTATTAACGTTTTTTGAGTCGTTGTTTCGGCAAATTTCTAAAAACTAATTATATTAAAAAACTAAACGTTTAACTTCTAATAATGGAAATGGGTTTCCAAGAGTTTCAAGGCTGATAAGCACACACACTAAAAGACTTCGCACACATTCTTGACAATTTGAATCTAAATGTAGAATAATCTCGAATAACGTGTACATAATAGAAGTTGAAAAATATTACTGTTTGAGGTTGTATATAAGGAATAATAAACAATTCAGCTGATAATATGATTAGCTACACGTAACTTCGTGGGTTGCGCGTGGTCTCGGGAATAAACATTATGTCATCGACATTTCGATTTTATATTTGATATGATAAGATGAACTCAGATAACTTTATTTTGATTCATATAAAGGATGTCTTGAGTTTTATCACGGAAATTGCAGACGATTTTCTCCGATTGCTTACATTTGTATGCAAACATAACTCATAAATGTTACGTTTATTCAATTTAGTTGTAAAAATTGTATACAATTGCTGCTTCGTGCATCAGAAGATCTTGAATTAGCACATTAAAAATTGTGTGCACGAACACATTTTATTCATAGATTTTATTATTATTTTATTTACTCTGTCCGAAATTCAAAACGAATTTAAACGACTGTTTATTGCGGGACTTGTGATACTATTTCTAAATCATTTCATATATATTTAACAATTTGTGTGTTAGTGATGTTAATTCCCTATATCCTAATTATATACTAACTACCTAAAATATTTATTTTACAAAATTTTCTCAATTAAATCATATTATAATGAAATAAAACTAAGTCCTTCTCGCTATATTTTTTAATCATTTTTATGCAATTTAATTTATTGTGCTTGTTATTTTAATCTGCATCTGGCGATTTGTAAAGTTTAAAAAACCTATTAACATTAAGCGGAAAAGACACTGCTTTTGCATAATTAACATTATAAACGAACAATTCAAATTATTAGAGGACACTAAAATTCTGACTAGTGTTGTTTTGTTCGCAAAAAACCAGACCCGTCGGTGGATCTGAAATCGAAATATCAAGAACCAGACGTTAATTCTCTGTTTTAATACGCTTGCTTCCTTTAATTAAACGCGATTATTATATTATTTATTATCGCATGTCATTTATACCTAGCGACTGCTTTTTATTTATCCTATTTGGAAATATTCGCCTAGAACAGTTCTTGGTCAATTTTTTTGGGAATAATTTTGGAACTTGTAAGTAACTTGTTTTAAAAATTTGTCATTATGTATATTATTATGGGTATATTCTAAATTACTAATATTTAGACAGTATTGACAGGTTTTTTTACAGTTACCGATAAGAGCGATAAGCGTCACAGTCTTGATGGAAACTTACGTGTCCCAACTTATTAACTTATTCAGCTTGTGTAATGGTAATCGAAATTAACGATGCTATAGACTAGTATTGAGCCTATTTTAGTTCCATTACGATGACAGTCGAGATGGAGACCCTCAATATGGTTAGGATTTCCTCGAAATCGTACCAATTTCAATAATTATTTAACGTAACCGCAAAATGTAAATCATGGAGCGTAATTAATTCTTAATTTTCCAATAGTCCTTGTCACCGTTACATTAGTAATGTCTAAAATTCCAATAAGGAAAATAATATACAAATACAAAAACATTAAAGCGTTATCTGGCTAATAAAGTTAGTCGAAGTAAATTATGTCGCGATTATTAGCTCCGACGGTTCTATGTATAAACATTCTTATCGCAATTGTGGCGATGTTTGTGTCATTAAAGTATTCGTTTGATCCACTAAATATTTCTTATTATCTAGGATTTGTGACGCTCAGTGTGAATTATCTTTTATTTATGTAACGGCATCTATTGCTATCTAATAATGCTTCTTTTGTTATCAGGATTGGTAATTTTTTTTACTGTCTTGTAAGTTTATAAAAGTTTATACTAAAATGTTTGAAACTAATGTTTACGTTACTCGTGCAACAAGTACGCAGTAAACAACACGTGCTTATAGTGTACGCGTGCACTAGTGTATTATTATTACAATTAAAACAAGAATATTAATTTGATTCCCGGAATATTGTAGAGATATGAATAAAATTGCGGAAATTTTATGCATAATAATTTCATTGGATTTTTATTTCCAATTACCAAAAGTAGCTACTCCGTATATCATATCATATTGTCGTTATATCAGATTGCATGCTTGTGTGTGTAGAGATCATTTTTGAATTAATGTGATCAATTTTTTTTTGTAATCCGAAATACCCCTCCAAAATATCGTTGCGTAACATTTTACTTTCAAATTTAAATCTTGTTTTGGTTTTCGCTTGTTTATGTAATTCGCGAAAGAGGAAAAACAATCACCAATATTGCTACGATTATACTGTCTTATATTCACATTTATATTTTACTATAATTTTAGATTAATAATTAAAAATACCTGTATTATTAAGAAAATCCTTTATTTTTAACTTTTTCAATTTTATTTAAACTTAACAAGGTCTCTGTATGATAAACATAACCCAATCAAAATCAATACAATAAAAATTTAGCTTGTAGTTACATGGAGTTTCATATAAACATGTAGATATGTACAATATGATACTATCATGATGCATTTTCTATAAATAGCGCATAACATCATATAATCTATGAGTTAAAACACTAAAAAAGATTTTTAAAAAATTATTAATTTCTAGATAAGCTATACACAAATAAAAAATTACGAAATATAAAATAGTCTCGGTTCCTAATGATATCGATACGACTATCAAAATGATGAATTGTGAACGAAGATAATGTAAAAAGAAAAGCAGCTAGATACACAGTAGTTTAACGACATCAGCGTCATCGCTATATTTATTAAAGCCTAATGTTATCATAAAACTGATAATTAATCTGATCTGATAACTAATTTGGTGTCGTTGGATAGGCGGTGCTAAATGCAGAACCATGTATGTGTGCTATGGAAATACTCGCAGACAACAAAATAAAATAATGGAATAGTACTTCATAATAACTCCCAACGTCGATAATTTTGTAGTTCTATGATTAACTAGCTGCCCCTCGCGGTTTTCACTCGCGTTTATGGTTACTGCTTCGCTCATATAAGTCGTAGAGTAAAATATACCCTGTAACCATACTCAATAAATATGCTATCCAACGCAAAAGGAATGTTTCAAATTGGACCCGTAGTTTCAGATACAAACAAACTTTACATTTATAATGTTAGTATAGATGAGTATATAAATTATTTCTAAGTTAACGAATGTTAACTTCGATCCTTGTATGAATTTCGATAGTATATAAACTTTCTATTTACATTAATAAAAAAATACAGGATATATTTTTATTGATATCTGTGACAAATTGCGTCATTTTTTTTTTTAGAATTAATCAGATTTTGCAAAATGCATTTTTAATATCTTAAACTAGATTATTTAATAAATATATAACGAACAAGTTGTGATGTCGGAATACATTCAAGATCTTTATCCGAGGATGACATTCCTGATCGGTGAGGTCTAGTCCACATGACCTGGCTCAAGTCCGTCAGAACCAGTCCTGGACGCGCCAGAGACGAGCCGGCGCTGACCGGCGGGCCACTGACCCCATGCCGGAACTCGATGATGGATCGGTCTTGAGCACAACCACTCATTGGCACACTTTCCAAACAGGATTAACATTATAGCAGACTTATGTATAGACGATCGACAAGAATACACAAAACTATTAGACATAAGCAATTTGTAAATGATCAACTGTAGAATTTTTACTACAGAAAAATATAATCGAAAAAACGGTAATATTAATGGAATTTCACTTATTTACGTAGCCATATATTACGATTAGAGAGTATACACAAATGATTCACATCAATTTGATGACGTAGTTTTTAGTAAATAGCAAACGGAAGCCGCGACAATTATCGTTAAGTCAAATTTAGCGAGTCTTTGCGCTGTTAGCGTTGATCGTAAGTGACCATGCTTATAGAGATGATGTAATGGCCTTAAAAGGCTAGAATTAAAGAGAAATGTACGACGCGTGGAATGCGAAGAACGAATGTTAGATAGCGACAGGACTTTAAACATAATAGCGTTCAGCTGCGCTTAACATTGTTTGCAAGCGCTGATATGCTTCTGTGTTTTATTATGTTGGATGTGTTGAATCTTTATTTAGCTCCGTATATTTCCTATGTTATTGTTGGCCATATTACACAATCTACGTGCGACGTCCGAGGCAGCATCAGACGTGATCTCTCGGATCTAAGACAAATGTTTGGGATGCATTCAACTCGCAGTGACAATTGTGGTGATATTTTTTCCGCGTTACGTCACTCGAATGACGCACGCGCAGCCACCGAAATAAATACAGAAGTTTGTCTAGACAGCGACCCATCTCCGGATAATGTATTGGATAGTGAAGGACACGTTTAATTTTTAATATTTTTCTCTTTGCTTCAGAATGATAACGCATTTTCGAAATTTAAAATTATTTTGTTGATTTATTTATTATGTGTTTATTATACTTTACCTTGTATCGATTATATAAAGAAGTAGGCAGTACGCTATTTATTTTTGTTTACGATTTGCTAATCGAATCGTGTAATTAATAAGCTCATTGTAATTATATTGTTGTTTGTGTTGTATTTAAATAGTTGCAAGCATTGCATTAGTCATGTTTTTCATTTAATATTCATTCATAACGTGATGAAAATGCCTCGTAATGGCCAGTGTTGACTATCCTGTATGTATCATTAACCGCATTGGCGTCAATAGCCGGTAAACATTATAGGACTGTGTTATTCGCTTTGATTAATATTGAGTGGAAATGTTATGTTACCTGAGCTTTTGTATTATTTATTCCATGGACTAACAACAAGGAAAATTATATCATTTTTATGCGTATTAATAAATACATCTTAAATTAATAAATGTAACCAGTGTAATATTAAATCGGGAACAGGTATTATGGCAATAAATTATGAGAATGATGTTAACGATCAAACGGTGGATCGCGGTCAGGATTTTGACCGCCGGACTATTTTGTACAGACCTTAAGGAATCAGTGGGAAGGTGATGGTGGTGATTTTAATCCTTATCTGTAAAAAAACAATTTATGTAATGTAAAAGTGAACCACAATGATTATAGTATTATAAAAAACGAACTCCGAATGAAATTAATTGATGATCCCTAGTCTAAACTATTTATACTATTGATAGTCTTACATTAATTAAGGTTAGAAACTGCCATGAATCATGTATACAGTTAATAATTGATCTTTTAAGTATTGAAACTGAATTTTAACACACTCGAAAATATTCTTCGCTCATTATTTGTAAATAACAAAAGAGCAATGAATTACTAACATCTATTTATGTCTGTTTCACTTCCGAGATTAGTAAAAAATACAAGGAACTGAGGTAAACCTTGATGGCCATAGCTACCTATAGAAGTCAAGGTGACGTAGGGCTTGCCGCGGGTCGCCTTTGTGAGTCATAATAGTCGATAAATTTAGCCTATCGATTTTTTTATGTTGTTTACCGATACACTACATATTCCAACTAGTTTTTATGAAATCAAAATTCTTTGTGATCAAAAATTGAAGTAGATTTATTGGAAATTAATAAAATTAATACTATATCCTGATCACTTAAATATGCAGTATTTCACAAGGCAAGGCGAGCAACACATTCATGACCATTATGTTGCAGATATCCATGGGCGACCGTGACCATACCATTCAGTCATCTTCTCGTTTGCTTCTCGAATTTGTATCGACAACGTTTGTGAGATTTCGAAGTAGCATATTGTCTGGATGGTTGTTCTTGTTGTTTGTTGTTATTTTATATATATAAATAACAGTATCGTGGATGTTTACAAGTCAGTGGGGCGCGAAATTGCTTTCAACGTTTCCGTGTCTGCGCAGTCGGAAGTCTGTGCTGTTCGTACGCCATCGGTAACGGTCAATTTGACGCTATTGTCATCTCATGCTTTAACATCTAAACTAGCCTTGAATATAACTCTAGAATTCGTTTCTACCCGCTCAAGTTTACCTCGTAGGCGGGACTTACACTTGTAAGCTTTGCTTTCAAACTTTTATAAAGACTAGCTGCCCCCCGCGGGTTTAATTGCGTTTATGGTTACTGTTTTACCCCTGTGAGTAGCGTTATGTAATATAACCTGTAGCCTTCCTCAAAAAATAAACTATCTAACACAAAAAGAATTTTCAGCTGTATAAAATTAGTATAGTTTACATAAGTTCTTTCTCATTGCTTTACACCTGAAAAAATTTACTGTCAGTGCCTTATTTTTGACATTTAAAGATTTCGTAACTACTTACAACGTTTCTGATACTAGGTTACAGGGTTGTTTTTTTATCTCTTGCGAGAGCAAAACTTACGACCGCTCTGGTATAGTGGTGCTGAATGTGCCTCTAACGCCGACGGTTGCGGGTTCGATCCCCGCTCGGGGCAGATATTTATAGTTGTATAAATATTTCTTCCTAGGTCTGGGTGTTTGTCCTTGTGGGTCTCCCCACCGTGCCTCGGAGAGCACGTCAAGCTATCGGTCCCAGTTGTTATCACAATCACCTGATAATGATCGTTACTCGTAGTAGGGAAATTATTCTAGTCTAAATGGTTACTGGCTTGCCCTCAGAGGTTGCTGAGGTCAGATGGCAGTCGCTCTGTGTAAAAATCAGTAACTCGTCAATATTTGGACTGGAATAGAAAGCAGACCCTGGTATAACTGGGAAAAATGCTAGGTAGATGATGATGAGAGCAAAACTCGCCGTAGATATATTAAGAAGTTTTTTCCCTTTTCCACCAAAACTGTAACTATGGTTTTTGTATTATTAAACAGGGGAACACCGTAATTATTTTCCCTCTATGACGTCCTGTGTTTTATATTACATCGTTAAATCTTTTATGAGTTTACTTAATATTGAAGACAATATATTAAGAAAGAATTTCTGTCTGGCATTTACGTGAAATGTCGACCCGAGATCGCCGTGAGAGTGAAAGGTTACATTTTTAAGGTTAAGAGAAAATACTACCGTTATTACCAGAAATATTATTATAGTGAGTTCAAACCTCGGCCAGCACCGCGGACATTTTCAAGTGCTAAATTTTGGGTTTAAATTCATTTCGAGGTCGACGGTGTAGGAAAACATCGTGAGGAAACCTGCACGTGTCGGGAGAAATTATAACACATGTATATCTGCCAACCCGCAGTGGAGCAGCGTGGTGGATTAAGCTATAAATCTTTTTAAAAGGAGAGGCCTTAGTCCAGTAGTGGGGCATTTACAGGCTGTTACTTTACTTTTTATATATAAATCAAAATTGACTGGCTGACTTATTAATCTACTGATCGATCAACGCAGAGCCTAAACCGCTGTGTCTAGAAACATGAAATTTTGCACAAACGTTTTGAAAACCCATCCCCAAAGGGTTAAAGAGAGGGTTGAAAGTTTGTTAGTTATTAAATTCCAAATACGCGAGCGAAGCAGCGGGGAACTTCTACTTATCTTATTTCCTTTGCCTTATACAGGGCAACCTCGATTTAACAAATCGGAGGGGAATAAGAAAATATTCGTTATATCTAGTAATTCGTTGAAATGAGGTTTGTTATGTGGAGGTTAGATTGGTTATAGAATTTGTTATAAAGAGGACACATGTCGCAATATGAATCACATACTATAAGATTAAAAGTTTATATTGGTGGTAACTTAATATTAAGGTTTTGGGGTGACAAAATTCGTTAATTAGAGGTATGAATGCTTTTTCTCGATAATTGAAAATTTATTAAAAAGGTATATTTTATATTGACTCTTACGGACAATTCAATGGGATTACGAAGAATTTGTTAAATCGAGAAAGTCGTTATATTACGTACGTTGTATTAAGGTTGCACTGTAATCGGATTCAAGTCAAAATTTAAAATCAATTTTTCTCCAACAACAACTTAAAAAAATATTTTTATACATTAGTTGTTTTGTAGAAAGTTTTTAATGACTTGATAAGTCCAAAATCATTTCTGCAGTTTTTATGTAGGTTTTTAAAAATTGATCGAGTTATTCCAAAAAAGCATTAAGTTTTCGGCCACGTCACTGTAAACCAATTTATTCGGTTTGCCCTTTCTTTAAAAACCTGCTCAGATGTGACTCAGCGTCGTAATGCCATGATTAATTGACTTTATTAATGCAATATATTTATTTTGTTTTCTCTTTTACAATTAATAAGTTCGTCTATATCTTGGATTCTGAATTTCGAATCATGTTTGAAAATAGTAACTATATTATGTTTATTCATATGTGAAGTTATCTAAATGTGAGCATAGATCTTTAATCCCTTCATGGATTCGAACTTTAAATCATACATAAATATCCGGATTAAACCGGTTAATGCGAAACTATGTACATTAAATATGATAGATTGTATCACGTGTCCGTTGAATTACCTCATGAATATAAATAATGTTTATAGTGTATTGCGGATTGGCATTTGTTATAAATAGCGATTAATTTGCATATTCATGATAAATCTTGTATTGAAGGCGGATACGCTTTTTTGGAATGAATAACAAGATTTATATTTTTGAAATGCCATTGTGATCATTGTTTTAAGTCTATTTGATTATTTACTAGGAAATTTAAGTACTTGTTTTTTTTTTTTTAATTTTTTTTTATTTATCTTTATATAGGATCATTATCAAAGCCTTATTAATTACTAGAGTCACAATTACAACTCATAGTATCGACAATAATTTAGTACTTTTGTTTAAAAGTTGAAATTTGATTAGCAGTAAATAAATAAATAAATAAATAAACGCATCACACTCCACGGCCCCCATTAAGATCTCATGACCTTGTGTCGGGGGTCCGGAAACACTTACAACACTAACACAAACACCCAGACCACGACAAACATCTGTAGGCCAATACACACGTTTGCCGTGAGCGGGGATCGAACCCGCATTCAGAAGCAGTATTCTTATTAACTAATATTTTATAATTTATCCCTTTAACTAGACTTTGCTTTTAAATATTTAGGCACTAAATGTTTTGAGTACCTCCGTCTAAATATCAATATGGCGAATCGGCGATAATTTATCATTCGATATTAAAATTACCGAATTGGGTAACGGGGGCGGAGGAATCATTATGAAAATTTATGATGTCTAGTCGCCAGCGAGCTTCAAGTCTAAATATACCCGCTGCACCGTCGTTTGACGTTCTGACGGATGGTAAAATCTAAGGATGCAACCAGTGACATCGTAAATCGTATATTTTATGGTGTCGTATTATTGCTTAGCTCACGTAACACCATTATGCTGGATGGTACCGTTACTTTAGTCCGCTAATTATATCGACCGAGCTATAAAAAATTTGTTTATCACTTTTGATTTCTGCATATGGAGTAAATAATGAAAATAAGTAAAAGGAGATCGTTTTTAGAAGCCAGAAAATGCCTACTAATGATACTCAATAGTCACTTTTTCACTACATACATATATTTATTTAAATACAATCCTGAGCAGAAACCTCAGCAGAATCTTTTATTTATTAAGAATATTTATATAACATTTAAAATTATAAAGTAGCAAAGTGTTATTTAATGAAATATTTTATTCGGACAACAGTAATTGAAAGACAATGGATTTTATGTTTAATAAATCAACACCTATATATGTTAACATAAGATCTCGTTTTCCGAGCGTGACCTTCCCTGCATTGTTAGCTGAAACACCTGATTCAATAAAGGAAGAGGTCGTTACATTTATAAAGCAAAGGTTGGCAGCAATTGTCGTGGGCGGAAGCGGTAATGATCACAAGTCACCAAGTTCCAAAACTATCTGGATCGTACCACCACCTACTCCGTAATAGCGTCCTATCCTACTAATATTATAAATGTGAAAGTTCGTATGTGTGGATGAATGGATGGGTGGATGGATGTTTGTTACTCTTTCACGCAAAAACTACTGAACCGATTTGGCTGAAATTTGAAATGAAGATGGCTTATATCTTGGATTTAAATTTACTATTCCACGCGGACGAAGTCGCGGGTGAAAGCTAGTGTGACGTAAAAGTAAAAATAGGCTAGTGGGTAATTGTCATACGTGCTGTCATTGAAAATGGTCAAATTGTGATCTTCATGAAGTAATAAAGTTGATTTCGAAAGCGGGATGGCAGAGATCGCTTTCATTTTAAAAATCAAACGTTTAATTGGTATATCGTCGCTCTACATGTAATACTTCGTAAATAACAATTTTGGTAAAAAAAGGATTTTCTCAGGGAAAACGGTATTCAAATGTATTATTTTTAATAATAATATTTCTTAAAATATCTAAAGTCTTAATTATTTAAAAATGTAATCATTTATTACCTTTAAAAGAAGTTTTTTGTCTCTCCTGTAATGTTTGGCAGTTTTCATGTGCAAACTATCACATCTAGACCGACGATGTCGTTCTCTCTTCCAATATACTAGTATTAATGCTGTTATTTTTATACTGAATATAGCCTTCGACTGTCAAAGTGTTTTATAATTTTTTTAATGACAATTAATCTGCAGACTGATTTACGTTTAAGGAAAAAGACCAAATATATATTACGTGCACAGAGATAAAAGTTTGAATGGAAATTCGCATAATCACATCTGTTTGATATTCGCTGCTATCTTATCGTGCGAATAGAAAATACCTGTGACTAAGTTAGAATAAATATCTTGTGTCCTTAGAATCCATGAATATTCTTGCAACAATTATTTGTATAATTATTATTTTAATTCTTAGAAGAAACGACGAAGATATTATAGATAGAGATAATTTCCCAAATTACGGAACTGATTTTAATTGGATTACATTGATAATAAAATTATCTGATAAAATATAAATATTATATTTTAAATAGCCTGAATTAATGTTATCAATGATTATCGATTATGATGATTAGATTACGTAATTACTAACACAGTTGTTATCCGCGAATAAAGTAACTAATGTGTTTAACCAGAAGAAAAGCTATACCGTTCTGTTTTTCGCTTAAATCCGGTAAGCCGTTAGTCTGAAGCAGTAACTTTAATTATAATTCTAGGTCTACTAGACTTGACAGGAATTTTGTTATTCATCTAGTCCTGATCCAACCAGATCCAGTCGGAGGCTGATCTAGTATTGATTATGCTAGATCAGGATCCGACCAACGAGGATCCAATATTGATTACATGTAGGTATATATGTAATCAATATTGGATCATAAATAGCTGGTGTGTATCGAAGGCATTATCAAAAGTACCAGACTTGGACGCTGATAAGCAATGCTGTGTCAAACCAAGCGGAATTCATTTTGAGCAAATGGCGTCTAAAAATGTTAAACCTATTTTTAATGCATTTGTTTGAAGAAGTATATATCCATCTTTTCTTTTCTACTTTGATAAAAGGAAGAGTAAATTAAAAGCAAATTGGTATAGTAAAAAATTTATCTAATAATAAGTTTTTTAAATATATGAGATTATTGCAAATTGAATAATCTAGAACGCACTTGAATGTGCGCGAAATTAAATTAAGAAACTTTTTTCCCTACTTATTTAGTTTGGATGGCTTGAAAACATTTAAAATCAGTTTTAAACATGTAACGCATGATCCGAATACATCCAAATTGAACCTTTTTGGTTGACACGTTATTGCTTATCAGCATCCATTTATATGACGATAATGTGATTGATGTACTCGTGACTTAGACCTAGCCTAGCAACGCGCTGTTGATATCAAAAGATAGAGAGAATATAACGATATCACAAGAATGGGAAAATAGGCGTGAACAATGTATATGATGTTTTATCATAGGCACCAGACTCAGCGTAGCCTAGAACCAGAGATTACTAGCCGTAACCCCTCACTAATTATGTTTACGTTGGAACGTACTCGTAGTTCATCAGTCAATACGATCTTCAGTAATTACCGTCTTGCGCAACATACGATCTCGTAATTACGCATTTGTTCATTTGCTACTATCGTTAAATCGTCTGAAAGATCTAGCTCTAAACCGTCATCAAAATTATATGGATGCTGATAAGCAATACTATGTCAAGCCACAGGAACTTCATATTGAGAAAATGGTGTCTAAAGATGTCAAACCCACTCTTAACAAATTTTTTTGAAGACGTACTACATAATTATATTCTTTTCTATTTTGATAAAAGAGTAGATTGTTGTTAGAAAAAGTTATATCTAATAATAGGTTTTTTAAATATATTCGATTTTGGCATATTGCAAAATGTTGAGCACACTTCAATATTCGAAACATTAAATTAAGAAACTTTTTTCCGTTCTTATTTAGTTTAAGTGACTTGAAAAATGTAAAATACATGACCATTATCAGAATACATCAATATCTCAGAAAAAGACGTCTTGTTTGTTAACACAGTTTTGCTTATCAGCATCCATATGACTAAGAATTTTTATACACTTCTACACATGTACAGACTTCGGTGATGTTATCGTGGATTAACTTCAGTACAGCTGCACCTTTTTACCTAATTTTATTTAAAAGGTTTGTGTGAAAGAAAGTGAGGGATTAAAAAATCTTCTTAAAAAATTATTAAGTTTGAATTAGTATGAAGTTGGGCGGGCAGTAATGATAATAATAATGATCTGTCTATTATATATTTAACACACGATTACTTGGCTTCAGGTATTATGTAATCTAATAAAAAAAAGTCGGTCTGTTTATTTTTTTTAAGTTTTTATTTTACACTTTTAAGGAAAAATCGGTGAACAAACATAAAAAAAATACATAAAGCCGAACATAGAACCTACTCCTTTTTCGAAGTCAGTTAAAATAGTAATAACTCTTATCAAAATAAAGTTATATAAGATCTGTAAAACGTATTATAATATAAGTATTAATAAGTATTTAAATTTTGATCTATATGATCTTTCTTGAATAATAATTTGGGGAGTGTGAAACTAAAGTGAAGATTATACGTTACACATATTACCATATAATCGTTTTTTAAATGTTTAATGTATTATTTTAAATGATTGACCTTGAATACTAAACCAAGATTAGAAGCAATGTATTTTATTTCCGCTAAACGCTTTATAAAAACTTGGGTATTATCGTTGGTTTTTATTCGAGTACAAAATATTCTTGTACTATTTTCCTTTTAACTGGACTGCGCGACGGAAGGGAGGGTAATGTGTTTATGTATATGTAGTCAATTTTTGTTTACTTGTCTTATTTAGCAGACAAGTAATGCCCACTTCTAATCACACGAAAGAGTTATTGATTTGAGTCAGTTTTTATAATAAAAAATAATATTCGTAAAGTGATTATCTTTCCGGATATTGTTAATAAATAGGACAAAGAAAAATAAACTATAAGTGGGTTTATACCTTTTTCGCACTATTTAGACCGATCGCGTAAGTAGTACTGTTATAGAAAGTAGAAAAAAAATTCGAAAAAATCAAAATCGCCGATTTTGGTCGTCATAATGTAAAGAAAAATCGACGAAATGTGTTAAGTGGGGTATCGTTGAATGGGTATTTAAAAATCATTTTTAGTTTTTTTGCAACTAGAAGATTCTCTATGGTCTTATTTCGCAGTCGGGTTCTTTGAATTTTTCAATTAATTACTTGTTGTTATAATATTAGCACAATTAAAATTTTCAAATAGAAACTTCATTTCATTCGTTTTATAAATCTTTCTGCTTTAGGATTGGAACTAATTGTCGAACACTATATTGATTTAACTCTACCTACACAGAAGATTGACGAAATAATCTGTGGTCACTTTCAACAGCTGTCAGTCATACGTCAAGACAATTTCCGTTTCAGTACAATAATGTTATTATTCGATATTTAAATGTATCTAGACCAATATAAATTAGCTTTATAATATTATTGCAACAGTCGCTTTTAACAGTTTCAACCATGAGAAAAGATTAAAACGAAAATGTCAATGGAACTTTTCGAAAATTACGTAACCTCGATTTCGAAAAAACGCTGATTTAGTCTGGCCGAATGTGATCGTGTCTTTTGAAATACGAAAAAAAAAAACTTATTAACATTTTACAGTTTTGTTTGTTTATTTGATAAGTAATAGAATTGACGATTAGTTATATAACATATGTTGTCTAGGAAATTCAATCGGAACGGCTACATTTTTATTAAATTATCTAGTGCTAGTTTTTTTTTTTTTTAAATAAAAACGAGTAGATTGTTCCCTGTGATGTTAAGCCTGCTCGCCTGTTGACATCAGCCACATTAGGAAAGTTGGGGATGCGTTACGGCCTTTGGCGAAAAAGGTGTCTTGCAAGTTGGTTTACTTTCTTTTCCATGAAATGACTCCTTGCTAGCCATATTCATACTCCTAGATTCTTATAAACGACACTTGTAAATGTGCGGTTTTGTACTTCGATTTGTAAATCAAATTTGGAAAACGATTGTATGTAATCGGCCTTAAAAATGATTGGGGTCCGCGACCTCGCTCTGTACAGCTTGTCGGTTGAAAAATATTTAAATTGTTCCGACAATATACTAAAACAGATAAATTGATTTTATCAAACACTGCTATATTATTTACAGCTCTCTGTGCTAAATACACCATAATTATGTTTTATTGTATTGATACCTAAATTTATGGTGAAGGCGCGTTTTATTAATTTCGTATTAACCATCCTTATTTATATGGACCCTGATAAACAATACTATGTCAAGCCACACTGGCTTTATATTGAGAAAATGGCGTCTAAAAGACGTCAAACCTATTCTCAATAAATATGTTTTAGGAAGTATTTATCCATCTTAATTTTTATTTTTTGATAAAAGGTTTGAATAATTAAAATCAGATTGATATATTTAATATATTATATAGTAAAAAGTTCTTCAATATTTGAGATTATTATCTGAATTTCAAAATATCGAACGCCCTTGAAATTCGAAATAATTGATTAAGAAACTTTTTTCCGTTCTTATTTAGTTTATATGCCTTGATTTTTTTTTAGGTATATATATATATATATATATATATATATATATATATATATATATATATATATATATATATATATAAATAGGTGACGCAGTATCAAAATACATCAATATCTCCAAATTTGGCTTTTTGTGGGTCGACACATTATTGCTTATCAGTGTCCATTTATAAGTGCATTATTAGTAGTGATGTTTTATATAGTCTACTAGTTCTCGCGACTTCATCTACGTAGAAATGTCGAATTTCAGCGCAATCCGTTTCGGCTTAAGCTGTATGGTGATAGACCAGTCAGTCAGCAGAGGTTACCTTCTTTATATACAGATAATAATGTAATATTATTACATCACTTTTACATGATTGTAACTCGGCGCGAACACTAATTGGTATCAATCACTCAGAAATAGGCTCATGTGATGATGACGCCAGAAGTCGTCACATTAGAGAAAAAAAACAATAAATTACTTATTTGATTTTAGACCTTAATATTATACTAATAAGCTTGATTTTCGTCAAAATGTTACTACATTAAAACTTACGAACAACGAAATTTTTGGACATAATAAGAAATATTTGTATGACGATACGAATTTACGTACACGTGACCTAGACAGTTATCTAGCTACGGGCTGTTTATGACAAGAGAGAGAGAGAGAGAGAGAGAGAGTGAGAGAACATAAGTACATTATTAAAAGGGTTGGAAAATAAAGACGTGAAAAATTAATATAATGTTTTATTAATATTCGTATCCGGACTCTTTAGATTACTTGCTCTCTGGAGTTCCCGATGTCACATGGCAGTCGCTCTGTATAAAGTCAGTAATTTGCCAAGAGTAATAAGCAGACCCTTGTATTACCGAAATAAATGCTAGGTAGATGATAATGATGATCGGAACTCTTTAAAATTAGGCGTGTAGTATTTTTTCCTTGACTTTCTTGATGCGACAGTGAATAATTTACGTACTGTGATCAATAAGCCGATAACTGTAGATTATCTGCTATTGTGCTTCATTATTGTTTACGACGTTTGCTAGTGCTACTACTATAGAAAAAGGTCTTAATGAATATGTTCTTAATAAATTATTTTTCTTTGTCTCTTTCCGTCATGCGTGACTGGCGGACGGTTTTCCATTCAAGTCGGGAATTACATATAAAAGTTTTACTCTATTAACTGATATAAAACCTTACCTGGTAACTGTTACTATGGTATACGTAAGTTTTTTGTTTCAATGAGTTTCAAATTATGTAAATGAAAGTTTTCTTTTGTAAGGTTATTTTTAACGTAAAAACTTTTTCCCATACCTATTTACTTTAAGTGACTTGAAAAATGTTTAAATAATGTTAAATATGTTACGCAATATCACATCAATATCTCCGAATTTTTGTGGGTTGACACATTATTGCTTATCAGCATCCAAATAAAATTCGTTAACGAGAGTAGTATTGTGAAGCGGTGTCGATGCGGCGACCTACCGCAACGAAGGCGCGCGCCCACGCTGAAGGTCTAGGGCGGTCCGCCGCGCAACAGGTGAGGCTCTTCAGACGGGCCTCAGCGGAAATAGCGCCCTGTTAACACTGTAACACCACTAGCATTAAATAATGAGCCTGCCACACGTGACCTGTCGCCTGGCGACGAGCTGTTTAGAGAGCATGGCGTTATATTATGACAAGAATGTGGAATATAAAGACGTCGATTCGAATGTTATATTATTGTTTATTAAGATTAAGATTTGTTTGTTGATATTGTTAATCGACTTCCAATAAAAAATGGTTGTCAATTCGGGGACTTAAATTTGAAGTAGGTTGCGCATTTTTAAAGTCTTGTTTACGAAAACATATCACGTGGGTGCAATTTTTTTAAATTATCGTTGAGCGTCCAAATTGTGGGATAAGAAGCGTTATGTATGATGATTGGGTTCATCGTTCTTTCAATATTATATCACGTATATGAATCTTTTGGAAGCTCTGACTTTTGCTCTGTGATTTTTAATTCGTAATCTGATAGTATAATTAAAAGTTCTTGGTAAAAAACAATTGTTTTTTAGGTTCCATATTAATAATGTTCTCCATCGTATATTTTGTTTTATCATATTTTATGATTATTTATTGATTTATTAAAAGTAGCGATGCAACGTTGAATTTAATTTTCGAAGCGAATCATCGTGGAGTGTGAAAGGGCAGGCGCGTTAATGTAGCCGGAAGTGAGGAGGAGACATCTGCTGCGAATAATTACCAGCTCATTGAACGATACTGAGGCTGTAGGTTTTGCAGTGAACTATTATTACATATCGAATGCGAACCGGAAATATGACCTATCTTAAATTAAATATCTTAATGTAAATTTAAGCTTTAACTCCTTATGATGGCGCTTCATACTATTTTCTAACATTTACCCTTTAAAATGTTACATTTACTACATATTTTGGCGGTACATATATTACTTTCTAAAATCAGTAGAGGCTTCGGTCTTTACCCTCCGTTTTTTACATATATATTTGATATAGAATGCAGTTTACATAAATATCATACTAGCTACTCCTCGCTGTTTCAATCGCTTTTATAGTTACTTCGTTCGTATGAGTCGTAGCGTGATGTTATATAGCCTATAACCTTTCTCAATAAACGAGCTATCTAACGCAAAAAGAATTTTTCGAATCGGATCAGTACGTTCTGCGATTAGCCCCTATATACCAACCTACGAACAAATTTTGTTTCTTTATAATATTAATACCGACACAAAGATATTCTCATTTCGTTTACTTCTACTAGATATAAGTTTACTTTTAGTGTATCTTGTTTTCAATCGTTATACTGAAAATAAATATTACATCATCATGTTAATATATGATAACATTTAATTAAATGAACTGCAATTCAAAGCGTATGTGCAGTCACAAACACGAACCATGTTCACGTGTAATCGTGGCGGGAACGTTATGAATATTAATTGAAAAATATAATACATATCGCTGCTTTTCGAGAATATCGATGCAACTAAAAATGATGAATTTTAGGGAATGGGGTTTTTATATTTCTTTATTAAGACAGACACGTTGGCGCAGTGGTCACTGCAACTGACTCAAGCGCTAACGGTCGCGGGTTCGATCCCCGCTCACGGCGAATGTCTATATTGGCCATATGGATGTTTGTCGTGTTTGTGTTAGTGTTGTGAGTGTTTCCGGACCCCCGACACAAGGACACGCGATCTTAATGGTGCCGTTGAGTGTGATGCGTTTATTTATTTAATTATTTTTTTATTAATGTGTTAGTGCATAGCTGCAAAATTTAAACGATCCCTTGATGTTATAACTTTATTGATTTAAAGAAAATTCGTAATCGCAACTTTTTTATGACAAAACATCAACGATTTATTGCCTTTTGACATACTTAGTTCTATTTGTTAGAATTTTGAATTACTACGATATTCTTGCAGACAAGCGATATTATAAGTTTAATCAAAATATATAATTTCAGTTAATTCTTAACTTGTAATAAATTTGAGTACACAATTCGTAATTACCAATAGTTCATGAGTTACATTTGACGTTTAGTAGGTACCTCATGTTTTCATGTCATCGATATTAGGTATTATTTTAAAGCTTTAAAATCTATTTATAAGTTTGTATATAAGGGTTAATCTCTGAAACTACTGATCCGATATCGAAAAATTCTTTTAGCGTTGCACAGTCCCTTTATTGAGGAAGGTATTGACTATTCCATCACGCTACGACTCACAGAAGCGAACCAAAACGCGAATGAAATCGTGGGAAGCATCGTCATTATCATAATCATTTCAGTCGTAGGACGTCCACTGCTGGAAAAAGGCCTCCCCTTAAGATCTCCAAAGAGACCTGGTCGAAGCGGCTCGTGTGAGGTAACGTGTCGATTAATATTAACGTAACGTTAGTTCTATTCTTTCTTCATAGCGCACTTAACTCAAGTCTCAACTTACCAAACCTTTATAAACAATTTCTTTAATTAATACACAGCAATTAGAATTTGCTTGCGAAAGATAAACAAACAAAATATGTGATGTGTAAAACTTTTAGAAGTACTCATTCGAATGATCGTTTGAAATCGAACGCGCTGTATATTGAAAATAAAAGTTTAATTAAAATATATCGCATATAATGTATAATAAATATAATAATAATTATATTTTCGTATTTTTAACGCAACACCCGACCTTGATTCTGTTTCAGTGATTACAGTAGCTATTTTTAGTTGTGATTGCGTGCTCTCATGTTAATAATTGACCAGCACCCCGGCTTATAAACACCACGACAGACCGAGAGACGACAGAAGACGAACTGTCGAAATGTTTCTTAATTTCAATGGATTTTGGTAAAATTTCGGCAAAATCGGTGCACTTAAATTATGATTTTGATTTCTATGCTGATTTAATAGTCATCTACTTGAATCAATGCGTTACGTTATACAAATCTACACTAATATTATGAAGAGGAAAGATTTTAGTGTCTGTTGCATTGAATAGATTCCGAAAGTACTAGGTCGATTTGATTTTTATTTGCACCGCTTACCCTCTTTATTGAGAAAGGTTATATTATATGTATACCATTACGACTTATAGGAGCGAAGCAGGAACGCGAGTGAAACCACGAGAGGAATTTAGTAAGGAATGTCTTTGAAAAAAGAACTTAAAAAAATAAACCGGTTTCAAGTAAAAAAATAAATATTTTCTGAAACATTTTAAAATCGGTGCCAAGTAAAACACTAGAAGTTGGCGGCAAGTAAAACCTTTTACGTGTTTTTTATTTAGTAATTATTATATAATATAATTACTCGTAGTTTTTATTATAAATATGGAGTTTGTACATAATTATTCATAAAAATAATAAAAAAATAATAATTAAACTTGTCTAAGAAGCTTTAATTTATCTATTCTCTACGTTAATTTTTTACGTAATTTATTTTAATTAAAATGCGGTGAATACAATACGTCTAATTTCTATTGGAATATTTGTATGTCTCGGTCGGGGAGGTTAATAGAAATATTTTCGATTGTGTATAATTAGTATAATGGTAGTCGAGCCCTATTATATTCAGATTAGTGTAGCATTGAACGTTAATATATAACTAACGATATTGCGTTGAAAGTTATGGTTTGAAACGTTGAATACTAGACAAAATATTTGTATATGTGTGAGTGAAATAGTTTTCAAAATATAATATACAATATTTTGTTTGGATGACATGCTAATACGATAATTCCCCAGTTATTTTGATTTAAAAATCAAGCTACTGAACTAATTTTGAAAAAAAAAATTGGTCCAATTTGTAAGTATTTCAATTCGAATAAAAATTATTTTTAAATTCGGTTACGAAATGACAGAGTTCTGAGAATAAACATTAAAAAAAATACGCTAAGGATCGAGAATCTCCTCCTTTTTTGAAGTTGAAAACTTAAACTAGGTACCTTTCATTTGAAACAGATTCAGATCGGTCCCGCAGAATTTTTGTCAAAATCGGTTCAGTATTTCATTAAAGCAAACGAGATTCTGTATTGTTTTTTTTTTTCAAGTTTCGTCTACTTCATCACAAAAATATATACATATGGGAAAATGTAACGATGCTAGTGAGACGCTCTTTGTAAATTAATCCAGTCAAATTAAAGAGGTCTTAACTATACTGTTTATATTTTTTAAAAGTCCCTATTAATTTTCTCCTCCATTCTAATAATGACATAATATAATTATGCCTCTATAAATAAAACGTTATAATTAAAATGAACGTAACAAATCAATCGCCTCGTATCAAAGCATCCGCACAGAACGCCACGCCGCATATGCCGCGGCACGGATTTAGCTCGTCTACCAACTGCGCCATATAGGAACAGTTATAACAGTTCCATGCTTCTATTCTCGTTAGTCTATAAACGGACAGCCCGGCCGTTTATAATTAGCCGGGCATTATGGCCAAACGCAATCTTTCGCACCTGATTGGATGCCAGCCAGGCTTAGTTAAGGGGAACTTTCATACCATAGGTTATGTGAAAATTTCGATGTCAGAGGTGACGATTGAGTTTAGAATATACTCAACTGTTCTTTGCTGTTTTACTCACGTTTGTGGCCATTGCTTCGCTCTTATGAGTCGTAGCGTGATGTAATATAGCCTATAACCTTCCTCAATACTAATAAACAAATCTACACAAAAATAATTTTTCAATATGCACCTGTAGTTCTCAGGATTAGCGTGTTAAAAAAAAAAACAAACTATTCAGCTTTAATAATAATAATAAACAATAATAATAATAAACGAATCACACTCAACGGCCCCCATTAAGATCTCGGGACCTTGTGTCGGGGACCGGAAACATACACAACACTAACACAAACACCCAGACCTCGACAAACATCCGTATGGCCCATACAGACATTTGGCGTAAGCGGGAATCGAACCCGCGACCGTTAGCGCTACAGTCAGTTGCAGTGACCACTGCGCCAACGTGTCTGTTTATTAATATTAGTATAGATAGAAAAGATTTTTAGGTTTGTAACGAATAAACTTGAAAACTACTGAACCGATTGTGATGAAATTTTATAGAGATATTTACATCCTTTGAAAGGACATAGATAGGTTACCTATTTTACCTACCTATTTGAGTCCCGAAAGAATGCACTGTCGCTGTGGAAATGCAATTTAAACGGGAGCGTTATGTTAAAGAATTATCTGCGGACTAAGTCGCGGGCTAAATCTAAATAACCATGTTACACACATTACATAGTCTGAACGGAGCGTTCGACAAACATCACGGTTGAACGGTTGACTTTACGAGCGTTAGCGCAAAAATCCGTCGCAATTATCACTGGGAGAATAATCGATTAATCTTTGAATATAATCAAAATTTTAATTGAAAATCTAAAATATATAAAAAAATAAATTTAATTCAACTTTTAAAATATATTAAAAATATATATTTAAGTAGCCTTTTAAAGCGCTTTTGAACCGTCAAGTTACAAATTAGTTTTTTAAGTATAAAGCTACCACCGCTTCGGAAAGAAGTATCTACTGAAAAGAACCAGCAAGAAACTCTATAGGTACTCATATATTACATAACGGGTCTTATCGCGATATCTAATCGTAATAATAAGTCAGCTGATCACAACAGCGCTTTTGAAATGGTTTTTTTTTAAGTCTTATTCCAAGTTTTGTCTACTTCATCACCCGAATATACATCGGGAATATGAAACAATGCTAGAGATACGCTCTTGTAAACTAATCTCCCGGTCAAATTAAAGAGATCTTAATTATCTAGCGGTGAGTCAGCGTGGAGGTCAATTTCAGAGATCTCGCGAGATGGCCGCAGCCACCTAATTGGCGCTCAGCCAGCTCATCTCGCGTCGCCCGGCGTTTACCGGACTGCAGTTACACACTTGCATCTCATTGTGTTGAGGGCACGGCCTCATCGTCACCGCTAGATTTATTGAAAATTGATCGTTTTAATATATCTACATAGCGGATAAATTTAATTAAATAAATAGATAACAATTCTTATTGAACAATACTTATTGAACAAATTATGTCCGTTTGGAATGGTGGCACTAATGCTAGCAGCATTTCACATTTGTTTCCTATCCAATTCTTTGGGCGAATGCATCAGTCATTCTGTTGTTAGTGGGACGTCCCGAGTTCCTCCTACTGGTGTGAGACGGGGACTTAAACCGTGATAAGAATGAATAAAAATATTATTTCAACGGTAATCCTAACTCACATTATAAATGTAAATGTGAGCTTGTGTGTTTGACGGAGGATACCAAAAAATACTTTTTCCGAGGAATAGGAAAATAACTCAATCCCTCATCAGACAACAAGATCTACATTAACATTGTGTCACTGCAGGTAAGAGCTCGTAGTTAAAAAATGTATATCAATCATATCGCATGGATGTTTGTTGTCCGCGCGTGTGCCAACGCCCCCCGCGCCCGCGCAGATTGATGGCGCGCCGTGTTAACGCGATGTAGCGGGTCACCGGCGCCCGCGCATGCGGTATTATTGATGTCGTTTTAAACACGCGGATCACTGCGATCGCACTCATTGCCGCTTCAGCTCTCATAACATTTTGATTAGTTGATGGAACTTTAAAGGCGCCGAGCTGTTTAGTTGTGGTTAATTATTTTGTTTATTAATAAATTTATTCTATTTGCAGAAGCGCATCCTGTTTATTTATGTTTCTAATGATTACTTGAACGTTAATAATGATTTATGAGTATTCTAATATCATTTGTTTTATTTAAATCGTTGAAAAGTTTTAAATTATTAGTTTAGCAAATTCATTTTAAGAGACTATAATTTTGTGTTTCTAAAGTAATATTAAATTAGATTCAATTTATATTATTTAAAGTAAAGCATACAACATTTCAAAGATATAATAATTATATTTGCCACGCATGCGAGCTGGTGCGCGCGCGCAGGCGACCCCCCGTCTGCCGCATTGCGGCCAAGGTGCCGCGTGAGACGCAGCGTATGTCTTGACGGGCTGCGGATTATGTTTCCTTTACTTACTTTGTAGTGTCATGTTATCGTGTGTATAATTACCGAGATCGCGTAATGAGAAATAGGTACATTTACTGTATGTAGTACATCTTACGAGAAAGGTAGTAGCTACTCTATGGTTGATTTAACTTACAGCTTAGGGTGCAGGTGGGTAGCAACAAGAACGTAGAAGTATTCCCATCTAGCTGCCTTTCGGTTTCACTCGCGTTTGTGGTTACTGCTTCCCTCCTATAAGTCGTAACACGTCTAATACAGCCTATAACCTTCCTCAATAAACGGACTATCCCTCACAAAAAGTTTTTTTTTTAATCGGATAAGTACCTTCAGAGATAATTAATAACAGTGTAGATGATCACAATATGTAACGACATACTTGATGTTAGTTCGTATGACTCATAAACGTAATATCGTTGTCATCATTAAGCATTAACGAAATATTTTCCGAACGACGCAATAAATACGGCCGCTCGCGCCTCAATTAATAATTTAATTAAATAATATCGAAACAATCACTTAATCGGACGAGATGAATTTATCAAAGCGGCATTAGATCAAAGGAATAGTTGATAATAATTAATTAATCGTGTGAAGTTTATTATTTACGGCGTGTAACGTCGCGGCGTGCGGCGTGCGCTGTCGCAACTGCCGCCGAGCAAGGTGACGCCAGAATAGTTGAGCAATCGCGAGGCATGCGTGCAACCAATTCATCATCATCTGCGGAGCTATTCTACTTCATGACATCTTCACTATTCAGATGGAGGATATTTTGGTTACGCACTTACGCGTGCTACAATATATTTTATTAGCTTTTCCGCATCGCAGCTAACATAATTTGACACAGCGGAAGGGCATTGACACACGTGAATTAAATTATCCTTTTCTGGTAGTATAATGTTAATATAATTTTATGCTTTTGATTATTCATTAAAGTACTCATAACATTAGAAGTATGTATCTCTTTTGTAATGTATACTTCTGGCCTCCATGTCTACTTAGTAGAAAGTGTCACGTCAAAGGTTGTATTAACATTATCAGCATACCATGGCGTGTCTATTAGTCGATAGAGACATTAATTAATTATAGGCCCCAGTTCGTCACGATGACGGCAATCACCCGTAGCGGCTAATTGATGGACTGTCGACGGGAGGGCGCCAAGCGGGGCGACCGTTTTAACGGCTTTGTTTTATTTCACTGAAATTCATCTACCATTAACGAAAAATCAAAATCAAATTAGGAATTTACATTGTAATTTTGAACGCCAAGGATTCGAAAAAGGTAACCTCAGGATTGAGAAGATACTGTGAAAGAAACTCAGGACATTTTTATTTTTTGATTTTATTTTCAACAACGTCAAGATTTCTATGAAAAACGGAAGCGAACGCCTTATTTCTATGGTATATCTTCTAAAAGATTTTTAATACCGTAGTAACACACAAAGGTTTTCGAATTTTCCTGTAAAATCAATGCTTAAGAATGATGTAATCAGTGTTGATGTTAGTCCACAAATAAACAGGACATTTTTGTATTTGTCTATTTCGGTCAGTGATCGTTTGGTCGCAGACGTTTTTCTCAGAAATATATAAAATATAAAAAGTATAAATCGCGAAACCTTAAAATATATGACTATTTCATATAGATAAATGTTATTCGAGTTACATTTTAAATATTTGAATTTTCGTAACGGGTTAAAATTGGAGCGTATGTATATTTCAATAATGTATATGTCTATGCTAAAAATTTATTTAAATATTGTGCTTATAAAATGCCTTAAATGTGTTCTTTTCGTTATCAAAAAGTGTCGCTTAGAATAAAATTAAATGAACGATAAATATATGTAGATAATTAAGTATAGTTCATTCGATAATTATTTTTAAAAAGAAAACATAAAATGCATTTTACCGATTCTAATTTGATAAACATGATTATTTTGCCGCTTGACGTCAACTCGGGTAAACAATATGTATTATTTATGGCTAAAGTATATATTTATGGCGATTATTACATGTTATTTATTGCTGTTTAGGATAATAGTTATTTTTGGAGAGGAAAATGTTCATTTGATAATTCGGATTGCCTACAGTGTCGGTTATAATGTGCTTAAACCTAAAAATAAGTACATGGCGTGCGGTGAGCGTTAATGATATCTATTTATTAAATTATTCTTTAATTAATTTTCCTTCCCGGTCGTTGTTTATAAACGATACGTAAATACTTATGTAACCGACATATTTTTAAGGATGTTCCTTAAAAGTTTAACCAAAACAATAGCAGGTTAACTTCTTGTTTAAACGAGAGGGGATTATTTTTAGAAGTCATACTCCAAATCATTTAAGGAAAATTATTGGGTTATTTGAAGATAAGAAACGACTGTCAGTGTGGAAAAACAAATAGTATACCATAATAGCATTTTCTTATATTTGCACGCAGCTCGGAGTAAGGTTAACCTTCTTTCATTCTTGCAATAAAACAATTAAGTGACAAAGAAATTGACTCGCATAATTATATGTAGGTACTAGCTCCACTGGTAGTGTACTGTTCTTGGGGGATTTAAATCATTTTTTTTTACTTCACTATACATGTTTTCATACAAACCTTGTCCAGACTCGTAATGCACTTAATCGGACGAGATGAATGCAAATCATTTTTATTCATACAGATTTGAATCGTAAAAAATAACATTTATTTAGACAGTCGCGCACGAGATAAGCATCGACGTTAAAATTCAAATGAAACATCCTGACATAGACATGGTTACTTGTTGCTCTGCGCCACAGCAGCCGTGTAGCTGTCAGCTATCGATTTGGAAACATGCAGAAATACAATCTGATGAATAATTAATAGCATAAATTCGATTGCAAATGAAAATTCTATATGTTTTAATATCTTGAGGCCTTATTGTAGGTTGTTGTTATTTCGGCTCGATCGTTACATCATTAAAAATATATATTATATAAATTAAACTTGTTTTCGAGTGTGGAAACTTCCGCTGCATAATAATCGAGACGCGCACTTTACGATACGAGCTTGGAAAAGTACCGGCGCAAGCGCACCTTCTCTTACTTTACTTTCACCCTTCGGGTTATTATTTTACGAAACTCGCATTAAGATTTACAGCCGATTTGGTACGGGTTGGATATGCACTTTATTTATTAATAAGAAATTTAACCAATTTAATGTTGCAATATTCGTACACTTTTTAAGATTTAATTATTATGCTATTACGTCAGCGAGCTATTATTCGGTGTCATCGTTTCTGGCAACAATATAATTTAAACAGAAATGTTGTCATCCAAAAATACTGTTTTCCTTTAAGTTTTTTAATAGACGTTCTTAAGCATATTAGTACAAGTATTCCCACAGGAGTGCATCGCGATAAGGCAAAGTCACCCCAGCTGACCGATAAGCGGGCCGGAAGGGCGACAACCTCGCCGGAAGTGTTATCAGCTGCGCGGGCGCGGGCCGGGGTGCGCATGCGGCGCGCGCGCAGTTTTTGAGTTATGAATGAAAGCTACCGTTTCGTATCTTCGAACAATACGTGATAGGGTGATCTTAACAATATTAATAATTTAAACGCTTTTCAATCTTATTGGTGTCTACTAAATACGGACATTAATTAAATGTTTTAATTTCTGCGACATAACGATAGAAAGTTTTAACATTTTTTTTGTATGATTGAATGAAGTTGATATAACCTTGACGATTATATAATTATTACGTCAATAAGTATATACCAGATAAAAAAACATAAATAAATATAAGATAAAATATTTCTGATTATAAATAGAAAAAAACTCGTACCTATCGATGCAAAGCTTGTTCTTACTTACAAGGTTGTTTTTACATTTCATATAAAAGAAAAAGTCAAAAGGTCGCCTCGTATTTAATAGCACGAAATTGTAACATTTAAACAATTAAAATTTATATTTAGTTCTGTAAGTCGTATCGTAGTCGCGATACAGCGTTAAAATATTTTTATCACGCGGCGACGGTATTGAAATAGCTCGGTGAAAACGTGTACGCGGAAATTGAAATGGTTTTATGAGAAATACAAATAGAACTCGTGACATACTGATCGCGCTGAAAGCCGGGTTTACGAGGACTCGGCGGCTATCGTCACTGGGAAGTACGGTTTTGGCGCCAATCATTGACATTACGGCGCTGCTCAGGTACTCGTGCTTGTTTCTTTGTTAAATACGATAGCATTTTTCCCAGGGTCTGCTTATTACTGTAGTCCAGTTATTGGCAAGTAACTGATTTTTACACAGAGCGATTGCCATCGGACCTACGCAACCCATGAGGGCAAACCAGTAACCATTTATGCTAGAAAAATCTACCTACTAAGAATAACGATTTTTGTTAGGTGATTGTGATGACAAGCGAGATAGCTTTACGAACTCTCCGATGCACGATGGGGACCCCCAAGGAAAAACAACCAGACCTAGGAACAAATATCTGCTCCGAGCTAGATGTACATTCAGTACTACTACCAGAGCGGTCGATTTTTTGTATGAACGTTAATAAAGTCACTAGTGACTTCTATATGTCAATACGGTGTGAGTGCAGGTCGGGGTCGGAAAACAGATATAACTCTTAATACATATCAGTCACGATTAATTCAGCATCGATGTGATAGCGCTGTACTCTCTTGACTATTCGAAGGCAGTACCTACGGACCCTGACTATTAACTTTGGAGCCAGAATCTAACGCAATGTAAATCTGACTTAAGTTCCACTCCCACGAGGTTTATTTTCAGCGAACAATATAATTTCATATTTGTTGCAACGTTTGATAGTCGTTGGTCGGCTTAAAGATAATCAATTATATCATATCATATTTTTAATAAAGAATTATCAATATTAACCAAAATTGAACATAATGATGACTTTCGAAATTCGTTTCTATCTTTGCGTGGATTGATATAAATAGCTCATTAAGCAAAATATACACATTGAATTGTTTAATAATTAGAAGACTTTTGTGCAAAGTCTACTGGAAAATGTATCATCGGTGTTATTAGTTTTTTTGCTTATTTATTACTAGCCGCTTCTCGCAGTTGCACTCGCGTTTATGCTTCGCTCTTTGAATCGTGATGCAATTTAAACTATAACCTTCCTCAATAAATGGGCTATACATTGGAAAAAGATTTTTTGAAATCGAATCAGTAGTTTCAGCGATTACGCTCTACGTACCAACTTACAAATATACACAAAAATTTACTGCTTTAAAATATTAGTAAAGATGATTTAAAGAAGAAAAACATTAAAATTACTTTATATTATAATCTAACGATTTTGTTTGTTTATTGTTTCAGGTAATACAACACAGTCTATGTATAGTAAAAGGAATACGGTAATGTACGTGGGACGCTTTTATGTAAAAATGCAGCAGAGTGCGTATATAAGTCTAGGTCATATGACACAAAAAAAAAAACATTTTTATTATGTTTTGAACATGTGTCTAAATATATATAACTCAAAGGTGACTGCCTGACTAACTGACTGACTGACATAGTGATCTATCATCGCACAGCACGAACCACTGGACGGATCGGGGTGACATTTAGCATGCAGGTAGACGTTATGACATAAGCATCCGTTACGAAAGGATTTTGATTAATTCTATCCCCAATGGAATAAAGGGGGTGAAAGTTTGTATGAAACTTCGACAATTTTAAACAGATCGGGCTAAGACTTTGCATGCATATAGCTACTATGACGTAGACATCACAGACAAAGCAGAGGAAATCGCGAGCACCAGCTAGTGTAAAATATTTATATAATGATAAACATAATTACTATCGATGTGATCAAACGTTAGAGAGTTAAATGAAACTTCAAAATACAGAAAACGTTCGAAAATACAATTCAGCATAATTGATTGTATTTTGGAACATACCCTATTTAGACTAAAAAAAATCAGTTTACATTATTTAAATTTAATCAAAACAATATGCAATATGCAAGAGAAAGTCGTAGTGATTGCTATCACGCACAAAGCGAACCCGCCCTATTGTTGCAACTACAAGCAAACCCAGAGAAAGCAATACTCCGAAACGGGAAAACTATTTCTCGTGAATTCTCCGATGTAAAGGTCGAACGTGTTGAGTGTGTTGAGAATGGTCTGTAATTATATGGAGAGTGCGGCCATTGTTCTCTCTGACGTCGCTGAACTGAAAAGAGATCCAGAAAAACTGGATTGGAGGCAGACGTAGGAAAACTAGATCTTAAAGAGATCCATGGAGACTGCAATGTAGACATATTTCTTTTTTATTCAGATCTTTGGCCATCTGAATAAGAAAGAAAAAATTGATAAACAAGACCCCCCCCATCGAGTATTATCTTATCTAATATTAAGTAATACACGTGTTTGTAATTTTCCACATTAATCGATAAGATATTGTATCGAAAGATATTAAACATTGAGAAGGATGCACTGACTTTAATTGATTTAATAAATATTAAATTATGGAACGCGAAATCTGAATATTGTATGTACAAATGGAATTGACAGTCTAGATTTTAACAGTAGGAACCTTTTTTTTTCAGGAATAATTTTTAGAATTGGAAAATGGTTTCCTGATCTCTAAATTATAATCTCCCGTTCTGTTAATCCATTTTACACTATCATAATCACTTCCGAGTACATTTTATTAAGCAGAATAAGAAATAAAATTTATTTAGTGTCCAATTGAATTTTATTTCTACGCCTTATGTATTCCCGCAAAATAACTTTATTTATGGGA
This sequence comes from Hypolimnas misippus, assembly GCA_037950945.1. Taxonomy (NCBI): domain Eukaryota; kingdom Metazoa; phylum Arthropoda; class Insecta; order Lepidoptera; family Nymphalidae; genus Hypolimnas; species Hypolimnas misippus. The sequence continues at coordinate 545,117 of JBBEEQ010000006.1, read as the reverse complement.
TCTTTTTATTACTTATTATTATCTTTAAAAACCGTGTAAGTAATACCTAATTATTATACAAGTTTCTCACTTCTTGATTCCGTGTATGTACCAAGAAACCGACCCATTAAATCATTATCAAAATTATTTCAACTTCTCTCGGTTTTGACTTCGCGTTTATCTTCAATAGCACAATTATGCCCAGTCACGACCAATTCCTATTTCTATTTTAGGAACATACGCTTCCTCAAACAGATAAGCCGTAATGCGTGTCCAAGGTCCCGCTCGCACTTGACGCCGTTATAATTTACCGTCCTAAAATCATGTTGAAATAATAATGATAACAAAAAAAAACAAAATTATTTTTACTCCAAATAAAACGATAACTTGATTATAATTGTAACTAAAGATGACTGAATTATCTTAATTGTACAATACTCTGATATTATCACTTTTAAGCAATTTATTTTGTTTTTCTAATTTATTGCATCAATTCTATAAAGTATTGAAAAGAATTACTATTGAAAATTAAGACATTTATGTGACTTTAAAAGAGCCAGAAATAGAATGAATGAAACTAGTCAAGTCCATGAGAAAATTAGTTTCGAAAAGTTTGTGAAAAGATGACAAATATGTTTATTTTAACCATCGATCAAAAGTGAAATAGGTCTTATCATATCTATGGTAAAAGCCAGACATTTTTTCTTTTCTTTTTAGTTACATATTATATCTGAAGAAATCTGTTCTATCGTTATAAGATCAACTTTAATAGTAGTTAGAGATTATTCCATGCAATGGATATTTAAGTGTCAGGCTTTTATAGTTCTTCTTCACATTACCTTGATTACATTTCAATGTCCGTCTTTTGTTTATGAATATTGTCTATTGTACTCTTTGTTTCAACAGAATTTAAAATAATTGTTTTTATTTCAAGGTGTATTGTGGTTTAGATTTGTTTTTTTCACTTGTACATACGATATCTTCGTTAAAAATGTGGTCATTGTATTTTTTAGTCTAATTATGTATTTATTTCGCGTTACTTTATATTTTTTAATTAAATCGCGTTACGACCGAGTTGACGAAATAATAAAAAATATACGTTTTAGTTAACATTAAATTTGATATAGAAGTTATATTACAATGAGAAGTGTTGATTTACTTAGTACTTAGCAAGGGCATAAGTGCGCTATAAATACAAACATTACACACACACTTTATTTCAACAACAATGACTTCTTCAATATGCATAATGGAAATATTATTACATATCTGTGCTAGAGTACGGATTAGTAATAACTCAATTAATAAATGTGTTTATTTTGAAGAAATAATGGGTAGGGTTTTATGGGAGCATACGGATGTCTTTTGAAAAAAAAAACGCCTGTTTACATATTAATCAATTTTTTAAGTTCCATTTTAGTTAATTTCAAGTATTGTAAAATAAAGTACATTGTACATTACTCAACACGTTTCCTGTAACCGTTCGAGTTTAATTTTAGTTCAGAATGTAAAAACCTTTTTATCTTTTAAGTATTCAATATTTTTTACTGGTCAATAACATTATATTGATCCTAAAAATCGTTTGATTGTTTGTTTGGCACGCCCTCGCACTCCAGCGAGAGGGACTGTCAATAGGCTATATTTAGCGGCGCAGTCACGCGGCGCAGACGCGACCGCTCCAGCCTTGAGTAAATTTAGACAGCATTGCCGCCTTATTATTGTTGATCAATAAAAAGAGGATCCGATACTTAATTAGTGAAATAAATATAAATATATTCCGCAAAAAATAATAAGGAACAATGAATTCAGCTCATCTTTTAGTTATTTTTGATACTTTCAAAAGATAATAAAATGTTACTGAATCGGATATTTCAATAAAAATGTCTTTCCTAAAAACGAAATGTCCGTTAAATGTATATTCATTGTAAGACAAATTATACACTGAAATAAAACAAAATAATTCTAATATATTCAATATCAACAGAATTTATCACCGTTTCAAATCATTATTTCTGAAAAACTACAAACCCGTTCACACGTTATCAATCCGCGCTCAATCGAGCTAAAACCATTTGGGATCGATTTGTGCAACAACTAAACAAAAAGGGACCTAAAATAGCTCCTTGTATAACCACCGCCGAGAATAGCCCGCGAGTGGGAAAGTATCGAACCGGTTATTTTTAGTGTGTATGCCGGCAACTTGTTTCAGCCTTTGTTGGTCAAAAATAACCCACGAACCCCTCGGCTGACGGACGAGCGTGGAACGGCGGAAAGAACAGGTTGCGGCGATGCCTTAAATAGATACGTTTTCTATTCTCATTCTAAACGTACTTGTTCGGATAGGATTAACCTCATCGAGATTGAGTTATGAATTGTTCTTAATATTTTGTAGATAAAATGTTATAAACGTAAGATTTAGTAACCAATAGTAAAAACGAAAGCGTCGTTGTTCTTTTAAGTAACTAATTATTTTATATCGTAATATTCTTGTAGTAATAATTAGTTTTATGTACAATAAAAATAAACTAGGTCGGTTACAAGTTGCATCAACCAAGAAGTCTTAAATCAACAATTTATATCTCGACGAAAAAAAAAAACGTGTTAGATGTGACAGTTTATTAGTATCCAGAATTAGGTGCAGGCTAAAAATACGGCAATAGGAATGCGGCGCATCTGTTAATAGAATAGACTCAAAGCGGGGGAGATCTCGTCTGTGCCACAGTAGCAGGTTGAGAAGCAGGTTCACAAAAACTATCGAGGGATGCACTTGACGGTACAACTGTAAACATTGCAGTTTTAATAGCTACAGCGAATCAGACAAGTCTTTTTATAGTTTCTCACTTTGTTGCTGTTTCAGAGTTCGCATCGTTTGATCTAATAAATATGGATTAGTGACGTGATATGTGATTTGGCAAATGCTGAAGCGGATGACAATATTTCAACACTAGAGGCTTAAGTTCAAGTTTAAGGGACTACAAAATAAGAGCTGTAATCAATGAACTAATTATTTATATTCGTCATGCTTTAAACTTTATCAGTATTTAAATACAAATGTAATTTAGTTGTTTTGTTCTTTCGGTGAGATAAACTCAACCTTTCGTGTATCCGTATCGCGCGAGCGGGACAGTATTAAATTGAGGTTAATAAAATAAAACTAAACGTAGCGGAGACAAAGAGTGCTCGCATGTGAGTCAATGATACCGGAATCCTTGTAGCGGCCATAGTCTTTGTATGGCGAGCTAATTATAGATGTCTAATTATAGCCGTGATTCACTCCTGCGCAGTTCACTCCAAACTAGATGTCGTGAGTTATTGCTCGCATCTGACCATTAGCCCGTTTCGAGTACGCCGATTTGTGGTGGTATTTTGATGTAATTATTGCACACAATAGCCGCTCCTATTACTATTACAAATTGGTGTATGAAAGCTCTTGTTCGGATAATAAGCAGATCTTCTTAACAGGAAGCGTTTTACTTTAAAACGTGGTTAATATTATTATTATCTATCTTATATCATATATTATAATTTATTACATTTCATAATTATAGGCGGAATCGTTTAAACTTTATGTTTTTGTCCAATAACAGTTTTTTTAGCTCTTGATTTACTACTAGTGAGTCTGTCACACAAAAAATACGAAATTTTAATATTATCGCTTTTAATGTTCGCGGCGTCGCTAAAAAGTAATTTAGTTTGAAAGTAGAGTTCTTTATTATATAAACTATCGAAGTGTCCAGTAATAGCGGCCGGAAGTGCCGGGCATAGTTTGGCGAATCTCTGACCACGACACTAGTACGTGAACCGCAAATTATTGTAACGACGTCTTCAAAGCTGTGATATTTTGGACGGATAATTTCAACATTCTGTTTTATCGTGAATAAGAAAAACAGTTGGTAAAAGTGCATGCAAGTGCATGCAATTTCTCCAGTTTCGATGGAAATTTCTCGTGTATTGCTGATGTAATACATATATAAGGTCATAAGGTTTTTGACTTTGCAGTAATGTTCAAGCAAACGAAAAGTATATTGTTAATTCTGGTTATATTTATTTATACTACAAAATGTTGCACAAAGTTATGAAATTCGATTCTCTTTTAAGAATCTATAATAACCGAAACCCTTAAAGTTGTTTTACCAAGTTCGGTCTATTTATAAAGTGAAATGGTATTGAAAAAGGAATATTCGCGGTTTAACAAATGGAAACTCCGGCGATGTTTCCTGCGGCTGCATTTAGCCGTTTGGAAATAGAAGCGACCGCCTCGTGGAATAAACACTTTTAGCCAGATTGGTGGTGTTTCGGGATGTGGAGGGATCGGGTGGTTTGATTTTTTCATTTTTAAACTTCTCCTGAATTAAAGGAAGTTGTGAAAATACTGCTGTTACCATACTTTATTGGCCTTCTGTACTCTTTCCGAATATACGCTATTTTTGATTGATTGGGAGAAATATGTGGTCTTAAATCATCATATCTGTATATGACACTCTATTCTCCTACAAATTCTTTCATTTTATGGGACATTCTTACACAATCTAACTAATTAGATCCAAAATTTGGGTGATATGAGTACACCCACATCAAATTTAACTCACACATAATATTTCGTAAAATGTTTTTTATCTGTGTGTAAAATTTTCTTAAAATTAATCACTTGAAAAACTTATTCATGTACCGACTCATAAATATTTCAGGTTTTATTATGTGTTTAAGATAAAATGGAGTAAATACAGAACTTGTAATTGTTTCGCAGTGTTTATCGACGAATTACTCTCTGTGGACACATCATTTATTTGAATTATTTTTAATACAGCCTTATTTATCTATAGTTACTTTTTGCTTAGAAAACGTGATTTTGAATATGTGCGTACAAAATATGCGTGTCTGATTCCAAACAGGTTTCTAGTTCAATCGTATTTACTACAAAAAACGACCTTCAACTTGATTTACGTGGAACGATATAATTTTTTGTCTTATTACCATAAAATTAAATAGGCCCGAGTCGTATTAATAGAACGATCGCAGCAGAGCTTTAGAGTTATCTCATTTACGTGAGGCTCATTCGGAGTTACGATTAATGTGTTTCGCCAAACGTAAATTACGTTTCGATGTAATTTAGCGGCGGAAACACGCCCACGGGTTTTTTAGTGTTGTCTTCGAAACCAGTACGAAGATTCAAGTCCACAGAAATACACCGGTTTCCGCCATACAGAACGATCATGAAGCACGTTTGGATGTTCGCGTGCGTAGTCTAAAAATAGAATTTCATAATTTAGCCATGTATTGTTTTTTGTTTCCCTCTCACGTAGGTATTAGGAGCACGTGCGAGTAGGACGGCTATATTGCGGGCGGGGCGCGTCCTTCACTTGTCGCGTTCGCTTTCTATTTTTATTCTCGCGGGCGGCGCGGGGCGCGGGGGGTGAGGCTTCGTGTTTTGTTATTTTAGTATTTATCGTGCGGCTTTGTTACAGACTCTTTATTATACCTACGGCTACATTATAATCTTGTTTAAACGGCCCTAAGATGTATGGAATACTCGTAGTAAAAACGTTTCCCTTTGTGCTAATTGCAAGTTGTTTTGACTATGTATAGACAAAGTTATGTAACCTGTCCTAGAATAAAGTGTTTCTAACATACTTTATCTTTTAGTTCGAAGTTTCTTAAGAAATAATAATTAAAACATAAACTATAGCAGAATATTAATTTTCATTTATATGCAACAGTCAAAACGCTTAATCGGTCAAAAGTACTTTTAAACTGACAAAATCATTCAAAAGTACTTCTAAGAGCAGGCTTTGGTCTAAAGCACTTTTAATGTAAATAACGAATATACGAAAGTCAGTAAATAACCTAATCTAGGTTAGTCTTTTTTATTTATACTAGCTGTTCGCTCCTATCAGTCGTAGCGCGATGTAATATAGCCCATAGCCTTCCTCAATAAATAAACTATCTAATACAAAAAGAATTTTTCAATTATAACAATATTTCTTGACATACGCGCGTTCAAAGAAACAAACAAACAAACTCTTTAGCTTTATAATATTAGTATAGATAAATTCATAAACAAAATACATGTAAACAAATTGAGTTACGTTAATATTTTTGCATGTCAGTATGTTGCATGTTCAACGAGAAGAGGGCGCCACTTTGGTTTAGAGGGTAATGCGGTGCACTCGGTTCTAGGGGTCCCACATACCCGCCTGATCTCCTTCAGGTTGTATAAATGCAATCCCCAGCGACAAAAATAGGATTAATGTTTTTGCAACGGTAGGTACTTTTGACTTTTGTTTCAGTCGAAACTACTATTGTCGAAAATTCTCGGTCAAAAGATACTTTGACTGTTTTAAAATTCTGACTGTAACATACATATAAAATAAAATAATTTAATTTTATCATTTTCTACATCAGTCTAATTTATACAAGAGTGAATTAACAAGCAACACCAAGTACCTCGTAAGTGGGTCGCTATCTTAACTTCTGCTCGATATTAAATATTAAACAATGATAACGCGTGCGTACTGGATACTATTTATAGACGAAATCTCGATAATTTATAAACGAGTGACGGTGTCGCTCACGTCGAGAATATATTTACATGTTTTATAATAATATTAATATTAGTACGTGCTAACCGATGATGGACACGTGTAGCTTGTTAAAAAAGCACAGGGAATTAGTCTGTCGAATGTTGCAACCATTATTATTTTTTATTTCATAGTACAATCTTTTTTATTGACAATTACCGGTTTCCATCCTATGTTATCCATGTTATTGTGAGGAAAATTGTAATGCCATATAATTAGATTCCATATAAGTTAAAATCTTTTAAAGTGGAATGAGCTACAAATAATTCCTGAACGCTTAAAACTCTAATGTTTTTGATAGTTATCGTTTAACATCAGTCGTCTGCTGAACGCCCCTTTTATAGAAGTACCTAATATTAGTTTTGGGTAGATGAGAATGTGTTTAATCAATTATCTGTTTTGTAGTTTGTATCAAATAAACAGATTCGAACACTCAAACGTTTTGTATATGTATCTATATAAAGTATATCATATAACTTTACCTATTTTTTCCTATGTAGTATTTGAAGTATATAATATAAAAATATATTTAAAAATTACATTGTTTATAAATTCACGTACCTACTTAATTTAAAGTAACGCTAACATTTTTAGTATTTCTTTTTCCTGTTTGTGGTTATCCTAATATTTAAGAACATAATTTAAAAGATAAACAAAAATATATTTTATTATTTACGGCTGATTATATATATTTTTCATCAAAACGAAAATTATAAATTATAATTATTATGAGCTCATAAAAATATTAACCTCGATCGCATCAGTTTAACTGCAGATTGCTTCAGATAAGTTAAAAAAATATAAATAATTAAGCTATTGTATATGAAAACTTCATTTTAATAAAGTTTATATAATATAATTAAGCGTAGTTGGTCTTTGTTTATGTATAGTTGTATATTGTGCCTGATTCATTCAATTTTAAATTATGTTTTAACATGTCGGCAGTTTTTTAACGATTGTTATTATTTTTTCAATAGGAATTATATCTAAAATTACTAATTTATTATTTAAATATTAATCAAATTGTAAATTGATTACCGCGAAATAAATATATTAAATCTTCCAGATAGTAGGTATCGATTTGAAAATCGTAGACGTTCGTAGGCGCGCTACATTGAACCTACGCTCTCCCGGTTCGTAGGCGAGGAATGTTCGTAGACGCCGCGTAGTAAACGTAGATGTCGTAGGCTGAAAAATTTTAATACCATTATGTTTGCGTAACGTTATTTGTATGCATTACGAACAAATTTTGCATGCTTTAGCGCGGACGTGCCAAGACTATGTTCTGCTATCGCTTGAAAGTCAAGTTGTCGATTTTGTCACATTAAATTGTATCTTATAACTGTTCCAATATCCATAATAATGAGAATAAAATCTTTTAGTAACAGAAATGAATACTGAATTATGTAAAAATAGTTTTTGATCGATTATTTTTTATATGAAAAAGCGTTAAAATTGGTAAATTATGTGAATTTGAATGACACATGCCCTCTTGTAAACACGATTTTCTTTTTAATCTCTTTTGCAAGCTCTTGCGAATAAGCATAGTATAACATACAATGTATCGGTCGTTTCTCTCGCTTCACTTATTGCATACAAAGATACATCATTTATATGAGATATATATACATATAAATATTGGATTATGTAATGAAACTGATTATTTGTTTAGTTTCTTAACTGTCTTTAATTATATTTGTTTAGGTATGATTGTAGGTATAAGTTATCTAAAAATACATCGATCTGTTGTCTTTTATAAAGTTTAGAGTCTGCGAGAGACTACATAGTATCTTTTTTTTTTATTGTTGGGAAATGCATTTACGCATCCAAGAGGCTTACCCTCAGGCGGGTATGTGGGACTCCCAGACTCAGGAAACGAATCGGACTACCCACTAAAAACCAACATCCCTGTTACGCCGCTCCTGGAGCACCACGGGATCGCTATGGTGCATTTCACCATGTCACTCGCGGAGACTACATAGTATCTAGCGAATTAGCGACCAACACTTTAAATAGGATCTTAAATAATCTGATTTTAATAAAACAGCGGTTATATGCGGGGAGCTGTTACTGTTTTTCAAATTTGAGCTTGATATGTACTTATTTACTAGCTCATGCAACCGATTCCAACTAATATTATAAATGCGAAAGTAACTCTGTCTGTCTGTCTGTTACGCTTTCCCGCTTAAACCTCTCAACCGATTTTGATGAAATTTGGCACAGACAATCTTTAGACCCCGAGAAAGAACATAGGCTACCCTTTATTGCGAGAAGCGAAAAAAGCAAAAGGTCACTCACTCACATATCGCGAAATCTCAAAAACTACAAGTGCTAGGAGTTTCAAATTTTGCATGAAGATTCTTTTTAGAACGTAACAATAACAACGGGGCTAGAAGTTTGTATGAAAGTCCTATGTCAAGCGCGAGTGGAACCGCTAGTATATTATAAACTAGCGGCCCGCCCCGGCTTCGCACGGGTACATACACACACACACACACACATACACATACACCCTTCTTTTTGCGTCGGGTTTCAAAAGGTCCCTAAGGATCCCTAATTTTTTTAAATATAATATAGCCTATGTTACTCGGGGATAATGTAGCTTTCCTAAGGTGAAAGAATTTTTGAAATCGGTCCAATAGTTTCGGAGCCTATTCATTACAAACAAACAAAGAAATCTTTTCTCTTTATAATATTATATTATTAGTATAATCAACTAATGCAAATCTTTACAGTATTAAGCTGTGGAACAGCTACTTACAATATAAATAGGTGTATGGATATTATACAATATATTATACAAGATATTCAATCATATTAATTGTTAAAGTTTTGACGGTGCAGATGTGATCTAAAGAAACGACTGTTTTGTTCCAGGTTCTATTTATTAATGTTTTATAAGTGATAAATATTGTAGGTGATATTTTCTCAACACGTAACGAGTAGAACATGACGAATTTACATCTATATAAGTATATATTTGTAAATATTTAGTTTCATCAAACATGAAGTCTGCATTACAATCAAAACAATCGTGAAGGACACGGGCTGGGTCCGGAGCCCTTCTAAATTTAGATGTCTAAAAATAGCTCGCACTCCCCTCCCCCACTCCCCCGCCCCTCGCTGATGTAGGTCACATTTACTGAGGGGTCAAACTCGCCGAGACGGAGCGAGCTTATGAAGTACGGCTCGGGACCTTTGCCTGTCTCTCTCTTATCTGCTTTGTTTATTGTGGCCTTTTTGTTTGTAAAAAAAAATAATCTGACGTGAGTGCTTCTTTGACAAAATAGAACATTTGATGCTAACGTATGTAATATCAAAAGTATATTGATAAATATTTAGCTAATGCTAAAACGGGTTTTACGAGATAGTAGGTTTTAGTAGATAGTACTACTAAAACTGACAATTTATATGATCTCATCGTGAGAATCGTTTTTCTCATTTTTTTCTGTTATTATTGATATTGTAATTAATTTTCACAAACTTCATCGTACTATCATTGCAATATTTCAGGCAATGTTAAAAGCTAATCAATAACAATATTATTTTTCACAGAAATGGCGCACGAGAGCGCCAGTGGTGCGGAGGGCTCTCCCCACCACACGCCCTCGCCCCCCCACGCGCCGCGCCTCCCCGCTGAGACCAGCTTCCACCACCAGATCATGCAGGTGAACATCACTATCTAGTATACATATATCTCTACGAGGTGAATACTTGGAGTCTCTAATAAGTACAATTTAGTTCAAAGTTTTGCTTTAGCATTGGATCTCAAAACCCAAGGAATTATGAAAAAATATAAGGTCAATAATGAAATACAAAAACGAGTATTAATCACGATGCTACTATTTTTTAATAATGTAGATTTTACTGCAACGAGTCGACTAAGAATTTGTTATTTAAATACTTAGTAATACTTAGTAAAACACACTTTAAATTACTACAAAAAATCTACGTCCATTACTCTTGGTAAAATCCGGAATAGCTTTTTTATGTTGCACAACAATATTTAAATAAAATTAATACTAGTAATACTATAATGTCTAATTAATAATTGTCACCCCGCGAGGATTCGTTTTGAGGCTTCCAAAACTAATATTATATACAAAAAATAAACACGATATAAATAGATAATAATGGTAAATCATTGTAAATATCGAAGACAATTATATTTTTCCTCAAGTTATCGCAAACCAAGCAGTGGAAGGCTCAAGGCAACTTCACAGAACTATTTAAGAATTTATCGTCTGTACTTCCCCGAGAAAGATTCCTTAAAAGGAAATTTTACTTATAAGTCGACATTGTTTAATTTATCACAGCAATTATGTTTATTGTATTTAATATGTTTTAAACATGTTATGACACAACGACTAGACAATTGTTTATAAAAAGATCAATTGAGCCCAATAAAAAATAAACAATTTTATACGTAGATCCGGGTAAAATACAAGGAAAAATCGAAATCATTTATAGACTCTGACGTCGTCGCCGTTTGCCTAATGGAGACGGTTATTTCATAAGACAGAATGATTCGTTTATTGCGTTCTATAAGAGTCGCGGGGTGCATTGTTAGCAAGCGATTTTGCAAAATATTTACAATAAAAATAAACTCTCCGACGTCTGTTTTACTCGACGAAGCTTCTTAGAAACCGGTTATTTCTTAAAAAACATTAGCGCGTAATATGATTAATGATGTTAAAAATATACAACGCGATACACCAAATAATGAAGATAAACTTACAAGAAGCATAGCGCCTATATTCATATGTATATAAAGTATATTTTGGGTTTCCATGTAAGTGTAGAAATTTTATCAGGATAAAGAAAGAGTTTACAGAGGATTTTTAAGATTTGGTACCTATATGTAAAGTTCACTTGAATAAAGTTACTAACTTTATTGTCTTATTGATAAGCTAAGCACTATTCCCCTGTCTCGGAGAATATCTTTGTATCCTTAGGTACTGTATGAGGCTCGTAAAATTCATAATCTTATTCTTTACTTAGTTATGGGAGAATTTCTAGATATCAAAACGGTTTATGTTTACAAAATCGTGTAACCTTTCCTCGTCTACGTGCCGTGCAGAGGTATGCCTCATCGACCTCAGTTAAAAAACTCCCCCTGACCTTTTCGCCGTACGCGGTACGCTCCGACCGACTCTCTTTTAAAAACGGACACGATATTTATAAAAAATTCTCGAGCGCGTTATAAATAAAGTAAAACGAACACACGTATATAAAACGTGGAACGGTCCGTCCATCTGCACACTATATTTACATGCGTCCGTATAATCCAGAGATAATTTTAGAATGCGTGTTGATCCGGCCTCTGTAAATATAACGCTCGGCGGTATTGCGAATATGAAAACATTCGCCATTATCGTTACGAGCTGATAGGATCAAATATCCGGCGGTCGTACGAAAATACCGACGTACAGATGTTTGTAGATGTAAAACTCGTTGTTCTACTCAATGAAATACGCAATGTTGGACAATCGCCTCATCTTCGTTTATATCCGGGCACGATTCCAACTTGACTTCGAAGATTTCAAGCTACGTATTACCGATTGTTTGATAATCGTTTCAATTTCTTCTAAAAACGTTGAAGGCGATCCAGTTGTGTGAAGTGTAAACAATTGGACTATGACTATCTCAAGATTTTCTTCTTGCAATCTCATTCTTGTGATCTGTTAACAGCAGAATGGATTGTGATAAAATTATCAGAAAATTTTGACTTATCCCATTAAACATTCCCATTTCATATTTAGGCTATAACTATTTTACGCTTGTTAATAAAATACCCCACGAAATTGCGCGTAAACTGGGTGTTAACGTAGTGTATATGCAAACACATTTGCGATTAAAACCTAGTTATGATGTATTAAGTAAAGCGTAGGTTGCTGTAACATCTCGTCGCCGAGCCGTCTCCGTGATAGTGATTAGTGAGGTGGGACAACGCGCTCCGCAAATAATAGCAAATATATATGATAAGCTCTGATAAAATTAGCTTTTTGTCCGATTGTCAAATCTAAGAAGTACCTTAACCTATTATCCATTTGATAGTTTATCAAACGCTCTTTAGTGATTTTTTTCTATCAGTTAAAAATAAATAAAATACAATGAGAAAAACACGTGAGAAATACAACAACACAATACATATGATACAAAAATCGGCCACTGACACATGATTCAAAAGATTCGCTATAATAAAATTATAATTTAATAACTCTTGCTCCAATAATTATAATGTAAATTTCCGCGAGTTTAAAATATTAGTAACTCTTAAATGATAAAAAATGTCTTCTGTCATGTTTAAACAACGATTGCGCAACACAATGTGCAAGATCCGACGCTTGTGATCAAGACGTCAAAACAAAGCGATTACTATCAGCTTACACGATTCAATGAAAGGTTCCGTACATCAAAGAGATGCATTGTAACAACGCAGTTCCCATCGCGGCCGACGGCTTTCGGGTCGGGGGTGAGGTGCGCGGGCGCTGCATGACAATATTTTTACCCCGCCCACACTCGCGCGCAAAACATCCGTCCGCGCGGGATATTCCCGGCGCGCGCGCATTCCGTTGTCCGCCATTTCTTTTTTCCATCTAACCAAAATAATGCTGGCGACTCCAGAAATATGCGCAGACGCTGGCACTACGTTTCATTTATTCTATATCAATGCAATTAATAATAATCTTGTTTCGTATACAAATAACAGCTGAGTATTTGTAACAATGTCAAAAATTATGAGTAGAGGTATTAAAAACGAATCGATAAAAAATATCTTAAAAAAACAAAATAAACTGCCACGCTACTATTATTACCTAAAAAAGATCCAATCGAAAGCAATCTGCATTTTATGATTCCAGCAAAACAACTGCTTCTCATGTTCATATTATATCTTATTAAGACTCCAAAGACTCCAGCCGGCGAGTGTAACTCAAACTGTATTCCTCTCGTTGTCAGAATCAGAGCCCGAGAAAGAACCATATAGCGGAGAGAGCGAAACAAACTTTAGAAAATAATTTCCTGTTGCAAGTGAGTCCTTTCATAACATTGTACAGAACAAGCGACCGTGTCAAATTCAACGACCGCGAATGGAACGTGCTGCTCTGGAACATTTTATATGAAAATATCAGAAAAGATGCAATAAAATAACTGCAAAAATAAAATAAAATCAAATAATTACGATCTGTTAGTTCAGCTACTTCAACAGAAACGTTGTATTACTGACCAAGTTTAACTTGCGGCGTGTCTCGTTTGTCCAACTTGTTCACCGAAAGTTTTAAAAAGTTTAAATAATACAAAATTAATTTGATCTAAGGCTTTACCTAATGTACTCTGTTTACATTTAATTTTAATATGATACAAGAATAACCTCTCGTGATTTTAATACAATGGGTGTATTCTGTTGTGTTGGCACGATACCACGAACTATTAATGCACTTTTATGATAAACTTATAAATAGCTTTCGACAAATCTAGTAGGGTAAGGTCGTTACTGTATTGAATTTTTTTCTTTTCATTTCATCAATGTTCCAGACTGATCTTAAAATATTTATAATTTTGGCGACGGAATTATTTTTAGAATATCATTTTTCTTAATATTCGTTGTTTGAATATGACACTTTGTTTTTGTTAATGTGTTTTTATTTTGTTTATTTAAAATCCTGTTATTGGCTGTTTTATTTGTTCGTTTTGATGTTGTTTCCAAATTAACCATGTAAATATCAACTGCACCACGTTCTTTATGTTTGATTGTTTAATTTTTCAAAGTTTCAAATGAAGAAACTGACTTAATTTCCGTATTTAATTATTAATTTATTTTGGCCAACAGTGTGTAAAGTTCACCAGTCTTGGCGAAAATGTTTAAAATTTCTCAATCTTTGTAAATAGGAATGGATAAATAATTTATTCCGATCGTTAACTCAATAATAGCCATGTCAGTACCGAATAAAAGCGTTCAATAATAGTCCCGAGTATGCTTTAATATCTGACGTAGGAAGCAGCAGGTAGAGGAGGAGAGAGAATTGGCTATAATCCACTTGGCCGCTGCACTTGTTATAACAAACATTTCATTCATGTCGCCATATATCACCGCTTTAGCACTTAGACAACCACCGGAAGTAGAAGGCAATTAAACGCTAACATCGCAACACGCGGGGATAAGATAATACTAACATTTTGCAATGTAACAGAAATACCTATAACGCACAATTGGTAATCTTATAATCTGCAGTTATTGCAGTAACAAGTAACTTTATGAATATTCCAACTTCCTTAATAAAACTTAATAGGAATGATTTGATGTTGTAATTCGATATTTCAGCTAAAGAAGCAGCAACAGTTGCAGCAGGAGATCTTGCTGCAGCACTTCCAGCAGCAGCAACAGCAGCTCGCCGAGCAGCACGAACAACAGATCAGGCATCATTTAAAGGTGACTATTCTTAAAACATTTCGAAAGGTTAATAAGACGTCTATAAATATTTATAAACATTGCAATTTTTCGCATGTGCTATTTCGTTCCACATCCTTAGCCGCTGCATTACGATATTACTTTAGAAAGCCAAAATTTCGACAAAACCGGTTTCGTAACGTATCGACTCAAAAAACCTATGATTTGAACGTTTTAGAAAGTCGACGCGACCGCGTATGTTGTTCGTGGCGGTAAACCTCAGGCATTCATATAATTAGTTCGGTATGATAATAAAAATAACACAATAACATTCCGATGCGAAACATCGTCGTGGATGTTGGCGCGAGGGCGCGGAATGGGCGTCTCCGTAGCTGTCGCAGGCTTCTCTATAAATAGCCGTGAATGGCCTAGCCCGTATTCTGCAATTACATCACTCATAATGCGCTCGACTGACTGTATTAACCTAGCGTGACCCCAAATAGCAGCTGGGAAAAATGCTCGGTATGTTGACACCGTTTCAAGCACATAGGAAGTACATGCAAATTGGAACAAAATATTGCATCTTATGGTTTTTAAGAATGATTAAAATGCGTGTTTTAGTGTCGCAGTTCTAAAGTACGTTTCAGAAATCGCGTAACGTTATTATTTATGCAGTGTAATAAAACTTTGGCGTTTGTTATAAAATAAAAATATCTGAGTTTTATGTTTTGTTATCTCTTCACCTACTGCACTTGAATCGCGCGAGTTGCAAGTAAACAATGACTTAATCAAACGAAAAGACACTCTTTCTGTCCGAGTGTTTATCAAATAATTGTCATAGGCATGCGGTGATTCACTTTCGAAGAAATATTGGTATAAACATATGAAATATGTTCGGTATGTGGAGAGTATCCAAATTTTGCGACGTTTCGATAACTTACTCCTTCGGCATCCATGACGCACCGCGGAGTTGTCACCACAGCGGTACACGTGCTGTTATATCAACGTCTATTTTTATAACTACAGTCATTAGAATTGATAGAAGAATTTTGTTTTTCGGTTTTCATAATTATGAGCTTATCGCGATTGAATAAGATATTATTTTCGAACAATCACTCATTCGATTACGTCGTCGATCACGTCGTGATGACGTTGGATAGGTAGATACCAGGAGATGCGTCTTAAAGTAGGTAAATATGGTAACAGTTATGGGAGCAACAGAAAGCGATGGAGGAGGCGGCGCTGCGGGAGGCGCGCGAGGCGCGGGAGGCGAGAGAGGCGCGCGAGAGGCACGAGCGCGACCGCGTCGAGCTGCTGCGGAAGAAAGACAAGCACGAGCACAGCGCCAACGCGTCCACGCAGGTCAAGCAGAAGCTGCAGGTACGCGGACATTTTCATACAGCTCTTAAGGAACTGTAACTTTAATACGTAGAAATAGCAGACAATCATCAGAATTTGATAGTAACAGCATAAATGATGTAGCCATCGTTGGAATACATTTAGAATATACCTTTCAAGATTGATATTCAACGTATCAAATAATTTAAAGTACGAATTTTACTAAGCTTCTTTACTGCTAATCTTATCTCTTGTGTTTACTCTTCCAGGAGTTCCTAAAGAAAAAACAGGCTGCAGCGAGTGCTAATGGAACCATACCTCCTTCTTCACCCTACAGAAATTGGTGGGATATCGTTTTTTTTTTTCTCTCTGATATATATTCATACTTTATTATGGTATTAATTTGAACCAATTTCAATTTTCAGGGGTATAGTGAAATCCTCATCAGGAGAGTCAATAACTTCAACGGGGGCGACCGCTACAGCGCACCCCTACAGGCTCGCAGCGCCCTTGCCCTTGGCGCTGAACGCTGCACCCCCCCAGCCCTCGCCCGCGGACTTCCCTCTGAGGAAAACCGGTAAGTGAATCATGTGCGGATGTACCTCCGCTGTATCGTTTTGTGTGTCGTCGTTGAGTGGTTCTAATACTTGAAATACAACAATACTGACACTTGAAGTAGTTAAATAAAAAAGCAAGAAATTTTGTCCGAGATGTTTAAAACGAGAGTATAATAGAATTAGCATGGTTTGATTATTGTATGAGTTTTCGTTGTAGCTTCAGTAACATTCTCACAGTAGGAATGATGAATTGAAATTAACCAATGTGTGTGAAACGTTTTGAGCTTCAAGTCGGTGGGATCGATGGTGTTCATTTAGCTGTAATGTTGAGAAGTAGAAAAGAGTAAATTGCGAGGCGCTAAGTGTTCTCGCGTCGATCCCGCCGGAGCGGCGCCGCTCTAACCGCATGCGTGTGCAGCGTCGGAGCCCAACATGCTGAAGGTGCGGCTCAAGGCGCGCGTCATCGAGCGCCGCGCCTCGCCGCTCGCGCGCCGCCCGCTCAAGACGCGCATCAAGCACCGCAGTGAGTACTCCGGCGCGGGGAGCCGGTCACAGATACCCCACGTTTTCGCATAAACTTATTTGTCGAAATCAATTATGAAATTGACAGAGCGATGTACATATTAACGATCGAGACGACTGAACGTTTGACTGTATAAGTAACTCCCCCCGCTCCGCCCGCAGACTGCGACGGCTCGTCGCCGCGCGGCTCGCCGCCGGGCGCGGTGGCGGCGCCCATCCGCGAGGAGGAGGAGGGCTCGCGCGCGCCCGAGCTGCTGTTCTCGTCGCCGTCGCTGCCCAACATCTCGCTGGGCCGCCCGCACGCGCTGGCCGCGCCGCGCCACGCGCCCGCGCCGCCCGTCACCGTGGCGCTGCCGCCCGTGTCCGAGGCCGAGGCCTACTGCGGCGCCGCCGCGCTCGG
Organism: Hypolimnas misippus; assembly: GCA_037950945.1. Taxonomy (NCBI): domain Eukaryota; kingdom Metazoa; phylum Arthropoda; class Insecta; order Lepidoptera; family Nymphalidae; genus Hypolimnas; species Hypolimnas misippus. The sequence continues at coordinate 527,354 of JBBEEQ010000006.1, read as the reverse complement.
CGCGCGCCTCAGCAAGCGCCCGCTCGGCCGCACGCACTCCGCGCCGCTGCCGCTCGGCGACCCCGCGCTGCAGCCACCCTCGGCGCACCACTACCTGCGCGACCAGATCCGCAAGACCGTACGCATCGCCATCTCACTCCTCGCCGCCTCCTCCCCCTCCCTCCGCACACTCTTAACGCAGCTCTCGCACCACAGGTGCTGACGCGCGCGCACGACGCGGCCGCCGCGCAGCTGCGCGAGGAGGAGGGCGAGGTGATCGACCTGACGGCCCGGCGAGCCGCGCCCGAGAGCTCGCCGAGCGCGGGGCCGGCGGCGGAGCCCCCGGGCGCCGCCCCGCTGGCGCGCGCGCTCAGCTCGCCGCTGGTGGGCGCGCGCGCGCCCGCCACCGGCCTCGCCTACGACGCGCTCATGCTCAAACATGGGTAACTGTCTCGCGTGTCTACCGAGCGGCGGTCGGCTGCCCTCCGCCGCAGCGTCTCACGGTGCCGTGTCCGCAGGTGCGCGTGCGGCGCGCACGCGCCCACGCACCCGGAGCACGGCGGGCGGCTGCAGTCGGTGTGGGCGCGGCTGTGCGAGACGGGGCTGGCGGCGCGCACGGAGCGCACGCGCGCGCGCAAGGCCACGCTGGAGGAGCTGCAGGCCGTGCACTCGGAGGCGCACGTGGCGGCGTGGGCGGGGCGCGCGGGCGCGGGCGCGGCGGGCGGCAAGGCGGGCGCCGAGGGCCGCGCCGTGCGCCTGGTGCGCCTGGCGTGCGGCGGGCTGGGCGTGGACGCCGACACGGCCTTCAGCGACGCGCACACGCCGCCCGCCGCGCGCCTGGCCGCCGGCGCGCTGCTGGACCTGGCCGTGCGCACGGCGCGCGGCGAGCTGCGCAACGGGTGCGTACGCTTGTCCGCCTCGCTCGCCTGACGCTCTGCTGCCGGTCTGTAACGCGCCCTCGCCCGCAGGTTCGCGATCGTGCGGCCGCCGGGCCACCACGCGGAGCCCAACCAGGCGATGGGCTTCTGCTTCTTCAACAACGTCGCCATCGCGGCGCGCATCCTCCACACGCGCCTCGGCCTGCAGAGGATACTGATCGTCGACTGGGTAATTATCCACGGTTCTGATATATCCTCGTCTTTCAGCGTTCTGTACGTTTGTAGAATCTACGATGAGTACAGCTCGGCCGATATCGTAGAATGCAATATCAGATCGCAGTGAATAACGTTTCAGGACGTGCACCACGGCAACGGCACGCAGCAGATCTTCTACGAGGACCCGCACGTGCTGTACATCAGCCTGCACCGCCACGACGACGGCAACTTCTTCCCCGGCACCGGCGCGGCCACCGAGTGCGGCGCGGGCGCCGGGCTCGGCTACACCGTCAACATCGCGTGGCCCGGACACCCGCCGCTGGCCGACGCCGAGTACCTGGCCGCCTTCCGCTCCATCGTCATGCCCATTGCGAAGGTTCGCCTCCTTATTGATCCCTAACATTTTGAGACGCTGATGTCGTGACTTCTGTAGCAGTCATTGCAACTGACTGAAGCGCTAATGGTCGCGGGTTCGATCCCCGCTCACGGTAAACGTCTGTATTGGCCAAAGGGTTGTTTGGCGTGATTCGACCACGTTATGTGTTTGTGTGATGTATATGTATTTCCGGATCCCCGACATAGTGTCCTGAGATCCTAACTGTGGCCGTTGAGTGTGATACGTTAGTTTGTTGTTGTTATTTCGTTTGAATAGTTATTTGTATAATCGTCGTCCAAGTGACACAGTCCCGCTATTTGGCCTCCAGGAGTACGACCCGGAGATCGTGCTGGTGTCGTGCGGCTTCGACGCGGCGGGCGGCCACCCCGCGCCCATGGGCGGCTACAACGTGTCCGCCGCCTGCTTCGCGCACATGACGCGCGACCTCATGACGCTCGCCAACGGGAAGGTACGGCTGCCGTGCTGCGCGAGAGCGTTGTGACACAAGGAGGCGTGGATTAACATGTGTCGAGTTTCTAACATGTATAAATGATTTTAAAAAGAGCTCATTTTGAGTTGCTTGCCGATTCTTCTAGGTAGAGACTACATCCGAATCCGGTGATCCAAAGAAACTGATATTTAAGTTGATGACTCGAAAGCCTTTTGCTTGTCCTCCGACAGGTGGTGCTGTCGCTGGAGGGCGGCTACGACCTGGCGGCCATGTGCGACTGCGCGCAGGAGTGCGTGCGCGCGCTGCTGGGCGACCGCCTGGCCGCGCCGCCGCTCAGCGAGCTGGCGCGCGCGCCGGCGCCGCACGCGCAGCGCGCGCTGCTGGCGGCCGCCGCCGCGCAGGCGCCGCACTGGCCGCAGGTGAAGCGCTGCGGCGCGCTGGCGGGCGCGTCGGCGCTGGAGGCGGGCGCGGCGCGGCCCGGCCGCCTGCAGAGCGAGCGCGACGCCGCCGACACGGCCGCCGCCATGGCCACGCTGTCCGTGCACCCGCCGCTGCCGCCGCAGAGCCGGCCGCTGGCGCTCAGGTAGGCCGCGCCCCTGCTCCCCCCCCCCCCCCCCACCCCGCCCGCCTGCCGGCCGCACTAACGCAGCGCTCGTTGCAGCTCGGGCAGCTCGCGCTCGGTGTCGGAGGAGCCCATGGAGCAGGACGAGGGCAAGTGAGCCGCTCCGCCGGGCCCCGGCGCGCGGTGGGAATCCAGACAAATCTTAATTTGAAAGCTTTAAACGTAGAGAAGTCGTAGGAGCGCAGCCGGCGCGCCGCTCGCGCCGCAGGTTTCACCGACATTCCGTCACGACCCTCGCGTCCGTCTATACCAAAGACTTCGGATTTGAAACTGTTCAGTGTCCTGCCGTTCGCTCGTCGAGCGGACGCGATCAATACTTTCGAATGAAACGCTGTCCCCGTGTCGTTGCGACTTTATAGCGGAGTCTATGGAAGATAGTATTTATTAGCCCAGTAAATATTGTTATTTTTGTATGAAGAGAGTTTACGTATCGCCCGTTCGATTGATTGTAAGTGATGTTTCGTGTCCGTTGATGAAGGGTGTCTCGTCTTACCGAACGTGATATATACTTTAATGAATATTGTCTATAGTTGAATTTTGATTCGAAGAAGAATTATCGATGTTGTGTCACGTATTCGTTCCTTAAGATCGTAGTTCTCTGGATATTATGCGATTACGCTGTTAACGAGTTTCGCCTCGTCGTCGAGTCTCAGTCCGTAGCGAGCCGTCGCCGGCGCTCGTCGATGTGTAATTACAGATAAATGTAACTAATGACCTTTCCAGATAGTGTATTTTGTAATGTAACGTCGCGGATGAGTGACATCGTTCAGCTCATGACGTGAAACGCGATTGTAAACGAAAATTTTTTCTCGAAAGATTCCTATTTATATACCGGCATAAGTTAACGCGTTAAGATATTTCTGTAGTGCAATTTGCAATTTCATCACAACCGAGCTCCTTAAGGGCTTTCCGATAGCGGCGGGTGAAATATATTTTTGTAAAAGGCTGTCCTCTGGCCGGCGCTACGTACGTCTTGGATGCAATCCTCGTACGCTAAACAGATTTAAACAATGTTGTATCTTTGAGAGTTTTATTGTTAAATTGGAATACAGATGAAATAATTATTTAATAAATGTATATAATATTATATATATTTGGAAATATATCAGCATTTTTATTTTTTTCTGCCTTTTCTTTTACTACCCTGACGCCGTGATTTACAGGTAATGTATGAAAATAAAACAATAGTGCAGATTTTACATGTCTTTGGAGGCATTCGTAAGTATAGATAACCTTAAAAACAAATATGAGCACACAATATTGCTTACAGATCGAACTTTAGATATTTCAAAACACAATAACACACGAAAATAAAAAAAAAATTAATATTTGAAAGAATTAACTTTAAAGCGAATTAGTTAAACTGCTATACGCTTAGTCTTGTTTCATTTATATTGTAGTTCACAATTTATGATTTTAAAAAACAAAAAATAATTGTTCTAATCGACTTCTTGTGACATTAATGTTTATATAAACGAACGAAAGAAGTAAGTGCAACATATTTTTGCGATTGTCCAAAAATATTAATTTTTGAATAAATAATAATTATAATATAAAAAATTTAACGTCAAAAACCTATATCCATTTCAACTAGGGTAGCAAAGTACTCGCAAAATATTTTTTTTACTCACCAATTTTTTTATTCTAACTTATTATCAGAGTATTGTTTAATATGTAGAGTACGTTTTAATCGTAAAATTAATAGTAGTTATATCTAACATAAATGTAACACAAAATTATATTAAATTTTTTAAACATAATACAAAAATTCTAAATGCTCAATATAATTTCAACACACCTATTTACTTACCAGATGTCTTTAGAAGCAGTTTTGCTACTTAGTACATTCGACAAGATGAAAAATGTTAACACTTTAAATTTTTTTTAATCAAACTGCAGTAAAATACAGTTTACAAAATTTTGTAAAATACAGTCGCAAAATTATAGTTTTTTTTCTTTTTTTAACTTTTCGCAAAGTACTACTTTTTTAATTTTCTACAAGGAAGAACTTATTTTTATTTCACATTTTCTAAAATCAAAAGTAAAAAAAAGAAAAGAGCTATATGGTAGATATATTTTCCCGCGTTTAAAATTGAAAAAAAAAATCTGCCAGTTTTATTCTATCTTTAAGTAAAATTTTCGAAAAAATTATTTTAAATTAAATTCTAGTACATTTTAAAGCTAATAATATTTTCCATAGTGAACAGTACGGGTTTACGAAAGGTCGTTCTACGACTGATGCGGGAGTGGCCCTTCTAAAACATATTTATGATGCTTGGGAAAAGTCACAGAATGCTATCGGAGTGTTTTGTGACTTATCAAAAGCGTTTGATTGTGTTGTACATGAAACGCTATTGAAGAAACTTAATTATTATGGTATTAAAGATAAAGCTCTTGATATAGTTGCTTCATACTTAAGCGGTAGAATTCAACAAGTTACTATTAACGGAACAAAGTCTTCTGGATCTGTTCTCCAAATGGGTGTTCCACAAGGATCAATTTTGGGTCCTTTTTTATTTTTAATTTACATTAATGATTTGCCTTTTTATGTTAACAATATTTGTGATATTGTGTTGTTTGCTGATGATACTTCATTAATATTTAAAGTCGACAGAAAGAAAGATAAGTATGACGACGTAAACAATGCACTATCGCATGTACAGAAATGGTTTACTCTAAACAATTTAGTTTTAAATGCCAAAAAGACGAAATGTGTCGAATTTGCACTACCTAATGTTAATAAACAAAATTTTAATCTTGTTTTGAATAATGAAATACTTAATGTAATTGATAGTACAGTATTCTTGGGCATTACTTTAGATTCAAAACTTCAGTGGAAGCCCCATTTGTCATCCCTTGCAGGAAGACTCAGCTCCGCAGCTTATGCTGTTAGAAAAATTTAAAATTTAACTGATATTGATACTGCTCGTTTTGTATACTTTAGTTACTTTCACAGTGTTATGTCTTATGGTATATTACTTTGGGGTAATGCCACAGACATTGAGACTGTATTTGTCTTACAAAAAAGAGCTATTCGAGCAATATATAGTCTCGGAGCTCGAGACTCCCTTAGGAATGTATTTAAGAAGATAGATATTCTAACGGTGGCGTCACAATACATTTACGTTAATATTTTATATATTCAAATGGGCTTTATTTGAATAAAGTATATTTTGAGTTTGAGTTTATTTCATACAGCCAAATATTATAATTTAATTATATTTTAAGCAATTATTTAAAAAAAATACAAACGAGAATATCAAGTTCATCTCTGAAGTTATATTAAAACTGCTTTCCTGAAAAATTATGTTCGACTTATTTTTCTTTAAAAAACATTACTTAGGCTGTTCCTGCTGTCGCGACCTCATATTTCTCGTTACAACAAATCCAACACGGCGGCCCATATCATTGATGAAGTTTTTTAGGCAAAGAAATTCAATACAATAAATCTGTAGCAAATATTTTTTATTTTTATAAATAAAACAGCGTATTTCAACATGATTAATTTATTATTATTGCTTACTATCATACTCTTACATACATCGCTTATTAAAATAATGAAGAATATGAACACAAAAGAGTTATTACCCTATGACTGAAATTAATTATAAATAAAATAATTCTACAAAAACTAATAGCAATAATGATTGCACATTGTTTTCATCAAACTAGCTGAAGAGTTTATTTGTTTGACCGAGCATATCTGTAATGAACAACCTCGCTGAATTGGAAAATTATCCTTTTGAAGGTATTTTTAACCACAGATAGTCATTAAAAAAATCAACAAAGTCTAACGCCTAGGAACATTGTTAAGGTATTTTGTTTTATCTTATTTGTTTATTCAAAATGATTGAGCAAAATTTATAATGCACTTCTAAGTTCTAAAAAATTAAATCTATTGAGTCATTTTTATTGTTAGTATAGTAGGATTATTTTGACTAACATTGTTGATTTTTTACATCTTTTGCTATACAATTTAATTGCATTTATAAGGATTGTTTAGCTCGTAACTAATTTAATTTTATGTTGATATTAAAATCAATGAAATAGATCTAAGGTCGTGGCTCATTTATGACTCCTCTCCCGTACTGTAAAAAATAAACATTGAAAAACAAGCTTAAAGTCCTACTTAATTAAGTACATTTTACATTGACACATTTGACACTTCTACCATTCGGTTTTGATCATTTCTTTGGAAAATTGTCTAAGTAGCAAGTATTGAATGTGTATTGAATGTATGAGAAAAGTTTTTGCAATGGATCCTTATGAGTAACACTATCAGATGGTGTAATAATATAGGGTGATTGTTTTTTCAAAATCAATGGGATCGATTCCTGGCTACGTGCAGAGATTTTTCAAAAAAACTTATATTCTTAAAGTTTCGGATTTGACCAATCATGCGTAGTTAAAAAACTCACCTGTATTGTTCATCAATTAGTACGACTTAAAACTTGTTTTAAATGGTCATTCTTTTCGTGTGGAAAAGGAGTCGTGTAAGTGCGGCTTGACTTTTATATCATACCGATAGACGTAAGCAATGATTTTTAATAACAATTGGATGCTGATTAGCAATAATATGTCAACCATCAGAACGTCAAATTCGGAAATATTGATGTATTTGATAATACAACACGTATTGAACCTTATTCAAAATATCTTAAAGCCATTTAAACAAAATAAATACGGAAAAAATTTTCTTAATATAATGTTCCGAAAAATTGAAGTGCGTTACATATTTTACAATATACAACAATCTTATATGTTTAAAAAAAATATTGTTTGATAAAACTTTTTATTATACCTCTGCCTTTAATTCATTACATCTATTGTCAAAATAAAAAAGGTAGATATATACGTCTTTAAACAAATTTATTAAGAATTGGTTTGACATCTTCAGACTCTATTTTCTCTAGGTTAATTCCGTGTGGCTTAACATTAACATAGTATTACATATCAGCATCCAATTGTCAAATAGCAAATGAAAAATGGTCCTTTCGTTTATAGTAAGAATTGAAACGCAGAGTTGTCATGGAAAGTAATAAAAAAAAAACAGTGTATTTTATCAAATTTTAGAGTTAAATTCAAAATGATCTACGTATACCTCGATTCACGTAAGTGTGTTGTGTGTGTAATCAAATGACGCTGCGCAGAACACAAAATTAGGTACCAAAACAGTCGTTTAGACATTTCTTTAATTTTAATTATTTCACACTTCTTACAAAATTATATATTTGACATATATACATTAATTATTTTTTAGAATTTTTGAGTTGATACGGTATATTTTTCTCAAATAGTTGAAAACATGAATACTAAACTAGTATAATTCTTCGAAGAATTGTGATTTTTGTTGTGGGATGTATTTATTTATCAAATAAGTCAAGTAAATACAAATAGATTATAAATGACATATAACGGATGAAAATATTCAATAAGATTATAACAATATACATTCATATCATATACATTCTTGTTTACTCGACTGTACCATGCGCATTTCGGACTCGCCTCGTGTTCAGACCGGCACACTTACGTGAAACGAGGTATAAAATTCTCCCGCTTCGTGAGAGTAAATATAGGCCATGTTTAATTTGAAATTGAAAAAGCCGAGTGGATATACTATTACATCATTGACAAATAATTATCCTTAATTTACATATATTATTATGTGACTCGAGTTTGACAGGAATCTTCGCCGCACAATAAAAAAATTCTGTTAGAAGTTCTGCTTATATTAATATAACACACAGTCAGAAATTAATTGTTCGCTCGTTTCTGATCATTCGTCTGGCTCGTGTAAGAATTTAGTAACAGAATTCTTTACAATGTGCGGCCTGGCGTAGAGCAGGACCTAGATGCGGCGCCCCGCCGGCCGTCAGGACAGCTCGGGCGCGCCGGGCGGGTCGGGCGGGTCCAGCGCGCTGCAGCGACACGTGCACGAGCTCACCGGGCACTCCGAGTGCTCGCTGCCGGTCATTCACGTTGCTATTCATATTCGGCATGATATTTTACATAGATATATACAAATATAAGATTTTGGGATGTCTGAAGATTTTACATCTTTAATTTATTTAAGAAAGTCTGTCTTTAGTCGTCATCGAAATGTCATGAAAATCCTTTGTAGAAATACAAAATAATCTAATATAACATATAATAATATAAAATTAAAATAATTTCAACAATCTAAATCGTATACTCAAGAGTTACATATAATAGACGACAGTTCACCTGAACCACTGCAGCAGGTGCGCCGCGTGGCCGCCGTGCCGGCACGCCACGCACCAGCTGAACCAGCCGCCGAAGTGCGCGCCGGCCGCGGCGCCGGGCGGGGCGCCGGGCGGGGCGCCGGGCGGCGCGGGCGGCGGCGGGCCCGGCGGCACGGCGCCCGGCGCGCCCGCCGCGCCCGTGCCCAGGTGCAGCGAGCACACGCCGCAGCGCGGCAGCGGCTTGCGGCAGTTGGGGCACGACGAGATCTGCTTCATCTTGGCGGCGGGCGGCGGCAGGCGCGCGAAGGCGGGGCGCGGGCGCGCCGTGGCGGCGGCGGCCACGGGCTTGCCGCAGTACGTGCAGGCCACGCCGGCGCTGGCGCCCTCGCCGCCGCCGCCGGCCGCCGCCCACGTGTCGAGCAGGCAGCGCGGCCACCACAGGCGCCAGGCGTCTAGCAGCGCGCGGTAGGCGGCCAGCCAGGCGCGCACGCGCTCGTCGCGCAGCAGCTCTGCGCCGGCGCAGCGCGCGGCCAAGAGCGCGGCGCTCTGCACGTCGCCGGAGTGCTCCAGCCAGCGCTGCAGCGCGCCCACGCCGTCGGCCGACACGCCGGACAGCAGCAGCGCCGCCAGCGAGCCGCGCGCGCGCAGCTCGTTCCACAGCCGCGACACGTACTCGTGCAGCGCGCCGTCCGCCAGGTAGATGCAGGCGAACGCCACGCGGTCCTCCAGCCGCATCTCCGTCTCGTTCTGCAACGGATCGAACTGTTTCTTCATTGCGACCAAAAATAAATACTGACAAGTCACAGTATCTGCTGAGCGCGCACAATCTGTTTTTGTTGTTGCTGCTGTCGATGTGGATGAGACGTCACTGTTGTTGTCTAGATAATAACCATATAATATTTTATACGGCTGTGAGTGCTAAAAACTCAAATATCGTATTTAATAATTTTATTCTTTGGCTCTAACTCAAATCAGATTCGGACGTTTCATTATTCAGGTTGTATAATTCGTTTGCTATGAAGCAAAATGTGGCTATAAATAAATACAGAATGTAAAATATATGACGGAAGTAAAACATTTTTTTGTTTTAATTGTAATCATACACCCTTCATATTTGATATTACTTGTAAATTTAGGCAACTACAGTGCAGATACGCGGACATTGTAAAACATTGAATACAATTAGGAAAGTCTCCACGTCGACTCACGAGCACGGCGGAGTAGTCGGGCTGGTGCGGCTGCGGAGCGCTCGGCGGCAGCGCGGCCGCCAGGAAGTGCAGCAGCGCGCGCAGGTAGGGGTCGGGCAGCGCCGGCGCCGCCGCCGCCAGCGCCTCGCGCCACAGCCGCTCGTCGGCCGCGCCCGCGCCCGCGCAGGGCGCCAGCGCCAGCGCCGCTACGCGCAGCGCCGGTGCGCGCGCGCGCGCCAGCACGTCCAGCGCGGCGCGCAGGCGCAGGTGGAAGGCGGCCAGCGCGGCGGCGCGGCACGGCGTGCCCTCGGCCTCGGCGCGCTCCACGCCGGCGCCCGCGCTGTCCCAGCCCCAGCCCCAGCCGCACAGCTGCAGCGCGCGCGTGCGCTCGGCGCTGCGGTACGTCGTCACCTTGCGGCTGGGCAGGTCCGGCAGCAGCGTGGCCGCCGCCTCCGAGCGGTAGCCCTCGCCCGGCGAGCGCAGCACGCCGCGCACGCCGGGGTGCTTCCACGGGCTGTTGCGGATGCAGCCTAGCTCGAGGGGGACGGCGGTTAGAGCGGGCGAGAGAGCGACGCTAGCGTCAAGAGCGGGTCGTACCGTCTTCCACGAGGGACTTGCTGAGCGCCAGGAAGTGCCACAGCCCGCTGAGCGCCTCGTCGTCGGCCAGGTCGGCGTTCTGCCACAGGTCCGGCTGCAACAGGAGAGAACAGTCAACACTGAGTGCGCGTTGTCTGCGCGCGGCGCCGCATGACGTGCGAGATGTCGGGCACGCTACACAGGTGTGTGCAGTACCTTGAGCCCGTAGTCGGTCTGCGCGCGGCGCCGCATGACGTGCGAGATGTCGGGCACGCTACACAGGTGTGTGCAGTACCTTGAGCCCGTAGTCGGTCTGCGCGCGGCGCCGCATGACGTGCGAGATGTCGGGCACGCTACACAGGTGTGTGCAGTACCTTGAGCCCGTAGTCGGTCTGCGCGCGGCGCCGCATGACGTGCGAGATGTCGGGCACGCTACACAGGTGTGTGCAGTACCTTGAGCCCGTAGTCGGTCTGCGCGCGGCGCCGCATGACGTGCGAGATGTCGGGCACGCTACACAGGTGTGTGCAGTACCTTGAGCCCGTAGTCGGTCTGCGCGCGGCGCCGCATGACGTGCGAGATGTCGGGCACGCTACACAGGTGTGTGCAGTACCTTGAGCCCGTAGTCGGTCAGCGCGCGGCGCCGCATGACGTGCTAGATGTCGGGCACGCTATACAGGTGTGTGCAGTACCTTGAGCCCGTAGTCGGTCTGCGCGCGGCGCCGCATGACGTGCGAGATGTCGGGCACGCTATACAGGTGTGTGCAGTACCTTGAGCCCGTAGTCGGTCTGCGCGCGGCGCCGCATGACGTGCGAGATGTCGGGCACGCTATACAGGTGTGTGCAGTACCTTGAGCCCGTAGTCGGTCTGCGCGCGGCGCCGCATGACGTGCGAGATGTCGGGCACGCTACACAGGTGTGTGCAGTACCTTGAGCCCGTAGTCGGTCTGCGCGCGGCGCCGCATGACGTGCGAGATGTCGGGCACGCTACACAGGTGTGTGCAGTACCTTGAGCCCGTAGTCGGTCTGCGCGCGGCGCCGCATGACGTGCGAGATGTCGGGCACGCTATACAGGTGTGTGCAGTACCTTGAGCCCGTAGTCGGTCTGCGCGCGGCGCCGCATGACGTGCGAGATGTCGGGCACGCTATACAGGTGTGTGCAGTACCTTGAGCCCGTAGTCGGTCTGCGCGCGGCGCCGCATGACGTGCGAGATGTCGGGCACGCTATACAGGTGTGTGCAGTACCTTGAGCCCGTAGTCGGTCTGCGCGCGGCGCCGCATGACGTGCGAGATGTCGGGCACGCTATACAGGTGTGTGCAGTACCTTGAGCCCGTAGTCGGTCTGCGCGCAGCGCCGCATGACGTGCGAGATGTCAGGCACGCTACACAGGTGTGTGCAGTACCTTGAGCCCGTAGTCGGTCTGCGCGCGGCGCCGCATGACGTGCGAGATGTCGGGCACGCTACACAGGTGTGTGCAGTACCTTGAGCCCGTAGTCGGTCTGCGCGCGGCGCCGCATGACGTGCGAGATGTCGGGCACGCTATACAGGTGTGTGCAGTACCTTGAGCCCGTAGTCGGTCTGCGCGCAGCGCCGCATGACGTGCGAGATGTCGGGCACGCTACACAGGTGTGTGCAGTACCTTGAGCCCGTAGTCGGTCTGCGCGCGGCGCCGCATGACGTGCGAGATGTCGGGCACGCTACACAGGTGTGTGCAGTACCTTGAGCCCGTAGTCGGTCTGCGCGCGGCGCCGCATGACGTGCGAGATGTCGGGCACGCTATACAGGTGTGTGCAGTACCTTGAGCCCGTAGTCGGTCTGCGCGCGGCGCCGCATGACGTGCGAGATGTCGGGCACGCTACACAGGTGTGTGCAGTACCTTGAGCCCGTAGTCGGTCTGCGCGCGGCGCCGCATGACGTGCGAGATGTCGGGCACGCTACACAGGTGTGTGCAGTACCTTGAGCCCGTAGTCGGTCTGCGCGCGGCGCCGCATGACGTGCGAGATGTCGGGCACGCTACACAGGTGTGTGCAGTACCTTGAGCCCGTAGTCGGTCTGCGCGCGGCGCCGCATGACGTGCGAGATGTCGGGCACGCTGCTGTAGAAGGCGGGCGCCATGCGGCGCAGCGCCCCGCCGCCCGCCCAGGCCAGCGCGCCGCCCGCGCCCCACGCCGGCGTCACGCGCTCCGACACCGTGTACTCCACCAGCGCGCCTGCACGAGAGGCCGTGAGAGCTATGGTGCGGGTTGACTCTAACTCAAAGCCGAAGTATACTTTATTCAAATACGCTTTTATAAGCTGTTTTATCATTATTGTAGCTGCTACTGCTTTATCTATACCTGTATATATGTACGTATGTTAACTGGGGATGTATTGAACATTTACTAGTGTTACCAGTATCAATATTTAAAAATAAAAAAACTTCATTAATTTTCGTTTTATAAATAATGTAAATATACTGTACGAATCAACAATATTAAACATTTCAATTAAAAAAAAAAATTTCATTAAATAAAAAAAATAATAGTTTTTGCATTTCTTTTGGCATTTCTATCGAGGCGCTTGTCACTGACCGGGCGCCGTGAGCACGAGCAGGCGCGCGCGCTGCGCGGGGTGGCAGGCGAAGGCGGCCAGCGGCGCGCCGCACACCGCCACGTCGCGCTCCAGGGCGCCGCCCGCCGCCTCCTCCAGCTCCAGCTCCTCCAGCGCCGCCGCCGCCGACGTCTGCCACGCATCGCACGCATTACTTGCTGGCCAACTTCAAATGTTATGAAATATTCATATTATAGTTATAATAAAACGCTTGTTGTAACTCACGACACTGTCGAACGACTGTTGCAACTTATAATCGTTCGCTTGCTGGATGTCGTGAAGTCGCAATGTGCTGGAGTCGCGTTGCAACGATATTAGCAAATTACGTCTGAAATATGAATAAAAATAAGTAGTTATATTTTTTTTATAAATTGTCATTATTATGTAAGATTTTTTATCAACACTTAGCCGGTCCTTCGAGCCGGATCACATCCATAGCTAGCTTAGGATTGGCACATGGCCGGGAAATCTGTGATTATACCGGAGTTTCCCGTCTTATTCCGTGTTCACATATGTTCCGGCACACCTACTAATTTTGTACAGAAAAATTTATTTAACATAAATTGTTTTTTTAATGTAGGAAAAAGGTGAGTAATTTTAAGTTATTTTTTTTTACCTTTTTTAAAACAATAAATACAATACAATTTTTTTTTCTTAAAAGGATATTAAATAGGTATCATTAAATTTTCATCCCTATAGGAATATTATAAATATTATTACTAAATATCTCCAAAGATATTTTAGGGATTCCCTCATTTTTGAAATCGTTTTTAACAAAATACATATGGTCTTTTGAAAATGACTAAATATTATATTGATGAAGTAGTAGAATGGTCCCACGAATGATGACCTCGCAGCTGGCGAGCCTAAGCAGCGGGGGAAGTACCGACCGGGTGGGGCACCACAGCAGGCGGCGCGGCGGGCGCGGCGTGGGCAGCGCCAGCAGCGGGCGCGCCAGCGAGCGCGCGTCCCACACGGCGGCGCCGGCGTCCCCGCGCGACGCCAGGCGCCAGCCCGCCGCCTCGCACACCGCGCCCAGGCACTGCCGGCTCGTCGCCGTGGCGCTCGCCTTCTCGCCGCTCTCTGCGGCACGTGCCCGACTTTGATTATTGCTTTAGTGACGCTGAGCAAAACTTAATCCCCAATGCAAAAAAAAATTTTTTTTTTTATGTCATAGTCTTATTTTAATCAAAGATTATTTTTTATTTGTAGCTTGTATCCTTTAAAAATAAAATTTTTGATCAAATTAGTAATGCTATGTAAGAAAGGTTAATTGTCAGTTCCGTTACTAATTATTAAAGTATTAACTGAAACTAATTGAATTTGGGTATTATCAAATTGAATTTGGTCATATAAAAGTACACCAAAACTATACTTGCCTCGTAGATCAAATATTTTGATATGTTTTAAATTCATGGACGCGACGAGAGTCCTGGGCGCGAACCCGCACCACGACACGCTATGCGCTGTCTCGCCCATGCCCACCTCCGCCACCGGCCGCGCCGGCTCCGACGCGGGAGGTGATAAACCTTCTAAAATAATAAAGAGAAAATTGTAAAACTAATAATAATTTAATTTCTCTTTTTAACATATTTGTGTTTGTCATTACATCAGATCATTATGTCAGATATTTAAGCTGTAATATTATTAAAGTTAATTTTAGAAAAAATATATATACCATCATATTCATCTAAGCCGCATGTCTGTACATCCCACAGCAATATACAATGATCACTACGGTGCTTCTCCATACCCGCTGCTAGCAGGTTTGTCTCCGAGCGGTTCCATGCTAATGATATGCATGGCCTGGGATATCTTGCCACTGAATCAAAAATATTTACTTTAGTGTTCTTACCACTTTAGTTATTAATTTTTAATGAATTTAATTATGCTACTATTGTCATCATGTAAAGCCTAGATGCAACCTACTGACTATAGCTGGCTCATCTAGGGCAAGTACCACATCAGTGTGGTAAGTAAGAGAGCCTAACCCCATCCCCATTCCTTTCCTTACTTCTTATTCGCTCTCATCCCTAATTCTGTTTTAACTACCAATGCATTTGTAGCTCCTTTGGTGTTTCAAATATTAATGGATGGTGGTGATCACTGAACATCAGGTCTCCCATCATATTAAATATTGTCAAAGACAATAATTTTATTAATTTAGGCTTTTTTTTTAATTCATTTATTACCTACCAAATTCTCTTCCTACCAACCCCAAAGGGTCATAAGTTTGTTTGAGGCTAGTTAATGTGACACGACCGCTGGCATGACCCAACGCCAGTAATGGGTCAGGGTGGTCTACGATAGCACTTATGTCCACACATCTTACTCCACTTGCACTCTGGGAGGCAACTACTGTTGCACCTCGTGTTGGTGATAGTTGAGTATCTGGTAAGATATAATACCTTTAGGTTTAAATCTTGTTAAATAAAAAAAATTGTTTAAAACCATAAAAAAATATATTTTAAAGATTTCCTTACGTAATAAGTATAAAATTAAAAATACATTAAAAAATAAAATTATTATTTACTCTATAAGTTGATATAATCTATGCTAATACTAAAGATTGGAAGTGTTTGTATGAAATGCTATTCAATATTCAGCAACAACCAGTCTGATAAAAAAAAATTATATTAAATTTAATGTTGTATGTAGTTGTTGTGTAGGTAAGAACCGAAATTAAAAGCCGAAGTATATGCACAGGTCATATTACTGAGATTATTTACATAGCGTAAAATGTTTTTTTTTTCTTTTACTCTGGATGTACCTTTGCTAATCATGCGCAAAAAAAATAAAAAAATGGAAACGCATATTTGGAATTCCATTATAAAAAACATAATTGTGTACGTACAAGTCGACCTCTTTTCAATATCTTGGAGACGAGCTACGTCGTATAAGGTTATATCCTGGCCCCAAACAATAAATTTATCGTGATGAATAGGTGACCAAAGAACGTCCAGCTTATTGCCGGACATTATTTATATTTAAATCTAAGTTGATGTTTTTTTTTATTAAATAAATTAAACTTGATTATTTACTTTATAAATACAAAATATTATGATACGAAATTGACATTGTCATTTAGAATGGAAAAATCCAAAGTGACATTAAGATAACCTAAATGTAATTAATGTAAATAAAGCCATACGACGAATTGTTATCTTTAAAATTGAATTTTTAATTAAAAATTTAAAATAAAGAGAATATAATGCTTACTAATGCTTAACTAGATATATCTTACTAAAGATTTTACAATTGTAAGAAATTCTTCTGTTAATGTCTTCGTAAGAACTTGTGAGAACCAGGCATTGTGACGAATTTTCAGATATGTTTATTCGGCTTTACATACGTGGCAAGACAGTCTTAGTCAGTTTTAAATAAATATATACAATTACACAATCTGTCATGGTGCATGTTTGTCTGTTTCGTCGATCGCATGTAATACACGCTTCGGTCTAATTGTGAAGACACACCTACATAAGATGGACTTTCCGGTGAACTGTAGCATGTGGCCGACTTTAGTTTATTTCGGCTGTGATCGGTCTCATTGTTAAGCATGAGCGAGATGTTCGTATAAAAATATATTGATTTGCCTAATCAAATCATTGCATAATTTAATTTAACAATGTCATAAATATAAGACAAACCTAGATTTTAATAGCGAACAATTTAAACATCTGTTCTTTGCCTTATGTCAATTATTATATAAATGAAATACATTAGCCTATAGATGTCGCTAGCTGCTGCAAATAGATGCCGATCACCGACAAGTCCATTTTTGACAGATATGCGACATAACTGCTCACAAGATACATTTGTGACGAACAAAGTGTAATCAAATCGTGTTTAATTTATACAAGTTTAAAAGGAACGTCCCTGTATTCTTATTTCAACACGGGTAAGTCACAGTGTCTTTTGGAAATATGCTAGCGACGTCTCAAATCGTTGAACCATATTTAGCCACAGTGACGTGATTGTTTACTACAGTGGCAACGCCTCTCGGTTTCCCACAGTTTCACGCGCATTGTCTTACGGTTCTCACGTGTAAGCGTACTCCTCCGGCCCGGTTCCGCAGGCATAGTCCACGGTTACAGAATTACAGTTAGATCGATGAGTGTCACAGTGTGATAGCACCGCGACTCGTGACTCACATCTGTGATTGATTTTCCACGAATTTCCTTTGAAGTTCGTTAGGAAAGAAGCATTACTTGATTCATTTATGTTGTCATATTTAAAAAACTGATTATTCATAAGGAAACAAAGCATCACTTTTGTCTGTGGCTGGTGTTAAATTAGTTTAGTGATAACATAGAATGGAAATGGTCGAGGCTCGTGTCTCCTGCGCTCAGGAGTCAGTCGCTCCTTAGTTATGTTCTCGGCGATAGCTTATCAATTGTCATCAAAATTTTTGGAAGAACAGAAGGTGAGAAAAATTGATATATGTTTAAAAACTACATAAATCGTTGCATTCTTTATCTTAAAACTTTTGACATTAATCAACACTCAATGAAAGTAAATTTACATAATAGTTTTGTCACGCTACAGTGGGTCTTGATAAAACACAATTGCTTTGATATCAGTCGATCTTACACTTTTTGTAAAAACATTATTTTGTTACAAAATTTGTGAACGTGAAACAAGTATAATGTGTTTTTAAATCATCATCTTCAATATGGCACATCTAAATTATACTTTGAATTATACAATTCTGATTTTTTTCTACTTTAAATAAATAAATTTCTTTAAAAAAATATTACATTAAATGTTTACGATAATCATAACATAAATTATTATTATTACATAAAACTAGAATATATAAAATAAAAAAATGTATTTATTTCTGCAAATAGATCAATTAAAAGGCAATTATCAGAACAATAGTGTGAAAGTGTGTAGTAGCTGCTAGCTACTAGCTCGGCTGTTAGGTTTTAATATAGAATAATCTTTTATTTGTTTATTATTACTTTTTCATAAAAACTTTTAAAGCAATTTAGAATTAATTTCTTATTCTGTAACATTTATTATAAAAGAGCCATTTATACTAAATTAAAGATAGAATTACATAAATTTTAGGTAACTGTTTGAAAGGAAAATTATAAAAAAAAGAATCTTCTTCTTTCTTGGAAGTCAGTTAAAAATGGCGGAAACAATTTTTCTAAACATTGCTATGCAATTTGTTCACAACAAAGTGCAATGCCTTCAATTTCTATTTCTCAGCAACTCGTCTAGAAAATATATGCTTTGAGCATTAACAGTGTTACCGTGTTTTTTGCCTTGAATTCTCTATTGTTACGTGTCGCCGAGGCATTGACTGTCGTGCTATTTGATTGATTAGAAATCTAACTCACATACAGAGGTGACTACATGAAAATTTATAACTTTTAATATGGAAATGTGTCTCTTTACCATATATGCTGTTCCTTCCTGTTTCCCCTACGTTTATACTCAAGTTTCTGCTCTTATAGATGGTAGAGTAGTGTTATGTATCATTAAACCTACCTCAATGAATGGACTATGTAACCATTATAAGTAACTAGTATTATAAATCTAAAAATAGCTAGCAAACCGCTTAGAAACAATTTCTGTTGATCATCTGCTAGGCTAATCTGAAGACCGCTTCAAAATATTATCAAAATCACTAGAAGTTTTAAAGGAGATAACTAGGAGTCCATAGAGAACATACATAACATACATACATAGATTTTTTACTTCACCATGTACATCACAAAATTGCAGGTAAAACCCAGAATTCCTCATAACAATTAAAAATACATTAGCACTGCAGTGGAATTTCTACTCTGGTAAACTTTTACCTATTCTGTTAAATTATATGTATGTTAAAAATAAATCATTGCTTAAAAGGTTTGGTCCATCAATCACAAACTTCACAAGTTTGAAAAGAGATCGATGTTCCGAAATATCACGAAATATCACCCATCACCTCTATCACCTCTGGGTGTAGTGAAATAGATTTAAATTTTTTTAATTTAAATTGTTTATATCTGTATTACGAGTAGATCTGGTCATTAATGGACTAAAATATATGTGATTTTGTCTCAGGAGACTTTAATGCAAAATCTCATCACATATAGGGTGGAGGAGGTTAGAAAGTGACTACAAAATATCATGCGATTAATGGGCGACCCCTAATATGAGATCATCATAATATAATATGACGACAATGGTAAAGTAATTAAAAGCGAATTGTACACGCGCACCCAGGGTTTCGTCTGACTCATGATTTGCCAATTTTAATTATTTGTTGATATATGTCTGTCGTAATAACGTATATTCTGAAAAAAATGTTATTAGATAGCTAATATTATACTTTATAAAACACAACTTGAAAGGTCGAGGATGAACAGATGATGTTGATGTTTCGATTTCATTATACGCTCTTGTTAGCAACCTTTAGGTAGGGAACTCTGATTTTTACTAAAACATAAAGAAAGACGTATAGGAAAGCTCTTGATAAACATCAGAAAAGCATTTTAAAATCATTGACCAGATGATTTTTATGACAGACTGGATGACTCCGTAAACTTTGTACCACTTAAAATTATCAATTAAATGTTTTTTACTTTAACTCTGCTCCTTTGGATTTTCCTAAACCACCAGTATTACAGCAAACAAAAAAAAAAACATACAAATTGATCAAACCATTGTCAGGTTTTAGCGAGACTAATGCTAATTTATATTTATTTAAACTAACAGTTATCAGTACAATAAAACCACATATTTAGTTATTTAGCAACTCCAATTCATCTACTGAATGCACTTTCATTTTTTTTCATCTCTCTGTATTAAAACAATGCAACATTAAAATTAATGTTTAAAAACAATAGTTCTCTAAAATGAGTAATTGTACATCTGTGCATCTACGGTTTATTTTAAATGCCTTTTTGTTCCCAGGAAAGTGAAATTCAGCCTTGCATTTATCGGCTGTTGACCTTAGCTTGTTTGCTCAATTACCTTAAAAAGCATTTCAAATTGCTTTGTGTAATTTTTAAAATATATAATGTGAAAATAAGACGTCCAATTTTAATATAAAATTTGAAGAAGAATTTTTAAAAAATATTTTATATAATTGAGTTTTTTAATTATATTGTTACTCCATTGTTACATAAATGAAAACATAAAGTTTTAAATACTATGTTTCATTAAATAGATTTAGTAATTTTCACGTGATGCATGAATAAACAAATAACATCCTTAGATACGGAACTAAAGACATGAATTAAATAATTCTAATGTTTTTCTTTTCTTTGAAATTATAAAATATAAAGTACTAAAAATTGCTTAAAAAATAATTATTATTTTAAAAATATTGTTTATTTTACTAAAACAGTAAAAACTGAGCTTGTGTTCATATTAGAGCAAACAGTATCTCATAAAAAAAACATTTTCCTGATAATGATTACTCAATGTTTTGACTTCAACAAAACAATAACACGTCAGCGTCACTATGTAACATAAACTTTTTTTGTCAGTATTTATTTACAACAAATTTCTCAAAAATACACGCCAGATAAGGCTGTATCGATAAGAACCCTTACTTTCTTTAAAAAAAAAATACAATTGAAAAAAAAAAAACACCTTTCGCGCCAATTCTTAGACGATTTAGTAGGTTATTTTTAGTCATGGTATTTCTTATTTCGTTTAATAAAAAAAAATGGTAGAACTACTATAATCCCATTCTTTTATGTAAATAACTCGGTTAATAAGTGAATGATTCATGGTGAATGAGTCAAATCTGTTTGTCAAGGTCTGCGTTGCCTTTGAACTATGACTAATTAGCGTTTATTTAAGAGTAGCACTAGACACTAGTGAAATCGAAAGTACTATGACTTAGTGTAATTTCTCATAGTAATTTGGTTAACCATTGTTTTGCTGAGTTGTGTACTATATTCATCACGAGCGACTCGCCACGGCTTCTAACGTGTGCAATATCTTTAAAATTCTCAGCTTTCTCCATCATAATATGCATGTATTACTCATATAGCCTTCCCCCTTGAATCACTCGGTTTATTTATGAAAACTGAATTAAAATTCGCTAAAGAGCTATGTAGTGTCAGACAGAAATAACACTACGTATACCTTGTTTTACGTAAATGTTGGTCGGAATACGAGGCGAGTTCGAACTCATTTCTATTGTTAATTGCTATAACGGTAAGAAAAATAAGAAGTTCGTGAAAATTTCAACTATCTACCATTTCACTAAACACAGCCCGCTGACAGACGAAATTGATGGACAGAGTAATCGTAATAGGGTCCCGATGAAACCATTAGGATACAACCCTAAAAACATTTTTTTTTTTTAAAAAAACGTCGACAAATCGATTTCGAAGCAGGCGAAATTACGGGCGTGAAGTTAATAATTGTAAAATTTGTAACATGTAAATATTTGATTTGATAACAGAGCTAGGAGACTAGGCCGGTATTACATCAACGACTGACATTCTACACTGCTAAGGCTGCAAATCTTTTTACCCTTATGACGTTAACAATTAACTATTATAAACAGATTATGAATGACATATTTTGTATAGGTAGTGTTACGTTATTTATTTGTAAATAAAAACTCACTTCATATTGGCTACGTGCGATGGGGGTCTGTTAATGAGTTGGAGCCAATTGCAATGCTTTTTTGTAAAATTAATATGGATTAATTGCGCAAATCGTTGTTTGAGATTTCGCTAAGCTATACGGACACGTCTAATTTATACATATTGTAGTATTTTATGTTGCATCACCTATTTAACATTATAAAAAATAGGCTTTGAATAAGCATTTCATTTTTGATAGACCATGCACTTAAGGGTTAATAGTTTCGAATTTTAAATGCGTTCTATATTTTGCAATTTATCTAATAATATCATCAATATATCAATCTGATTTTAATTAATTATATCATTTATCAAAAAATAAAAGAAAATATGGATAAACACTTCTTCAAACATATTTATTTACGCCATCTGACATCTTTAGACGCCATTTTCTCAAAATGAAGTCCGTGTGGGTTGACACAGTATTTCTTATTAGCGTCCATATGGATCAATTAATATTGAACTGTAAATAAGTTCACGAATATCGGTAACGCATAGAAGGCCGTTTAAAACGTTTTGTATAGAAACCTCTGATTTAGAAAGGTATATTTTAACTCGTTGCGATGATGGGGGTTCCAAGAAAATCTTTTCACTTATTTTTCTATCAGACTTACATGAGTTGTTCCGAAAAAAAAAATACTGTCAGTGCCTTCATTTTTGTCAGGCACGTTTCCATCTGGTCACTTAGGTAATAGCTACCAGGTTACAGAGTTGTTTTATGCCAATTACGAGCGTAAAATTTACAAATGTACTTCTTGCCGTATAAATTTGTTAATGTGCTTGTCCCTTCGCGGAGTAACTGTTTAAAGTATTTAAGTGTTATTTGGAAAGGACGTAGCTGACATGCTGAATTAACTTTACCGTCTTTTTATCTCCCTAGTAATTATAATAGGGTCAGAAAAATCAAAACGAGCGAAGCCGTTTGTAGAAACTAGTTTTAAATGAAGTATGCAATAATAGCTAACTGTATTAAGCTCGTTTAATCTGTAGGCTAAGGGGTCAATCAGTTGCCGGGCAGGCTACCTAGCTTGCCTGTACAGTTATGAATAGGATTTAAACGGTTTATCTTAAACTAGTTTCTGCACCCAGTTTTACACCCGCGGGCTTCGGTTGGTACAAGAGTGAGTTGTAAGAATGACGAAAACACTGCCTTACTACAAAAGATTTAAACATACGTTAAACGCCTATTTAAAACAATCTGAACCCAAAATCGGCGTCTAAAGACCTTTAGTTAAACTTGCTTTAATCATAGTTTAGTTATGGATAAACAACGCTTAAGTGAGTTTTATATATGTCTTAAAACCTATTTTAAGCAATTAAATAGATATTTTAAATTATGTTTAATTTTTAAACACTGTTTAGCTTTTTTAGTTTATGATTTTAATGCATCTTTTGTAGTAAGGCAGTAAGTATTTAAAAATATAAAGTACACTCTACGCGCTGCTGCGCACGCGTGGTATGTTAATAAAATAGCTAGTTACATGAAAGACTCATCAAAATTTATTCAGTAGTATTTGCATAAAAAAACAACATACAACCACCCACCCTTACAGTTTTTCGCATTTTAAATAGTACCTATATTTAATTTAACTTGTACGATTGTTGGCCTATGTTGATTTGGGACTTGTGTCCATAATTTATTTTATAAACATCGTCTTACTTCATTAAAATCATTATATTCGTGAAGTAATTGATGGTTATAATTGTATGCAATCCTGTAGGTTTTTATTTTTATTTCTATGAAGTTTTAATATTATATCACTTAAAATAGATTCTGGTTACAAGTAAAATCGAACACAGGAATCTGTGTCTACTGGTCTCAGTTTAACTTCTTATCGTTATCAGTAAAAGAATTTCCATAATCGCTGCATTACATTTGAAGTCTGATGTGGGTAAAAACCTACTTACTCAGTATTTACTTCAACCAAAGATTATTTTGAAATTGTTATAGTAGGTAAATAATAAAAATATTATCTATAAATTATCATTAGAAAATGAATAAACGTAAAAATGCATCGACATTGTTATATTTTAAAAGATTACATTTGTTGAATAAAAATTAGACACGATAAACGTTGCCACGCAAAGATATTTAAAATAAGTATCTTCCAGTATTTATATGAAATATATATTAATAACTTAAAATTATTAATCGATATTTCCGGCCATGGATCGATATTTGTCGTCAAAATAGCAACACCATTTTAAAAAATGATATCAAAATCTCTAGAGATCTATAGATAATAACTTTAACTTTCACTAAAATCGACAAAAATATTGTGTTATAAATACATATACAGAGTACACATTAAAAAATTAAGTGAAACAAAAATCTCCTTTTTTTCAACTCAATAAAAATATTGTATAAATTTAAAACAAAAACATTAAAATGGCTTATTCATTATGGTAACAAAAAGTAGTTTCGCAAAAACGTGCTCTGAATTAATTCTTTTAATAAAACAAAGAACTGTGCCATACATTAATTCCTTTGTTTTGATGATTTTGATGTGATCAACGCGATCAGTCACCCGGAACACAGATAGCGCATGGAATGACAAACTAACTGTTGGAATAGTAACTATAATGGTAGACATTTTGAACTTTAACAGAGGTTGATAAGGTTTAAAATGGCACGTGGCGATAAGTAGTACAGATATACAGTAGTGCGAATTAGCATGGGAAGTAGGTAACAGAATGGGGCTTCAATGAAAACTATCCCACAAATACTCGGTTTCTATTGAAACTTTGTAAAAAAAGTGAAATTTGTTTCGTAGACTGTAGCGTACTAAGAAAACTTTTAATGATAGTTTGGAAATTGAGACGCGGTTATGTGGTTTCTTTTACACGATCAATGTGGCAAGATTTTTAGAAAAGGGGAATCGGCTTTTAAAGCGAAATACATTCGGTTACTAATTACAGTTATTTTGATTTTAAAACCAAATAACTTAACGGATTTTAATGAACTATTTCAGAAGAAAATAATTTTCAAAGTCACTAAGTTGGTTATCGGTGAACAAACGTTAGAAATCCCTTTTTATTTTTTTTAATATAGCACATAAAAACAGAATAACAATATAGTATTTTTGTAACAGATAAACAATATCATTTACAATTCATCATTACAAGTCGTGTTCACGCGGAATGGTGGCAAGAATATTACCAACTTTTGCCCGATTTCACGATTAAAAGTAAAGGTTATTTTCGGATTTTGTTTACGTGTGAGTAAATTTCTTTATTTAACCATAACTTCTAATCGTCTTTGCCGGTTTAAATGCGTGGTGTTGATGGAGTCCTTTATATTTTCCCAGGCTAGTATCTAGGTGAAATACAATTGTGTTTCTAAATTGTATTTTTGTATCAATTCCTCGTTACAGTTTCACTTTAGAACGTTCTATTGAATCATTTTGTTTGTGTAGCTATCGAGTCGAGTTTAAAATAATATAGAAAAAAAATTAGAGAGCGTCTGCTTTCTTAATTTTCTTCTAGCCTCTTAAAAATTATTTCTACTTATAAAAGCCATATTATTAAACACAAAATTTATATTACGTATATAATTTTGTAAAGTTGAATAGTTAGAATTACTAATTTTAAAAAGCTGTCATTATGGGTATTTCCCTTTGACCTGGATTAAAAAAATGTTGCATAACGCAAGTAAACAAATCTTTTTATTGTAATTATTCGGTGTCAGGCTTAGTAAGTTC
This sequence comes from Hypolimnas misippus, assembly GCA_037950945.1. Taxonomy (NCBI): domain Eukaryota; kingdom Metazoa; phylum Arthropoda; class Insecta; order Lepidoptera; family Nymphalidae; genus Hypolimnas; species Hypolimnas misippus. Next base: position 501,965 of record JBBEEQ010000006.1, on the reverse strand, counting down.
TGTTACGAAGAGCTAGAGCGTGTTAAGACAATTATTTGAATGTATATCTTGTTAACGTTTCGGTATAATTAATAGCTTTCGTTAATGTACTCGCACACAGCTTCAGTCGCGATAATGTAGATATGTTAGTCCAAATGGCTGTTTTGTGGTGATAATAGTAACTTGAGTAGTTGGAAGTTAAGGGTTGTAAACAAACAAACTCACATTCACACTAACCGCTGTCCGCGAATTCGTCTGCAATAATACAATATCTAAAATAAAAGTAGCCTAAGTTACTCCTTATAATATTACCTATCTGCAAGTGACAGTCCCGTCAAAATCGGTTCAGCCGTTTCAAAAATTAGCCGCAACAGACAGACAGATATACAAAAATTTTAAAAATTGATGTTTTGATGTAAGTAGCGTATACCATAAGCATTTAGTGAAAAGCTGGTAATTTGAAAATACAAACGGACACTTCAATTTTATTTATTAGTATAGATATGGATGCCTACATAATTACTTGTATTGACTGACCGACTGATTTATCAACGCAGATCCTAAACCGCTGAGGCTAAAAATTTGAAATGTTGACAACACCGATACCTTTACAATATGCACTAAAAAGGATTTTTGGAAATGTCACCCCTAAGTGGGTAAAATTAGGAATAAAAGGTTGTTGTAAGACCGGCATTTTAAAAGTAAGGAAAAGGAATTTGAATATCGTTACTTATATTTAAGAATAAATGCACATGTACATCGTCGTATACATTTTACCCCTTAAGCGGATGAAGTGGGGTTTGTAAATCTATATGTGCCTTCCTTAAAATATAGACTATACAAAATAAAAAGAATGTTTAAAATTGTACCAATTATTTCACAGAATAACGCATTAAAAAAAAGGTTTTTTTTTAGTATTTTTTACGTTACTTGTCATTTCCATAAAATAAGAACCCATTTTAGCTATTGTCTTAGCAACAGCCGGCAAGTGCCCGCCCACGCATATCCTTATTAGACGGTTCTACGTTATTTTCATCACGTCGTTTCGCTAATGTGGTCCACATTCTGTTATGGCCATAACTTATAGCAGAGAATACGAAATGATTGAACATGATAAGTATGGTGAAGCTCTTAAAATTTTTTAGTTTTTGAGATTAACTTTAAACCTACCTGTTTTAAAGAATCTAGAAGTGAATATGAATAAGATATTAGACTCATTATCCACGTTTTATTCCCTAACTCTGTAATAATATCGCCATGTTTTTTTTCATAGTAGCCATCAACAACGCGTTGCTAGGCAACTCTCCAAGTCACGTGCTATCTACATCAGTCCCATTAACGTTAATTAGTCTTGTTATTAGGCGAGAATTACACTTAAAATTTTGCTATTAGTTATATCGCTCATGAGAATAAAAATTACAGATGTAATTCTCGCCTTATACTATACGATATAAAGGGTTTTGCATGGGCATGGCTTCTAGTTAGGTGATCCTTAAATATCTAACTAAATAAGGGCAAAGTTTCTTTTTAAAATGTGTAATAAAATTAGCCATTCCATAATTTTATTGATTGGCAAATTGGTAGGGCTTTCAGATCAATAGATTTTTCTATTGGCTCTTAATTCCTAATTAGGGAGACATAAAGTGACATAATGTTAGGTAATTGATGTTAATAAGGATCTTAGTCCTTGTCTAATGATGATTTCTAAGAAACATTTCGTGGTTCTCTAGATAAGGAACACTTTCGGTCTCTATTATGGTGTGTTTTAATAAAAGGAATTCTTTATACTAATACTTCGCACTAGCGATAGTTCAGTTATTGTTATTTCTCGTTAAAAAGTAATATTTTTCCGACTACGGCGCTGGTAAAAGGATTACGTTTTCCTTGTAAACAAGGATTATTTATTTACTATAATGTCTATACTGTTCGAGTGGTTTCGACTAACTGTATACTGCTATTTAAAGATATATCTTCTAACACATAAGATTAAATTACATTCAATTGAGATTTCGTGAGGACGCCTGGCAGATGTCATACAGACACACAGATGTACACGTCAAACTTATAACACCCCTCTTTTTGGGTCGGAAGTTAAAAAGAAAAGTAACAAGTTGGTATAACAGTTTATAGTCCTAGAGGCTGGTCGAATGGCACGTCGCGTTTTACCATCAAAATGTTTTGGGAGCTCCATCTAAACTTCTAAATTGTTACACGTTTCAAATAAATAAAATGACGAGAATTAGTCATATTAGTCCCAATAAAAACTTGAAATACTCTTGATTCTCGCAGGTTGGTAGTCCTTCCAGCAAAATTTTTGTTGTTTTGTGAGACGGTACATTTAAGCAGTAACGCAATTAAAATTAAAATTTAAAGACATTTGAAGGATCGTATAACATGATGATGATTTTTATTTATTTTTTCAGTGCACTCGATTGTTGGGCTCCACCATGTCGAAAAAGCCGGCGGCGCAGCCCACGCTGCACAAGGTGATCATGGTGGGATCTGGTGGCGTGGGCAAGTCGGCGCTCACGCTGCAGTTCATGTACGACGAGTTCGTGGAGGACTACGAGCCGACCAAAGCTGACAGCTATAGGAAAAAGGTAGGAAAGAGACCTGAACTAATGTGACATTAATCTTCTACACAATAAACGCATCTTACTCAACTACCCCCATTAGAAGCCTGTGTCGCGGGTCCGGAAAAATACACGGCACAAACATAAACAGACCAGACCAGGATAAACATACATGTGGACAATACAAATATTTGTCGTGAGCGGGGATGAAACCCGCGACTCTTAGCGCTTCAGTCAGTATCTGTGACCATTGCGCAATTTTCTATCTATTACCCTATGTAAATAAAAATCAATTGCGCAATGTACGTCAGCGCATCACGTCAGAACGTCTGCATATATTAAAAAAATCGTACGACAGTGAAAAAAGATGTTTAAAATGTTACATGTTAGTACTGTCAAAGGAAAAGGTCTCATTTTCTTAAATAGTACTAGTTTAACTTATATGTTATGGAAACCAGTGCATTCTGGTAGAAATACGGTGGCATAGCTTATTCGCAGGACCATGTGCAGCGATGATCACATCAGGTGACTCGCTCGTTCGTTTGTCTGCTAGTTTTTGTAGAAAAAGATGCTGTTATCGTACTGTGCCATACAAATATAAACATGTCATATAAAAAATATTGCATCGCAGTCGTAACATCGAAAATGGTTCTTTATTCGACTGTTTTTTTTTCACCATTGTAACATGTAAAAGGTATTACATGCCACCGGCTTGGAATAATTGGCACTGACTTTAAAATGATGTAGAAAATATTTATCTTTTACTTTTTAGTTTAGTTTTCGTAGTTGATCTATTTAAAGAAAAGATTTTGTAACGATACATTCGTTCTAGTAATAACAATATTATCAAGTACGAACACTCGCCTCCATTCCACGTATACAACGATTACAATAATCTTATGTTACCGTATCGATATTATTATTTGAATCGCATCGTGGATGTCAGATGTTTCATCACCTGTAATCGATATCGCAGTAGGGTTTATTGCGAGCAGTAAATCATACGCGGCCTCGAGAGCGTCACGCGTGTCGGTAACACGATGCCGGGGACTATTTATTGTTATTTGTTTATCTATCTGTCTATTTAATTCTAATCTATGGAATTGTATAGAAGAAGTGAGATAGCTAGCAAACAGCAGATGGGACACTAGATGTTAAGTGATCACCATGGAAATTTGCAGCATCAGAAAAGCGCCAATTTCCAGGTTTTAAAGGAACAAAGGATAAAATGGAACAGGAAGTAAGGACAGGAATGGAGAGGGGGGTAGCTTCCGCCTCTCTCTATCTACTTTATGCTGATGTTCTATGAAAGTGTTCTATGAGGTAAAGAAGTACTGCCTCGGCCTAGCCAGCCCATTTACGAGATCTTATCTGCGGGCTACAGCTAGGCTCTACCACAAGCATCAAATAAATAAATTTCCGGGATGAATGTCTTAACAATTATTAAAGTTTTTGCATGTAGATTAAAATTGTCAAGGACAATATCTTTCTTTATGATTGTAAGTTCATGCCTGTCCGTGAAATTTTAAATTGGAATGGTTAATTATTTTTGCAATTTTGAGATTTTATAACGCAAACACTCTCCACAATTGGGTACAACCAAAATTGTTACGGATAGTTGGGTTTACACCTACTGATATTTAAAAGAATTCCAGATATAGACAAAAGTCCAGACTCGTCATGTCTAAAGTCTAGACTGAGATGAATTCGTGACGCTATTCATCGTATCATAATTTAGAGCGTATTCAATTACTCAACATAAAGTCACGTGTGGTTTCACTTCTCTCAAAGGCTTATTCTAAATATTATTCTATAAATTTTTAGGACATATTTTGTATACACGAATTCAGAAACAATTAATAGTTAGATCTTTATCAAGATGTTCAATGCCATAAAACATTCAATTCTTTCAAGAAAAATAACTAAAAACAAAGTAACAGAAAATAATCCTCAGTCCTTTCCGTTGTTAATTTACGGCTGAATAAGAATCCTCAAGCCCATCGTCTAATGATAATACTATCTGGCTCCAGGTAGTTCTCGACGGCGAGGAGGTACAGATAGATATCCTCGATACAGCGGGTCAGGAAGACTACGCCGCCATCAGGGATAACTACTTCCGCTCCGGCGAGGGTTTCCTCTGCGTGTTCTCCATTACAGAACCGGAGAGCTTCGACGCTACACAGGAGTTCAGGTACTTTGATACGGTAGTCTGCTGTTAACCCTTAAATGTCCAGAAGAGTTTGTCCAGACATTGAAATGACATCATGTGTTGCAATTATCTACAAACCTTTGACAGCGCCCATAGCTTACTTCGTACATGATTAATAAAATAATAAATGTAAAGAAATTATAAGCAGAAGTTGTGGTGTGAAAAAAGTGACTTTCTTTTCGTCTTTTTCATTTTGTTTGAACATTATATGTCCGTGATCGTTGCAATTACCTCTACTAGAAATACCGTGCTTGCAAGTGTCCGTTTTATAATTTATGCTCGTATAATTAATTACAATGTATAATTGAATGCAACTAATTATATTATGTTTACGATTCCTCGAGTTTCGCTTTCATTATATTATAATGTTTAACTACAGCGTAGTAGAGTACCGTGAAAGAAATTTGCATTTTAATACACGGAGTTGTGTTCTTAAGGTGCCAAATTAAATTACGTATGTAAATTATCAGTTGATTCTATGATCCTCTAAGCACCGTGCAGCAGTGATAAATTATCAGTCGGAGTGAAGAACATTGGCCTCAAACTATTCGCTTTAGTGAACCATTTGGTATAAATAGCCAGTCGAAATATTTATGATTAGGACTAGTCAAATAAACTATTGAAACAAAAAATTTACATAAATAACTAATCACGAACGAAAAGAGTTATCACTTAAAATTTTTTTTTAAATTATTTGTTAATTTGATTCTCAACATGGAGAATGGTAATATGTATTTTTTTAATAATTCTATTTCTGTTCATACCATACAATTTAAGATATTAGCACGAGAAGATTACTTAAGTTTAAGTGTTTGAATATTTGGTTGCTGTATGTAGCACATTATTTGTGAATTGTTCCCAGAGAGCAGATCTTGCGGGTGAAGAACGACGAGAACATCCCGTTCCTGCTGGTGGGCAACAAGTCCGACCTCGGCGACAAGCGGCGCGTGCCGCTGGACGCGTGCCGCGAGCGCGCCGCGCAGTGGCAGGTGCCCTACGTCGAGACCTCCGCCAAGACCAGGGACAACGTCGACAAGGTACCGCACACACCATCCGCACCTCGCCATACACTACCTGACTTTCACCACTTTTTACCCGAACATTGCCACACTATACCACATTTTACCACACTACACTTGACCTACGCCAAATTATACCCGACCTTCGCCACACTACACACGACCCTCGCCATAATAAGCCACATAATTGCCATTCTATACCACATCTTAATTACACTACTATATCCACGCCACACTACACCCGACCCTCGCCACACTATACCATACCGTCGCCATTCTTCTTCCGACCGTTTTCACACTATACTACACCACACTTGTGGAATCATTTCCCAACATCGACGATAACGTAGTTATAAACATTTTACATACAACAGAGGCTCTCAGACCTCTTTGTGTAGACGAGACGAAAGAGATTAACTGAGTAACATCATATTTATGCTAAAGCTGCTGGCGGGTTCGATCCCCGCTTATGGCAAATATTTCTACAACTTCTATTTCTTCTTCTTCTTGTGTTTGACACTAAAACATGACAAGGATATACTTGATATATAGCCCTACGTAGTAGGTAAAAATATATATCCAAGCTTTCCCAATCTCAGGAAACCAAATGTTGGTAAATTCTTACCCCATAATATACAAATATTTAGTTATCGATAATTGGTTATCCTTCAACATTGAGTAAGCAAGATATTTAAAAAAAAAGGCAAATCAAATACATTTATTGCAGTAAAACAGTATTTTTAACATATAATCTGCCATGAGAAGAAAAAACGCGTACGATTCTCGGCGTAATGATTAGGCTGAATTTATTTCCAATATGTCATATATCACTAGCTTACTAGCTTTCTGCACAGCTCTGCTTGGCTGCCTTGGCTTTCTTAGTTGTTACACCACCAGCAGCAGCCAGGCAGCGCTATGCTCATTGTCGTACATCAACGCGAAAGAGAAAGGATACTCCAGCAGAAGTTTATAATTCGGCATCCTAATATCACTCATTGGCGTATGATGCGCACGATCTTTCTTTCAATGTATACTTTATCGAAATGGCGTAACGAATTGTAATTATACTTTCTGCGAAATAGACTAGCCAAAATTTTCCTAAAGTTGATAAAATTGGCCCCTAAAATTACCGCGAAATAGAATCGCCTGAATTTTCCTAAAGTTGATAAAATTTAACCCTAAAATTACCCATGGGTCAAGCTTTGATTATAAGGTGGTGGTTGGCAATGTTTGCTGATGTGTCGTTTCGCTTATGGGGTCTGCGGGGGGACGGTCTCGTGTGCGTGTGGGTGCTGATCGCGTGTCTTGTTCCAAGGTGTTCTTTGACCTGATGCGCGAGATCCGCTCGCGCAAGTCGGACGACAGTCGCGCGACCAACGGCGACGTCAAGAGGACGAAACGCAGGAAAATCAAATGCGCCATTTTGTAGGGCGGAGCTCGCCGGCCGCCCGCGGCCTGCATGTTCTGTGAAGTTCGCCCTGGCGCTGCGCTCCGCGGACACTGCGCATACTGCTCGACTCCGAGTGTCGCGGTCTCTATGAGCGGAACTCGATAAATTTATTTTGTTACTATAAGCATCGCGCTTGCATGTTATTTCTATGTAAAATTAGTGATGTCGTTCTATATCGAGATAGAATTAAATTTTTTTATCACACAGTACACTAGAGACTACGGACTTTTGTATGAGCAATAGATGTATTCACAGTTTTTTAAAAAGTCGATATATAAAGTTACAGGCCTTGAAACTATTCGAATTACTAATCTCAACTTTACATGTTATTTTCTATTATATGCGAGAGTGGTTGGTCGTGCTCAGGAGCGTGGTCAGGCGACGATCCCTCGTCCTAAGACCACGGAGTAGATCGGTTCAGTATGATTATACTATATTTATTTTTAATGTTTAAGTGCTGTATGTGTTGTGTACTGCTGTAATGTATTGGAGTTTAGTGTTTATAGAAAGTGTAGTGGGTGTGTGTTACTAAGCTATTTAGTGACAAAGTATGAAAATTAGGTGATAAAAAGTGTGTTCGAAAACAAGCAGTTTACGGATAAAATTTATGTGAAAGAAACCAACCCTAAAATGTCTTAATTTTCTATAAACACTAAAGAATGTTATTGTCTGCACTGCTCACGGATTGACGGTTTATTATGATTATAATTTATTTGCTTCATCTATGTAGAGCCCATCGGCTTCGTTACACGACGACAAAAAACAGATCCTTATGTAGGAGTTACGTGCTCATTCTTGTGTCCATTCTATCGATCATTGTTGTCAGAATGACGCCATATTGTGTATTGCGTTCCGGAATAAATTGAAAATAATTTAACCCTTTGCACTCGAAAGGTGACACAATCATAACGTTATATGAGTTTTAGTTACCAGTCGATGGCAAAGGGTTTAATACTTTCCAATTTTTTTAACGAACACCAGGTTTATCGTGACCAAGGTTATGGATTGGTCGAAATGTTCGTAAAATATACGTCTTGCACGTAGGGGACACTCGTGCGCAGTGCGTGCGCTAGAGGACGATGACCCCGACCGCAATGTGAAAGAATTGGTCACAATTATCGGTCGCTGTAAATCATTAAAGGTCGTGTAAGGAAGCCGTATTTTTTCCTTTATGTTGATGCAATTGTGGTATCTCCTAATTGTCGCTTTACTATATAATAATAGTTCTTAATGTTGTAAGTGTAACGTGTTGGCCATTTGAACTCTGCTGTAACCGCGTGCACAACTGTCATTGCGATTGAGCGATAGTTTGGTATTATTATACATAAAAAATGTAGTTTAAATCAATTATGTTATATAACTATCCATTTGTTATGTTCATGATATATGACGTGAAAAATCTGTACCCAATTGCCAACTTTGACAAGCTCGCCGATTGACTTGTTGGCTTAAATATAATATACTCAGTCTCTAGCTGGTTGCTAGGCAACGTCGTCCAAAGTGATCGGCATTCTGGACGTCAAAATCTATGAGCTTATAACATGTATATAGTTATATAATGTCCTTGGTTTAAATATAGTTTTTTTTTTGAAAATTTGTGTTCCAAACGATGAACTGAAAATATATTTTAAACAATATAATTTTATCGTTAGTAAATAAATATATATGTGTATAAAATCAGCGGTGATTTCGCTGCAGTTGCATTAGGATGAATTAGACTTTTTTAGGGAAAAAAAATCATTATTTATAATATGAAATGACGGGACACAAAATTTCAGATCTAATTATTCTAATAAAAGCTTTGTACGTGAATTGTACGCATTTTGTCTGATATTTGGCTTAATTTAAATAACACAATTTTTTAATCTGTCTGTAAAATAATTATTTCATATTTATATAAATAAAAAAAATAATGAACATAATTAAACCCTTCATATAATAAATGTATAAATAGAAACGTGAAGCGCCAGTCCGTCGCGACTGAAACTGCCAAAATATACTCTATTTTAAGGATGTAAAGATTATTTTCCTTAACCGAACGCAGACGAACGTCATTCATTCACAAAATAAACTATATAATTCTAATGATATAAATGAAATAGTATAAGATTGTCGTCCATTGTCTGGCGTGATTGATGGTAATGTGTAAAACGTGGCTGAATTTACACTTGTGCTATAGATCTTTTATAAACAGAGAATTCTACAAAAAAGTATCAGTTAGAGACCTATAAAGATTCTTATTATTGGTCTAAATTGTCGTACAAATATCCGAACGCTACCAAACTGAAGTCATTTTGATGGACTAGAGAATTTACCTTATTTTTGTAAGAACTAATAGTATTGGTTTGTTTAGGAGCGTTTCGCAGGTAGCTGAAAGTAATTCAATAAAACGACGTTGATTTTGTGACCCTGGGGTTTTACTAAACTATTAAAATATTTCGGTTCAATTTTTTTGGTTAGCCATTTTAGTTCTATGTAACGGTTACTTGAACTATAATTCTTAAAGAATATAAGTTAATTTAAGTATCAAGTGTAAAGGAAGCCACTTCTCAAAATAAAGACTCGACGTGTTAATAGATTCCTGAAGTTACTTAAAGAATTCGTCGCTAGAGGTCCTATAGGTTACTTAGATTGTATGTAATATCGAATGTATGTATGCAATGTATATCAGCTCCCACAGATAATTTATAATGAAAAGACAAGCAAAAATTATACTGATTTGCAAGAGTCTGTGTATTATTTACCTGTTTTATTTCATTATTTTGGGCATGTTAACGTGTTTATGTCAAGAAATATTAAAATTACTAACCAATACTCTAAAAGATTTTAATAACTTTTTGCATTTAGTTATGCCTTTATAGACACAATCATAACTAATCCATTATAGATAGAAAACTACTAATATATATACGTATATAATATTTTATATCTAAAGATGTTACTTGTTTACTATTTGACTTTAAAATTCGTCAATTGTTGGCCTCTCGTCTGTCATACTCATTCGCTAGCTGTTCGCTAGGCAACTTTGCAATAAGTGGTACATGAGCTCTAAATATATCTAATGTCATACATTTTATACAATATCAGTATTTTAGGTTATATTATCGAAATATAATTTTCAAATCATTCTACATGGTCCTTCGAGCCGAATTTTACTTCAATCCAAACTAGGCTGTATATTTGTACCCGGCGCCGCCGCGGTGTCCGCAGGCGTTTCTGTCGCTGATCCGCGCCATGTCGGCGCAGAAGCGCGGCGCCGCGCCGCCGCCCGAGCCGCCGCAGAGCCGCCGCTGCGCGCCCTGCTGCGCCATCGCCTAGCTCGCTGTCTATATATAACGCGAGAATTACACTTATGAGTTTTGCTCTCAGAATTTCATAAAGATTAACATAAGTTGTTGTTCATTGAACACCAAAAAGACTTACTTTCAGTGCCATTATTTTTGACAGCCACAACTTTCCTTAGGTAACTATTACCATGTTACAGACTTGTTTTTATGTTATTTACGAGAGTAGAACTTACAAATGTAATTTTTGTCTTAAGAGATGTATTTCAAAATACATTCCAGCACACTGCCCAATGATAATGACATCGAGAATTGACATTTTTAAACGTCTAACGAAACGTCAACTTGAGCGTTTCGCGTCGAAACTGTCATTAAGACTGACCATCTGGATCATATTTCGGAACATACTAATATTGTACTGGCTCCTGAGTGGCAGATTACTAATAAAAGTTATCCGTTTCTTTGTATGATTTTACTGCACTCTTAGCAGAAAGTAAAATAAAAAAAATGTTTCAAAATTATACATTTAAACCTTTTATTTCATTGAAATAAACTGACACTTTGTTAAACTCTTTCTTAGTATACATGGACAGTACTAACACTAGTGTCGAAATGGTAATGCATAGATTGGCTGAACGATATTTGTCTAATGCGCTACATATTCACGCAGGTCTGCTTCGTGAATCATAAATATATCAATTATTAACAACTTTGAGATATTTTAAAAATACTTCGGTTTCTTATGCGTGATTTTTTTTAGTTTAATGTGTTTACGTGGGTAGTAGAACAGAAGGTCTGTTACTTTTTATGTTAAATTGCATTTTAAGTCACATATCGTTGGGTCAAATTATCTTACTATTCCTTCTGAGAAAATATTTTATTGATGTAATAATTTCCTAAATTGGCCGTGGCCTTAAAATTTAATAATTCGTTTCTTTATTAATTCATTGTTTTTAAATTATTAAGTGTTACAAATAATATTTTTAGTTTTAAGGAACAAGAAAATTTCGTTAATGTAATCTTTGTTATCATGTTAGCAACATGTGTATATCTTTAAATGAGAATAATCTACTAACTGTATTGTATTTAGAGAAAACAAATCTTTCAGCAGTTTAAACAAAAAATATTTTCGAAAATGTAATATCTAATATTCTTTGCTTAGCAATTTTATATTATTTTTTATTATACTTTAAAAAATCTTTATTCCATAGCCAGCTATTTGCTAATTAATTTTATTGAATTTCAATTGTTATTTTATTTATAATATTATTAATCGTTCATAAGTACTGTATTGTTTATCTTTTACATTAAGATAGGAAAAGGTATTATTGTGAATAATTCATACTTACGATAGCTGAATACTATAAATATAATCGAATTTCCTAGAAATAACGTTCTTGTTCAACAACGAATGAACGAACTTATTATACTCTGTCTTTTTGCTTCCATTCCAAAAAGTATTTTTAAAAATATGTAAAAATTCTATTGAAAAAAAAAACAATATACTTACAAAATTTTCTATCAATTCATTTTTTGGTTCTCCTAAAAAAATATTCACCAAAATTGGCACCGTTCGATGTTATTTGGTGATCTTCTGAAGTGTAAAATGTAGAAAAAAATTAAAGATATTTACAACCATATTACATTTAAACTTTGTTTTAATCTGAACATTTGTGTATATTTTAGTAATTTCTTTAAAACTTACTGATCCAACTCGCTTTCACTGCCAAATGATATATGATACTTATTCACTGGTGCTCAAACTACGATCTATACTCCAGCCAAATTCGATGTGGAATGTTTAATAACAAAGCGTTGCTTAGCAACCAACGTCAGGCAGATGCTCAAAACATTTTAGAAATATGTACAACAATTATTTTTGATGTTAATAAAAATTAAAATTGATGATTAATAATAAAATATTTAAGACAAAACTACTAAGCGCATTCTTGGTTATAATTATATCTGGAATAATGTAGACCTCAAAAATAATACCTCCAATTTTTAAATGATATCAGAAATTACCTCGTAGTTATATAATTCGCTTTATTAACTTTATCTATCGCCTCCCAAACTACAAGACTCATTTAGATTATATTAGATTTTTTTAAGCATTCATATTTTATACTTTATTAGCTATGCGCGATAAGTATATATTTTATTATAATATAAAATTATATATTATAAAGTAATGAGTCATCTTATCATTTAATCAAATAAAAATTACATTATTTATTATTATTTATTTGCGTTAAAAATATTTTTTTTTAATTAATTAAAATGTAACCGCAATAAAATTCCTTAAATTTTATCTGATATACATATTAGAATAAATTGTAAATATATGTGGTTGAAACAGTAATTATTGTGCTATATTTATGCTATCCAAAAAAAGATGTCTTTTTTTTAAATCTGTGTGTAATGAAACGTTGTGTGTAATGTTAACATTCTTAACCTGTTGTGGTTATACTACATTATAATACGACTAAAAATATACACCACCAATTACGAAGAGCCTGTATCGCTATAATATACCTTCCTAAATCTGCCAATTGCTTAAAAACACTCCAAATGTTACAAACCTGCGATTTCTTTACGTCAGTATTAAAATATAGGGTTGTTAGTTTTGTAGTAATATTATAGTGGTAATTTAAGATTTTTAAACTTTTATTTTAAGCTAATTTTTATATAAATTATCTATTGACCGGCCAAATTAAAATTTTGGATTCTATATTAAATTAAAATTTTTGTGTTTAAACAGGAAATTTTGTTATAATGAATATAGTTGTAATTATAATAATTATTATTTTTATTAAGAGTGTATCAACCCTAATTATGATGACTCATGGTTTGTTTACTAAAATTCCAGATCGAATGTGGCTGGAGTATAGTATATTTCATGTATTTCATTGCCAATGGCTCAAACCTATAGCATTTAAGCACTTGGCGAAGCCAGCATTTCTCCATAGAATAGTCGATGTAACAAAAATAGTTATATTTGTAAATTTTTAAGTGGTACATATTGTCATTTCGTTAATTTTTGTAATTTTAAAAAGAATTAACATCCCTAACTATTAGAAGGAATGTGTACTTTCTGTCCGTCGAAATAGATCTATTAGTACTGAATTGCATACCGCATACTAAAGGCTAATAGGACTGCGTACACGTGTCCTGAACAATGGTTTATTTTTTTTGAGAAATCGAGTATTTAATTCCTCAGCGGACAAGTCTTTTGTATAAAAGTCTCTATTACTATTCATCAGGTCTTTTCAGCAATGGCAATGGGGATTTCTAAGGGACTCATGTCCTTATTCACGGTGAATACTTCATAATTATGTTATCAAGATATTTTGGTTTGTAAATTTAAAATTTAAGGCATTAAAGATTTTAATTTTCAAAAATATTTTTGGTCATATTTTAAACTTGTGTTGTAATAAAAATAATAGGTGTAATTAATTTTAATTTTATAAATGAATATTATTTTAGGTTAAATTTTAGAAAATTGTGACCGGTCTTAGTTTGCAGAATTGAAGTTAACAATATCAGTATTATAATCGTCTATATTTTATAATTATTTGTAAGATTCAAATAAACGTGTAAATAATATAAACAACTTGTTTTATTGACTTTCTTATAAAAATACAAGATGTAACAAATTATACGATAATGGTTCAGTCTATTAAATATATTAATTATCCTTATATTAATTAACAATTTTCATTTAAAAATTAATGTTTTACAGAAGCATTAGAATTATCAAATAAATTCTCATATATATACATTTTATATAATTTTGCATTAAGCGAATAATTTATTGCTACAAATTTCTTAAATTATAATGTTTTAGGACACCGCCATATCCGATAAGTTTCCAAAAAAATTATGGAGACAATTTGTCTTTAATAATTCAAATCAATGCTTTGCATTTTTGCGTTAACATAAATCATTTTAAGATTTATCAGGACATTATTATGTGTTTTTAGATAATGTAAGTGAGAACAAGTGATCATATCTTTGCTGGAAAGCAGTAAGTTTCTGTTAGAAGTCACTGTTACATACGAGTTTTGATGCTAGTAAAAGTAGAGACATGCGTCTGTCGGTAACATTAGCTTTTGATAAGGCTTTAAATAATTTCTTCCGTAAGCCTCGACTTGGTCAGACGTGGGTGGCAGCGGTGGCGCGCAGAGCGCCCGGCCCGCTGGCGCGTCGCGCGAGGCCGTCCGCTCAGCCGAGCTGGCAGGCGTGGCCGCAGCCGGCGGGGCACAGGTGGTGGCGGCGCGTCCAGGCGCGCATGTGGCGCAGGTGGCCGCCGTGCGCGCAGCCCTGGCACCAGGCGTACAGGCCGCGCACGGCCTGGTGGCACACGGCGCACAGCTCGGGCGGCGCGCGCGGCGCGCACGCGTCGCACGGCGCGCGCGGCCGCGTGCGGCGCCCGCAGCGCCCGCAGCACGCCGTCACCGTGGTGGACTGCTGCGAGATGCTCCACACGCTGCTCAGCCACGCGCAGCGGATCACCTGCCGAGTCGCCTCGTCGCGTCACCCGCCACCGATACCAAGCCAAGTCTCGCGGACGCCATTTTGAGGAAATGGCGTCTAAGATGTCAAGCTTATTCGTAATGAGGAAGGAAAAATTTGGCCGAAGAAGTACACATACTTCTATTGAGTTGCTAGTTTGATAACAGACAATGAATTCAAAGCAGATTAGTATAATGTAAAGTTATATCTACTAGTAAATTTTTCAAATTTATGAAACTTGTATATTGCAAAACATGGAACACAATTCAATATTCAAAACATTAAATTAAAAAACCTGCGATTGAGCATCAGATTCATAGTCACACTAGCCTTGGCCTAATCCTCGACCATGAATAAGATGAATATTTTCCGTACCCTGAAACAGAAGTTCGTGAGAGAAGCTCACCTCGGTGGCGACATTCCACAACTTGTGCCGCTGCAGTAGCTCGATGTATCCGAGAAGCCACTGCTCTTGTAAACTTTCGTCGATATACGGAAATAGATCGTTTCTATAAAATAAAAACAATTAAAATACATATAATATTCTCCCTTATGAGGAGTTTTACGAAGATTGTTTTATTTTTCTATTAATTGAGATCATTTCAACGAGCCCAAAAATGGTACTTCTACTGTAAATTGGTGAAGGAATTGCAAATGCTGCTGCAACATCAAATCGAAGTTACACAAATATATTATTTAAATATCATTCACAGTTTAGTAAATTTTGATTAAGTTAACGCACTATAAATTGCTCATTTGATAATCTTCAAACGTCAAAACAGATCATCATAAATGCTAGCTAAGATCAGCATTCAAACTAGAAAACCGCATTGAAATCTGTCTATTCGACAGTGTCTTCTTTCACTTTTTTGGTCGGCGGTAAATTTATGTTCCAGTGCAAGAATTGCCTAAATAACATTTTTTAACTCTTCTTGCTGATGCGACTAGAATTCGTCATGTTTTATTATTTATTTTTCAAAAATCTCAGTGATGATATCGGTAAATTTATGTGAATGTGTTAAACACACACATACAACTCGTACATAAGCGCGTGGGTGGCACGCTATTGCCAGCAGTTACCGAGAACGCGCGGAGGGTTTGCGCGTAATGCGCATTGTTTAGACCATTAGACTTGGTTGAATCCTGTGCACGTGTTCAGACAGCGCCACTCTACCTGTGGTCGTGCAGCGCGAGGCACACGACGGCGGCGGTCTGCACGTCGCCGAGGTCGGCGTGCAGGCGCAGCGCGGCGGGGAGCGGGCCGCGCGCCGCACGTGTTCAGACCGCGCCACTCTACCTGTGGTCGTGCAGCGCGAGGCACACGACGGCGGCGGTCTGCACGTCGCCGAGGTCGGCGTGCAGGCGCAGCGCGGCGGGGAGCGGGCCGCGCGCCGCACGTGTTCAGACCGCGCCACTCTACCTGTGGTCGTGCAGCGCGAGGCACACGACGGCGGCGGTCTGCACGTCGCCGAGGTCGGCGTGCAGGCGCAGCGCGGCGGGGAGCGGGCCGCGCGCCGCACGTGTTCAGACCGCGCCACTCTACCTGTGGTCGTGCAGCGCGAGGCACACGACGGCGGCGGTCTGCACGTCGCCGAGGTCGGCGTGCAGGCGCAGCGCGGCGGGGAGCGGGCCGCGCGCCGCACGTGTTCAGACCGCGCCACTCTACCTGTGGTCGTGCAGCGCGAGGCACACGACGGCGGCGGTCTGCACGTCGCCGAGGTCGGCGTGCAGGCGCAGCGCGGCGGGGAGCGGGCCGCGCGCCGCACGTGTTCAGACCGCGCCACTCTACCTGTGGTCGTGCAGCGCGAGGCACACGACGGCGGCGGTCTGCACGTCGCCGAGGTCGGCGTGCAGGCGCAGCGCGGCGGGGAGCGGGCCGCGCGCCGCACGTGTTCAGACCGCGCCACTCTACCTGTGGTCGTGCAGCGCGAGGCACACGACGGCGGCGGTCTGCACGTCGCCGAGGTCGGCGTGCAGGCGCAGCGCGGCGGGGAGCGGGCCGCGCGCCGCACGTGTTCAGACCGCGCCACTCTACCTGTGGTCGTGCAGCGCGAGGCACACGACGGCGGCGGTCTGCACGTCGCCGAGGTCGGCGTGCAGGCGCAGCGCGGCGGGGAGCGGGCCGCGCGCCGCACGTGTTCAGACCGCGCCACTCTACCTGTGGTCGTGCAGCGCGAGGCACACGACGGCGGCGGTCTGCACGTCGCCGAGGTCGGCGTGCAGGCGCAGCGCGGCGGGGAGCGGGCCGCGCGCCGCACGTGTTCAGACCGCGCCACTCTACCTGTGGTCGTGCAGCGCGAGGCACACGACGGCGGCGGTCTGCACGTCGCCGAGGTCGGCGTGCAGGCGCAGCGCGGCGGGGAGCGGGCCGCGCGCCGCACGTGTTCAGACCGCGCCACTCTACCTGTGGTCGTGCAGCGCGAGGCACACGACGGCGGCGGTCTGCACGTCGCCGAGGTCGGCGTGCAGGCGCAGCGCGGCGGGGAGCGGGCCGCGCGCCGCACGTGTTCAGACCGCGCCACTCTACCTGTGGTCGTGCAGCGCGAGGCACACGACGGCGGCGGTCTGCACGTCGCCGAGGTCGGCGTGCAGGCGCAGCGCGGCGGGGAGCGGGCCGCGCGCCGCACGTGTTCAGACCGCGCCACTCTACCTGTGGTCGTGCAGCGCGAGGCACACGACGGCGGCGGTCTGCACGTCGCCGAGGTCGGCGTGCAGGCGCAGCGCGGCGGGGAGCGGGCCGCGCGCCGCACGTGTTCAGACCGCGCCACTCTACCTGTGGTCGTGCAGCGCGAGGCACACGACGGCGGCGGTCTGCACGTCGCCGAGGTCGGCGTGCAGGCGCAGCGCGGCGGGGAGCGGGCCGCGCGCCGCACGTGTTCAGACAGCGCCACTCTACCTGTGGTCGTGCAGCGCGAGGCACACGACGGCGGCGGTCTGCACGTCGCCGAGGTCGGCGTGCAGGCGCAGCGCGGCGGCCAGCAGCGGCGCGGCGGGCAGCGGGCCGCGCGCCGCCGCCTCGCGCACGCACAGCGCGCCCTCGCCCGCCTCCGAGCACGCCGAGCCGCCCGAGCCCTCCGCCTGCACCGCGACATGGTAGCGGAGCCCAAGGGGGCATTTGGGGATTTACTCGAGTGCGTCAAACATATGGAGGCGTGCGTTTAGATAAAGGATCAGTGTAGTAAAAAATAGTTGATCATTAGATTTACTCGTGCACGTCAGATTAAGGTAGCATGTACTAATTACACCCTAAAAGATGTACATTCCAACATGTGACGTGAAATACTGTGATAACTGTAACGAAGTGGGGGAGAGAACAATTCGAAAAAAAAAACGTGACCTTGACATGTTCGAAAGCGGTTAATTCTTTTTTTTATTCAAAGAAAATTTTTAAGGATCACGAAAATATATATAATCAGCCGAGTTCCTCAAGCCAAAGTATTAAAAATCATCAATACAGTGTGGTGATGAAGCTATATATTTCCTATTCCGCGCTTATCTTCCCTTCTCACTCTTCTACTCTTCGTCTTCACGACACTCGCGTAAATCAAATTTAGCATCGTGGGCTTCCCGACTATTATTGGTATAAATTAATTAACCGTTTTTTTTTTTAAATTAAATTGTTACACACATCGGTAGACGATCTGCAGAACTTGGCAAATTTCATAATAAAAAAAAATATTACGAGTAACACTCACCGAGCTGCTGTAATTCTGGCTGTTCGAGCGCTGCAAGGTCGGGGACGCCGGCGGCGGGGCGGAGCTGGCGCCCGAGCCGGAGCCCGACGAGCCGCCCGGGGACGACGCGCCGGCCTGGCTCGTCAAGTTCAGTGTTGCTGCTTCTGCAAGGTTGCACATATTCATTGTCACTGTTTTATACTACGAGCAAAAAGTAGTCGACTAATATTGATCGTATCGTGCGCATGTGCGGGCAGCGTCCAGTCCACGTAGTGCGCGTGTGCTACACGTGCGCGTGCTCACCGTCCTGCTCGTGCGGCAGGTGCGCGTGCGCATGTGCGGGCAGCGGCGCGTGCGCGGCGGGCGGCGCGCGCAGCGGGAACGCCTCGTCGGGCAGCGTCCAGTCCGCCGCCTCCACGTCCACGTAGTGCGCGGACGCGGCGGACACCCAGCCACCCTTATCTGTAATGGTCGAAAGATATATAAAAATATAACGTAACACTTTGAGATTACGATTTGTGTGCGCGTGCGTACAGTTGCGCTTACCGTCCGAGCCGTCTCTCTTGGCGAACTTGGCGGGCGGGATGTAGATGCTGTGTGTGGGCAGCCCCAGCACGCCGCTGTTCTTGTGGAAGCGGTTCTCCCACTCCTCCACTTCCTCCATCGGCTCCTCTTCCACTGCACTGTAGTATATACAAAATGAATTGATAAACAAGAGAGCCCCCATTTGAAATCCAATCACGAATAGGATCATAGAATACCAAGTCCTGGTGAGGTGAGTGTACCTGTAGGGCGGCGGCGGCGCGGGGTCGGCGCGGGGCGGCGGCGCGCGCGGCGGCGGCGGCGCGGGCGCGGCGCGCACCGCGCGCGCGCTGTACACGGCGCGCACCACCTCCCACACGTGCGACACCTGCGCGTGCGCGTTTGGCGTTAGCACTTATGATTTTGAGTCTTTCTTGATGGCAACACATAAACTTAGAATTTTTTATTATTAGTTAACTAAAAGAATCCAATAATTTTGTCATTTAATTTTATTCTGATATATTATATTTTATTAAAAAATTAAGGCCGTAGCTCATTTAGACGAAGTCGTCTCTCTGCTTGTCAGCTCCCACACGACTGAACGTAGAAGTGCATATCTATTTATTTTTTTCTTTTATGATAAAAGGGATAATGAATTAAATGCAGATTAATATATTTAATATATTGTCTAAAAAAAAGTTTTTTTTTTTAAATATTTGAGATAACTGTATAAATTGCAAAATATAGAACGCACATGGAAATCGAGATAATTAATTAAGAAACTTTTTCGTACTTATTTACTCTAAAATGCATCAATATCTGCGAATTTGACTTTTTGTGGGTTGACACATTATTGCTCATCAGCATCCATTTATACTATTTAGATTAAAGTAAGATACAATCTTTGGTAGTAATTAAAACAGTTATAAACAAAAGCGCGCGCCGCTCACCATAAACCGCTCGTGGTCCCTGGCGACCTGCGCGTTGTGCGCGGCCAGCACGTGCGGCGGCTGGCCGCGGATGCGGTAGCGCGCGGCGCACGCCAGCACGGCGCTGCGCGGCGCGGCGGGCACGTGGCGCGCCAGCGACGACGACGCGCCGCCGGAGAAGGCCCGCTCCAGCGCCGCCTGCGCCGCCGCCGTCAGCGAGCCCGCCGTCGGCTGCTTGCGGCTGCGACGCAATGGGCTATTTCAGCCGTCTAGTGTCGTTCTTATGGGAATAATATTCAGAAGGATAATCCCTTTACATCAACTCTCTTGGAATGTACTCACAAGATGAGCATGTGGTATTGATAATTTGAATGAAACATATCAAATAAATAAAATTGTAATTCTGTGGTTTAATGTATAATATCATCATAATATATATTTATTCAACAACTTTAGTACATTTTGGAATATTTTTTCAGAAAAACGTAATCTTAAAAAATAATCCAACAAATTTAAGATTACAATGAGTATTAAGGTCGTAGCTCACACATTTGACGCTGCATTTTCAGAGTCGTATTGTGTTTTGACCACATATCTTTAGATGATTTTTGTATATTTGCTTTAATTATATCAAATTATTATGAGTATTACGATGTTACGTACATGATATAAACATGCTTATGTAAGCTTTAGTATTATTAATATTGACTTAAATTAGTACAAAACGTTGGCCAGTATGTATTGCAGCGGCCCACGCAACCTCACCCGAGGCCGGGCACGTAGCGCTCGGGCGGCGGCTGGCGGTGCTGGTGCTGCGGCAGCGGGCAGTCGGGCAGCGCGTGCGCCAGCTCGCCGCGCGCCGACACGCACACGCCCTGCGGGTTGGCCCACAGCACCGGGTGCGCCGCCTCGCTGAAGCGGTGCCGGTACAGGCTGCAGTCCTGCGCACGGACCGAGCTAGCATTCGACTGGCGTGGTTGGCTAAATCCGAACGTATAAGGTATACCGAAAAATACTTAAAAGAGCCGTGATGGCCTAGTGGTTAGAACATGTCGATCTCAATCGATGATAGCGGGTTCAAACCCCGGCTAGCACCACTGATTTTTCAAGTGAAGAAACCTGCATGTACCGGGAGACATTCTGTCACATGTATATCCGCCAACCCGCGGTGAAGCAGCTTGGTGGATTAAGCTCTAAGCCTTCTCCTTAATAGGAGAGGAGGCCTTTGCCCAGCAGTGGGATATCTACAGTCTGTTACTTTACTTTTTTTTACTTAAAAATCTTTAGGGGCGATTTTGAAGTAAAAAATCACATCTTATATTACACCATCTCATAGTGTTACTCATACGGACCAACTTATGAGAAGTACTGACATACGACAAACTAGAGAAAAAAGTTTATTTTTTACAAAATGCTAACATTCTCATACATTAATGAAACCTTAAGTAGTCAATTCTATAAGAAAATGAAAAAACTCACAACACTGTAAGAAACTGTTAAAAAACTCACACACACTAAAAATGAGTTATCACTGAAAAATATACCTATGACCTTAAGCTTGTCTTTGATTTTTTATTCCTTTACAGTAGCGGCGGAGTTGTACAAGTGCGCTACGACCTTAATTGTACACAAACTACAACCATGTGCCCGGCCATTAATTTCAGTGTTACAATACTAAGTAACTAGTAACCTTGGCGGCGATTTTATTGTTTTGATTGTTCACAAATATTATATCTTTAGATAGAATAAAAATTGAAAGTTTACAAAAACGCTTCATGGTAAATTTCTCATATTTGATTTTGACTCCTTGGGCAATTGTAATACTCATTTTTTATTTATCTTTAACATTTGAAAAAAAAAATAAATAGCTACCCAAAATTATATGCAGTATTTTTAAACGAACACCATGTATTAGGAAATGTAACTACTATTTAAATTCCCTTCGTTAACATATCTGTTTAAATGCACCGAATGCTTGGCGAAAGTTGCCAAGGAATATAATTATCTATGTACCAACTAAATCGTTTCGCTAAATATATACACGACACGTGTAAGTCACGCAAATTGTTCGTGCACATGTGAACAGGTAAATATTTAAACTAATACTAGATGGAGCCCGCGACTTTATTTGCCCTTATTATTATTTGCCCTTTTCATTATTACTTTACGTCTATTTCAACCCCCTAGAGAACTTTTTTCGTTAAAATAGTTTATGTCTATCTTAGCCTCTTGACTATCTCCAAACCCAATTTCATTAAAATCGGTTTAGTTTAGGCGTAATTGCGTAACACACCAAATTTTTAAATTTGGTCCTAGTTTGGTCATTTTTACTCATCTCCACGGTCTACGTCATGTGCCTACACCCTGGTGACACCACACTATGAACGATACTAGCTTATTTAATAAGATTTTCCTAAACCAGACCACTGTCTGGCTATCTAATTTCAATTGGGGCTGTGGTTACACCTGGTTCCTCAGGCCACGGCTCAGCCACTCACCCTGCTGGTGGAGAGGAAGGCGTGCGGCGAGGCCTGCCAGGCGATGGCGGTGGTGACGTCGCGGTGCTCCGCGAAGGTGGCGAGCGGCACGTGCGGGCGGCGCACGTCCCACACGTGCACGGCGCAGTCCAGCACCAGCGCGCACGACGCCACCTGGAACCTAGCGCGGGGTTGACAAGAGGGGGGGGGGGGCATGATCTTGTTAGGAATTGTAACTGAGGTAGAGCTTAACTGTAGGCCACTGATTACGGCCTACGCGGCCAAATAAATTTTCTATGGTAAAAGTATCTATTATAACAATTTAGTAACATCGTCAGAATATTATCTCTCTGTCTAAAATATAATCCTTTAGTCCATTTTTATAAATAGTCATGATCCAATAAACAATAACTCCGGTCATAGACACAAACATAACAGAAATAATACAAAGGCTTTGTAACATTTGTTAAAATATTTGAAGAAAAAAATCAGAAACTCCTTATTTTCTGTCTTTGGAATTGTCACCAGATATAGATATCCAATATAAATAAATATGTGTCACTGTAATTTTTTCACTCATTATTGTAAGGCGAAAAACAAACAATGAATGGTAGTAGGCCTCTACCAACTTACTTCTTTTGAGGCCGCCATTTGACGTGTCCCACGGACGCTATCGTGTATATGGTGTGCTCCAAGTTGGGTCTCGCGTGAATGTCCCATACCTGTATAAAGAAATATTATTTCGTATTAATGAACACGTAAATTATATCGTATTTAATATGAATAGAATAATAGTTGTTACTACTGAAAATACTTGGAACTCAATAATATTTTCCTTAATAAAAAAATTTCGCTGTTCAGGAGAAGTGCTAGAAGCTAAATTCTTTAAGCTATCTTTGAAATATCTTTTTCTATCGGGAATGCGTAGCCGATTAAGATATTTAGTTGGCTGAACGAAGATGTAAGTGTCCCACAATTATTTATATAAAACCAAGTGAATTCCACGATAATTTATCGTACAACAGAATGAGAAGTTAATTGTATACATAAAAGCCATTTAAAATATTATAGATAATATAATGAACCCAGAACATGCTATTAAGATTCATCGCTCGTCTATGTAAATTTAAAAAAAAAAACGTAGAAGTAATTTAATTAACTTATATGTGCCTCTTTCTCCACATTTAGATAGCAGATTTAACTATCAGTAAACTTATAGCAACGCGTTCAATACTTCTATTAATATATTGTAATTATTTTGATTAGAAGTTTATTTGGCATTAAAATAAATTGTATTTAAGATAAACATCGCGTCACTATCACACCTCCCACGCGTGTCAGTCTGCTCACACTATCGCGCGACCTACATGTGTCCACAACAGATAGGATGCGCGCTGCATTGTAATAGGCACGTGTCTTTGTATATTTTATGAGTTTATGTTGAAGGAAATATGATTGTTTATGCAAATATTACTAAGCGTTTAAATGTTGTTTTGTTGCATAATTTAAATTCTTTTGTATTTTCATAGAGTTTTATGTTAGCTAAAACACGAAAACTATTCGAATATGAATATCTTTTTAATTCAATGATAATAAAATTAATATTATTACCTCTCAAACATCAACTAAAATACTTTAAAGCGTCGAAGTTAATCATATTTATTAAGAACGTAATAGTATGAAAGAATGTATGTGGTGACACAAAATGATAAATATAATTCTTTATAAGATTAAATGTCATTAATTATGTTCCTAAATCTTATTTTTTAAGAATTATACTTATACTTTATATAAGTTTTTATTTCAAACTTTCATAAAGATTTGCAAAAGTTGTTTAAATTGCTTCGCAACTGAAAAAATTAACTGTGCCTTTATTTTTCGTACCGAGGTAACTGTTAACACAAAATTGTTTCATGTTAATTATATTCTATCTTTCAGTCAAATTAATGTTTTCATTGGATTGGTCATCGATGGTAAATATGAATTACAAAATGGCGATGATAATATTTTTGGGATGAAGCTGGAAATGCTTATGCATGGTTGTTGGGAATAAATCTTAGGCCACTTCAATCACATAATCTAAAAATATAATGAAAAGCAAGCGAATTTTGTACGTGCGAAGTTTGCGTAGCTTCGGAAGCATTAAACTTATTTTTTAAATCATCGTACCGTTTGAAAGATATATTATTCTAGATGGTCATAAGCTATTTTTTTGTTTACATGCGTATTATTTTAAAACAATGTTTACATTAACGCGAAGCCGCAGGCAGAAGCTAATGTGATATGAATAAATACAAAAATTCCATACAGGACAATATCCACTAAATTTTGGTATGTTTAAAAATAATCCAATTAGAAGTGGTCATATTTGGACGCTTATAAGCAATTCAATGTCGAGCCACACGGACTTTATTTTGAGAAAATGGCATTTAAACATGTCTAATCTATTCTTAATAAATTTGTTTGAAGAAGTATATATCCATCGTTTCTTTTCAATTTTTATAAAAGGTATATTGAATTAAAAGCAGATTCGCACTATCCACAGGCTATCTGTGGCATTATCAAAAGTTTTATCTAATGATAAGTTTTCCTAATATTACTGCAAAATATGGAACACATTTCAATATTTGTAACATTGAATTAAGAAACTTTTTCCGTACTTATTTAGTTTATATGACTAAAAGTTTTTGAATAACGTTAATTACAACGTATGATCAGAATACATCAGTATCTCCGAATGAGACTTTTTTTGGGTTGACACATTATTGCTTACCAGCATCTTTTTTGTTTTGTTTACGCAGAGAAAATCTTCGAAAAGATACCCGATTCCTGGGGGGAGATCGGGTTATGTGGCGATTTATACCCACTAAAACCCCTGCGTTGGCGTTCCTCAGCACGGAAATGGAGAGGCCTCGGGATCGCTTGCGCATGCGCATCCCACTCTCCTGGCTTACCAGCATCTAGAAAACCTGGTGGCCGGTGAGGAGTGCCAACATCGACTCACCTTAATGGTCTTGTCCCGCGAGGCCGTGGCCAGCCAGGGCACGTCCGGGTGCCAGTCGCACGCGAACACGGGCCCCGAGTGCGCCGTGAACTGGTGCAGCGCGCGCTCGTGCCGCCGCGCGTCCCACAGCTGCACCGTGCCGTTCTCCGACACCGCCGCGAACACGTGCGCCGCGTGCGGGCTGAACTGCACGTCGCGGATCGACTCCGTGTTGCTGCGGGCCGCGTGGAGAGGACGGATAGAGAATGAGATACAGAGGGAGATAATATAATAATGAAATTCAATAACTCGACTACATCGAGTAAGTATTACTTTTGTTGGGAGATGTATAAGATTTTACAACAGGATCCCAGAAAATGTTCAAAATGCTTTTTGACCTTTGCTATAGAGCAAAGTTCAAAAAAATTGTAAAGAAACTTTTGAGTGTTAGAGGTTATTATAATATTAAAGATTTCATAGACGATGTCACACCTTGGGAATAATACGTATTCCAACAAACCAATCTTGACGTTGTTAAAATTAACAAAAAAAAGGTCCCGCTGAGTTTCTTTTGTGGTTTCTTCTCAGGCATGTGGTTGTACTTTTCCGAAACCGTTGTAGATTCATTATCTTGACGTTCAAAAAGAGAACGTAAATTCCTATTTTCCAATCCATAAGAAATAAATCCATAAATCCATAGAAATACATATTTTTAAAATTTTAGATGTACTTTAATAATAGTTTGTGTCAAAATGCTAATAACCTACTAAAGTAATGAAATAGAGTCACAGTGAGCAACGCAACGTCTAAACAGTTAAAATTTTTTTACGATTCTTTTCTTGATGTTGAGGAATATTTTACAGGAAAATATTTATTTATTTATAGTACAGAGTAATTATAAAAAAATTCTAATTATAAAATCTAATAATACATACCTTATAAATGTTCTAGCCACCTCCTTCATGCGGAGGTCAAAACACTTCATCATCCCATCTTGAGACCCTGATATTAGCAGAGCTGGCTCCGTCAAATGAAAGCTAACCTAATGTAAACAAATACATACAACTGAATAATATTATGCTAAATACTTTTATATAATCTATATCTCTATCGATACAGATACATGAATATTATTATAATGGTGATTTTTATGGATATGTAATTTTTTTGGTTTATCCAAAATTCCCACTGCTGGGCAAAAGCCTCTTCTCGTATTAAGGAAATGATTTAGAGCTTAATACACTGCGGGTTGGCAATAAGTAAAAAATAAACTTTTAATAAAAAGTTTAATTTAGAAAACTATTACCTTATTGACAGTTCTTTTATGATCTGAAAATACATGTTCTTGTTTTGAGCGTCCTGAGCGGCCTAGGTTCCACACTACAACGGCTCCATTAGTGGCTGCAGTAGCTAAAGTATTTTCTGAAAAAGATTTATTATTTTATTCTTTCTGATGCTTATCAGATTCCAGTTAAACTAATGTAGAACATAAGAAAAACTTAGTATGTCTATTATATATGATTCTTAATTTTTATAAATAACAAAAATAGAATTGCTATTAGATCAGATTTTGATAAATACATTATGTTAATTATGTTATTCAATGTGAATAAACATGCGTGAAAGACTAAAGGAGTATTTTAATATACAGTAAGTTATTTACAAGAATACCTTCAATTGTACTCCAGGCGACATCAATTGATGAAAAGTTTAAATTCAAATTTTTTCCCACCCTCAAGTTGCATACTTCCGAAAATTCGTTTTCACCGATGGAGAACACCTTGAATACTGTCAATAAGAAATTAAAAATGAGTTGTATTATTAATAAATTAAAAAAAAGTGACCGTAATTAGTTTCATTGTTACCATTTCTCCCAGCTATTACAACTTGACTACAGTCTTTGTTTAAAGCTAGAGCATTTGCTGGTCCTTCTTGAGACACACAGATTGTATTCGACGGTATCATTTTGATTGTTTTGTGAGAAAAAGGGAAGACATTAACACTGTTTGAAATTATAAGACGTTACGCTATAGCGTGCATATTCACGTATTATTTTCGACTAACGTCCGCACTCCGTGCTGATAATAGAATAATCACTTCGTTGTCCTATTTTAGACTGTTATTTATTTACAATAGGTATACGAAATCAGCATGTTTGTATTGTCATTTATGTCAATTGTGAGTTATGTTTGAAAAATATTGTTGTGACATTGACTTTGTCATACAGCAGGTCCTGACGCTTCTTTAACAATTTAACTTTATCCTTTATCAGAATAAATTGCAGAAAATATACGGTAAAAATGATAAAAGGTGTATGGAACTTTTAGTTAAATCCAATTAACTGATTTAGGACTCATAATATTATTTTTTACATAAAAAATTATATCGAAATCCGTTCCGATTTTACATTTTTAAACAGTAGTGTCAAAACGTAATTGTCAAATGAGATGTCACGAGTGAAATTATCAATTTTTAGTTTTGGAAAAAATGAATAATTTAAATAGAAGACTGAAGATAAATAACTAAGATTGTCTTTTTATGAATATGTATGAAAAAATATATGTGAGGGACTAATTTAGTGACCATGGACGGTGGTGATAGAATTTTAGTCGCTGCAGGATTAACGGCGGCGGTCGTGGTTGGAGCCTTCGTGCTATGGGGTCCCGGAGGAGCTCCTAGAGTTAGAAAGCGTCGAGGTCAAATAGCGGGGCTTCAGAATTTAGGAAGAACATGTTTTCTTAACACCTTGTTACAGGCTCTTGCAGCCTGTCCTACTTTTATTGAATGGCTAAAAAAATATGCAAAGGCGAATGGACACAACAGTATGATCACTACCCTGTACACTGTTATTGAAGGTCTGTATTTCGATTGAAATTAATTTTATTAAAATAACATAATATTTTGGAAAATTAAACAATTAAAAGTTGTTTTTTTTTTAATGCAATTATTAAACTAAAACCGTATTGTGTAAATATATTCAAAGTTGTCTAAAAAGCTTTTTATAGTGTTATTAATTTTTGCAGAATATTATCTTCCAATTATTGTTACAGTTGTAAATGGTACACACGAGTCTGCAAGAGGTACGCCGGTGTGTCCTTTGGGAGTATTGCAAGCTCTACGAGCTGCTGGGTGGGTGGTACCAGCTGATCAGCAGGATGCACACGAGTTGCTGCATGTATTACTATCTTGCATCGAAGAAGAAACTACAGCTATGTCTAAAAAGGTGATATTATTTATAATATTATAGAAAAATTATGGTTATCTGCTGTCATATTTTATGCTATAAAGTTATTGGTGTATTTCAATTGATATTTTATATTTTTATATAATATAAAATTGTTGGTACTAATTAAACCTCATTTAATGTTCGTTTATTACATTGAGTTTTAGAGTAACAACTCTTAAAATTGAGAAGTTTATTGATAGTACGAAAATATTAGACAATTTTAATATAAATTAAGTACCTAGTTAAGAATTGCTTGGTAACTTCTTTACAGCCTGGCTGTCTCTCGGATGCCCTGGGACTTGGTGGTGGTCGTGCATGGTCAGCATTAGCATCTCCAGCATCCCCACCTTCAGCTCCTTTATCTGTAAGAGATGAAGGAGTGGCTAGACCTGCTCGACCAGCTTCCGCTGCACCTCCGGGAGAACCAGAATTAGCTGATCCAGGTCCACTATGTCTTTTCTTGTAGAATTTTATGTCCTGTTTTTTCTATAATATAATTGTTACTTTTATGTTCTTATTAAATTAGAAGCAGTTTTGAATCATTATTTTTATGAGTTATATGAAAACTGGTAGTACAATGTAGACTAATTCCATCAAATACTGCATTCAAAGTCAATATATATTTATAATATAATATAAATATGTTAAAATAATAGAATGGTTAATTAGACTAAGAATATTATTGATAGTCCAAACCTTGCAAAAGCAAAGTCAGCAATATATTATTGTCTGGTCAGAGGAGGCCCCGTCCCCGCTGCGCCTGTCGAAGGGCGTGTCTCGCTCGTTCTGCCACCTCAGCTCGGTGGGGCGGCGCTGGGCGGCAGCGCCCGCCCGCCCCGCGCCTACGCCGCCCACGCGCGGTACGCTCGCCTCGCGGACGCACTGCACTGTGTGTTCTACTAAGGTGAGAAATACAACAGATAATTGTATTAATACACATTAATTTTTGATACTATTATTCATTTTATGTTTTATTTTATATGTGCACCATTTGTGTTACTGTATGAAAAAAACATTACAGAGTCCAGTAAGATACGACAAGTTTGACAGCATCTCATTATCGATGGCAAATGCGAGCACCGGACTTACTGGAACTTATAGTTTATCTGGTAAGATATCTTTTTAAATTTATGGAATCGAGATGAATCATATTTTTTATATCACATCTTAGATTCTGATCAAAAATAGCAACATTCAAACAAGTAAAAAGTTTAGCTTTATAAATCAGTGGCTATACTAATATTAATAAGTGGTAAAATTTGTATGTTTGTATGTAGGGGGTAATTTCCAGAACTACTGATCGTCTAAGATATCGTGTATGTGACAGGTTTGCTGCGCGCCTTCACCGCTCCAGAGTTAGTAAAGGGTCTGCGCTGTTCCAAGTGCTGTCCTGACGAGAACTCGTCTGCTCCGCAGCATACACAGACGAAACACATTCGGACTGTTAGCTTTGGAAAGGTAATATTTAAATTTTATTTAAAAATTCATTTCTAAACGTTTTGTATAAAAAGTAAATGGCGAGTTAAACTGTAATTTATTCTTCAACATTGTGTTAAGATTGTATTAGGAGCTACTCCTATCTTTGTCTACATGCTATATTTATTCTCTATTGCTATAATATTTTAAAGTTTGTTAATTTTAATGCATCCTTACACACTTTCACATTGATAATATTACTAGAGTAATATTTAGGTGTAGCAAGATTGTCTTTTCTTAAGAAATGTGTCGCATGTCCTAGTTGCCGGCGGTGCTGGTGCTGCAGGTGGCGCGCGTGGAGTGGCGCGGCGGCGGGCCCAGCAAGCGCGCCGAGCACGTCGCCTTCCCCGAGACGCTCTGCATGGCGCCCTACGCCGCGCAGCGCAGCGCGCAGGTCTGTACAGTACACTGACGCAACAGAGACACGTACACCCACAGACACATCTCTTTGAATCTGCCTACATATATTTATGTCTCCTCCAGTGCCGTGAATATACATGGGTGAGGATAATTTAACATCAAGTATTGTGCCCTTGTCTGCTAGCTTTTTTTATTTATAAATATATACTAGAGCAATATTTTCGTCATCAACATATTCCTTTTAAAATGTTACACTAAAAACAATGTGACTCACAGCCGGACCTGGCGTCCCTGGTCAACGAGGGTCGGCTGCGCAGCGGGCTGAGCGCGCTCAACACGGGAGCTGGGACAGAGGACGAGCGCACCGCCTACCGCCTGGCCGCCGTCGTGGTGCACGTGGGCGGCCCGCGCTCCGGGCACTTCGCCACCTACCGCCGCGGAAACGCCTTCGAGAGCAAACGGTACACGACACCGCACGTAGACACACCGGGTAGCGCAAACGGGACACGGACACCGCACGTAGACACACCGGGTAGCGCAAACGGGACACGGACACCGCACGTAGACACACCGGGTAGCGCAAACGGGACACGGACACCGCACGTAGACACACCGGGTAGCGCAAACGGGACACGGACACCGCACGTAGACACACCGGGTAGCGCAAACGGGACACGGACACCGCACGTAGACACACCGGGTAGCGCAAACGGGACACGGACACCGCACGTAGACACACCGGGTAGCGCAAACGGGACACGGACACCGCACGTAGACACACCGGGTAGCGCAAACGGGACACGGACACCGCACGTAGACACACCGGGTAGCGCAAACGGGACACGGACAGCGCACGTAGACACACCGGGTAGCGCAAACGGGACACGTACAGCGCACGTAGACACACCGGGTAGCGCAAACGGGACACGTACAGCGCACGTAGACACACCGGGTAGCGCAAACGGGACACGTACAGCGCACGTAGACACACCGGGTAGCGCAAACGGGACACGCACAGCGCACGTAGACACACCGGGTAGCGCAAACGGGACACGGACACCGCACGTAGACACACCGGGTAGCGCAAACGGGACACGGACACCGCACGTAGACACACCGGGTAGCGCAAACGGGACACGGACACCGCACGTAGACACACCGGGTAGCGCAAACGGTACACGGACGGTAATTTTCACGCAATAGCGTGCACAACTTCAGTCCAATTAAAAAGTATTCCTTCATGCATTAGTAGATTCGTCATTTAGAAAGTGACTAGAGACTTGGTTACTTAACTATATAACTACGGTACGGTTTCGTATAATGAGATCTGTATGATACTTACTCTCACTCACTATATTTCTAATACCTTCATGGCCCTCTGACACCAGTCAGAGACAATATGTACAAGTGTGCGCGTGCGCAGGTGGTGGTACACGTCGGACACGCTGGTGCACGAGGTGTCGCTGCAGGAGGTGATGCGTTGCGCCGCCTACCTGCTGTTCTACGAGCGCACGCAGGCGCCGCCACCGCCACTCACCACACACTTCTGAGCACCACCACCACCCACCAGCTACCACCAAAGCACCACACCGCGTGTGACGGTGAGATCGATATCACTTATGTTATAGGTTACAATCTGTGTCTGTTTATCGTGAAGACAAAAGAGAAATGTGATTTTGTTAATAATTTTCTATTTCGACTTAATTCGATATGAAATTCAGAATATAAATTGTTGATACTTACAATTTAATTAATATCAAATCCGAGGAGGTTTATTTATCGAGCAGAGGGAGCAATATAATTTGTGTATGCTCTATCTTGTTATTTAGTATATTATATTCAAAAACGAAATCTACTATTTAAAAGATTCTACATACAATATAGTCATCAATAACATATGTAAAGGCAGTTCTCAAATTTATTTTCTATATTAAGTCGCACATCGAAAATTATCACTATACTATGTAAGATAATAAAAATATATTAAACTCTATGACCTGAACAACTTTAAAAGAAAATCTTACACATACTTGAAATGGCCTCTAAAATACACTATTTATCTTATAAAAACTTTGTTATTTACGCTGAATAAAGCGTTTTATAACAACACTTAAATCTAATTATCTTTTTTTGAATTTAAATAATATTAGTAAATAATTTTGTGTAAAAATGATTAAAAACACCAAAGATAAAACTAAAAATAAAAATAAAAAAAAAACTATATAAAACATCAATACTATTAAGTCAGAAAGATCAGTACAGAATACAGTAAAAAGGTCTAATTTTCATAGTTTACGGTATTCCAACATATATTAATCAGCAGCGCCTGTAGCGAAATTATTGCAAAGGCACTGCCAGTCAATGTATACTAAATGTAGACTAAAACTAGTGCGGTCTATGCTGTCCTAATAGCACGTTTCTCCCATTAATGTCAGGATGTTTAAAAAGTGTTTTAAAAATATAATTATATCTTCCATATATATTTAAAATTGGCTGTGTGTTAAATTGGAAGTTTTGTTAATGACTCGTGTTAATAAACAATCGATAATATAGATCTTATTGTTACTAAGCTTTTGCTCTAGTATTGGCACAAAAAAAAACTTCCTGTCAGTGAGTTTAAAAAAATAGAATTGTAAGTATGAAATGTTCACACGATATGACCATTTCGTTGAGTAGAAGCGAATTAACAAAAAATTGCCTTTAACTTTTTATAAGGCGTGTATTTCTTATTGTTAAAATCAATTTAATTGAAAAATGTTTAACGAAATGTTAAGAGGTCTTGTAGTGCAATACCACAAATTTTAAAATCGACAAATTAATATTTTGTTGATAAATATTCAAGAAATGTCCAAGTCTATCGCCATATAAATATTCTAAATTTGGACTCTTGCTATGAATAGTTGATGAAATAAATAAATCAAAATAGCACCTTTCCCACATTTGCGTAAATGGACTGTTACATTTGTCATTAGAAATGTTGTAATTTCACTTAGAAAAAAATCAAATTAATTAAATTTACATACAACTCGTTAGGGAAGTTGTCTCGTTAATGCTTTTTATTGTATAAAATTTTTAAATGTATGTGTAAAGATACCGTCTCTTTCTTTCTTAAGAAATTCGCATATGTGCGAAAGAGGTAAACAGTAGTAAGATGAGTGTTGCAATGTTTTTATTTTTAATAAGAAATTTTATTAAATCAAAGAATGAATCGTTCTATTGTATTTTCTTATTGCGTTTTAGAACCGCCACATATCCTAGTGTTTTCTATTCGAAATATTTTTAACCTGTTGCTATTTTGTCTTTAAAATCTAGATTTTTGATAAAAACTTGTCTGAAAATTTAACGTCCCTTTTATCTTATTCTACTTAATAGTGAATAATAATACTTTTTGTATAACCAGCACTGCGCACGCGCATGTAAAATTACATCACGTCAAGTGTGTTTGTAATTTAAATAATCAATAGATTTGAAACTTTAAACAATCGGTTTTTAAAGGATTTACGCACATAAAAAATATTCTAAATTTTCCCTAATAAAAATGATTTTTAATATATTGCAGAAGTATTATGTGTAAATATTCTGCTCAATGTTTTATTTTGTCATTTATTATCTATATTGTTGGGCTTAATAATATTGTGCCATAAGATAGATATTATGAGTATTATTATGAATGAAAGACTGCGCTTACGCAATTAAATTTAACTAATTAAAACTCTAACTATACTTATTGTCGCCTGCAGCTTCGTCAGGGTTTAATTAGATAGCGTATCGTTTTAATGATTTTCATCAGAATATAACTATAATACACATTAAAATTGATAAATAATGAAAAATAGAGTTGAGTCGTGAGTTTTCGACTCATTTTATGTAATAACCAGGTCTAAATTACATAAGTAATTGAAAAATATATAGGAATAGAATACAGTAAAATTTCGCAATTGATCATGCTTAAAAGTATAAATTTTGAGCTTATGTACCTTTTACAATGTAACATAATTACACCGGCTATTACTTGAATTATGAAGTTATGTAGACGGTTTATTCTTATTTTGACAAAATAAAAAAAAAAAACAATGTTAATATTGATGGAATATTTAACTTTATTTACGTTGAATATGTATTGATTAATAATTATTTAATTAGTTTGATAAAAATGCCTTGTTCTAAGATAGCAGCTATCAATTTTAAATTATCGTAATTAATTCATGAAAGATATAGAAGATGCTCATATTGAAAACAGAGTATTCAATGTATTCAAAGCAAAATTAAAAAAAAAACAATTTAATTTTTTATTTGAAAAAAAAAAAAACGTAGTTTGTACAAATGAAATGAACTTACTAAATGTATGTTAATTGCTATTTTAATTGTACTTCTTAATTATAACATAATTGTGTTTTATTAACTAAGTTTTATCTTTTAAAACTTTTAAATAGCTCTGTGCATTTAATTAAGTCTCGATTACTGTATTAGTTATTTATTTATAATTTAAATATGTAATTACTCTTATGACGTTCTTAAAGAAGTATAAAGGTTCAGTTCCAGGCGATACTAATATTTGAAAATGTTAAAATGTGAGGTAGCCTACATGAGTGTAAATCTCGGTGAGAGTGTAAAACCGCGAAACTAACATTTGCAAAAAGATTCAAATTTGAACCTTTTTGAAAACAAATATTACATGATGATAACTATAATGAAGATTATTCATCATCATTGATGAAATTAAGGCTAATTTTGTTAGTGATGAAAATAAGAAGTACTATTTAAATATGAGTAGGACTTTTTACAATGATGACTCACTTTTCCCGCTCGCTTGCAGCGCGCTATTTGAAACTGTATTTATTGTGAAATGTACCTAAATTGCACGAGTTAAAGCTCATTTTTGAATGTTGTTTCTTTTACTGTGCTGGAGCGAAGTTGTATAAGTGGGCTCTCATCGACGATATACATATGGACGCTAATAAGCAATACTGTGTCGAGCCACACGATCTTCATTTTGAGAAAATGGCGTCTAAAGATGTCTTAATACATTTGTTTGAATAAGTATGTAGTTATCCATATTTTCTTTCCATTTTTGATAAAAGGTTGAATGCATTCAAAACAGGTTAATATATTTAATATATTATCTAATAAAATGTTTTTTTTTTAAGTATGTGATTATTGTATTAATTACAAAATATGGAACGACCTTGAAATTCGAAACAATTAACAAACTTTTTCTGTACTTATTTAGTTTATATGTCTTTATTTTTATTGAATATTAAACAGGAGATGCAGTATCAAAATACATCAATATCTCCGAATTTGACATATTGTGGGTTGACACATTATTGTTTATCAGCATCCATATATTCCTCCAATACGCGCTGACGCTGCGAATACTTTGTATAAATAGTAAGTTTTTATTTACTAGTGGTTACTGCTGAAGTTGACTAAAACAAAGGTTTTGTTACTATGAGAATGTCCTTGTTAATTTTCTTTCAATATTTAAAAATAAGCATGATGTAAAACATTTTAACAAAGTAAAGTTTTAATTGCAATGTGCTTTCTTTGTGCTTTAACGGTAATTATTTAAAAAACCTCTTAAGATTATTTCATTTTGTAAATAGTCAATTTAATATGCGGTGCAGAACCTATAATCTTTCGTGGCCCATACACCCTAGGCATATTTTATACACAATGACTGTTGTATAATAAAAATTGAATTTTTGACTTATATTTCATATTAATTACGGGTATATAATGCATATAAAAACTCATTTTATTGTTTTACCATTTTTGAAACGTCTAACCATTCAAAATAAATGTAAAACTCGTTTTCCTTTTTTATATACGAATCATTTGTTTAATATTGTTTACATTATTATTTATAAAAAAACTGTAAGTATTTTTATATAGTTACATATATTGTATAGATTATATTTTTATTGCAATGCAAAATGAAAAACGTTTGAAAATAAATTGTAAGATTTCATGTCGTTGTAGAATAAATAATTTATAATTTTGGTCCATTTCTTTCCGCACCACAATAATGTGAAAATTTTGTCTGTCCTTTGTTGTACTTAAGCGCTAGTTTTTTTTCTTGTAATTCTGATAAGGTATCAATCACATCTGTGAGATTAAGTCGAAACATTATAAAGCTATTGTTACACTTATGTAACTAATACGAAGTCTTTCTTGTTTGGTCTACTTAATAAAAATATATAATAAATAAATCATTATATTGAAATATTTGTTAAAAAATAAATAGTGTCCGGTGTGAAAATCGTATGGTAAAGTGTAGTTTTGTTTACTTAATAGTCATTTCTTCATATCGGTGTTTGAACCATATATTTTATAATAAAGTAAATAGCAGTATCAAATAGATCTTATACATTATTCTACTTTATATCAAGTGGTCTTAGTTGGAGTGTGTTCTTTATGAAATGTATTTCACTAGGCGAGAATTAAACTTGTAAGTTTTACTCTCGATAGAAAACAATTCTGTAACGTAGTCACAGTTTAATAGTAAGTGGTTCCAAAAACTGTTTATGTCAATAAGGCACTGACTGTAAATTCTTTCAGGTGCAAACCAACGAAAATTTGTGTAAATCTTTATGAATGTCTGAGAGCAAAACAAATAAGTGTAGTTCTCGTCTTAGATTAAACTGATGTGGATGAAAATAATTGTGAAAATTTTATGTATCATATAACATGTTAGACATACAGAACTCTAAAAGACACAGTTTGACTATGAGCATTTCATATGCAACGAACAGTACAATATATGGATTCTGAATGTAGAATGAATTGTAGATATTCAGTTAAACTGTGTTTATTATATAAAATTGTTTAAAAAATATGTTTTGTTTTATCTGTAGTATCTGGATTATGTGTTATTTATAAGTTTTTTTCTTTGTACAAAAATTGTGTCAAATATTTTAATAGTTTATGTTCCTATTTTTTTGAGAGTGAGAATGGATGAGTTTTTATGGAACTTTTGTGTCAATGTAGATAGGACTATTGGATCTAATTATAATTTACAAATAAAGTCTATTATGATGATGGAGTTTTATTTATTTGATAAATCCTTTTGTTTAATTTCTGTCTCATTTATGATAATATTATAGTAAATAAAATTAAAACAATAAATTAAAGACTTATAACAACAAAACCCATTTTGTTAATATAAGCTGTTAAAAATATCAGGAATAGGTAAGCAGGTATCTGACTCCTTTTTATCAATTTCCTTTTTATTAAATTATTTACTACATATATTATAAAATTAACACTCAATGAAAGAAAAATGTTTTGATGTTTTCTGTAATTAATAAGATTATGAAATCTTATACAAATTTCACAATATTTTCCAATTGTGAAATGACAAAACTGCAGCTCCATTTAATAATTATGTAATAGATGAAAAGTAAACAAAACAATGAAATGTTTCTTGTAATATTTATTTACTTAAGTAATAAAAAAACAGGTAAATCTGTTTGGTAGTGTCTGGTCAACAGAAATTTTACATTCAATATTTTGAAATTGAATTTAAACGATCACATAGACATTTAACACTAAACATAGCCTTCATGTGGCGCAGTTCAGGGTTATGACATGCTGTCGATGAGTGAGGCTCGCATGGTTGATGTGATGGCTGTTGGCTTAGCATCGTTAAGCTTAAATACACTCTCGATCACAGAAATTTCTGTTGATGTCGTATCCATTCCACAAAATGCACTCCAATCATTAACAACAAGTCCGGCAGCAACAACATCGCTACCTCGATTCACTGTGCCCGCTACCAGGGGTATTTGTAGTAAAGATGAAAGTTCATCTTGATCCTGTATCGTAGTTTTTGGGTGCACCAGACCACCTCGGTTACTTAGTGCAGTATAAGACCCTACCAGTACATTGCCTGCAACTGTTTGCCTGAAAACTTCTACATCTAACGTGTCAGCCAGAATTTCTTCAGTATCTTTGTCTAAATCTGGGTGTACTAATGCGACATAGTCGTTGCACGCGATAACGTTGCCCAGAGCACTCAGCCGTTCCTCCACCCTTTGTACTTTGACGGAGTCTGGTAAGCTGTTGCGTATGTGCTGCAATTCTGTGTCTGTGGTCGAAGACGGTACGAGAAGTCCATTTTTGTTGGCAACAGTCATTCTTCCGATGATCCGGCAGCCAGCGATGCTCACATGCACTACTGGAATTGTATCCGCTAACTCGGCTTCAAACACGCTATAGAAGTTTTCCGATCCACCGATCGCGACCAGGCAATATGAATTTGTTAATTTACTGAACACTCCCACTTCATTATTATTTTCAAATTGCACACGTACCGCCATGATTATTATACTTTTTTACTGATTTGTGTTTTTAAGTGTTTCACAAGGTATTTTAGTCTTCACGTGGAGAGAAAAAACACTCAATCAATGGTTTGCTTTATCTGTCAGATTCGATTGTCAGACTTTTTTATTTAAACTGTCAATTTCAACCATATTGCGCAATCGGATGCATTCAAATAAATATTAAAATTATGAACAATTTTTCTTGTTAATTAAATTGTTTGTAGATTATTTGTTGACATTAAAAAAGTTGATATCATTTTTTGACATAAATGTCTTAGTTAAATTATTATGTTCATATTAATCGTGCAATATTATATTATTTAAATAAATATATGCACAATGCCTCGCAGAGTAGCTAAAAATGTATAAAGTTGTTAATTTTAATTGTTTTACAGAGTTGAATGAAGTTCCAACAGTACAGAATTTAAGGAACGCTGTTCTTGCTCCTGTGTTTTACAAGCCAAATATTCTAAAAGCGTTACAAAGAATAAATTTCAAATATCATAGGTCTTGCAGCGTCTCTAATCTTTTGAGGGTATTTTTACATAGTTTTTTCTACTATGAAAAATGTAGTTAACTCGTACTATTATTTCAATATATCTACATGTTTTAAGGAGTGTAATGTAGCAGAAGGACAAACATTGTTAATTTTTTGGGGCTCGAAAACTTCAGACAGCAGAGTGACGATAAGCATGTCTGCTTCTAGTTGTTCATCATTTCCTATCCCCGTTAGTAAAATTTGTTTCTAGTTTTTATTTATTTTATAATG
The DNA here is from genome assembly GCA_037950945.1 of Hypolimnas misippus. Lineage (NCBI taxonomy): Eukaryota > Metazoa > Arthropoda > Insecta > Lepidoptera > Nymphalidae > Hypolimnas > Hypolimnas misippus. Next base: position 462,196 of record JBBEEQ010000006.1, on the reverse strand, counting down.
TAGGATAACATCGCCGAGGTGATATGTTGGATAAATATGTAAGGTAGTAACTAAAGATCGCGGGTCTAAATTCGAGCTAGTACAAATACATTTTCTAGTGCTCCTGCAGACTGCTGCTGAATAGTAATCATTTCGTTTGATGGTCCCCTCCTGATATTTATTTCAATATTAGTTTATTTTAATGCAACTATCTAAACGCTCTTTTTATTTTAGCCAGCCGTTCAGATATCAAATTCGCAAAGAGAAAGAGACTTGCGTTCAGTTGCTCTTCAGACCGACATCAGTTGCCGCTACTCTCCGGGCATTGGATCACCTGGTAAGTTTTAGGCAAAATTTACATTTGTAAGCTTTTTTCTCATGAGCGACATAAAACAATTCTATAACCTAGTAACAAATACGTCGTTAGTACTTACGAAAATTGTGAATGTCAAAATTAAGGCACTGAAGGCACTGACAGTAAATTCTTTCAGGTGTAAAGCAAAACAAATGACTTATGTAAATCTTTATGAAAGTCGGAGAGCAAAACTTATAAATGTAATTCTCGCATTATGATTTTGAAACAATAGAATATAGTGGTCATTGAAAATCGTGTGAATGGATCATATTACTTTTGTCCAGTAATTAAAATGGAGAAATGATTAAGTGATCATTGTAAATCCTTACTTTTGCCTTTGCGTATTAAAATATAAAGTTTAAGAAAACCGGAAGTACTAAGAAAAGAAAACGGAACATTGCACGTTTGCCATAACAGTTTTTAATTGCAATAATGGGATTTAGTCTCATATTAATTTTAAGAAATAAATATACTTTTTTCAGTAAATTTAACTGAAAGCGAGGAGCAGCGTCTTCTGCGTGCGCGCATTGCTGATTCTCTTACTTTCTCCTCTCCCGCCTCTTCAATCCTACAACCCACGAGGCGTTCCATGTCCATTCTTGGTTCTGTTTGCGCTTTACTGCTAAATAAAAGGGTAACTACGTAATGTAATTACCTTGAGATTCTAAAGTTTAGAAGAATAAATAGCCTCGGTTGATATTATTATTTTTTGTGTTGGTCAGTCAAAATCAGTAATTTGTTAATATCTGCAATAGAATAATGAACAGACACTGCTATAACTGATGATGATGATTTTAGTGTTGTTGGGTATATTTATTTTTAATATTGATGTGAAATATCGTCAGTTAAGTTCTATTACTACAATAATATATATTTTTTTCACTCTCTGACCTCCTTTCTAACTGACAATTTTGACTTTCGCACTGCTAGAACTTCTATGATGATATCCAACCTTCCCTAAATCCACTTCTCATAGTAAAGTTCTAGTCACGTCAATGATTATGATGTAAGAATAGTTGACAGAATTTAAAGACCTATCAAAAGAACCTGATTCTACTACAGAAACTAGAGCTTCTAATTGTTAAGAATATATCATAACATGTCGATGGCACTTGTTGATTTGTTATTTGCTATTATATATTAGTAGTACGCACCCAACCTCTCGGGGATATATTACTCGTCCTCGTTTTCATAAAATATATTCATAATTTCATGAGTAATTCTCGATTCTAAATAGGGATCAGACGCAAAGGAAGTAGCGAGCTTATCCGGCAGTCACTCGGACAACATATGCCGTATCTGTTTCGGCGGGGAGTCGGCTGAGCGGCTGGTGCGGCCGTGCTCGTGCCGCGGCACCATCGCCGCCGTGCACCGCACGTGCCTCGAGCGCTGGCTGCTGCAGGCCGCCACGTCCTACTGCGAGCTGTGCCGCCATCACTACGTGGTCACGCGCAGTCACAAGTAGGTTTACGAAATTGATTAAGTTTCTCATAAATTTAGTGACGATTGTATGCATTTATGCTTAATACATATGTTCCTATGTTATGTTAAATATTTTTACTTGGACAAATAGATTTTCGATTCTGGGTTAAAGTAGGCTTAACAGTTTGGTGCATTTATAAGCGTACGTATCATATTTTCGTGCTCGTAATTATAAACTTGAGGCTTGTTTCTCCACCCTTAACTTGTTAATATAACCTTTGTTAAACGAGCTATCTAACGCATATCGTTGCAATACAAATCCGTTAAGGAGATTTTTTATTAGGTTATTATTTTAATTTTAAAGGGTCAAAGAATACAGTTACTTTTTACATAACCATTTCAATCGATTTTCAATTGGTGAAATTATCTCTTACCACCAAATTTATATTTTAGTTATTTATTATAATTTTACCCCTACTTCAACTCCTTACAGTAGTTTCGCATTAAAAAGTAGCCTATGTCTTTTGCTCAGGCTTTAGACAATATCGGTACCAAGTTTGATTTGAAAGAGTTCAGTGGATTAGGAGTGATGCTTAGCACACAGACAATTATTTTCGCATTTATGAAATTATATAATACGGTTTATAAAAAAGGAAAATTTGTTTGTCTGTAAGTTTGTATCATTGTATGTACACTTACATAATAATATAAGTAATTTCTGAAACTACTGATCCGACTAAAAAAAAAATCGTTTGATAGCCCGTTTATTTGGGAAAGTTAGTAAATATAAGAAAGGATTAGTTGAATTTTTTTAATAATTTATTATCAATAATATTCTGGTGTGAAGGTGGTCGTGGGCACGCTCGCTGGCGGAGTGGGCGCGCTCGGGGCGCGGGCGCGCGCTTGCGGCGGACGCGTGGCGCGGCGCGGCGCTCGGCGCGGCCAGCGTGCTGGGCACGGCGCGCGCGCTGCACGCCTGCGACGCCGCGCTGCAGGCCGGCGCGCGCCGCGGGGGAGGGGCGGCGCTCGCAGCTAATCTCTTCTCATCGCTGCTCATTGGGATCATAGGTGGGTGCTTGCTTTATGTTGGTGTACAGGGATTTGAAGAATTATTTCTGTTTAATGAGTGGTTTTTAAAAATCTATAAATGCAAACCTCATGATGTTTTTGATTGTAAATATTGTTTAATACAACTTTGTAAACAGATTTTTTTGTATATACTGAATAGTATATAGGTACTGAGGTACGTAGCTGTAGTCCGCTGAATATAGCTCGTATACGGGCTGGCACAACCGGGGCAGTATCGCACTCTGACAGAAGATTGGCGTGAAGTAATTTGGAAGTAAATAAAGAATATAGCTGTGTTTTGTACGGTTAGCGAGAGTGTCGGAATCCTAATCCTCCCTCATTCATTTCCTTACTTCCTATTCCATTTCTAGACTTTTTCTTACTAATTAACAATTCAGGAGAATATATTTACTACGCTCATGCTAAATTGATAACTTAATATTTCTGTATGATGAATTATAATAAAGCATTCAAATTATATTATTGATGTCTACTTTATTTTAATAAATTATACCACGGGCTTACATAAGAAAAAGTTATAAAACTATAGTCGCTTCAAGTCTATAAGACCTAGAATTTAATTTAAACCCCAGGTGCCCTCAACGGTCTGCTCACAACGTGGATGCTGCTCAAGATCCAGGAGCACCAGCTGTCCTGGCGCGCGTGGCGCGACAGCACGCTGCATGTGCACGTGTCACTAGATGATTCGCCCACACAAAGTACCACTTCGCTAGCCACTGTGGTGCCCGAGCACGCGCCCGACCCTAGCGACAGTACTGGTCGCGCTACCGATCGCGCTACCAACATTGCTGATCCCTTTATGGTCGCCCTGCCCTATACGCTACCGGAGCCCTGAATATCGTTCAGCTGCATATCTAATGAACCACTGAGTATTTATTTCTGATATTTTTAAACAGATAATATAATTTAGATTGCGTGAAAATTGCATTTGAAAAAAATAATTATATTTTGGGCCATTTAAAAAATGTCTCAAATGTTCTTATATTTGATTATAACGACGAGTGCCTGCACAATATTACTTTTCTCGATAATGGTAGCGAGACACATGAGAACGACCCTTTAAAAATAATTTTAGTTAGTAGGGAACACGATTAATATGAAATAATAAACGAATATAAAAAAAATGTTAATCATATTTATTTCATTGTATCCATATAAATTAATATTATAAATTATAATAGTCAAAGAATCATTAGACGATTATTTTCAAGCGGTTACAAAATTAATATGTCATATTGTAAAAAAAGTAAACAATGTTAGAATTATAGTTTCGTAATGACCAGCCGCGAGGATGCAGCTTGCTTATGTAGGTAAATAAGTGAAGGAGATCCCCGCCATCAGCGCGTCGTAAACAATAGCGAATATACAATACCAGAAATACTATGACCTAGATAAACGCTCGAAATATAACTGTTAGTCAAACTTATCATCTAATATAAAAAAAAATCACATACATCTTGAGATTACAATAAATAGGAGGACTATACGAGACGGCGCTCGGAGAAACGGCGAGTTGGGCGGACGGCGGATAAACATCTGACAAACATAAACACGAACAAACAATCAACAACATACGCTCTTTGGACTCACTACCACCATAACATTTGTGACTGAGGCGTTCGACGACCGCGCGCTCCGGGGCCAGGCCTGGCTGGTCGGCGCTCAGCGCTCGTCCTTGAACCGGCGGTAGATGGACTGCACGTAGGTGAACACGCACTTCCAGTCGGGCTTGCGCATCGCCACCATGTCGTCCACGTCCAGCAGCGGGTAGATGCCCGCCTTCTCACTGCAACACGCTTGCTGTCAGCACGGAACCAGTCCGGTCTCGAAGGACCGCGGAGACAATAGGGGATCTGACTTCTTTATACCATATCAAAATATTGAGCTAGCATAATATAATCTTTTAATCGAAAAGTTCATCAGCACTGTTAATAACGATAGTATATTTGTAAGGTTTTATAAAATAACAAAATGGAAAACGAGGATATAACTCCTATTACATTGCAACTAACCAAACTGAATATTATTTTACATTCGATTATAGACTTATAAGTAATCATACTTAAATCTGCAATGTTGCAATTTTTTGATATAATTTTTTAATAAAGAATTAGCAGTCCAACTAAGATTTCAATTTCTCTCATTCTGTTCCAACTACATCCAATTTAAACATACTATTCCACAAATTGGTCTCTAACATTTAGTATTTAAAACCATAAACTCACTCAGCAACTTTGAAGGCGAGCGTGAAGTTGTGCCGGCGCTTGTCGGGCGAGAGCGCGGAGTAGTCGAAGGCGTCGGGCAGGAAGTGGTGCACCAGCGCGCAGAACGCGAGCCCGTCCGCCCAGCTCGTCGAGAAGTTCTCCAGCTTCACATTCTACACACGACAACGTTTATATAAATTGATTGGCTTTTTCTCGTGGCTTCGAATTCCTGTTTCACCGTTGAGGGGTTGAATTTACAAAAATTCTTAGCAGATACCTAAATGTGTGTGCCAAATTCCAACGCAATCCGTTCTGTGATTTGGTCAGTGCATCGATAGTCAGTCAGTCAATCCCGAATGCTTTTTAATTTTAGTATAGACGTGCAACTTATTCTTATAAGCTGTTGCTTTTAAATGTCCCACTGCTGACCAAAGGCCTCTTCTCCCTTTAGGAGCAGGTCAAAAGCTTAATCCACCAAGCTGCTTCAATGCGAAGGCGGATGTGCACCATTAACACTATATGGATTCGACGATTTTGCTAATTACGACTCCATTAGGGGCGATTATTATATTATATTTAGCTCCATAGTTAGACCATAGTTTGGCGACAAAATTCAGATTGTATTGTATCTTTTATTGTGGAAATTTTAATCTTCTATAGGGTCTAATATTATATAAACACTGCCATTAACAAATGCATTTTTCCCAGGATATATTATTAATACAAGTACGGGTCCATTAATTTAGTATTTAAGGCACTTATTTGGCATTAAAGACAAACACAAATATTTGTTAAGAGATCGTTGATAAACTAAATTTTAGTTTCTGTAGATTTTCTAGCAATTTTTTGGTAATAATTTAATGGGGATACAGGGATGTTTCTATATTTGCCATCTTTTTACACATAAAACCACACAAATCATGCACTGTACACAAACTAAGCCCCCTGTATAAAGGCTTCACATTAAACCTGGTAGTTTCAACACCAAACCTCTGTATAAGTTTCTGTCATATTTCACATTTACAACGCTTGTTAGTCTGTTTTATTATTGTCGTAAAAACACTCCAATCGCTGTCTGATCGAAAATTACCTTTTTATGATGATTTTATTATTTAATGATTTAGTCTTAAGTTATCCGTTAGGCGACATGTCGTAACCAAAGTGATACAATTCGGTCATGATATATACATCATATATAGTTTATTATATACTGAGCGATATATACAGGATAGCGTATAATAAAGCATTCAATAAGCGTGAAGTGTATGAGTGGCGGTGGTGATGTGAGCGTCGTGTTACTCGGTGCGCGTGCGCAGCTCCTTCACATGCTACAGTGTCGACGACGTCCGGTACACCCGCACGCTCCCGTGAGCCGATGGGCATATACTCATTAATTTACCACTTTTACATTACCAAAAAGACGTGTATATACATTTTACAAGATGCGGTTATATAGTAATGCGCATCGGCCCATCGAATCCGTAGTGAAACCCCGATACGTAATCAGATGCGAATATTCCCGTGGTAATATTTTTAATTTACAATTAAGTTGTGTAAGTAATAATATAACGTGCGTTATCCGCAGCGGGGTGTCGGGCAGTGGGGGCAGGCGGAGTGTGAAGTGTACCTCGTAATCCCGGGTCTTGTCGCGACACCACTGCAGCAAACGCTCTTTAATAGTGACGGCGCTGGCTTGCAGCGCGGGGTCCGTGAACTTGAAGTAAGGCTGCGATGGAGAGCCCGGGCTCTGCGGGCTCTTGGGCGAGCTACAACCGGGGCCTTGTGTTAGGCTTCTACCCTATCGAGTACGTATCGCCACGGCTTCGATGTATCTCGCTCTTATGCCACCTTATGGTGGAAAGCGGTCACTTTCACGAGTTATAGGAGGCGTTCCAAAATTCAATCGAGCATACTGGTTAAGAGCTAACATCTCAAATTAACATGTTTTTTACATCTAACGAGATATGTATAGTGTTATTCGATGTCTATTCAAGATGTTATTAAGCTGACCGGCATTTATTACCCCTAATATGAGTCTTGATAATTCTTGATAAAATAATTTTCGACCATTATTCTTCCATACATTGGCTAGCCGCGTCGCTGACGAAATTCGCGTTAAAGGCGCTGTCAGTCAATATATGCAAAACTTGTCAAAATTTACGCAAATTTATTGCAAATTAACACAACTCGTATAAAGGGTACTAGACTGAATTTTGGGACGTACGGCGTTAGAGCGAGACGCATGTAATAAAATTTAGCGTGGCGTTACGTATCCAACGGGTCGTAGGCCTCACGCGCATTCTCATCACGCGGCTCGGTTAGTCTGTCGCGGTATTCCGACGTATAATATTAGACGTGCGTTCTCACAATCGTGTGCGACGCTGTGCTGACTGTTATGGTGGTGAACGCACTGTTATTTACATCTGTATTAATGTAACGTGCTATTCCATCGTCTATCAAGCGACTATCGGCCGGCGGATCTTTAAGTAACGGTCAAAATATATAACCACGCCGTGACATCACGCTGTGGCTCTTTCCGACGTCGTGAAAAATTTCGGCGTCACGTTGTGAAATTTACGACGTGCATCGTGAAAAATCACGTCACATCGTCGCTATGTAATACGATGACATTATTTTTACACTATGTGATACGATGAAAAATCACGATGCACGGCGCAATCTTAATTTTTTACGATGCACGTTGTTAATTTTTACAACGCAACGCCATGACTTTTCACAACGTCGGAACGAGAAACAGCGCGATGTTGGAAGTGGTTATATGTTTTGGCCCTAATGAATGTGGAAATCTAGATGCTTAATGAAGGCTAAGTACACACGGAGCCTCGTTGTTTCTACTTTTAACGATTTTCGGACGCTCCGTAAGTGCTTAGATAAGCGATGCTATGATGCTTCTAACTTTTATAGAAAGCGACTACTGTACTATACTTGTTATAATAATATCATCAATTTTAATATCAACTATTACCTAATCCTTATTCGTATCCACTGTTATGGCTGCCAAAATAAATAAATACGTTTCATTAAATATATTATCAAGCAAAATATATGTTTATAAATATTTCGCATTGATCGTTATCGTAACAGATATGAATAAGTAACGGATTTTATCGATGTCTTGTTTGTTGATAAAGTCAGAGCATGTGGTTTGGATACGATTTGTAAGTGTATTGGAATAAAATGCGGTACTTACTTGGGACTGTTAGTAGAATTTTGTTTTTCGAGTTGACGGAACTTAGCGAACGGCGACACGGGTTTTGGCGCCGGTCGAGTCATGCTCTCAATCACTGGGGATTTAGTAAGATTTAAATGTTATTTAATTGAAACATTAAGTCGCAATAACAAACTTCAGTAGTCACAATAATCTATACCTTTCGATGTTTTAGTGGTGGTGGTACTGCTAACTGCTTTTTCGGACGAGTTCCTCCTCACGCTCGATGTTACAGTCGTTACTTCCTCTTCCTCTGCAAACGCAAGGAGACTATTAAAACACGATTCGATATTTGTGATCGACATAACACTAAATCGGAACACTTTAAAACAACAGCAAGACAATACAAATAATACTTAAAAGCTTAAAAATTAGTCAAAATAACACTGTTAAGGGATCGGTGAAATGAGTAACGTATGTTTCAATATGTACATCGACGTGAGGCGCGGGGCGGTGGGGGGCGGGACATGCGACGCGACACAAGCGGCAGGCAGCCCACACACACACGACTCACGCGCGTCTCGCTCGTGTCCCTCTCCTAACTAGTGGAATGTGTGCGCGCTACGCGAGCGCCGACACGAGGTCCTCGAATGCGTCGTCTGCGTTGCTCTCGTCCAGAAACTGCAGCTCCGACACCGTGGGCATCGTGCGGCTGCGGCCCAGCGCGAACGACTGCGGCTGCGGCGCGCGCGCCGGCCGCCGGGGCGCCTGCGCCGTCTGCTGGACGCGCATCGAAGAAGCCTGACCGGTGAAGTAAGCCTCCACTGTTCGCTTTTTTTCTGGGAGTTCCTCGTTTGCGATTCCACCCTCGTATAATTTTGGAACGGCTAGCAGGTGCATCGACTTGGTGCGCGCGACTACTCTTCGCGGCGAGGACGTTTTCGGACCGAATTCACCGAGTCGATGCCAGGATCCCGAGCGAGCTAAAGCGGTGCCAGGGCTCGAGTCGCGACTACCGGGTGACTCGCTAGAGAAAATCGATTCACGCGATGCGGCGAGCGCGGGACTTCGCAGGCCAGCCGGGGAGCGAGGATATCCGTCGTACTCGAATACTTGGGTCGGGCGGGGCGGTGAGGGGGCGTGCGGGGGAGAAAGGCCGGGGCGAATAGAAGACGGGGCCGGCGGCCGTACCTGGTTTCGCGCCGTCTCCCGTTTTTTCCTTTCGATTTGCGAGATGACATCGTGCTTTGGGGTGGAGAATTTGTCGAGCACACCCCGCAGGTTGTCGGCGGCGCCGCGCGTGCGCACGCCTGCGGTGATGGTAGCAGCACCGCGTACCGGACCGCGCATTACGCGCGTCACCACACTGTCGTGCTCTGTCGCCGCCCCGTCCTCGCAATTGTTCACATGGGCGACTCCATTTTGTTGCTTGTGAGGAATCTTAGGTTTCGATGGGCTCGCGGGTGCTACACGTGTTGTTGGCGATGAAGGGTAATCATAATTATTTGTCTCATTCATAACAACATCTGGCAGGTAATCGACTTTATGAGCTTTTGCCTTTTCTATGTCTGGTGTTTGCTGTAGGGGCATAAACGTAGCGGTGCCGTTTTGGGGTGTATAGTCAACTATAGTATAAACCGGTGCCGGGGGTGCGGGCGGTTTATGGGCTGGAATATCGCGACGTTCATTTGACGCCTCGCGTCTTTGTTTCTCTCTAATTTGTCTTTCGTAAAATTCAATTTGTAGTTGCTGCGCATCTACTTTGGGTAGATAAGGTTCTGGACTTAGAATGGTTTTCGATTCATCTAATTTTTTGACTAATTCAGGGGCTGCCAATTCATTTTGACTCGGTATTGGTTTTATTGGGTAATTTTGAGCCTGTGTACGTACGTGAGTCGGTGGTGTGGGCTGGTGGTAGCCGTATTGTTTGGGAACTGTAGTCTGTGATTCAATTTTATCATTTTCAAATTTAGACGTATTGTTGCCTATTAATTTTCTAGACAGATCAACTTCGGACGTCAAGAAAGAAGGGGGTACAGTTGAAATAGGGCTACGTGAATTCAAAACGCTTGGATGAATGGTCGAGTTATCGACTGACGGTGAGACGGGGATACTAGTAGATGGAGGACTCCAAATGTTCAAAGGAGCCGATGTAGGTGACAGAATTTTCTGTGGGGGTTTAAATGCAGACATTGGTGCATGTGAAAATTGATTGACTGGTATTGGTTTTGCAACAAACGGTTTTACTATTTGTTTATTTGGTGGCTGTATCATGGGTGGGTTATTTGATTGTTTCGAAATTTGAGCGGGTGGCTGGAATTGATTTTTTAATGAGTCCCTTCTCTGGGACACCCATGGCGGTTTAACTATTTCAGGTGTGATATCAGCTAAAAGTTTTCGTGGCCGCGGTGCGAGTGAGTGAGAAGTATTATTTGTGGTTTGCCAAAACTTTTTAGCTGAAGAGGCACTCGATGATCTATTATTTTCTTCCTTTTCACGACTTTCGAAAGCATTCTTGATGTTACCGAAACGATTGCTCCAATTAGCTTGTCCTACCGTAGCCGTATTACGATTATCTTGATTTTTCTGCATAAATGCTAGGAATTTTCTATCATTTTCTGTTTGAGGTTGGAATTCGGGTACTTTCGGAGCTCGATGAGTGATATTATCATCTTCTGTGTCGCTATCAATTTTATATCCACCCAGAGGTCTACCGATATCTATGGTATTTGCACGTTTCATACGATTACGTTTACTATTATTAAATCGACTAAGAGGTTTTGACATATCATCGGCAGGTGGCGGAGCGGCGAAATTGTACCCAGGTGGAGGAGGGCGGTAATATGAGTTCCGTTTTAACTCTTCTTCATTCTTTTGTTGTATCGTGACCGTGGGTCTATTAATTGGAGCCCTTCTTATTGGTGCGGGTGTTTCCTTTTGTACTTTAGTGTCGAATTTATTAGCAATGGCCATAATACTATTTTTTGTATCGGAATGCCAGCGTTCAGCAGCAGTTTTCGGGAGGTCCTGTTGTTTTGTATCCGCTATAGAATGTCTGAAGAAGTCCGGTTTCTTAGATTGCGGAGCTCGTCTTTCAACAACACAAGCGTCTCTATTGACTACCGGCGTGATATCGTAACTAGCGTTATGCGCTTGAGGAGCGGATTTTTGCCGTGATTCAATGGCATCATGGTAACTGACGTGGTCATCTAAACTTTGTTTCCTTTCAGGTGTCGACGGTTCATCAATACTCGGCGCAGACGACACTGTGGAGGAAGTCGGTGGAGTAATAGGTTTTACTGACTCTGGTAGCAACTGATCTCTGTCCACCATTCGTCGGGCTTCCTCGAGCTCCTCTCGTGTAACACCAACGGTGTGCCTCAAAGTGCGACTGCGTCGTCTCGGCTTTCGTTTACAACCATCAAGTCTGTCCGCAGCATCTAGAGCGTCCTCGAGCCTGTCGGCTAACGCGAGTAGGGCCCGAGCTTGCGGATGGTCGTTGGGGGGAGCGAGCGCAAGACGCAGGCGTTGCAGCGAGCGGCGCACATCGGCCACGACATCGTGCGAGGCGGCTCCGAGGCCGGCCAGCAAGCGCTGCCCGCCTCCTTGCAGTAGACCCTGCAGCAGCGGGAGAAGAAGAGACTCACCGCGTTCTCCGGACTGCTCCTCCGTTTCTACCGTCTCTCCGGCCGCTGCTAGCGCCTCGGTCACGGCGCTCGCACATGCTAAAGAGTAAACGATATGTTTTATAGTTTTTATTATAATAAGCTATAAAAGTTTTAATTATTATTGCAGTTTCGAACCTTCTTGTTCAGCCATGAGTGTGCGGATGCGCGAGCGCAGTCGGCGCCGCTGTTCGTAGTCTGTGCACTCGTCCAACTAAAAAATATTTATGTAAATTTTATTTAAGATACTATTCGCACAAAGTAAATTAAAATTATTTTTTTAATAAATAAAATCTTTGGAACCAATAATAAAAATATAGTTTGTAAAGCATCAGTAGCCTGAATACTAATCATGTAAAACATACTGTTTATTAAGAACGAAGTGATTATCATTACTTGAAATTTGCAAGATTTTAATTAATCGGAGTATCATAAGCTATATTTGACCTCTATAATGTTTTTCTTAATCATTTTTGTTTTCCGTTATTCGGTTAACATTAACTTTTTTGCGATATAATTATTGCATCACACACATACACACACATATTTCTTTAAATAACATTAACGTAATTAAAATATAAAAAAAAACTGTTTATGGTTGCTTGTCTAATTGTTTATATTTAAAAAAATAAATACAGACAATATTTCTATTAAATTTGATTTCTGTAAGTGTGGATTAACATGTAAATTAACATTAAATGTAATAATAGATAATTTAAAATAAGATGTGATTTGTTGTCGCAGCACGCGTATCATTAATTAGATATGACAAAAACTTGCCAAGAATTAAACACTAATGTCCGCCGTGTAAAATATATATAATTCATTTGTCATAAAAAGTGCACGGGAGAAGTAATTAATATGAAAAGTAATTGAAATCAGCTTTATCTATAGATTGTATATTTATATGTTACTAGCTATGCCCCTCGGTTTCATTTTAATAAAAAATCTTCCAATATATATTTCATACTTTAACTATTTACGCAGCGCAAACAACAAAAGCTCTCAAAAGAAATCATTTTTCTGTATTTGCAACATTCGTACTGTGAAGTTATTTAGCTTATAATCTTCTTAGATATCTATAGACTATATATAGACTATCCAACGCAAATTAAACAATTTTTCAATTCGAACCAGTAGTACCTGGGTTTATATTGGTATATGTTATATATTAAATTTCTCTATATATATTGTAGGTTCATATATCCTACCAGGGATATTATATCTTGTAAGATTTTTAGAGATACCACGTATATATTGGTTGACTTTAGAAGTTATGGTGAAGTATAGAAACTTCCCAATATATGATATAACTATATACATAGAAAAATGAGTATTAAAACATAAGAATATTTTTTTAAGAGTAACATGTCTCTTACGTTTAGTACATAAACTTATGCCTTAAGTACGATTTTATAAAATCTATTAAAATATTTATAAAACAGTAATCTGTCTGTTTGTTCGACCATTGCGAACAACTTACAGCACCTATTTTGTTACAGCGTTAATTTTTAAAATCTTAAATTTATAATTTAAACCTTAAAAGAATGTGATGAGAACAGTCGTCAGTAAAAATATAAGTAAACATTTCGAAATCATGTAAGTGGAACTGTATACAGAAGCTACAAATGACATAAAATACTTACGCGTGATGTACTTAACATTTTGACAAACACTAATATTAAAAATGAATACACACTTCCGATCACCGAAAACTGATTTAACTTGCTATATGTATTACTTAACAACAAAAATAAAATCTTTATTACTAACGTATTGAGCGTTACAAAAACATTATCGTTACAAAAGTTAGTGTTACAAAATTATTTAGCGTTACATTAATTATTTAGCGTTAAACGTCGCGGCAAACGATGTTGGTGCTGCAGCTCGCTAACGCACAATGATCAAGCTACTCTCATACCGGCTTGTACAGAGCGCTTTATGATAATGCTACAGTGATTTCTTTTCGTATTTGCAGTCAATTTCTCTTAAAGCTGACACCGCCTGTGGTTTCACACGTGCTTTATCATGATTTATAAGTTTGTACTTAGTATTATTAATGCGAAAGTAACTTTCGTTAGGTTTAAAATAGGTACAGCATATTAAGTTTTTTTATCAAGTGAAGAGAAAAGAAAGGAAAAACATTTTAATGAAACACAGACTACACAAAAAATGAATTTTAAAAAAGTCCATGAAAAAAAAATGAAATAAAGATTAAAATGAACCATAACAAAAAATATATTAATCATGTGTGCGGTCAATAATTGCCCTTGCTGATTATAAACCTTCTATTAAACGACACTTTTGTTGGTAGTAGTTATTGAGAAGGGTATATAAGAAGAGCCGGTTTAAATAACGTCGATATGTATCCGGCAGTTAAATTTGAAGAGAATCATGTAGCCTTATGAATTATCAAAATATATCTATCCTTAATAATGTACACTTAACAACATTATATAACTACTGATATGTATTTTCGCATCCATAATGCCGACCAGTTTGGTAGACGTTGCCTAGCAACCAGCTAGCGCCTTTGTATGACCGGTGAGAATATTTTTTAACCAACAAGACATTTAACGTGCTTATCAAAGTTGGAAATGGATACAGATTTATGTCCTCAAATAGTATGATCATAACATCTATAGATATAAAACATCGTTGTGTATAATTATAATTTTTACATAGAACATCATAACTACTAAATATATTTTTAAAAAGTAAAGTAAGACTAAATAAAAATTTATAAACTTTGTATTCCGCGCGGTCTTTGAAATGGTAAACTAGAATAATAATGTATGAAAAAACGTTAATAGTACAGTTACAATCGTAGCCTGTGCAGTCATTTGTACGATTTTCGCAATTACCCGTTCCACACAACCGGAAGCGGTCAGCTCCGGAAACCGGAACTAACAATGGTTTGAATCTGTATTGTCGTTATTTCTAATGTGCTATAAACGGTAGTTTTACAACGTTTTATGTAAACGTAGCGATTTCCTTTTTCAAGATAACTTTAATATTAAGACGAATTGGAAAGACCTTTGTCAATAAAAGTATTAATGTTAAATTAAAAAAAACATAGGTACTATTTTTTTAGGTAGTAATTTAATTCAATTATAATTAATCGAAATAGAAATATATATCTTTTCTGTTATATATGGATGCTGATAAGCAATAATGTGTCAACCCACAAAAAGTCAAATTCGGAGATATTGATGTACTTTGATACTGCATCACCTATTTAACATTATACAAAAAAATTGTAGTCATATAAAATAAATAAGTACGGAAAAAAGTTTCTTAATTAATTGGTTCGAATTTCAAGTGCGTTCCATTTTTTGCAATTTTTACAATGATCTCAAATATTTAAATAACTTTTTAGAAGATAATATATTAAATGTATCAGTCAGAATTCAAATTATTATAGCTTTTATCAAAGAATAAAATAAAAGATGGATATATACTTCTTCAAACATATTTGTTAAGAATAGGTTGGACATCTTTAGACGCCATTTTCTCAAAATGAATCCGTGTGGCTTGACACAGTATTGCTTATCAGCGTCCATATATGCTTTTTTATTTTATTATCATAAAAATACAGTTTTACAATTGAGATAAGGCATGTTACTTATACAAGCTTTTTAACTTATCCAATCTTGTTAATTTTAATCAAAACGAGCTGTATAATTTATGACTTCCTTTCTATTTCATATTATGCTCTTTACATTTTGAATTATAATCAATTTATGATTTTTGAAACTAATATTTAGTACGTGAAATATGTATGTTAGTTAATTTTTATTTTATTTTTTTTTAATATATAGTGCAATTTGTTTTTTAATTTCAACCTTTAATTTTATTGCAAACGCCATTTTGTTAGAGTCCACGATTAACGTAAAAATTTTTTTTCTCTATTCTTGATTTTTTTTTATACAAAAATAATAAAGTATGCATTTTATTTTTATAGTAATTATTTCATATATCACTCATTCAATGTTTTTTATTATATACAGTATTTATAGAGGTCAGTAACCGTATTTTTTAGTATAGTACGTTTATTAAAGTTAACGTTTTAAATTGAAATCCTTTTTAAAGATTTAATCAACAATAAATAGTTTCATGTTTTATAATTATAACGAATCTACTCTGTCATCCGGTGCGACAAGCCGAGCGTAATTAAATAGTAAATTGACAAAACGCTTAATCGTTAACACCGTCATGTTCGATTAAATTTCTAATCACAAACGTTATTGATATAATTTTTCATTATATTATAGCATTAGAGAGAAATGATTTAACATAATTGAGTTTGCTAGGGAATTATAAGAATAATTTCAAATGGTAGTTTATGGTTAATGGTTTATGCACTAACGGCTTTGTTTATTACAATTTTATACCCTTAAAATGGCGTTTTTATAAGTAGAGTAAAATTAAAATAATACTGTTACAACATTAATTAAGAATTCTAAGTCGAGGACATTGGTAAGTTTACATTAATAACTTCTATCTACGTTTCCCGAGTGTTAATAAAAAGTAATGTTATTCTGGTGTACAATCGATATAACTGTTTCATCAAAATCTATAACTATTTAAGATATAAATAATATAGCAAAAACCATCCGTCTATTCTCACAACATAATGTATATCTTAATGATATAGTAGAGGTTCAATTCGCGAAGTCTCCGCCACTCTTAATTGTATAATTATTTTTGCGTCAGGTAGCCAATTTATTGAGAAAGGATTTATGCTTTATATCACGTGATCTTTAGGAGCATAAAAGTACCTATACAAAGAATTCGGAGATATTGATGAACATATTTTGATAATGCGTCATGTATTTAACAATATTCAAAAAAATTCAAGTCATCTAAACTAATTAGGTACGGAAAAAGTTTCTTAATTTAATGTTTCGAATATTGAAGTGGGATCAATATTTTGTATTATGCAATAATCTAATATATTTGAAAAACTTATCATTACATAAAATTTTTTATTATACCAATCCTAATTCGTTAAAAATTTTATCCAAATAGAAAAGAGAACATTTGTATACACGTATTTAAACTAACTTGTTAAAAATAGCTTTGACATTTTTAAGCGCCATTTTCTCAAAATGAAGTCCATGTGGCTTGACATAGTATTACTTCATAGCGTCCAGTTCGATACCTCCCACGTAAGTTGTTGTAACCCCAAAATTACAATTTTACAGTAGAGCACTTTTAATCCGTTTTAGTTTGAAAGTATCTTTCTTAAAAAAAAAAGGTTTTTTGGTATTTTTTCACTTTGAATGCATTAAGCAATGCAAATTCGTGTAGTATTCAGTAAAAACGCTAACGGCATTTTTGTGGCTTACAATAACTTACGTGGGAGGTATCGAATTATAACACAAATAGAGAATACAACGTCATAATATCCTTTTAAATTGAGAGAGAGAGAGTAAGTGATTATGAAAGAAGTGGCGTGGAAAATGTGGTTCTTAGAAAGAGTAAACAATATGTCATTATAAAATAAATAAAGCCGCCGTGGATTGTGATAATAGATATTGTCGGTCACGATGACTTGTGTATCGGACGAGGTTTCACTGCCTCATGATTCGGCACCCGATAAAGAAAGTGAGTTGGGTCTCTCTACACTTATTCGTTTTTAAATCGGATTAAAACAATACAAAAAAGTTGCCTTATAGTATTTTATAATAATATAAAGACATACACTTGTTGTAAGTTTTTAGGATTTTATCTTTGGAATTACTGAGCCGATTTAAAAGTGTCTTTTATAAATTAAAAGCTATGCTATTTCTGGGTACAATATGCTGTTGTTTTATTGTGATAAAAAAGTCTTCTCCAGTAGGGGAAACCGCATATTTAAGCCGAATTAAATGTTTTTGATATACTTGATATGTATTTCTAAAGCAAAGTATTAGAAATAGTTTTCAGTATTACTAATATTATTAGTATATATATTTATGTATATATGTCTATTTATATATGTATTAGTGTATATATAAGACACCACCTACCTTTCCGCTGCACAATTTCCCCAAATCAAAGGTTGTCTGGCAGAAATCGCTACTTAGCGATAAGACCGCCTTTTTGTACATTTTAATTTATTATTTTGTTCCGTGTAATATTTACTGTTTGTGGTGTACAATAAAGTATATTCTATCTATCTATCTATCTATCTATTCTATCTATATAGTAAGTAATATTCTTCCGGATCAGTGCGAATAAGTTGAGATAGACTCTTTCAATATATCTATTAAGCTTCTGTGACTAACAGTGAAACGTAATCAATTCTCTGTGTGCATGAGTGCTTTAGTTGAATTTAAAAAAATCCTGTGTATAATGATACAAAACTTTTACTAAAATTAATATTAAATTTGTGTCTAGACGCAGTATAAATTTCTTAAGTTATAATCGTCTTATACCGGTCGATCTTTATTCTGGTTCTACGTATAATTTGATTTCATTATAAATTAAATCGGTTTGGAGTTTTAAGGGGTCCGGACCCCCTTAGTATACAACTGACTTATACAAATGTGTATATTAGTACATTGAACGAATGGCAATGGTTTATATAGTTTCTAAATAACTGAGATTAGCTTTAAGAATCATATCAGCTTACCGCGTAGTCGCCGGATAAAAACTAGTTTATATTTGTACATTTTAGAATTTCAACACCCCCTTGGACCCTTCCCTTGGAGGAACCCCTTCCACATAAAACTTATAGTTATGCCCGTATCTGCCGAAGTTCACTTACAAAGCAACCAAAATTCCACAAAACTGTTAGCTCCGTAGTATCTGCCGTTCTCCTTCCATCAGTTCCTGCGACTTTATCGAGCTATAGCTAAGGATTACTTACGAGCTGGCGCAGCACGCGCTCGTCCCAACACTGTTCGATGTCGAACTCTTCAACGTGGCGGTTGGTCACTTTCCCGCCGCTGCTTTGCACTGTTTCCTGGGACAAAAGACAATCATTATTAATAATATTATTAAAACGATAGTTTGAGATGTAGATTTCTTGATTTTTATATAAATTTCATGACATTTTACGACTTACAACAATTAGGGAGGTCCTCATTTCGACCTGTATTTATTTTTAATGTTTGTGACATCAGAACATCATCATTTCTTAACCAATTATGAAGACTCTTTTTTGAAAGGGTATACTTCTAGTTTAGTCTCATTAAATTGCAATTTAGATAAAATCGTTTTAGCAGTTTGGTTTCCAAATCGAAATATTTAAATAAATCTTAATTTTAAAATCGAATAATATCGGAAATAATATACTTTTATTTATGAACATTTTAATTCAGCCAATGGAACATCAAAGTTTATTGCAGTTTCAGAATCTCTATCAACTTGTTGAGTAATTCAAAAGGTCAAACATATTTATAATGTGTTACACCAGCTCTGTGACAGACAAACGACATCTGACGTGGTTTAATATTAGCGTGGAGTGGAAAAACTTAGCGTAGTGTAGGAGACCTTGTCACAGTGAGGCCGCCCTTGAGAGTGACAGCTCTATTTAAAAAAGCCATTTCTTTTTCGATGAATCACAGATTATTAATGAGTTTTTAACAAGTTGACAGATTGTTCTGAGGTTAATAAATTAGAGTTTTAAGTAAACATTAAGTTAAGTGGTTGCTGATTGTAATACATGATTTTGAAGGAAGTAATAACTTAAATTTTTATACGTATTGAGACTTAAATGATCTCATTGATATAAAAGTATTTTAAACGGATTTAAATCGCGTTTAAAATAGTTTTAGTTCAATGAGTAATATTCGCGAAAATTTAAGAAAACTTAAGTAATCTTTTGCAGTATTAAATTATTCTTCTTTCAGTTTATACGATGTAAATCTGTCTCGTCCCTCTGACTTTAGGAGAAACTCTCTTAAAAGTTTTTGGAAAACTTTCGTATTGTTTTCATAATTGAAAAGTAGTTAAGATGAAGATTGTATTCATTTGGTAGAAGAATTTCTGGCGAAGTCGAAGATGAAATTGTAGAAAATGTCAAAAATACAAAGTCACGGAATAAAATCATAGTATTCATTAAAAAAAAAACAACTAACTAAAAATAAACGTATCAGCCGCTGTTACAAAACAATTGCGCAAACAGTAACGTTTCAAATGCAGATTAATACAGAAATTATGTCAGCTGGCGTTTCAAATGTTCGACTACATTCTTTTTAAGAGCCGCGTGGGAGTCCATCTTCATAACAAGCCGTAAATACGTCCCCACTCGGATCCAGACCTTGAGACCGGGAATATACACTACGATATCGTAGTTGTAAACTTTTACGATCAATGCGAATTAATTCATCGAAAATAAAAATTATACAGCCCTGGCTTCCGGTGGGTTTTTGGTGAGATCATTTATAATATCGTTTTAAATTCGTTTCCTCTTGAACTTGAAAGTTAAAATCGATATTTTGGTATATTAACGTATGTTTTAATGACTTCGTAAACGGTAAAATTGGACGCTGATAAGCAATACTATGCCAAGCCACACTGACGTCATTTTGAGAAAATGGCGTCTGAAGATGTCAAACATATTCTTAACAAATTTGTTTGACGACGTACATATGTATATATCCATCTTCTCTTTTCTTTTTGATAAAAGGTATAATGAATTAAAAGTAGATGGTATAAAGAAAAGTTTTATCTAATAAAAAGTTAAATATATTAGATCCTTGTATATTAGAAAATATTGACCACACTTCAATATTCGAAACATAAATAAATTAAGAAACTTTTTTTCGTGCTTATTTAGTTTAGATGATATGATTTTTTTTTTGAATAACGTTAAATTCATAACGCATTATAAGAAAACATCAATATCTCCGAATTTTAAGTTTTGTTGGTTGACACATTATTGTTTATCAGCATCCATATGCTCGTAGTAATAAAAGAAAATTTAACATTATTTTTAATAAGGGAGAATGTTTTAACTGAATCTCGTCAATAAAATAAAGAAAGAGAAAACTTCATGGACCGTCCACAAAGATCCTGCTGAACGTAAACCATTTAGCTTATATCAGGAGCAACTAAGATCAACTCGAACGCTAGTTTATCGTTAAACTTGAACTGTCATACTACAAAAGACGCATTAAAACCATGTTGAACACGCGTCTAGCTAAACAGTGTTTAAAAATTAGACATTGCTATAAATATTATCTAAATTGCTTAACAGCGAATGAACTCATAAAAAAACTTATTGATAAAATGTTAGGTATAAGTTACAATTGACAGCTAAAATAGGTTTTCAACCTCTATTAAACTCACTTAAACGTATATTAACCTATATCTAAAGCATGTTTAACTCAAAACTGTCTTTAGACGCGGGTTTGTGGTATGAATTTTTAAAAAAACATGCGTTTAACGTCTGTTTAAATCTTTTGTAGTAAGGCAGGAAATGTTTAAACTGAAACTAGACTAAAAACTTAAAAGTAGAAACGTCAGTGACAACTTACATTTTCAAAATAAAATAATAATGCGGCATAGTAAATGTATAGTTGTATGTGTTTAAAGTATCAGATTGTATCTGAATATTCAGGTAAATATATGATAAGTAGAAATATTTTCTTCATATGGAGTTGATAATTTAATAATCAATTCAAGTTTAATAAGATTAATATAATTGAAAATTAAAGATTATAAAATTTTAAAACTTACAAAATAATGATAACATTTGCGCTATCATTTCAAGTCCATTACCAATAATGTTGCCTTTAATTTTGCAATTAATATGAATGCCAACATATTCAGTTCACAGTAATAACGAAATTGTCATTAACCGAGCACGTCCATAAAATTAACCACAACAGTTATCTGACATTTCGTTCCCATTTCGATCAGACGTTTTTTTGCATTCCCAAATGTATATGTACAAAGGTATGAGTCATCGGTGCATAGTTTGCATTCGCGAAGGGCGATCTTCCAATTCTGTCCAAGATATTTCTTAGTTGTGTAACAAAAACAAAACCTGCATCTCCTGTTTGGACTTATGGGCTTGCCTCTAATACCGTGAACCTTTTTTCGTCTGGCCTTTTTGACGAACATTAAACGACTTTATAATTTTATTGTTTTACATTAACATTCATTAATTATTATAAGTAAAAATATATGTTGTTTTTTCTACTATTTCGTTGTCATAATACAATTGATAATTGCTGGAGTGATATTAATCTTTGGGGTCATAATAATTAGCGCGGCTTGGCTCGTCAGTTTTATTTAATTGTTGTCTTGTTACCATGTTCTTTTTGAAATCGCATGTCCATAGTAGTGTGGTATAGTCAGAGGGCCTAATTCCGTCTATGGATGTTACGGAGCTTCGACTCCGGTTCCGTTAAGTCGGAATTTCCGATTATTATTACACCTTCGGTTCTGACTGCGGCTCCGAGACTTTAATATCGAAGGGTTTAATCGGAGGTCGAAGCATGTGTCGATTGTTATGAACAGTTTCATACATGTCGTGCGAGGATTTGATATTTATACAATAAAATGTAAGGACTGTATACTATAGATGACAAATATTAAAATTGTTACTATAATGTAGCGAGTAGACGATTGAACGCGAAATGGAATTAGGACCCTTGCCTATATATCAAAGTGATTTCTTCTGTCCTTAAGGATTTTGCGAATTGATTATATTTGGCAAAACATAGATGCTTTAAACTGGTCAAGGCTGGAGGGAGTAAAGTAAGGGTTTCGGTTTTAGAGAATATAAGATGATATTACACAAGCAATGGCAATAATACTGATCAGACTTGTATGAGTAATTGAGCTAAGCTCACCTGAGCGGTATCAACAAGCGGAAATAGAAAAATATACACGATTCCTCTTAGAAGATCAGTGGGCCACATTTTTGGCAGGTCACCGGGCGCGCCATCGACCAGCCCGGCTAAAATAGCCTCGTACAATGCGCCCGAACACTAACATTAGATGTTAGATCATTAGCTGCGATGTTACTACGAGATAGCTGAGTCAATTATATGAGAAAAACGATCGATTAGGATCTGGTCTTCCTATCTTATAAAGATGCTCAAGAAATAGTTTAATAAATATAAGGATTAACTGGTAAATATTGATGCGGGAATGTTCATCTCGTTAGTGACTTGATTAAAATGCACCATTTTATGGAATTGTTTTACATTTTAAATTATGTATTCAAGGTTTACACTAAAAATATTAATCTAGCCGATAAGATGGCGGTGACAAAGTTAATAAAACAGATAAACTAAATAGAGCTTAATATCTTTGCTTCATGTTCGCTTTACAATATATTTGGTAAAAAGCAACTGCCTTACTACAAAAGATTTAAACTGACGTTAAACGCGCGTTTAAAAAAATCCATACTACAAATC
Source organism: Hypolimnas misippus (assembly GCA_037950945.1). Lineage (NCBI taxonomy): Eukaryota > Metazoa > Arthropoda > Insecta > Lepidoptera > Nymphalidae > Hypolimnas > Hypolimnas misippus. The sequence goes on along the minus strand of JBBEEQ010000006.1, from coordinate 438,950 downwards.
CGCGTCTAAGCACAGTTTTGAGTTAAACCTGCTTTAGATATAGATTAACATACGCGTAAGTGAGTTTAATAGATGTTTAAAACCTATTTCAGCTGTCAAATGTAACGTATAACATTTAATCAATAAGTTTTTTTTATGAGTTTATTCGCTGCTAAGCAATTTATATAATATTTCAAGCAATGTTTAATTTTTAAACACTGTTTAGCTAGACACGTATTCAACATGGTTTTAATGCGTCTTTTGTAGTATGACAGCAAATATTTAGAAATTAAAAAGAAATTTAAACAAACCAACTATAAAATGGCACTTAAAACAACAGCTCGTAAAGAGACACTTGCGTTCTTCCAGCATTTCATTACTTGTTTACTTGCTGCTCGCTTTTCTTAGTTCTACGAACAACTGACCAACTTTACGTAGAAACAACTTAGAAACGTTATACACTGTTAAACTGCAAAATATATTTTGTAAACAAAACTGTTTAATGGACTTTCATAACTAAAGTGTTATTGAATACGCTGTAGTAACGTATTGATCGAATTTTTTGGTATATTTAGTGAATATGTAAAAAGTATCAAAGAAATTTTTACGATGTTTTAATTGATATAGAGAAAGACATTTAGATTATAAAACTGTTTCATTTAAAATCCGCACCTAGAAACAAACATCGCCTATTAATTATCAACAGAGAACAGTTGCCAACATTATTTTAGTTTATACAGAAGATCTGTTAGTTAATATTTACGCAATAGTTCTCTTAAGTAATAATGAAGATGCTATTGGTTGATCCTATTGTTTTAGTTGAATGAGGTGGCTAGGAAGAGCTTCAATTAGGTGACAGCAGGTGGACTAGAAACAAAGGGCGGTAGACCAGCTTGGCGCTAAGCCAGGTGGGTCGTCCGAATTAATAACATTACTACGCATTATAACGAAATTATATTACGATTACATTCATTTACATCGTAGTGGAAACCAGAAGAATTTGTTATGAATAGATATAATTAAAATGTAATCACATTTTTGGAATTCTGCACGTAGAAAATCAAAATATGTTTTTCGTATATTGTTTACTAATTTATAAGTGAAATATTTAAATCAACTATTTAAATCTAGCTCAGACGGATTTATAAAATACTCAGAACAACCGGTTCAACCATTTTAGACTTCAAGCTTTTTAATGCTAATTACATGACTTCCCATGCTTTTCATTTATTTTCTTTGCTAAATGCCTTTATTCAAATTCTTATTTTCTAATAATGACACTAAGGAAAAAGTACATAGTTAGTTGTTTGGTTTCGGAGAAATTTTAAACATGTACAATTACCAATTCTTGGCAAACTCGAGCATAGCTTCCAAGGAATTTAACTGGACCCGTGTATACAATTTTCCAATATTTTTCTTTTTCTGTCTTAATGATATGTGTAATTTATGCTTTCTGCATTTCCTGGAGTTAATCACAATGCTCGGTAAATCATCTCGGTAGTTGGTAACGGTTGCGCACGCGCACGCGATGCCATTAGCACGCGCAGATCATAACACGCATTGTAACGGGAGCGTTGCAGTTTCTTTTAAAAATGTCAAGCGTGAACGTTCCGAACGGCAATATCTTTATTTTAACGCCATCATAGAGAAATACAGGTTACGAGATGAATAGTACTCAATTAATATCTATATTTATTTAAGATAATTTGTAGATTCAGAATGTAAAAAAATTTTATGTTATGCTATATATTTCCTAATTTTTAAGAGAAGAAATTTTTTATATAGTATATTTCTAGGGTTGTCTTCCATTATCAGCAAGAGTTGAAAAATTTAACGTTTACATTGACGACAGCCAATCGTTTGTGTAGTAATAATTAGTAGAAAATACCACATTTCAAGAATAACCATTTTTATTCAGTCGATATGAAGTCGTTTAACTAATTTTTTATGAAAATATTCTATTACGAAAAGTTCCTGTATACGAGCGGCAAATAGAAAAGATCTTTGAACTAAGTGGAGAAATTAGACGATGTAATAAGCAAACAAATAATAAAACACGATATCAACAAAGACAATCAACCATCTTTGTTTAAGTAGTTTTCACTGGTTTCGGCCCTTTGTACAGTCGAGAAAGCTGAGCTAATTGCTGAGTCAACATTGAATAGTTCAGTAAAAGCATACTAAAGTACCTTGTACTTCGTCATACTAAAATATATTCTCCAAATATTATTAAAATATTGTTGTATATATTAGTCGAAGCAATATAATTGGGAAAAGGATTTGAATCACTATTACAGCCAGGGTTGTCTGAAGCGGCAGAGAGACGATCTATTGAACTGATTCGGGCAGTTAAGTCCATTTTTAGCTTTCGAGAGTTGTTTACTTTTTCTGTTTTCCCTAATGTGTTTATTTCGGGACTTTATGATTTATATAAAAATAGAAATGTTTTTTTTTGTTTTGAACAACTTCAAAATAAAAAGAAACGGGTAATTAGTATCCTAATTCAGATTTGGGTTAATTAAGGAATTTTGGTCATCTTAAAATGTATTTAGGTCACCTACTTAAATATTTACATTGAAACATTAATCATCGACAGAAGAAAAACAAAAAGTATCACATATGTAATCTTTGTTTTAATTTACACAAAGCAAAGAGAAAAGCCAACCTTGGCCTTTTCGAGGAAAGTCAGGATTTCCATATCGGGAGAGGAGGAAGACGTAGAGGTCGTTAGCTCGCTGCGCACGCGTCGCTTGGCACGCGATCAAATAGCCCGCACTGAGAGTTAGGGATTACACGCTGTTGTACCATTTGCGGATATTATTGATAGATTACCAACATATCGTAGATATGAAACGTGGGCAAAGGTACCTTTATAAGTTTAGAAGCCTAATTAACGTGGCTGCTTTTTTGATTGACAGATTAACTAAAAAGATTGAAAAGAAAAAAAATTGTACTTTCCAAAGTAGATTATTGAATTATGGAAGATTTTAGATGAGTATAACCAGTCAATATGGTAGGTCCACGTGGAACTGACATGACGAATTTGTAAATTGACGATTCGAGCTTTTTAAAGTCTATTCGAATAAAGTATATTTTGAGTTTTTAAATAATAATCAAATTCATCTTATTTTGAATAAGGAAATGTATACAGTTGAAGTAAAATATCGTCAAAAAGCATGGAGAATCATATTTTTCGTGATATATTAGTTACCTATTTCATAATTTCGCATTTGAGAAATATGTAGTCTTTTTTATGCATTTTTTAATGTTTGCTTGTCAGTAATATTCATATGGCTTTTAGAAAACTTTTATTTATCTATAACTTCAATTTATTGGGTAATAAGAACTAGATCATGTCCGTCCGAGTACACCTAGATATATAGTATTCCTTGTGGTGCCGCAGTATTCGCAGAGCTGACGTCACGAACGTATTTCTGGCTCTCCGAGGAACAAAAGCAGAACATGATTTGCTGTTTCGTATTGCGTCACAACTTCAAACGTCGGAGAATTAAAAACTTTTGGTAACAAAAAATCTGATACGAATACTAGTCTGAGTTTCTTGTTATATCAATAAAACAGAGAGACACAAAAGTTTATTTAAATACTATATACATACAAATATACTATTTTCTACGGTCACTAGTTTTTTACGCGAGAAATATCTGTGTCGCTGGAAATTTTGTTATCAGTTTTAAGCTTGTAACATCTTAATAAGGTTCCATTGTTGATGAATTTTTGCAACGTATTCCATCCTTTTGCTCTACCATAGATCACAAAACATCTTAGAATTTCTTTCGTCGTATTCTCATGTCTTTTAAAACATAAACTCACCTCTATAAAACGGCAATGATGTTCCAGTTTGTACCAGAAATTTAATCCATTACTTCACGTCGATTAAATAAACAAATAGTTTCATAATTTGTACATACAGGTATTGAAATATTTGACCCAGTTTAAGTTAAATTTAGACCAATATTGGAGTATAATTAGATGAGTGAACGCACTGTTTACGTTATTGACTCGTAACGTCGAGCTGACCACTTTGAACAATACTTGAGATGATGGACGCAGTGGAGCTGATTTATAAGCTTACTTATAATTGAATTTTAGCAATAAAGGATTAATACGTATTGTGAGTTATAGGCCTTAAATGTCCAGATGATATGTTCGTAACGGGGGTACGTTTTAGGGCAGTCTTGCTTCCTGATTTTATGTAGTCAAAGTTTAAAAATATAAGGCATTGTTTCTAATTGAAGGCAAAAGCATATGTATAGTTATAGATACTGTTTGTGTTTTTATATTGTTTGTTGTGTTGTGATATTTGATAATTTTACGAATTAGAACAAAAAGTTCGATATAAATCTTAAAAATTGTTCTTCGGAAACTTACAATATTCTCATTCAAAATAATTGGAAGAAATTCTAGTGTTAGAACTGTATAAAACAAGCCTAAAAAAGAAATAAATATTGCGGCGGCATGAAAACGCACAGGAAACTAAACGCTCTAGTAAAAATCGTGCCGATATTAAAGTTAAGTTATTGAACCACAAGAAAATCTATGTCCGAAGGGTGTACAGAGTCGTCGGCGCCAATTAGTCTAGCAATAAACTTGAAACGTTTATTTGTCGAATAAACAAAGTGAGTGCGTTTAGACTTTAGCGTCGCAGGGAATATAAATAATTCTTGACGTCAACTGCGACACGTGTCTCCCTTGCTTGAGTTGCTTCCACTTTATTTGCAGTGTTGGGCAAACGAAACTTGTCAACAATACCAGATAAAAAGACAAAGAACGTGACATTTGAACAACAAGTCACTAACACAAGAAACGATTCTTGAGAGAGTTGCGTCTTTGTCTGTTTATTATTTGTTAATGTTTATAAACATTGTCACTAGGAGCATAAAGCCAAGTGTAGCGAAAGTGGTTAAGCACTATGTGTAAAATACATTGTGAATAAAAACATATGAAGTGATCTCATTTAAAATGACCAATAGTATAATAGTATAATTCTTTTACATAACCATTTAATTGTGTATGATTCCAATTTTTTTTAAAACGAATATCATTAAATCAAAATTAAAAAATACTTTATTCAAGTAGTTGCTCTTACGAGCACTTTTGAATCGTCATACATGAAAATAATAAAAAAAAAAAAACATAAATAATGATGCTACCACCGGTTCGGAACGCAGATTCTACCGAGAAGAACCGGCAAGAAACTTGATAGTTCTCTTTTAAAATATTGTAAATACAGCAATAATTATTTATCCTGTACGAAATTCAGCATATACTAAGCCCACGCATCTTTATCGTCAACGTAATCTTGTATAGAGTAATATGCTTTAGCTATTAGCGACTTTTTAACATATGATTTAAATCTATTCATTGAAAACTGCAAACATTTCTAGGGGATTTTATTATAAAAACGAATACCTTGCTTTAGAAAGGAAACATTATCAAACATTATTAAAAGCTATTGTCAAAAAATAACATGCAGCTAGAAACTTCAGTGGATTCATGTATGATTACAGGACATTATGATTCTTGATTCGCTACCAGCAAATCAAACATTATGTCATATTCGATATTATCATAACTATACATCCATTAGCTTTGACATTGTCAACGCTTCGCTACACTGAGCAAGGTTGCTTTGTAAATTACACCGTGCAAGTTCAGTGATTATATTTTCAATGTAAATAAGAAATACCTATTGTATAATGATAATTGGATGCCGATAACCAATAATGTGTCAACCCACAAAAAGTGAAATTTGGAGATATTGATGTATTTTGATACTGTATCATCTATTTATACAATAAACTCAAATATTTGAAAAAGTTTTTAGTAGATGATATATTAAATAAATCAATTTACTTTGATTAATTATACCTTTTATTAAAAAAGAAAAGAAAAAAGGATATATACTTCTTCAAACAAATTTATTAAGAATAGGTTTGACATCTTAAGACGCCATTTTCTCAAAATGAAGTCCGTGTGGCTTGACACAGTATTGCTTATCAACGTCCAATTAAAGTTGATCATTTTCTCTATGACTATGTTAATATTTAAGGACATTTTAGCTTTTGCTTTTACACGAAGTTACGCTAATATTTCGATGATTTAATAACAAAACCTATCAGTGTTATTACTATCTACTAAATTACTTAACCCAAGATTTATAATTATATTATTATATAATATCAAGAGCAATTTAGATCAAGATTATTTAAGATAGTTCGATTTTTATGGTGAGTGTTTGCGCAAAAAATAATACTTCAGAACGGCGATGTTGATTTGTCCTCTTAATATAATCAATTTATCTGAAAGTCCTAGTGAATTTCAAATACTACATTATTTCTTGATTTTACTTGTATCAACTAACGTTTCGCATATCTAAACCTTTTTAGAAATTTTAGTTAAGAAAAGTTTATATCATTAAAAAAAATAAAATAGTAGCAGTGTTATTTTTTTTGTTTTAAAACTAAATCCAATTTTAAAAGTTGAATGGCTTTCAGTTGTGCCAAGAGAGCGTAGATAATTTCGTCAATGTCACATAGAAAAGTATGAAATTAACGAGGATTCTTTCAAATTTTCTAATGTCAAATTTGACATTGCATCTGTCATCGCGGTCACGGCTCGCGAGGCTGCTTGCGACATCGGAAACTAATAAGACGGGCTGTCACAAGAGTTTAAAAAAATAGTTCCCAAACTTGAATAGATTACGAGACTTAGAAATGCTTTCCGCTCTGAAAACTTTGTCGTAATTATGCCATTGTAAGTTTGCGAATGATAATGACGAGTTCGAAAATGTGTTTTTAAATATAATAGTTTATCTGTAACGGCTTTTTTAACTCGCATACTTGCCTAAACAATTTATTTAGTAAGAAAACTTTTATTTTAATTACTTTTATTAGTAGATTAAATCTTTAAAATAATTAGCTATATTATAGTGTTATTATAAGAATCAAATATTAATAATATTATTTACTAGAAAGGTTTAAAAATTATGACGGATTTAAGTTAAAAAAAAATATTAACTTAATTTTAATTAATTAATTTTGATTAAATATTCTTTATAAACTTACCTAATAGAAGAGCAGTTATAAAACGCAATCCCGAAAATTACGTTTGTCACTTCGCGTCAAAAAATAATAACGCTTTATTTGATAATCTGTGACCGGTGAGCACTGTCAATTTATTAATTAACCAATGACTATGGTTATGTTTGTTTAAAGTTTTAATTGTCACATGGGTGTAGATGGCACCGTCCAGAGCGGGCGCTGGGATCGGACTGCGCGTGCGGCGTTTCCTGACGTCACCACACCAAATATAGCGACTGAAACGATCTGAACGAATTTCCTTCTAAACGACAAGCTTTTCCCGATCAACAGAGTTCACTATTGCGTATACGACCGCCCGTCTTATATCGTGTCGGCCGACGAAAAGGAGATGCGGTGTTATTTTTGCCGGCGGTTTTCTCGTTTTACGCGCGTGTCTTAAAACGGCAAGGCGGCTGCGCGGGCGCATCTATCGGAAGCTTTTGTTTACTAGCCACGAGTCAATAGTAGTGAGTGTTTTCAATGATAAATTGCGCCATATTTGTGTCACGTTTTTACGATCACACGCCGCTGGACACATGATCGATACTGCGAATATGGTGAAATCTATATAGCTTTCGGAGCGCGAAAAGAATGCTGATAAGAAATGATTTAATCTTGATTTTTAATGCCTTTTAGAGAATTATAATGTTTAATTGTATGTGCATTCGTGTTGAGTACTATTTTAAAAGTTTTGTTTAGTTTAGGTCTTGATAGCTATTACGTTTTTCAATATATGTACATCAGTGTGAGCTTACGTTGTTTCGGTTTAATGATATTATTTATTTCTTAAAGAGTTTCTACTAATTTTTGTAGAGTGGAGAAGTGGGTGAGGCTAGAATTTCAGTGGGGGTAGTGGATATTAAGGTGGTGCGACGTATTTTCTTATTGATTGCTATCTTTAGTTTTTATATAAATATTTTTGAGTTTTCTTGTCATGATCACTCATACACATTAACTCAAGTTTACGTAAAATTAATAAATAAATAATGACGGATGTATTTCTCTTAGATTGAAACTAATTTTATTTTTGTAAAAAATCAACTCATAGCCTTGTAGAAATTCGCATTTTCACATCATCTAGGAAGTAATTTGGGCTTATTTTTAGGAATGAACTTGAAACTAATCGCGCTCGAACATTTTAATAAGAATTGATAGAAAGTAACGCTGAAGATTTATGAATTTCAGTTCGATCACATGAAAAATAATTTGGTTGATTATTTTGATAATAAAACAAGAATGGGTTTGTTTGGCATCAATTTGACAGTTTCTTTTACGATGCTTAATTAGATGTAGTAACCGTAAAAATTATATTAATAACTATTTTGATTACTTTCAGTGTAACTTCGCGAGGCTCATATTTTGGTTCTAAGATTTTTTTTTCATATATTTCAGCTTAAAAAGAAATGAGCCTTGAAGAGGAATAATAAGTAACACAATAAATGGTTTTCTCTTAAAGACAATTCTATATTTGGATGCTGTTAAACAATAATGTGTCAAACCACAAAAACTCAAATTTGGAGATATTGATGTATTCTAATGGTGCGTTACATAAACGTAACATTATTCAAAAAATGTTCAAGTCATCTTAACTAAATATATACGGAAAATTGTTTCGAATGCAGTGTGCTTCATATTTTGCTATATACAATAATCTCATATATTTTAAAAACTTATTACAAGATAAAACCCTTAACTAGCCAATCTGCCTTTAATCAAAATAGAACATTAAAGGGGAATACATATTCATTCAAAGAGATTTATTACGAATAGGTTTGACATCTTAAGACGCCATTTTCTCAAAATGAAGTCCTTGTGGCTTGACACAGTATGGCTTATCAGCGTCCATTTACTCTATAGCTATACAAGTCTCTACAAGGACGTCATGTGGTTTAGTATTTTGTATTTAAATATTGAGTTAATGTTAGTGTTTGGTTTCAAGTTGCTTAACGTATATCGATGTCAAATTCTGACGCTGAGAATGACTTGACAGAAAAGTTGGCAGAGCGTGTGTTTACGGAAGACCGCGTGTATGTAAATGGTCAGAAATATATTTTTTGGGTGTCAGCCAATCCTGAGTGCATTTCTGATTAAAGGGTCATCAGACGGAGGCAGGTGATTTGTAATCTATCAGATATTGATTAAGTGGGTTTATCGATGGATGTGTCAGCACGTAATTGGCACACATGGGTAGCGGATCTTGATGGGAGAGAATTATTAATATTTTTTTTAAATAGGGAATTTACATTCTCTTTTTGAACATCAAGTAAAAGCATCTACCACGGTTTCGGAAAAGATAAACCTCAGACCTGAGAAGAAACCGCAAAAGCAACTCGGCGGTAATTTTTGTCCTTTGTTGAACTTTTTGTTTTAGTCATTAACCTGAATATTTGGACTACATGTTAAAAGCTAACATTTTAATTTTATTGCATGATAAGATGCACCGATTAAAAAAAAACAAATATAAATTCCTAATTTTTAAATCGAAAAGAGAAAGAAATCGTATTTCCAAAAAACCGAAATTATTATCCAACATTTTATTTCAAATATATATATATATATATTATCACGTTTCACGTATATTATTAAATCAATGTTTCCTATTAACAAATGCTCGTTCACATAACTATGACATGTGCAACATTTTAATATTTAGACGGATAGAACATTTACACCGACTGGAAGATTCCGAACCCAGTAATTTATTTAGTGAAATTGTATAATGGGAATGGAGCCAAGTGCTGGTTACTGCGGGCTGTAATTTTAGTATGGACATTGACTTTTGTATTACGATTCGTAACGAACACATGTGAATATTTATAACTATTTATAAAACAAATGTATATGAAAATGTACGCTAATATTTCTTTATTTAATTAAAATAAAAATTTTATTATTATATTTGAGTATTAAATCGGTGATTACGTTTAATTTGTACGTGATTTTTATTGATTTGAATTCTTGTAATTTAATATTTTTATTTTATATCTAACATTACATACTGTATACATTTGTTATGTAAATGATATTATTCTAGCTTTTGTTGGTAAATAATATTTATGAACAAATAAATAAATAAATAAATCTGTAATGTATGTACATCTGCCGTGACACATGCTTAAGAACGTTTCTTTTAAGTAGAAATAATAAGTTATACGTTACTGTATTTACATTGTTATATTAAGATTACATTATTATAAGATAAAATGTTCGAATCGGTAGTAAACTCATGAATTTTATTTAATTTTTGTTTCTTTGTTGACGGTTCAAAAGTACTTGTAAAAGCTTACTTGAATAAAGCATATTTTGATTTTGAGTAATGGCCTCCGTAGATAAGGGGATTTTGACCCCCGACTTAAATCCCCGAACTATTTGTACATTTGAACGCGGAAATTTAATTCCTCGAATGCGGTATGCGACTCAGTTATAAACGATCGAATTATCCCTCGTTTGATCAAGCTTTAACCCTTAAATGCATGGTTTTTTATTGCCGCCTAAAAAAAATGTTTCCTTGTAGATATTTAAGTGTTTACCTAATAATAGTTGAGAATATATATTTTTATAAGAAATAACACTCGTGTATTAATGATTACAAAATTACGGAGACGCTTCTTATTACTCTAAACTTAGTTGACCGCCAAATAGAAATGTAAAAAAAATTGACTTGCCGCCGCAACTTGCATAATTTCTTTTTTGACACTCAATATATTTATTATCTATGGTCGTCAAAGTGCGTTCGGAACCACATACCACACGACTTCAATAAAATAACGTGAAACGTAGTAAGTATACATTTGGCAACAAGATGCATTTAAGGGTTAAGGGTACGAAATACAATCCACCATTTTGGCCAAAGCTGACATCTTATTATGAAATTTTTGTACGTCTAAAGACGATGTTAACTACTTTATATAACTACATTCGATGCAGTATCATAAGTTTGCTCAGCATGCTTGATATTTCGGAATAAACCCTAACTCATACAACAAAAGACGCATTAAAACCATGTTTAACACGTGTCTGGCTAAACAGTGTTTAAAATTAAACATTGCTTAAAATATTATCTAAATTGCTTAACTCATAAAAAACTTATTGATTAAATGTTAACGTTACATTTGACAGCTGAAATAAGTTTTAGACATCTATTAAACTCATTTACACGTATGTTAATTTATATCTACAGCATGTTTAACTCAAAACTGTGCTTAGACGCGGATTTGTAGTACGGATTTTTATAAACACGCGTTTAACGTCTGTTTAAGTCTTTTGTAGTAAGGCAGTAAACGTTTACTGACTAACGTTAGGTCAGTAATAACATGGCCACTTACTTGTTTAACGGAAACCTTGCCAGAGGGCTTCTCGGTGACGTAGCTCTGCATGCCCGCCATGAGCACGGTGGCGCCTAGGAATTTGTTCAGCAGGGCGCGCGCCTCCGTGTCCGCGCTGCTGTCGCCCTCCTCGATTACTGTATCAAAATAGAATTAGAAAGAAGAAAAGAAATATCCTTTATTGTATACCAAGGATATATATGGACGCTGATAAGCAATACTATGTCAAGCCACATGGAATTCATTATGAGAAAATTGCGTCTAAAGATGTTAAATACATTCTTAATAATCTGTTTGAAGAAGTATATATATTGATCTTTTCTTTTCTATTTTGATAAAAAGGTAGAGTGAATTAAAAACAGAATGGTACAATAAAACTTTTATCTTATAATAAGTTTTCAATTATATGAGATTATTGCATAAATTTCAAAATGTGGAACGCACCTGAATTTCGAAACATTAAATTAAGAAACTTTTTTTATACTTATTAAGTTTAGATGACTTGATTTTTTTAATGTTAATTAAATAGGTAATGAATTATCAAAATACATCAATATATCCAAATGTAACTTTTTGTGGGTTGACACATTATTACCTATCAGCTTTCATATATACTATAAGTACTATATACATACAATAACAACAAAAGGTACAAAGGCCTTATCGTTAACAGCGATCTCTACCAGGCAACCATATTTCGAAGGATATGTCCAAGGAAAAAAGGGGTCACTCATGGACGTATATAAGGATGGATTAGGGGGTTCGGACACCTCCCCCCCTTAATTTACGACTTACTTATGCTTAGTATATTGGACGAATGCTAATTGTTTATATAATTGTTAAATAACTGAGATTAGCGTTATGTCATCTTATTGCTTGATACCCGGATAACGACTAATTTATCTTTGTACATTTTGCACGTATTACCGGTTAAGATCTACGGGTATATGACTTGGTCAGCTGGACTTTTATATTGGTGATAACTTACAACAATGTAAGTATACTTACTCGAAAATTTACTAAACAATGGTACGCGTAACACAATGTAATAACCACTTATTGTCTGCCATATTAGGTTTTTAATGAAGTCAAATACGCCATTATGCTGTAACATACGTTAATCCAAACAGCTGGCTAGTCGTCGAACGTAATTACTATCAAAATATGATAACATTAAAGCAGTCTTGACGTCTTTGATATTTTGTTTAAAATTGGCATAAATTAAATCACTAAATAGCAATTTGTTTATAGAAACTATTATCCAAAATTAGCCTGCAAGCTTAACACGTAGACTCACATAAAATGCATTTTGATCATGTATATATGAGTTATGAACACTTCTCAATTTTGTTCGCTTACCAATATCAGCATTTTTCATCCTGGTGAGGATGTCCTGGACCCCGGTGACCTTAGTGGTGCTGTCGAGGAAGGATCGCTCTTGCCCGCGCGTGTGTGCTGAGCGTGTGGTGGTAGTGGTAGTGGTGCGGACGCCGTCACCAACTTGCTCCGTCCTGGTGGTAGTCACCGTCTCGTCGTCAGAGCCCAGGCTGTGTTCGCTGTCTGTACGCGTGAGACCTGGTAAAATTTGTTATATAAAACATGTTACTATTTATTGAAATATGTAATATTTGATTGATGTAATAGGAAATGATATAGGAAGAGACAGGGTGGTTAGCTTAAATACTCATATTATAAAGAGTTAAATTCTGTTTGTAAGTTTGTTTGTTTGTGAATTTGTATGTTGGTGGTACCTCTGGAACTACTGATCCGATTGGAAAAAATATTTTTGATTTGGACAACCCGTTTATTGACGAAGGTTAAATACCATATCACATCACGCTACGAACCATAGTAGCGAAGCAGTAACAGTAAACGTGAGTGAAGCCGCGAGGGGCTGCTAGTAGATATATAAGCCAGCCAAATATAGCACACTGAATATTTAGTATCACAGTTGGAAACACATTTAAACGGATATTATTGTTATGAAGATTTCGACAAGACCAAATCTTTATAGGTCGAAAAGTTGATACCCAATTTAATTTTCTTCCAATTTCATAAAATCAATGAAAAACATGACTTTTATGCTTCCTTTCATCGAGCAATTATAATGAAAAAGTATGGTCGAAAATGACTATAATATTTTACTTTTGAATGAACTAACCAGCGTGAGCTGAGGAGTCGCTGGAGACGCTATCCTTCATAGTGGCGGTGCGCAAGATGAGCCCCGCCTTTGGGTACACGTGGCGCTCCGATTTCGAAGTCTCGCCTTTGAATATTATCAATATTTATACTCTTTTAAACCATTAAATACCTTATAATCTATAATACATCTTTATAAACGGTTCTAATTTATATTTTAAATAGTTCTTCAAAATTATTATGCATATAAATATAACTATTTTTGTATTGAATCTGAAACTTTTGTACAATTGGAATAAAACAATCTGTCCATTCGAGGATCTGCGACTGTTGTTTAATCAAACGATCACAATTATCTAAAATTCGTTATAAAATTGGAGAAGAAATGAAACTGTGTTAGGAATATATCGTAAAAGTTTATATAGAGTATAATTTGTCTATAATAAAAGACTAAAATTATCAACTAATAATTAGATATGTTAATAATATTGTCAGTACTCCTTTTCCCTCTCTCTAGGATAGATTATTTTATTGCCCTCCTAAATTTATACGTATTAGAGTTGATCAAACAAGACCGCAGAGTCATAACACAAACAACTCAGTGAATTGTGAATCAGATAATTTAATCACGCAAATAATATTTATAAATTCACTTTTGTATTCCAATCATGAATCCGAAGACGGAAGCATGACTTTTACTTTCCTTAAGCGTTAACATTGCGTATTTTTTACACAAAATAAATATTTTACATGAAAATATTTAAATCATAATTGTTTAACGTCAATGTAATTGAAAAGTAAAAGACGCTCGTGTTGCTACAATATTTGTAACTAAGTTTATGCATTTTTACTCAAAAAGTAACAATTAAATCTAACTTCAGGTAATACTTGCAACAATAATCGAAATAATTATTTGCGTGGAAAAACAAATGTGCTGGTAACTGTTTAAAATAATTTGCACTTACTTGCGTTTTTAATAAACTTCTCAGTGAGCGATTTCACGGAATTCTGTCTGACTGTTTTCCGGTCTTCCATTCGCTTCTCTGTCTTCTCCGACTTCTCATTCCCCCGTCTCTCCATATCTACATTTCTTTCAACTTTCTCTTTCTGGATTTTATTGCTATATTTATTTACACTTCCCGTGGTTTCTCTCTTAACATCACTAACACTACGTTTCTCATTTGTATCTACAATTCGGTCTTTCCTGTCCTTATGGTCGAACCTGTCGTCATTGTCGATCTCTACGACTTTGTCGTTCTGCGTCAACTTCTGTTCTCTTCTGTCCAAACTGCCGCTGCCGCTAGTTATTCTACTCTCAATGACTTTGCGATCGCTATGCGTGAACTGGTCCAATGCTGCGCGTTCTTCTTTCTGTATTAATAACATAAACAACCAATATCAAATATAAATATATTTATATAAATACCTTTATAATATGTAATATTGTATTTGAAATTAACATTATTAGTTTAATAACTAGTGTAAAATCATTTATAGTGCATTAAAAAAGAAATATCCTGATAAGACACTTAACGCAATTTTATCATTAAGCCTAAAACTATTAATTTATAGCAGGCGCTTACGTTGTGAACTTCGCTTAAAGTTGTTCCAGTATCTCCGCCGAATTTTTTCGTAGTAGTAATAGCGGCTAAACCATGAAGTCTTGAAGGTTTTTCACCTTGAGCCTGAAGTAACTTCTCCAAGTCTTCGGGTTCCGTGGAATATGCAGTGACGGAGACTGTGCCTTCCGGTTCGCCGCCGTTCCGCGAGTGGAACTCTTGACGAATGACAGTACCTTTCACTGTCGAAACAGCAATGAAACAGTTAGTCATCCGTTTACACAAACAAGTATTGTTATCTATGCCGTACAGTAATAGTAAAAAGTGTCATACTGAAAATGTTCTTACCAAATTTTGTTATCAGATCAGTTACTGTTTTATGTGCATTTTTTCGAAACGAATTATATTCTTAAGGTGAGTTCATGATATATATTATTTATACAATTTGAAACATACATAATATGTTTTAAAAAAAACGTGTAAAGTAAAATAACTAAACAGGGCCTAATCAGCTGTATAAATATTTGCAGAGTGAATAAAATGTATGATGTCAACGATAAAATTATTTATTATTACTCATAGTTCATACATTATACATACCTTGATAGTTTGAAGTCCCATTTCTTAAAGCCTTGATACCAAACAGAGGTTTACCATCATTATCCAGAGGACCTGGACCATAGCTTGAAGTTATAACATCAGTTGGTTTTGATATAACTTTAGAAGGACTCACTTGTCGATATTTTGGTTTTTCGAGTTCAATTTTTTTAGTACTGTAAGTACGAGTCTCTGATGATATTTTCTTTAAGTTTCTGTTCGTTACCCATGATGGTTTTTCTTCTTGCTTGGGCTTTTGAGGAATTTTCTTTTCTATATCATATACCGTTTTGATTATAGTTTCCTTATTAGCCTGACTTTTAATGAGGTTTGATTTTTGGTGAGTCGTCTCCAGATTCGACAATCTTTCTGGACTTTCTCGCCTGCGTTCAGGACTGTGTTGAGATCGTTCATAACCTTGTTGAACACGTGGAGGATTATGATGAGTTCGCTCAGGACTATGATGAGCTCGTTCTGGACTTTCTTTAGCGCGTTCAGGTATATGCTGAGGACGTTCAAGACTGTGCCTGGCACGCTCAGGACTTTGTTGAAGGCGTTCATTGTTTCGTTGAGATCGTTCAGGACTGACATGGGCGCGTTCAGGACTATGAACTTTACGTTCAGGAGAGATCTTTCTCTGCGAAGGACGACTTTTGTTGTCAACCTTTGGAGGTGATGGTGACCTCTTTCCATTAAGATGACTAATTTCAATAGTATCTTTTGAAGATACGCGCTCAATAGTCTTTTTCGAAGTCGTTGAAAGTTTAGTTTCAACTGTGTGGTGAGTTTCTACTCTTTTTGTTTTCACGTCGTCGACAGGTACTTTTTTCAGTTTGACGTCTACAGTTTTATCAGTTCCTTTGAGACCAACCTTTTTCATATAAGCAGTAGCGTATTCATTAAAACGATTCGATTTTGGTTTCGTAGAAGGACTTTTGTTTGGTGACAAAGGTCTAGACTTTTTATCAGGACTGTGTGGGCGAACTGGACTTTTAGACTTAGTTGGTACTTTCGCAGATAATTTATCTGGAGTACGTGATCTTATTTGCTTTTCAGGTAAGTTAATAGTATCTTTTACATGCCCGTTTAACGAGGGTTTTTCTTCTTTTGGTTCACCACGCTCTGACGACAAAGTTCTATGTAAAGGTTTTACGTCACGTTCAGGAGAAGAATGTTTTTGAGGCATGGGTTTTGGCTGACGTTCAGGTGACACAGCTTTTTGTGTAATAGTAGACTTTACGTGGCGTTCCGGTGACCGATGCAAGCGCTCAGGAGACTTTGTCTTAGTAATTTTACTTACAATATGTTTTGTTTTAGTATTAGTAATTGTATCGGTTTGTCCTTTTTCTACTTTCTTCTTAGCAACGCGTATCTGAGCCCTTATTCGACGCCTCTGCTCATAACCGACGACCTTTTCCAACTGAAAAATAAAATTTGTTATGAAAAAATATATAAAACGTTTAAAACAAAAGTATGCGTTGGCTTATTTGTTTGTAACTAACCATTTGTTCTAGGAGGTCCAAATCGAAGATATCTTCTATGCAGGGCTGATGGTGTTCGACGCTACTGCGTCGACGTTCGCTACTGACAGTCGATCTCTCCGTACTCGTTCGCCGAAGTTCGACTCCAAATTTTCCGCTCCCACGTCTACTACTTACTTCAATATCCTCTGTCGTTTTTATTTCTTCTTTATTTTGACTGGTTTTTGTTGGCCGTTGATATCCAGGTATTTTTTCTTGTGGTTTTTCGGGTTTTTCTAATTCAGGATGATCTTTCTTTGTCACTGCAGTAGCTGAATGAATATGTGTTGTAGTTGTGATAGGTTCCATTGGTTTACGAGAAGGAGAATTTGCTTTATCATCAGATCTTACAGGTGTCGGACTACCTCGAGATTTTTCTTCACGTTCAAAGACTGTTTGATGATCTGTCAAGGTTTTAACTGAAGTTTCGTGTTTTGCTGTAATGATTGAACTTGTGTATTTGTCTTCGACACATTTGATCTCATTATCTGTAGCATAATGTTGAACCTTCGTCACATCTGTTTTGGGTGACTTCTTTGCTACCGTTTTATCGGACAATTTTGAAGGTTTGATAAGAGAAGTTTCATTTGCCTTTCGAGTGGTTGTAGTTGTAGTAGTAGCAATGTTCTCAAATAATGCTTTAGCTTTTTTTACGGCTTCGTTGCTTCGGAGAGTTGTCACTTTTACGCTAGAAGGCTTTTCACTTGTTTTAACATTAGGGCTAATGAACTCTTTAACTTTAGCATGAGAAGATGCAGTTTCCTTAGCAAAAGAACTTCGTCTTGGGCTGTCATCGATATTAGGTTTTGTTTTTGACACAGTTTCAAAATCCTCATGTTGATACTCATTCTTTGTATCTGAAAGAGTATCATGAACATTTTCTACAATTTTTCTCATAATTTTATCATGTTGTTCTTTGATCTTCTTTTCTTTTTCTTCAATTTCTTGTGTTTCATTCAAAAATTGTTCAGCCGTTTTTACAAACTTGTTTACTTTATCAGATACACTAAGTAAACAATCGTCGGTTTTCAGCTCATCGTCAATATCATGAAGATCAGGACGCTCCACTTTTTGTGCCGGTTTTGTTTTTGTAGATTTAACATTTTCAGCTGTTTCGATGAACAAATGAGCTTTATCGTTTACGCTTAATTTAGTATAGTCATCTTGGTACGTCGTGTGTTTGTCGAATTCTTCGACAATATTACGAGAAGGACTCTTGTCTTTCCTATCAATATGACCTTTAGCAAACTTGTTAACCTTTTCTGATACAGATAGTAAGCAATCGTCTGATTTTAAATTTTCGTCTATAAAATCAGAGTGCACTTTTCTTTCGGTTTCTTTAAATTTCGTCGTCGTATCTTTTGTTTTTGCAACATCTTCTATTTTTGTCATAAATTTAGACACTTTACTGTTAACGCTAAGAAGACTTTCATCTTCGTCGTCAAAATGTTCTACGTTTGTTCTTTTGACAAATAACTCATCGTCTTCGCTTATCTCTACAATATCATCGACGATAGATTCCGTTTCATGAATAGTTTGATAACTTCGTTTTTGATATTCGTCATCAGGTTCTTTCACTTCATCGGGAAATCTTGGAGTTCCAACATCTTCCGAATAACCTACCGGGGTCGGACAAATACGATCTGGTGAATTTTCACGAGAAGATTTAGCTTGTTGGACATCAATAATTATGTCATCATCATCAGTTGATGTATTTAATGCTGTTGCAGATTTAGGTTTGCTGGTTGGTAGTTTCGTTTGGTGATCTTTCGGAGAAGTTTTCTGCAGTTTTGTAGTAGTAATTGTTTGTTTATAAAGTTTATTAGTTGTTACGTCATTAACTTGTATTTCAGGCTTAGATCTCATTTTCTGTGGCAACGCCTTTTTAGTTTTCAATGTAATATCACTTGAAGTTCTTGTTATTTTTGAGTCTGTATCTTTCTTCACGTTATCTTTAATACCTTTGTTTATGGGAGTTTTTTTAGGTTCTTGATCTATTTTATTTACTGGTCCCGGAGATACCTTATTATTTGGTAATTTACTGTTTGGCGTTGCTGTTTTGTTGATATTATTACATTGTTTATTTGTAGTTGTGGTGATTTTTGTAGTTGTAATAGTTTTATCTGACTTTGTTGGTGATAAAGTTGTAGGTGACGGTTTTCTTAAGTGGGAAGTTACTGGTTCCCTCGGTTTTATGCCACTTACTTTAGGAACCTGGGGCGATAACGGTCTTTCGGTCGGTGAATGTGGTTTCTTTGGTGATATGCTTCTAGCTGGTACAGGGGATGTATTCGAAACCTTTTTCGTTGGCGAAACATTTCGGGATGGAGGTTTGCTAGATACTTTTTGATCTTTAGGCTTTTCTGTTTTTTGTTTGTCCGATGAAGTAATTTTCTCGTTAATTATTGCTTGATTTAAAATTTTTGTAGTATTTTCTGTTGAAGTCTCTTCATTGAAATCGGTTTTCGAAACTATTTCTAAATCACGCAAAGTAGTGGATTTAGTGGGAGAGGTCGTCTCTTGAATGGGAGACTTTTCTTTACGATCTGGCGAAAGTTTTCTTAGAGATTTTTGTACTCTGTCTAACACTTCTTTTTCCTTTTCAGATGTTATAAATTCTGTACTGTAGTCGTATGTATCGTTGGATGAGATTCTAGGAGACCAATCATCATTCCTTGGTGATGTAGTTTTTTCAGGGGCATTGCGTAATGGCGATGTTGAGAACCTCGGCTTGACGTAATCTGTTACATCTTCAACAGTCTTAGTTACATTATCTTGAATGCTACGTTCTGTTGTTTGTTGTTGTTCACACTCAGATGAAATGACAGTTTTCATGTGTTTTTTATCAGGACTAGTTGGCCTGTTTTTATCATCTGTTATTTTCTTAGGGAATTTATCTACAGGTTTGTTGTCGATTACTTTTTCAGGCTTACGTTCTGGGCTCTTCAAACGTTTTTCAGAAGTTATAATTTCTGTACTGTAGTCGTATGTTTTCTTTATTGAGACCGTAGAAGGCTGATCATCGTCAGCATCCCTTGTCGGTGAAGTAGCTTTCTTAGGAGCATTGCGTGTTGGAGATGTAGAGGTCCTCGGTTTGTAATCTGTTATATCCTCGACAGTTTTAGTTTCATTGTCTTGTATGGTATGTTTATGTTCAAACTCAGATGATATGACAGTTTTTATGTGTTTTTTATCAGGACTAGAAGGCCTGTTTTTATCATCTGTTATTTTCTTAGGGAATTTATCTACAGGTTTGTTGTCAATAAATCCTTCAGGCTTACGTTCTGGGCTCTTGAAAAGTTTTTCAGAAGATATAAATTCTGTACTGTAGTCGTATGTTTTCTTTGTTGAGACCTTAGAAGGCTGATCATCGTCAGCATCCCTTGTCGGTGAAGTAGCTTTCTTAGGAGCATTCCGTGTTGGAGATGTAGAGGTCCTCGGTTTGTAATCTGTTAAATCCTCGACAGTTTTAGTTACATTGTCTTGTATGGTATGTTTATGTTCAAACTCAGATGATATGACAGTTTTCATGTGTTTTTTATCAGGACTAGAAGGCCTGTTTTTATCATCTGTTATTTTGTTAGGGAATTTATCTACAGGTTTGTTGTCAATTACTCCTTCAGGCTTACGTTCTGGGCTCTTGAAACGTTTTTCAGAAGATATTAATTCTGTACTGTAATCGTATGTTTTCTTTGATGAGACCCTAGAAGGCTGATCATCGTCAGCATCTCTTGTAGGTGAAGTAGCTTTTCTAGGAACATTGCGTGTTGGAGATGTAGAGGACCTTGGTTTGTAATCTGTGTGTTTTTTATCAGGGCTAGTAGGCCTGCTTTTATCGTCTGTTGTTCTCTTAGGAAATTTATTTACTGTTTTGTTTTTGTTATCTGTTGTTATTTCCGGCTTTCGTTCTGGGCTTTCTAAACGTTTTTCTGGTAAATTATGTTTTGGAACATTTTTTTCAGGGCTAGTACTTGAACGTTTGGTTTTTAAATTCGAAGTAATCGTATCAGTTTCAGTGTCAAATTTGTTAAGTTTTGATGTATACTCGTATTTCTCTTCAGATGTAATATCTCGAAGTTTAGTAGGAGATGTTTCTCGAGATGGATTCTTACTTGTTGTACGTTTAGTTGAAATATTATCACGAGTAATAGTGGTTTTTGTATCGTGTTTTGTTATATTTGACGTCTTCTCTAAAGTATCAATGTGTGTTAAATCATCATCGGGTGGAGGACTGGGACAGGGTGACACACTTGGTGAACTGTTATTAGATTGTGGTTTTTGAACAGTTGTTGTAGTTTCTTGTATTACTGTTTCAGTTTCAGCTGAATCAGTTTCACTCATGCCTAAAATTTTTCGACATCTTTCTTCATATGTTTCACGCCTTTCAAATGGAGGCTTAGACTTAACTGGTTTATCGTTTTCTTTATTGGGGTAATCGTTAACCACCTTATGGTCAACAAATTCTTTAGTTTCTAAATTAGGTGAAACGAGGAAATTTGACGGAGGTTTTTCTGTTGGTGAAATCTGGTTACTTGGTTTTTTCAAAGAACTTTTCCTTGGAAGGGTTTCTTTTGTTGGGCGCTTTTCTGGCGATGGTGATCTACATGGAATTTTCGACAATATTGGGCTCTTAGCATCTTTTGCTTTTTCGTTATTGGTGAAATCTGTTGTATTTTCAGTATAAAATTGTTCATCTAAATCTGTTACGATGTTTTTATCTGGACGATGTGTGAAATATTCAAAACCACTCACAGATGTTGTCGGTGAACTTTGTCCAGAAGATGGCTCCTTCTCAGCGGTTTTTGTTCTCCTGGTTGGACTTGTTGAAGGTGTAATAAGTTGCCTTGGACGTTCTTTGAGAGTATTTTTATTTATTTCTTCAGTTTTCTTTTCAATGTTAATAAAATCAGTTGCAAGCTGATATTTATTTTCACGTAAAGGAGATTTAGCGGGGGAAGTATTCTTTCTGGGAGATTTATTAACTGGTTCACGGACCGGAGAACGATTGGACTTAGTAGCATCTAGGCCAGGTTGTTTCTCCGGTTCGTTCTTGACAGGTTTATTATTGTAATTATCTAATTTTGATGGAGAAGGTTCTCTTTGTTGTGTATATGGCCTCTGTGAACCTTTATCAATAACTGTAACATTATTTTGTTGAGTTGACTCTTTTCTAAAGTTATCTGTCTTTGTTGTTTTAACATACGCAAAAGTTTCTTCAGTATCCAAACATTTTTCGTAAGTAGATATTATTTTATCATCATCAAAAGTTGTTGAAGTATTTTTTAATGGCGACGGACTACGTTTATGAGAATCGTCAGATGTAGGACGGATTTTATTATCCGGAGATTTTGATTTAACGTTTGGTTCAGTCGGTGCCGGACAAATATTTTGTTCCTTTTCTGGACTTTCATCTCTTCGTGTTTCATGGGTATTACCAGGAAGTTTCTTATGTTTTGTTGTTGATATTAATTTGTCAGGGCTAGGGGATTTACTTTTATGAGATCGAATTTCGAATTCAGTAGTATTTGATGGACTGTCACTCGTCCGAGTTCTATTTACTGATTCATTTTTGGGATACATATCCCTAGTTGGAGAATAACTAGGTCTATTAGGTTTATCATTTGAAGGTTGATAATCATCGGGGATATCCTTAACGGGACTTTGCCTAGCCGGAGACGATCGAATTTTTTGTGAATATTTATTTGGACTTGGTGAACGTTCTTTTGGTAGTTGTTTAAATTCTCTGTTTTGTTTTAAATCGTTGTCTGTTTGATCTTCGGTAGTTTTTATTGTGTGCTCCTTGTTCAATACAGTGTACATTTTTGTTTCCTCATCGATAAATTTGTAATGGTCTTTTTTAATTTTGTTTACTGACGTTTCATAGATTTTACGTTCAGGACTCTTGGATGAGGGATGATATTTAGGTGTTTTACTAGGCTCTGCGGGATGGTAAGCGTCATTAGTGGGTGTCGATTTACTAGCAGCCGTTGGTCGCATATAACCAGGCAAATTGTCAGATTCATCTTTTGTGCCTTGAGGAAACTTTCTTGATGGTGATGGTTCTTTTGGTAGTTTTTGTGTTAATTCAGATACACTCTTGGTTGGCGAAGATGGTGCTTGTTTAATTTTGCGATCTGGACTTGGACTTAAAGTTCTTTGTGATTTCGGTTTATTTTCGGTCGGTGATGGATAAGTGTCAATCTCATCGTCTTTTACTAGTTTTACTTTGTCTGGTTTTCTCGAGTCTGGCATTTGTCTTTTCGGTGATGGACTACGTGGGTTAATATTATCTGAAGGGGATGGAGAAGTCCGATTATTTTTTAATTTTCTTTCAGGGCTTGTATTAGACCTCGGAAACGTATTTTCATTAGGTTTGACAGGAGATTTTGATCTAAAATCATCATGTTTGGAATCTTTAGGTTTCCTGTCGGGACTTGAATTAGGTCCACGTGTAGGGTAACGCTGTTTCTCAGGACTTGCACTGGATCTTGGACGGTAGTTGTCTTGGGCTTTCCTGTCCGGACTGGTAAACCTATTCGTTTTCTCTGTAACCGAAGATGAGGAGTAATTGCTGGTATATTTTTCAGTAATAGTAGTGGATGGGGAATGTCTATCTACTTTTGTAGGGCTTCCACCTCGGCTAGACGGTTTCCTGTACGACTTATCAGGACTAACGCTACTTCTTAGAGAAGACGTACTTGATTTGAAAGTTTTACTTCCAGGAGAAGAAGCTCTTGTAGATGGCCTAGTTGGTGCATCAGAACGAAGTGTGCTTGCCCATGCTTGGTGAGCTGGACTCCACTCATTACTTATTTTCCTCTGATTAAAATCAGACTGATATGTCGTTTGATATTGGTCAGAGCTGGTTTTTCTTTCAACGGTGACATTTTCACGAGTTACATTGTGAACGTGCTCCTCAATATTCTTCTTAGCCTGTGTCTCAGTAATGTCACGACGTTTTGTATTTTCGTCGATCTGTGAGGTATACACCTCGCGATGCGTATTATCAACGGTATTAGTATCATATTTGCGATGATCCTTAGATTTGTTAACCAAATCATGTTCATAAACAATTTTGTTATGTGAATTATCAAAATCATGATGTCTTTTAAAATCAAAATCATCAAGAGTCTTTTGTGAATCCACTATATCGTGCTTAGGGCTGTCAACAGTTTCACGAATAGTTTTTGAGGACGTTTCATTTACATGGGATCGCTGCTGCGATGAAGCGTAAGAGGAAGATTTACTTTCAGTTCTCGTTTGATGAGAGTGTTGCTCTGAGCGACTAGTCTGAACAGCTGGAGCGCGGAATTCTCTACGAGTACTAGTCACTCTGGTACCATCGGGAAGACATCTAGTCTCCACAATCACTTTAGTATTCTCATCAGGATACTCAACTTTTCTAGATATTATGTCGCCATGATCAAAATCAGTCCTTAAGTTTTGCTCATAGTCATTTGTTTTCGTCAACCTATTCGAAGTTACGTTTTCGTTGCGGTTAGTATCATAAGATTTTTCAGAAGACAGGTCATAGTTATCATTAGTATATGGCACAGATTCTCGTTTTGAGGAAATTTGTTCAAATTTGGATGATGACGTCGATGAACTTGTCGTCGATGAAAATTGCGTCCCATTGTCAGTTTTGCGCACGACTTGTTCGTGAGCTGCAGTGTTAGAGATGTTCTCATTGCGCTTGAGGCTGGTGTTCCCGTCATCATACTCGGTAATTGCTTGTTTGTTATGATCGACTGCCGCGAACTGTCCGCGACCACCATCGACGTCGTATTGACCTTCGATGTTGGCGTGGACTGACTTCACGTGCGTGTGACCATCATCCGTCGTCCTATTCTCAGATTCTACATTCCAACCAGCGTTGGAAAGCTCCTTGAGATCTGGAAACGATATTTAGAAATGAATATGGTATATTTTAACAGTTCTTTTTGTTACTGGTTAATAATAGTTAGTTCGGTTAGAATAATGTCGGTGGCAGTAGTCGGTAGGCACCTTGGCCGCGGTACGTAAATTCCTTGGGCGGTGAGCCCGCGTCTCGCACCTCCTTGCTCTTCATGGATTGGAAGCTCTGGTCAGCGAACGATTTCACGTGGCCCTGGGTTGATGAAAACTCACAACCTGTCGAAAGGGGCCAATAACACTTTACCTCGCTTTTTTAACATAGGATAGTCTGTTGGCTTTCTTCTGAAGACAGTAAAGATAAGATATATCACGAAAAACAGATAGGTATTAATATTTTTTATTGACAATTTTATCACAATAATTTTTATTCGTACACAAATAATTGAACGTAAATATTACTCAGGGGATTCACCATTAAATGAAGTGTATATTTGTAGACGACAATCTAACTATATCTATGACAGAAGAAACTAGCCTACAAATATTTATGTCGACCATGAATAAACCTTCGAAAACAACATCTCAGGAATTACTGATTGACTTGAAAATTGACTTTGACTTGAAAAATCGATTTTTAACTTACATATTCTATTTATTGATGAGAAGTTACATATTCTATATATGATTGACACGAAACAAAGTAAAATTCTTGGAAAAAGAAAAATTTTAAATTTGCCTAATTCAAAAAAAGCAAAATAGCTTCTCTTATGCCAAGAATTTTTTTTTCTGAAGCAACCTTATGTTCAATAACAAAAAGAAGATACTATTGTATTTCAAAGAAAGTACCTTTAGCTTCCGCGCCTGGCTCCGGCGAGTAGAGGTTGCGCAGGCGCTCCTCCCGAAGTCTATACATATGAGCTCGAATCTCTTTCTTCCGGGAGAAATCTTCAGTCTGCTGCCACTGTGGGAAGAAAATTTAAAAATTGGAACTGTCTGACCGATGTTTACAGTTCGGGTTGGCTCATCAAGGGCAGTACCTCACTTCCACGGAAGATTGGCGTGAGGTAGTTAATATAGCTGGATTTTTTAAGGTAAGTGAGAGAGCCGGAATCCTGATCTCCTCCCCTTTTCCTGTACTTCCCTTATTCCATTTTAGGTTGGCAAAGAATTTTGTACTCCTTTGTTGATGCAAATGTAAATGGGTGGTCTTGATCATTTAACATCAGGTATTTCGCTACTTATTTGACAGTTATTGAAAAAAAAGGACATCTAACAATAATTTAAGCAATTTGAATGGAATTCGTACGAAAAAGATTTTATTTTTTATTTTTACCCATGCCGACTTAAAGCTTTCTAGTAGTAAGAATATCTAAACTAAGTTTAGGACAGACAGACAGATGGATATGGCGAAACTATATGGGTTTCCAGTTGACTACGGAATCCTAAAAAAAAGATTAAGGGCCTGTTTCAACTTTTCAATCAATTTTGGGTTACAAGGTTTCGATTAAAAATATAACATGGATAGAATTTTAAACAAAAATAAATTAGAATCGTGTATTGAAACGTTTAAAGGTGACGTTGCCTATCCGTCAAATTATAAATGCCAAAGTCATTTATGTATAGTAAATTTATCAGAAAGGTCCATGGTGAAACAGAAAAAAATATAATCAAACCCTATTAAGCCTGTTAATTATCGATAAATGTCGGTTAACTATTTAAAAATTCAACAGTAACTGATGTATAGAGGGCATACTCACCATCCGACGTAACACGTCTTCGTCGCGAATCAAAGACACGTCTCCTTCAGACATACTGCAATAAAAAGAAATAATAATTTAATTATTTTTATTGATATTTCCCATTTTTTTTTAATTATACACAATTATTTTAAATAGTGGTCGCCCATTCGACCATAATTAATTTAAATTATAAGTTTTAACACACACAAAAGAGTTTGTATATAACGAATTCAATGAATATTGATATGAAATATTCTATTTGTTATTCTGATGTATAATCTACAAAATGAATACAGATTTTTACCCTCAAGCTTATAAAATATCAATGACAATAAAACTGCAGTCTCCGAAACTTTTTTTTTCATTTTGTTAATTCTCAAAATCGGTCAATTATTATTAACTGTTGTTACTTGTTGAATACGCGGTTTAATTAAAGTGAGTTGGCACAAGGACTCGACTCGACTGATTCGTTCAATGCGATTAATGAGTTCAATTAATGTACCTACAGTTCCTTTTGTGTTATTAGCTGTGATATACATTAATATTAAAGTCAAACATACTTATATTGGATATTGAGCTGAATAAGAAGACGAAATCAAATTATAATATAAATTTTATTGATAGAGAAAAACGATAGTCACATATTATTTATGTTCTATGTCAAAAGGTATACATATAATACAAGAAGGTTATACGTTATTTATAAACGGTTAGTTTATATGTTTAATCTAACAAATTATGCATAATGCAATCTATACCAAATTTCATGAAGATTGAAGAATATTTGGACGGAGATAAGCACCCTATGTCAACCCACACGGACTTCATTTTAACAAAATGGCGTCTGAAGAGGTCAAACCTATTCTTAACAAATTTGTTTAAAGACGTATATATCTAGTCTTCTCTTTTCTACTTTGTTTAAAGATATAATTGATTAAAAGCAGATTGGTATTAAAAATATTTTTTCTAATAATAAGGTTTTTAAAAATATTAGATTATTTCATATTGTGAAATACTAAGCACACTTCAATATTCGAAATATTAAATTAACTCACGCGTTCATTTTAAATAGTGCCACAAAGGCACAAACCCATATACATACATAGATACATACATTGACTGATAAACACATTACCCTCCATTGCGTCCCGCAGTCGAGTAAAAAGGTGGCTAAGTCCTAATTGATCCATTGATAAATTTTGGTTCACACCAATTTAAAAGGTTATTTATTGATCATTCTATGTCCCCATCTAGGCTGTACGGCGAACATATGGCCGACCATATCAGGCGCCACCCGCCCTTGTCCCGCAAATCTTTATAAGGAGTTGTACTTGCATATTTCAGCACGGACTTGTACAGGCAAGGATTTTAACAGCTGCCTTTTATACAATAACAGTAGCGTGTTATTGTTGATTTACGACTAAATGTAATTTGCTTAACTGTAATAAAAATACTTATAAAAATAAAATCGTAACTGGTCTGCACGCGTTATACAGACTGCTGAAGATATTAAGGACGACCAAACTGTTAATATTTTAAGCTATACAGATAAGTATAGTGAGAAATATTAAAGAAAACACGTTAGTAGTCGATATAAAAATCTATTTTAATTAATGTTAATATAGATTAGCTTTTGACGACTTTGTGATGAGTATTCAGTGATGATAAACCAATAATAAATAGTGTTTTTTATACAAATCACAAATGAAACGCTTAAATATATTTCAAACTACACAATAATTAGGTACGTAATCTTTTATTTTTATGTAAATTAATGCTAATTTTACAATAACTGAAACTATAGAAAATAATTACATTGAAACAAGCGCCTATTCAAAAATAATAGCAAGACGCGAACAGTCGTTATAGCAATGACGTCCAAGGTTGCTCATCTGTTTCACTTAAAATGAATTGTCGCTAATGTTATCTCGCATCACAATTCTCAGGAATTACAGGTTCACTTCCCGTTTGGTAGAAATATTTATATCACGTATGTTTTAATTTTATAGTTCAATTCAATATATTATTGTAATTGTTTGTAAACACCGGATACGTTTGATTGTTTTCCTGGTGGTAACCATGGACAACGTCACTGTTTGTCTGAAAATGTTTACATTTTACACAAATACAATAAATATGAAAGCATACAGTTTTATTTGTCTTCCATATTTTTTAAGCAACTAATTCGATTTAAACTTCAGATTTAGACTTCAGCGGGTAGGTAAAAGATTAAGGTAAGGATTAATATATACTTTTTACCAGGAAAATATTAATTATAACTACGAAAATCATAATTTAGAAGACGTAAAGAAAAAAATTGTTCGTTAATTTGTATGTAAGGATTTACCTCGGAAACTACTGATTCGATTTAATTTTTTTTTGCGTTAGATAGCCTGTTTGTTATGGAAGGTTATAGGCTATATTATATCACGCGACAACCCACAGCAAAGCAAGCGAGACCTCGAGAAGATACTCGTGATTAAAAATTAATATGAGGCCGTGATCATACGTTAGTAATGCGAAGAAACATGAGATTTATTTATTAAGTTACATCATAAGTTAGACATGCTTAGCACTTAGATAACGAGTGCTAGACGGCGTCACGAGCCGACAGCTTCTAATGACTGCGACAAATGACGAATTAGACGAGTTCGTAGTGTGAATGTAAATAGAAAGATAAACGTATTGTATAATGTATTGTTTTGTTTTATTTGTTTATACTTTATAGATAATTATTTATAAACGTCTTATTATTTATCTAGCAACCCGTCCCGGGTTCGAGTGCAATGTAGGTTTTACGACATCACATTACAGATCTTTGAAATTTTCGGCTTTTTCCTGCTATAGGTATATTAAGCATTTGTTATACATATATATATATTTTTATTTGACAGTTTATTAAACATGCCAGAAACGTTACACAGAATCATATGTATATGTCACAGGAAATGAAAGTTTAAAGGGTAAACTTATCCCCATAAGAGATTTCTTACAATAAACCTACATCTTTAACGGTAGCAGAGTATTTTTTTATATTATATAAAGATAACATAACACGAAGGACATATTCCACGCGGACCAATTTTTTCTCTTATATATGTAAATATACATTTTAGTTATATAAAATTCAAATAGTTAAAATATACAAAACTTAGTCGTTACGAATCCCGTTCAAAATCTATTTGAATATGAAAGTATAGGTAATTAAAAACTCGATTGTCTAGATTTCACCCAGCACATGTCACCCGAGACAATGTAAGGATTCCAGAGTTAGTATTTAGAGTCCAGAAGTGAATAATAAGACCTTAAAACAGAGACGTGGACAACACGTCTCTGTTTTAAGTTTGACGTCTTTATTTTCCAATTCTTGTAAGATTATTGCCCTGTTTTCTCTTTTACAAGTGTTTCTAGGCAACTCTCCAAGTTACATATACATCAATTTAAAAACGACTGATTGACGAATTCCTTAGAGGAAAGATATTCAAATATTATTATAGAAAACAATTTGTTATGTTACTAAAACTAAATGATCAATTTCTTATTTACATCCATCAAAACAAGTGGCCTAAATCAGAGAACTAAAATGGTACGAACGCATTAGTGACCACACCTGACCGGCGGCATTTTAACATATGCTACTTACAAAATAAGTACACTATATTGACTCTTAATGTATACAGAATTAGGTCTGTATTTCTGTCAATTCGGTGCAGTTGGTGCGGCCAGTGAAGTTAGGATGTCGTAACATGGGTGGTCGAGTTATCTTGTACTGAGTCATGTTGATGCTGTAGCTTACATGCATAGCATAATTACTGCTCATTATTTTACTAGAGAAATGAATTGATTAATATATGTATGCAATAGGCATTTAAATACATATGCATACATATTATATAATGAAAGAAAGATGTAATTGAATGATTAGAATAATTAGCTGTAGAAATATGACACATAAGCTACGTCTACATTAAAAAAGCGGACTTTTTCACAACTAAATTACTATTAAATTCATTAAATATTGAATGTGATTGATTATACTCAAAATAATGGTCAACTTATAATAAGCTTTCAAAATTTAGAATCATGCTAAATAAGCCTCGAAAACGTACGCACAATCTACAATTTTGAATTGGGCTAGATAATGTGACTTTAATAAGAGTTTTAACGGATTGATCCAGAAGGAGACGAAGTAACATTATGACATTCTGTAGCCTAAACAGCTTGACCGATTTTGAAGTTTGAGGTGTTATTAGGTTCATATTCTCCCTAGGAGTATCTTACGTTATGTGACGTCAGCAAAAAATCAACATGGCGGACATAAACAGCAAACTGACGAATTGTTGTACCTCTTATAACTTATATATTTGATCGATTTTGAAATGCGAGATTTTGTTATTAGGCAGTTGGGTTTATTTTTAACGAGACGCGATTAAAACCTGTGCCAAGTCAAAAATCATTCTGCGAGGTATTGATATAATGAATATCGTGTTAAGAATATAATTTATTACTTTAATAAGCCACAAGAGAAAACAGACAATCTTTGTGGTAATAGTATCAAATGTATATTGCATTTGACGTGGAAGTTTATTTCATCTAGAACGTTCTTATTCCGGTGTCAATACAAATTGGAGTATTTTGTGTTTTTGCAAGACATTATAAATTTGAAAGAATGTCATGATTATTATAAAAAGAATCTTCATTTAGCAGCAATGATACAAACGAAATTACACCTAATTTTTTATTAAAAAAAAATACAGTCAATATAATTTTTTAGGGTTCCGTACCTTAAAAGGAAAAACGGAACCCTTATAGGATCACTTTGTTGTCCGTCTGTCTGTCTGTCTGTCTGTCTGTCTGTCTGTCTGTCTGTCTGTCTGTCTGTCTGTCTGTCTGTCTGTCTATCTGTCGGGATGTCAACCCTTTTTTTCTCAGAAATGCATAGACGTATCATATTGAAATTAATATCATATACTCAAGTCTACGATGACATGCGGCCGTGAAAATATTAAAGTTCTAAGTCAACGCAATCAAAAGATAATGGAAAATATGTCGTATATTTTGACCATTTTAGCGTTTTCGCAAGGGAATCAAAACCTATAGGGTACTTCCCATTGACCAAGCATTATGAAATTTGGCCAGGAGCAAGGTCCTTTAGTATACATAAAGGAAAAAATCCGAAAACTGTAAATTTCTGTTCGTGTGTCTGTCAGTCTGTACGTCTGTCTTTCAACCTTTTTCTCAGGAACGCGTAAATGTATCAAGTTGTAAATTGATCAAGCGGAAAATATATTAATCTTAGAATTAAAATTATATGTATTTGTAACAAATTAACATAGAAGTTGACCATGGTCAAAAAAACAATTTTACAAACACTGAGAAGAAATTTGTATCAATACGAAAACATAAAAAGCAGCAAACTTTTATAAATAACGCAATGCAAATCTATATATCGCAGCTAACAAAATGATAGCGCGATGCAGCGTACAGCTAATGCCACCTATTACAACATTATGACATTAACTGTGATATAATTCTGCTCGATTAATAAAAAATTTTATTTTAATTATTATTTAAACGCGCTAAAAATTATAAAATAAACTTTTCATTTAAAAGTTTTATCGTCGATTTATAACGTCATTACGTAATTAACATTCAATACAAGAGCTTGACGCGATTTGATTTAGGTACACGTATTGACTTAATACGAAAATTTTAAAATTAAATTCAAACAGATCGAGTTATTTAATTTACTTATTTATCTACACATATAAGTCTTCTGGTAATATAATTAGTTATTTATAAATAAACAATTAGTTTTGTTCGAATTAAGGACTAATTATTTTCGTCTTGGCAACACTAATATATATTTCGATATTTTGATTGATAATGTAAATCTAAATATTTTACGAACGTAGTGCAGGGGTAGTGGAGTGCAGTAGAATATAAAAATAAAACGAGAATAAAATATAATATAATTATGTTGTTAATGTCAAAGTCAACAAGTTAGTTCATTGAAATTGTCAAGAGATGGCGCTATGTGTATCCTGAATCGCGCTATAACTTTTTTTTTTTGAAAGTATAAGGTGTATTAGTACTTAAAATAAAATTTTGTGTTTCCATGGATTGCATCCATGATCGTGTTTTAAATTAAAGTGCTCCTAAGTAGTTTCAAAATAGTTTTTGGGACGTGATCCATATTTACATTATATTTGATTATATTTAAGCGACTTCTTAAAAGGAGTGTTTTCAATTCGACCTTGTATTTAATTTTTTTTTATGTTTGTTCGCCGATTACGCCGCCATTTGGGTACCGATTTTCAAAATTTTTTTTTTGTTTGAAAAGGTATACTTCCAAGGTGGTCCCATTGTCTTCAGGTCAGGATCAGATGATGGGATCCTGGAGAAATTGAGGGAACTCCTCAAATATTATAGACAAGCGTATACCGATTTAGGTATTTTTGATAATAACTTATGTTGGAACTGATGATCAAGGCCACAAATGGCGTAGATGGGTTAGTCTTATATAGATTTCTATAAGTTTGTACGGAACCCTCGGTGCGCGAGTCCTACTCGCACTTGACCAGTTATTTATTTATGTATACAGATTGTAGAGCAAAGATGACACGCTTAAATCCTTTAAATCTATTTGAAGTAACACTTTCTATTATTTAAAGATGCTTCACTATAACGTGGCCAACTATATGTTTTTGACATGAGTCAGTGCGACGAACAAGAAATGCCTGGGCACTGACGTCACGATGCATTCGGATTTTAAAAATGGTTCCGACTAGCTCGGTGTTAATGTTTCTATCTTTTTACATATATTAGCTGTGCCCCGCGGTTTTGATCGCGTTAATTTGAGGAAAAATTATAAATAATATTTTCCTTCCCTACTTAATTCGGATATAGTTCACCATTTCATTGGTTTCAGTTCAGTTATTTTCGCGTAATCCTCTTTTTTATTTATTAATTTAAATTAATATTTTTGAATAAAAGTAGCCTTTAGTTACTACTTATGAGATTGGCTTGTTGGCATTGTCAATGAGTGAAAATCCTGTCAAAATCGGTCTAGCCGTTTCAAAGTTTAGCCCGAACAAACAGATATAGAGACAGGCAGACAAATTTTTAAAAATTGTGTTCTTGATGTAAGTACCTTCTTATGGTATATTCTTATAGTATATACTTTTAAATGTATTTATTTAAA
The DNA here is from genome assembly GCA_037950945.1 of Hypolimnas misippus. NCBI lineage: Eukaryota > Metazoa > Arthropoda > Insecta > Lepidoptera > Nymphalidae > Hypolimnas > Hypolimnas misippus. The sequence continues at coordinate 404,934 of JBBEEQ010000006.1, read as the reverse complement.
AGCTGTTACTTTAATATTACCAAAAACATAATTTTTTACAAAATTTCAACGCTTAGGATATTAAGGGAACGTTTGTGCAAAATTTCATGTTTCTAGACCCAGCGGTTTCGGCTCTGCGTTTATCGATCAGTCAGTGAATATCTTAGCCAGTCAGTTTTGATATTTATATATGTATATAGATATCAGAATCCTAAGAATATTATACATAAGAAAGTTTATTTGTATGTTTATTTGATTCATTCCTGATTTGCAAAAATGCATGTCCAATTGACAGGGCAGTATTATTATTTTTTGACATTTTTTGTAAGTATGCTACAATAAAAACTTTGACGGTAAATACCTACATATAAATGTTTGGAGCGTACAATCATACGGGTGTATTGATCCGGGTTGTTAGCAATAATTTAAACAATAAAGTTCAATGACTTTTATTATAAAATAATTAACACTTCAATAGTCTGATCATGACATAATTACGATTATTTGACCTATGGTTTATTGTTGTGCTTCATATGGACGCTGATAAGCAATACTATGTCAAGCTACACGAACATTGTCATTTCGAGAAAATGTCTCATATATCTTTGTTCTAAAAATCGCTTTCAACCAAAACGTGTTATTTTTATTAAAAGATAGAAACGAATAATGTTCACACGAAATGGCAAGCGATAGCGTTATGCCAATCAAAGAAATAATTTGTAAAATCATAAGATTTCAAACTTTATTGTCTATAATTTAGTTATAAAAAGTTATAATTTAGGTTCTTTATCAGTTATTAATTTTTTTTTGCGTCTTTTATGTTTTGGAGTAAGTGAAACTATGTGGTATCATTTAGATATGAAATTTTTATTTCTGTAACAAACATTCCAAAATTTCTATACTAATATTATAAAGTGTTAAAATTTATTAGTTAATTTGTATGTAGGGGGTAATATTTTAAACTACTGTTCCCATTTGAAAAAGTTTCATTTTTATAATCGTTTATTAAGGAAGGTTAGGCTATATAGCATCACGCCATGATTCATAGAAGTGAAGCAGTATCTATGAACGCGAGTGACACCGTGACACACGTAGCAGGTACGTAGAAAAATAAAAGCGGTTAGTATCGTTTTCGTAATCAATTTCAATAATTTGATTCACGTTTTAAACAAAGAGTAAATGCCATGGCAATTAACCTGAATTCATACGTTAAAAACAGTTAAATATACGAACGAAATGGTCATGCTACCTTTGTCTTTTTTAACTATCAATTTAAAGTATACTACATACAGTATGTGTTCTTAAGTACATAACGCAACTTTCCTCGTTAGCCTTGAACTGTGAAATGACTCAGACACCGCTGACCACGAGTCAAAGAGTAAACGGTAAATGTGACGACTAGATATCAACTATTAATACCTATGTCTCTCTGAAGTTTGATTTAATGCCTACTTAAATTAAGAATATATAATTTGACTGGATATATACGATTTGTCTATAAAGTTACCTAGATAATCAAGAAATATCGTTATTATTTAAAAATTGTAGGCATTAAATTATTATTATTGTAATATTGTTTGATTTAAATTAAAAATTTTTTCGTTCTTAAGATGGCCCGATTAATTTGTATTTATTACTAAATTTAACTTATCCTATACGTTCCAATTAACAATGTCTACTTATTAACTTAAATAAATATAACTAACTCCCTAAAACTATGAATCTATAATTAATATTAAAAAGTTGAAGACTTTGTTTATTTGTTTGAACGCATTTATCTCAGGTACTATTGGTTCGAATTGAAAATTCTTTTTGTGTTAAGTAGTTTATTTATTGAGGAAGGCTATAGGCTATATTGCATCACGCTACGTCTCATAAGAGTGGAGCAGTAACAATAAACACAAGTGAAACCGCAAGACACAGCTAGTAGTTACTAAAAGGTTAAAAAGAAAGATTTCTGACTTTATGTTATGTCTGAATTTTTAATGATCTGTGATGTGTCGAAGTATATATTTATATTAATTACGTAAGTGCATGACATATTTACGTTTGTTTAAACAACACTGCTCATTCGACCGAGACATAACACACTAATTATTGTTTATTATCAATTTTAGTTATCACACCTTAATGATAGTAGACTTTTCGACGAGATTGTATTATTTTATACAAAATGGGGGCAAAGAACCACAGTTCAACCGAATTGATTGGTTACTGTTGTCCATGGACATTCGCGATATTAGAGAATAGACACGTTGGCGCAATGGTCACTGCAACAGACTGAAACACTAACGGTCGTTGGTTCGATCCCCGTTCATGGCAAACGTCTGTATCATGTATTTGAATGTTTGTCGTGGTTGAGTGTTTGTATTGTATGTTTTTGGATCCCCGATCACATCCTAATGAGGGCCGTTGAGTGTGATGCGTTTATTTATTAGAGAATTTGCGTTGCCGGTCTTTAGGAAAAAGGTTACTAGAGTCATAATATTCTTGAAAATTTTAAATTGATAACAAGAAGCGTATATTTCGAAATACAATTCAGTATGCTGGTCAGTCGTGACATTTGTTTGTTAAACACTTATATTTACCCGTGTGAAGCCGGGGCAGGTCGCTAGTAAATATATAAAATAATAATATAATAAAAAAATACATTGAAAAAAAGAAACTAAACACCAGTCCTCTGCCGATGCCACATCTCTTCAACAATGATTAATTTTATGCCATTTCTGTTCTCATTTGGTCTGAGGTACGAGTGTCTATGAGAAATGGAAACGCTTTCACTGACAGAACACGAGGTTATTGCCAATTGAGACCGTTAGGATTCAAAGCACAAATCATTTACCATTCCGGGCACGAACCCGTTAACGTTGGCGGAAAGCCTCCGGATATGGGAATTCAGAACGAACCATGGAAAACATATAAACTCGTAGAAAAGTGCTTCTGACTTTCTTTACACCATGCTTTCTTTGATTTATGGTAATTATTGCATATATTCGTTACAGTGTATATGTTTGTTTTACAGAAACAGCTGGCAAACGAGCAGGTTCCCTGGAGTTAAGTGATCATCGCCGTCCAATGACATTTAGCACCAAAATGAGCCACAATAGAGGTTCTAGCTTTTTTTTTGTTCACGCAGGGAAAATCTTCGAAAATATACCCGATTCCTAAGGAGTATCGGGATCGGGTTATGTGGCGATTTATACCCACTAAAACCCCTGCGAAGGCCTTACTCAGCACGGAAATAGAGAAACCGCGGGAGCTCTAGCGCATGCGCATCCGCAGCCCTTTCCGTGCAATGCTCGTGGCTGGCGGATCTCGACTCGGAGGACAAAAATGAGTTGTCAGTTTAAAAATATATACGACATTATAGAGAATAGGGACTAAGAAAATTAATGTGGAAGAGAAATAGGCTTTATACTATATTTTAGGGTACTTTTAATGATGTAGATTTTGTTATGTCGAACGATTGTCAGAAACTTATGTTGCTCTCTGAACGTTATGACACGCGATCCACGTATTTAAAAGTTAACGATACTATAGTTATAACCTTCTAGTGGGTGCGAACAATACATTGGCAAAGTTTTATCGCGATCGAAAGGAGAGTAAGACAGTGTATAGTAAGGTTTTAGTAAAATGAACTTACTTAGCAATAATGTGTTAAACTATAAAATGTTAAATTTAGATATATTGATGTATTCTGATAACGCAGTATTTAACATTATCCAAAAATGTTTATCATCGTATCATCAAAAGTCATCTGAACACCGAGAAAAAAGGTTCTTAATCTAATATTGGGTATATTATTATTATTGGAAAAGCTTTTTTTATCTGCTTCTAATTCATTATACATTTTATCAAAATAGAAAAGAGTATATTGATATATACGTCTTCAAAAAAAATTGTTTAGAATATATTTGACATCTTTAGACGCCATATTTTCAAAACGAAGTCCGTGTGGCTTGACACAGTATTGCATATCAGTATCCATAGCAAATAGTAGACAGCTACGAAAATTAACTCACATGATGCGAGGCGTGACTGCTAAACCTGTAATCCGAAGTTAAACGGTTCTAGGATTGTTAAAAACGTAAACGCCTAGATCACCTACGTGATTACAAAAATACGTCCATAAATCATGCATTAAATTTACGACTTGCGCAGGAGTTGGACATAAAAGAATGATGGTTTGAGGACACGGACGATTCTCGGACACCTACAGCGAATATGGCAATTTGTTCAGTGGCGAGATCTACCGCGGTTACGTCAGTCTTGCACGTATTAATAAGGATAGTGTGACATCATACCCATATTTATTTGCCTAGAGCAGATTTATCTTCATTCATAATCCTAGATTAAAATGGTTCTAGTAACTTCCCTTTCCTACTACCAATAGAAAATGCTTTGCTGCTTTATAAATAACCTACAAACGAATTATTTATGAAAATTAAAAGCGATTTTAAAGTATTTTAAGTTGACGGTTAAAACGTTTATAATGATACAATAGGATTGTCTTTTCATCCACGATAATGGAAATTATCGTGAATTTTGGATACAGTAAAAGAAAGTATAGAAGTAAATGATTTTTAAAATTACCTAATTAAAACTTTTAATATTATGAAATACGATGTGACCTCGAAACAAACAAGCCCTATGTGGGCGCTGATAAGCAATAATGTGTCAACCCACAAAATTCGAATTCCGATATATTGATGTATTCTGATATTCAAAATAGAAAAGAGAAAATGCATATAGTATTATGTCTTCAAAAAATTCGCTAAGAATTGGCTTGACATTTTAAGATGCCATTTTCTCAAAACTACATAATTCCTTGTGGATACATAGTATTGCTTATCAGCGTCCTTGTACACAATGACAGGCGAAGATGAAGTATTTAATTCCACCCGCACTTTAAATAGAGCTTTCATACAAACTTCAAACCCCCGTTTTACCACAATAGGGATCGAATTTTGCAAATCCCGTCTTAGAGAGCACCAACGTCCTAAAAAGGACCTCCATGTCAAATTTGAAACTCTTAGCACTCTGAGATTTCGTGATGAGTGAGTGAATGACCTTTCGCTTTTATTATATAGATACAGATGTGCATATAATTCATGTCTGTCATGTTATGTTGTTGATGGCTGGACGAATACTTTCGCGTCATCTCATTGTTAGAAGTGTTTGTAAACATTTGCGTGTAAATATTTGTGCATGTCTAAGTTCTGACACTTGAAATATCATATTCACTCTGAAGCATAAATATAGTATTATAACCGCTATTGATGATAAAAACTGAATTACGAGTTAAACTTTATAAAAATGACTTAATCGATTAGTTAATGTGATCTTAGGTCACTTACATATTTTATATGGATATAATTTTAGCAGTTTATAAGTATAAGTATCGTTATATGTTTGTATTAACGAATGTTCAACCGCAGGTTTTGAACTGAACCAGTTTATAGGCTATTGAAATAGTCTATACTAATATTATAAAGAGGAAAGATTTGTTTGTTTGTAATGAATAGGCTCCGAAACTATTGGATCGATTTCAAAAATTCTTTCACCTGTCGAAAGCTACATTATCCCCGAGTAACATAGGCTATATTATATTTAAAAAAAATTAGGGATCCTTACTAAAACTCTAATAATGTAACCCAAGGTGTAAAAAATAACCTGAAAAATTCCTTACGTCGCGTGCGCTGCGAAAACTATTGATGATAGAACAAAATCATTTACTACGACTTTGCAGAACTCATCATTATCTACAAAAAGTGTCGCGACAGCATATGTCTAAATATTATAGTTATGTAACCGTAAGCGGTTTTTTGTTCTAAAAATTTAATTTATATGCCGCCGCTTGAAAAGGCTCTTTATTTGTACCTTGGTATTAATCCTTATCAAAATAAATTAATTATATTCAGGACGGCTACAATACCTTTTTGTAACTTTTTGAATTATTCAATTCGGACATTTCATTCGGAAGATATCACGAGTTTAAAAATGCAAGTATTAGAAAAAAGTCGCGTGGTTGCCGCTCACGGCGCTCAGCTAGCCAGCATGCGATGTAGGCTCCATGTAAGCGTCACTGGGGTACGGAGGGGAGTCAATGTAATAAAATAAAGGGCCGCGAGTACATTAATAAAAACTATGAATAAAAAAAAATCATTAAATAAGAATTCAAACTTCCTTTATAATTTTACTTTTTTTTTTAAACCCGACGCAAAAAAGGGTGTATGTGTGTCTGTATGTACCCGTGCGAAGCCGGGGCGGGCCGCTAGTCATTAATATAGTGGACTTTATGGATAAGTCAATTTTCGACCTCAAAAAAGAATTTGAATTGCAATAATCATGCCATGTTTTATCAGAAGTCTTGATCATTTTGAAATATGTATAGAATATATAGTAGCGTGCTAAAAAATAAATATGTTTAAATTGTGAACAAATTACGCAAAAAATACGCAAAATGATCTTGATTTCATAATCCTAGTTAGTTTGTTACTTATTTATGTCAGAGCATACACGATATGCTAACAGTTGGCCATCCTTATACGGTTTTAAAGATAAAAATAAACTTAACGTTTTGTCTTAATACGGAAACCTTCTTCGAGAATTTACGAAAAAATATTCGCGTGTTTGAAAATTAAAACTAAGAGCGAAATACTAAGAAATATGGCGTCATTATGCATGTTGGTTTATTGTGATTTTTATGGTTTATTATTATTATGTGTTGTAGTTGTTTGCTTTACTTTTATTTGAATAATTAAGTAAATATTTAGACCTTGCCCGCGAGATTGTTGCTGGTTGAGTGTGGACTTATTTATCCAAAGCAGAAGAGGGGGGTTAAAAGGTTTATAATTGTCATATAAACTTCCGAAAACTGATAATCGAATGTCGAGCTGAAATTTTAACACGGGTAAGTTATGATATACATAAAATTATCTTAAAAATAATGTAAACCTATCTTTAAAATGGTATCATAATTTTTAGGTTCAGTGTTTTTCGAGTTGCAGATACAAAATCCGCTTTCTCCTTATAATATTACTAGAGAATATAGGTGAAATAATAATACTTGATACAAAAGCACTCCATTGGTGCTTACAGTACAAATAGTTATTGTAAACATTAGTATAACTTTAGTTGCAATAAAAACCTGTCTGCGAGCAACAAATTGTCAACTTACGATTATTATGATTGTTCACTGAGCGAACTGGTTCTGTACTCAGAACAGTGGATAAAGGAAATGGCATATGATTTTACGAATACTCAATAATTTACTGCCTAACTACGTACTTCAAGTCTCGGAGTTTATACCCGACTAGGCTAATGTATTTATCAGTATATGTGTGTAAATTTTACCTCTTTATAATATTTGTATAGATAAATATATATTTATATAATATAATCTACTGGTTATGCCCGTATAAAGTATACACATATTTTGGACCAAGAACCCTTGTGTCCCCAGAACATCCTACTAGTTTCATCACAATCAATGATTTCGAAACGCATCGGCGACAAACATAAAAGTATTAATTTTATTATTAAATCGTCATTTCCGATTAAAATATATATCTGTAATAGGTATTACTTTTAGTGACAGTTATTAAGTTCAATTAACCTAAATTATATGTTTATTAGTCATTACATTAATACCATTTTAATTGACGAAATGACATAGAATAAAATGAGTGACGCGTTTCATACTGAACTACGACGTGCTCACGAAAGTCCATTTATTTAATTTTTTACAGGAAAACATATAGCTTCTAGAATATAACATGTTAATTCCAAAAAAAGAACCTCTTATTCCAATTAAGTCTACACTGTTATTAAAAAAATACCAACTCAGATAAGTTTTATTATATCTTTACTTTTTATAAAACCTAATAATATAATCTATATATTAATAAGTGAAACAAAAATTTATACCTCTTTTAACAAAAATTTCGCACACTTATAGTATATATGGAGAAGGAGTGCAGAATGCTAATATATTTTTTAAATTATGCAAACAATATGCATTAAATCAATAAAAAAAACGCACACCATGTATTTTACACACACTCGCATATCTTTTGTTTACGTTAAAGTCTATAGTCAAATTGAGAATAGATTATCTGTGGTCAATTTTGAAATCGATTGATAAATTGGATGCTGATAACAACCTTCAAAAAGTCCAATTCGGAGATATTGATCTATTCTGATACTCCATCACCTATTTAACATTATTCAAAAAAAAATTGAAGTCATCTAAACTAAATAAGTACGGAAAAATATTACTTCATTGAAAGTTTCAAATTTCAAGTACCTTCCATATTTTGCAATGTATACAATAATTTCAAATTCTTGAAAAACTTATTATTTGATAACACATTAAATATATCAATCAGATCTTTATTCATTATACCTTTTTTAAAAATAAGAAACGAAATATACGAATATAACTTCAAAAAATTATAATTAAGAATACGTTTGACATCTTTAGACGCCATTTTCTCAAAATTAAGTCCGTGTGGCTTGACACGGTATTGCTTATCTTATCCAACGAATGAATCACTGTAGAATTCAGACTGTTACGCGACCACTAGTAATAATAAACCCACTACAAAAACAAGATACAATAAACTTCTAATGCTACTTATTACTAATAAGTACTACTTAAATATTTTAACAATTTCCATATGAACTATTAGGATTAAAAATAACTTGAAAGAGTTTAGTATCTCGTTTTAAAGTAACGAATTAATTAATCGGTTATTTTAAATTTCTATTTACATACAATTGAAAATTAAGTCAAAATCCCTGAAAGTCCAATTAAGACTAATTCAACGAGTCTCAACACGATGCTGTAAGTTGGTAGGGAGTTGAGTAACCAGGATGCTGATTCCAGATGATTCTGCAGTATCAGGTCAAGACTACGCATCTGTATTTTAACATTATTGATGTAAGAGCATAGTCGAATCGATTGGACTGACAATCGCCAAACGTCTGAACAAATCTTCATAAATTATAGCTTATATGGACGCTGATAAGCAATACTGTGTCAACCCACACGGACTTCGTTTTGAGAAAATGGCGTATATACGTATATATCCATATTTTATTTTTTATTTTTATTATAGGTAAAATGAATTAAAAGCAGATTTATGTATTTAATGAGTTATCTAATAATAAGTATATATATCAAGTATTTGAGTTTATTGTATAATTTGCAAAATATTTAACGCATTTTAAATTCGATATATTAAATTAAGAAACTTCTTTCCTTGCTTAGTTTAGATGACTTAATTTTTTTTTAATAATGTTAAATTATATCAATGTCTTTGAATTTGACTTTTTGTTGGTTGACACATTATTGCTTATCAGCATCCATATGTACCTTCACAATTACATCGTTTTCAAACAAAATAAAACGCATCAAAATGAGTCCATTCGCTATAAAGCTTGACCACAGACACAAATACACACGTCAATCTTATAACATTCTTCTTTTTGATTAAGAAGAGTTTTAATAATCTTCTTTTTTGGAAATCATAAAAGAACATGCGCAAGCGCACCACTCAACACAGTCACGTAACTTGTTAGCAATATCGACCGGTCCTTATAGAGAATTAAAAATAACAATTTTATTCAAAGATTTATGATGCATTCCGAGTATTTATAGCTCGAGACATCGATATAACTCCGACCCCGCAGCACGAGACGCACATACACGTATGTATATCGGAAACTGGTTCCTCGCTGCGAATCTCGTTAGGGTTGTTGCTTGAAGTATAAATTATTCTTTATCTGTGCGTTCATTGATCGTTTTGCGTTATGACATAGCCTATAAACTATAACAAAAGATGGAGGATCTATATGAGTTAGGTTATGACAAATTTACTTTAGATTATAGACGATAAGGAAGCATTGTAGAATGTATAATATTTATGATGTATATAATAATATATATATGTATACAGAATGTTTATTTTAAGCGATTTTTTATTATATAATATAGGTTTCGCTTTTGTTCGTAGCTTTGCTTGCGTTAATATAGTTTTTACCCAGCTCCGCGACACAAAGGAGGGTAATGTGTTTATCAGTCTATGTGTATATATATATGTGTGGGGTTGTACCTCTGTGCCACTATTTACAACAAACGCGTGTACCGATTTTGAAAAAAAAGTACGTCGTTTGATTCGACATAATGGTGCGAATGTCACAGAAAGCATACATTTTTTGAAAAAGATCAAAATAACCGATTTTGGACGCCAAATCGACAAACTGTGTCAAGTGGGTATCGTTGAATAGGTAAAATCGTTTTTAGGTTTTTCATATCGTTTTTCATTCAGACCGCTTAGAATCTATAATGGTTTAAAGTTGATTAGTAACGATTCTCACTTATAGGATTTAAGACAGAACTGATGTTAATACTGTTCTACTGACTGCAGGTGGTCTTGACACAGTCGGGATTTAAATTTTTAAATGAATTACTTGTAATAATCAATTAATTTATTGTACTATGCGTATAATCTTCTAGCAAGGGCATACAGTTGACAAAGCTGTATCATATTAGGATGAACGGTATGCCAGCGTATTAGATACGAACAAACAAACAAACACATCATTCTTTTATAATATTAGATTACTGCGACATTAAAACAATACTTACGATACTAAATTAAATATATATCTAATAATATAAAGAAATGTAGGAGTAAACTCTGAAACAACTGATCTGATTTGAAAAATTCCTTTTGCATTGGATAGCCTATTTAATGAGGAGGTTATATAGGCTATATTGCATCGCCTTACAAATCATAACAGCGAAGCAGTAACTACGACTAATTTTAATTAACCGAGTTCCAAGAAGCGAGGAGGTTCACAATTCGTCAGGGACTTTTTATGTATTTTCACCGATTTCTCAGAAACGACTAGACCGATTTGGGATTTGGACTGATGCTGTAGAATTTTTATGAAAATTGGATCAGTAGTGTGATTTTAAATTCAAAATAACTGGAATAAATACCTACGCCATTGAAGTAAACGGGATTACGTATTTTGGCTTTGAAGTCGGTGTTATTTAAGTCTTGTTTCATAATATTTTCTCAAAATATAAGCACGATTAACTCAACGCCGATCATTATGAGGATTATAAAAAAGTTGGTTCACCCCTGGACCGGTCAGTCTGGTTTCCGAAGCCTGGCCAATGTTGGCGAATACGTAATAACCATAAGCTCCATTTGAGCAAACATTTGCGCCAATATGCATATCGCCACCTACATTGAGATAAAATTAACGATTTGTGACATGACTTTGTTTAGTATAATTTGAATATTTATATGTAGTACTTATTGTAGCCTACCAATAGTGTGGCTTTAATCTAGTATTCACATATATTATACCATGTGTTGTGTATATACAAATTTTTACGAAAATCGCGCGGACAGAGAAGTATAAAATTTCGTTTATATAATTAGTAATAGAGAACGATTAGATTTTTATTTAATTATTTTTATATGGTTTTTACGTTTGCGCGCGGAAATAAAAGTTTATTATATTTCTTACTTGTTTTAATAGCTCCTTTATTACTTAATAAACTATACAGCAGTATTACACTAGCAGAGAACATAGAAAGAGAGAGTTTATAGACTACAGACATAAAATGTAAGAGTTGCCATCACAAAAATTACACATAAAATATAAATTAAATCAATATAGGGGATGAAATTTTTAATGATTGATGATGATGATTTGTATTAAACTTTATCAATTTTAAACCGATCGACATAAAGCTACTATGACCATGCATCACAGACATCGCAGACAAAGTCGCGAGCACCAGCTAGTAAACTATAAATGTGCAAAATTTCATACCCTTCCGTCCGTGAAATTTTCCGAAAGTATTAATATATGCATTAATTACAAATATCCTTTAAATTCTCACGTCTCACACAAATGTACCTTGAACATTACAAAAAGACTACGCGATACGAAATGCAGCAAATACGAAAATGCTTCAGGGAAGGTAAGTTAAAATTGTTTTCAATTTAAATTAAACTGGTGACGAGTGTTTTGGCCTAACGGTTATGTTTTGATAACATGCACCGAGTTTCCTTTGCTGAGTGTTAATTAACGAGAATTTTATCCAGTCGCACTACGTCACAGATTATTTTAAACGTATTTTAATCGTTTCTAATTGGTGTGCCGTAATACAATCATGCTGGTAAGTTTTAATAACGTCTTGTAACAAGACCGAGTCGCATTAATTAGTTGACGTAAAATCATCATCATTTACCTAGTATTTTTCCCGGTCATACCAGGGTCTGCTTTCTATTCCAGTCCAGATATTGACGAGTTACTGATTTTTACACAGAGCGATTGCCATCTGACCTCTGCAACCTCTGAAGGCAATCCAGTAACTATTTAGACTAGAAAAAATTCCCTACTAAGAGTATCGATCATTATCAGGTGATTGTGATAGCAACCGGTATCGACAGCTTTACGTGCTCTCCAAGGCACGATGGGGACACCCACAAGGACAAACAGTCTGTCCCGAGCGGGGATCGAACCCGCAACCGTCGGCGTTAAAGGTACATTAGCACACCTACACCAGACCGGTCGTCTGTTATATTAATTAGTGGTCGTAAAATAATAAATGAAAATTTATTTTTTTAACTCCGATTGATTTTAGATAATGCTGCTGCATCACGTGAAGGAAACTTAACTATGTTATTTTAGTTGCATTGAAGTCAGAGTATATATTCGATTCGATCAGACCAGTAGAAATTGCTCAGATCCTTTCAACAATCATTAAAGAGCTGATAACATTAAAATGTCTGAACAGATCTTTATAAATTATAGCCAAGAACTGATGACATCAGCTTAAAAAAAATAAACCACATCAAAATCATTTCATTCGTTTAGAAGCTACGATGCCACAAACAGATAAACACGTCAAACTAAAAATAACTTTATTCTAATTTACTTATAGCAAAAATGTAAATAATACTTATATACTTGATATAGCGATTGATTTGATATAACCTTATACTCCTATACTAATATTATAAAGCTGGTGAGTTTGTTTGTTTGTTTGAACGCGCTTATCTTATGTTCTACTGGTTCGAATTGAAAAATTATTTTTGTGTTAGATAGTTTATTTGTCGGGGAAGGCTATAGGCTATATTAGATCACGCTGCGTCTCATAGGAGCGAAGTAGTAACCATAAACGCGAGTGAAACCGCAAGGGAAATAAACTTTATTTTAAGGGTACGTATAACAAAAATGTTAAACACTTATCCTCATATAACTTATATGCTTGGTATAGCAATGGATTTGGATGGCTTATACCATTTCCAATAAGCTGTGTTCAAAGTTATTATGAGTATACCATAAGCAATATACGATTACACGCTATGGTCTTGTTGTAGTAACTATCTCTGTAAGTCTAAATTACTATCGGTAATCTATTAATACCATAAACGCATTTTCTCCACGCAATTGAACTTAAATTATTGTAACTATTCGATAATACATCCACTCAATTCTAGTCCCTATTCCAGTGGGATAAGGAACGTTCTTGTGGAATAGTTTCGCGTGGAATAAAGTAACATTGTTGTAAAAGCCTGGGGTAAGCATGCTTGTAGTTCAGACAGTATGGACCAAAGTAGAACAATCTTGCAACGGACACCTAAAATGTGTTGTATGAATAAACTTAAGCAAAGGATTTGTATTAAGATTTCGCATTCAATCTTGTTGGAACACATGGGAATGAGAAAGATAAAGTTAAACACACAAATACACTGAATTCCGAAACTAGGATGAAATTTAACACGGTTGAAATCACATGTCAATAAATATATGTGTGAAAGTAACTGGTTAGTGATTTAAAAGATTTTGAATAATGTTAAATAGATGATGCATTCATCAGAATACGTCAATATTTCCGAATTTGACTTTATGTGGGTTGACACATTATTACTTATCAGCGTCCATGTATATAAACTAATGTGTTCTCCATGGAATTGAAATTATTGGAAAGATTTTCATGTAATTTTTAGGCAATAAGATCAACATTTACTTCCGTCAAGTAATAAACATTTTCCAGGCTTGGATTATTAAAAATATATAAATGAGTAGAAGCTACCACCGGCACCGGTTTGGAATGTAAATTCTAGCGAGGAGAATCGGCAAGAAACCTGATAATCAAAAACAAAATCAAAATATTTTGATTTAAAATAGGAATATCATTCTCTTTTGAACGTCAACAATATAAATCTACCACGGTTTCAAGAAAATATTTCTTCAGATCTGAGAAGAAACCGCGAAAGAAATTCAGCGGGAGTTTTTATTTAACAATGTCAAGATTGGTTACAATTCGTACAATGTATTGAGACAGCCAGGAAGCGATCACCTTATTCTCTTGGTGCGTCATCATCTATGCAATCTTTAATATCATAATAACCTCACACAAATAATACAAGATAACTTGATACATTTAATGCTTTATTTATTTAATGCTTTATTACTTTGATCATTTCAATTTTTTTATCAAATATACACACATTAATAATAGCTTTGAGATTTTGTTTTTCATATGATATAAAACCAACGTCTCATATCATCGCTTTTAAAGCGTTTCTTAACCATAAGACAACTTGATATTATATATACCTCAGGATAGCGCTGTAGTGTATGAAATTACACCCTATAGTGACTAAATTAAGTGCGAAAATTGTGTGTGAAGCATTCTTCATGTGTGTAAGGAGATAAGTATAAAACCTTCACGGTGTCGCATCTCGGAGCTGGTCGGTTCGGTTTGCGAGCTATTGTGCAATTTATGTAACGTCTTAATACATACTTACCAAGATGATCCTTAGCGTAACCGGGGTTTTATTCTGTATGTTTAGGGGTAATGGAATGTTGTTTAAAATTTTGGTTTGCATTATACTTCTGTTTATGTGCCGTACTGTATGTACTTAATCAGCGTATAATATATAATTTTATCTATAATCTATAACAATATTATAAAAGAGGTAAAATTTGTTTGTAAGTTTGCATGTAGGGGGTAATAATATAATAACTAAAAATCTTGTTCAGATTTGAAAATATTCTTTTAGCGTTGAATAGTCCGTTGATTGAGATAACAGTTACCTAGATAAAAATAAGACACTGACAATAAAATTTTTCCTGTCTAAAGCAATGAGAAACAACTTAGCGGCTGTCCATTAATGACGTGAGGCCCAAAGGGAGTCTGGGCAAAAATCCTCAAATATCACAAGGGGAGTAGGAGTTCAATGCGCTGTCTTTAAAGTTAAACATTTTTAAAAATATATTTACTTTAGGTAGAAGATACAAAAAATAGACGTAACCTTAGGTGGGGAGGAGGGGTAGTACAAAACCTCACCCCGTATCACCAGGTAGGAGGGGAGGGGTCTAAAAGTTGCTACAAACATCATGTGATTAATGGACGGTCCCTTATGTAAATCTTTATGAGATTCTGAGAGCAAAAGTTATAAGTGTAATTCTTGTCCGTGTGTGTGTTATTTTATACGTATCGCAAATATATATTGGCGACATTTTGCGCAACTAATTGCGAGAAGATAGTTAACATGACAGATAGAATGAGGTTTCCAAATATACCGAGTACAAGAAGATTGAGGAAAATTGTATTGATAACTAACATTAATATTAGTGTCCACAGTCCAATCATTTAATCTTTTCAACGAAATAATTTGTCATAAACACAGCCAAGCAGCGATACTATGACCGATATGGACATAGTTTACATATCTGTCCGTCAGTCCATTTAACGGTGACGACGCCATTGTGACGCGCTAATGAAACAATTCAACAAGAATAAGGCTTTGTAAATATATTAATACTAAATTGAATTATCAATTTTATATTGTTATTTAATAAATGAAAATATATTTATAGTGTTTGTAATTTTTATTACTTTGAGAGATAATTTTAATGAGTTTTTCGAATAAGGCAATAATTTGGTCGTTTAAATTAATAGGATAAATAAGACTGTGTGGTAAAACATTTTAAACGTTTTTGAGTTTAGAAACGACAAAGAAATATACTTACTTCGTTTTGGACAACTTGCCTCATCTGAACAAATAAATAAATTTTAAGTGTTTGTTTGTAATTTCAAAATTTTCAACAGTATGCACAAAAAAGTATACACGGTACTTACATCAAAAACACATTTTTTTAATAAATAAAAAGAAGGGTTTTTCGAAAACAAAATTAAAACCAACAAAATAGTGAACAATATCCCATTCCAATAGGGAAGGTAAACATTATATAAATATAATATTTCCGCAAATAAAGGCGAGTTAAACCGCGGCGCACAGCTCGTCAATAAATGGATGCTGATAAGCAATATTGTGTCAACCCCCGTGAAATTTAGAGATATTGATGTATTCTGATAATGCATTTCGTATTTAACATTATACAAAAAATTTTCAAGTCATCTGAACTAAATAAGTACGGAAAAAAGTTTCTTTATCAAATATTCTAAAATATTGAAGCGAGTTCCATATTGTGAATTATGCAATAATTTCATATATTTGAAAAAAATATTATTAGATAAAACTCATTACTAGCCTATCTGCTATTATTTAATTATACTTTTTAATAAAATAAAAAAAAAAGATGGATATATCCTTCTTCAAACACATGTGTTAAGAATAGGTTCGACATCTTTAGACGTCATTTTCTCAAGATGAAGTCCGCGTGGCTTGACACAGTATTGCATATCAGCGTCCAAATAGAAACAACTGACACACCTATGTACGCAATGAAAACTGATACATACCGTTAATGACATAATCATTTAACGGCAAAGAAAATTGTCACTTCCATTGTATTTATTATTTTTAAGTTTGCTTTACGTTGTTTAATTGTAATGTAGTAAATTATTGAATTCTTCGAATCGAATAACTTTAAAAAAGCGCTAACAGTCCGGGTTCGATCCCGCTCACGGCAAACGTGTGTATTGGCCATACAGATGTTTGTCGTTGTCTGGGTGTTTGTGTTAGTGTTGTGTTTCCGGACCCCCGACACAAGGTCACGCGATCTTAACGGGGGCCGTTGAGTGTGATGCGTTTATTTAATTATATCGAATTACTGAAAAAACTGTAAGCATATACATAAGTAATATATATTATATAGTCTATTTTTCTTAAATTGTCTTAATCAGCAGATAAATATGGTGTACTTCTGACCTCACATAAGAGTTAGAGATGAGAAATTGTCGACCGATTGATCTGAATCACTTTTGTAAAGAAAGAAAATCATCAAAGAAATCATTTTTCGTTTCCGGTTTTGTTACCAAATAAGACGTTTACTTACTTAAGATACCGTTACTGACACAGGACAGTGCAGTTATTATCGTTATTAAATGTTTATAACCAAACTGAAACTCAAACTCAAAATATACTTTATTCAAATGGGCTTTTAAAGCACTTTCGAATCGTCAAGTTACATGTCATATTTTAATTTTAGATTTTTATAAAGCTACCACCGGTTCGAAATGTAGTCTCTACCGAGAAGAACCGGCAAGAAACTCAATAGTAACTCTTTTAAAATAGTTTATACATAATGTATTTTTATTACATTTTAATTATGTTTTCCGGATAGAAAATCAACGCTTGTCAAATCCACGCCTCTTTGTCGTCAAAATATTCTTGTACGGTATAATATGCTTTATTTATTAAAGATTTTTTAACGTAAGCTTTAAACTTATTAAGTGACCAATGTAAAACTGTTCGCGGGATTTTATTATAGATGCGAATACCAATATACTTCCATAGTATAGTAACCTATATACTATGTGCGAAATGTACATTCTTTTATAACAAAATTCGAAAATATTGTAAAGAAACGTTTGTGTGCTAGAGGATATAACGATACTAAAGATTTTGTAGATGATGGGAATAAGGTGATCGCTTTCAAGCTGTCTCAATACATTTTGTAGTTTGTAATAAATTATGACGTTTTTGAAAAAATAATAATAATTCAACAAAAGAAAAAAAAGAGTCCCGCAGAGTTTCTTTCGCGGTTTCTTTTCAGGTCTGGGGCTTAATCTTTTCCGAAACCGTGGTAGATTGCTAGATATTCAAAAAGAGAATGTAAATTCCTAAATATTTTGAACAAAAATATTTTGATTTTGATTGAAACTATATAAACAAATTGTAATAAAATTTCCGGATAGTACTCGTACAATTCGAATAACGCCGAGTGGGTAAAGGGCCTTACAACGCAGGCTGAGCTGCGACACTCAATGCAATTTAAATAAAATTGAATTTACACTATACATTATAATACTCATATAATAAATAAATTACGATAATCCGTGTCAAGGCGCTGAGTTGCGAATCGATATATTTTTTCGCAAATGACATCATTGAATTTCATCGTCTAGAAAGGAATGAACAATTAATGGTTTCGTAGAAACTGTAGGTGTATGTACGTTACGTCAGCTTTTGTTTATAAAATAATTAGCAATAATATCGTTGTGTCTGTCTGTAGATTGTTTTGTCTTCGTCCTTTATATTAATTATTTATAGTAAACTAACGACCCCTCGCGATTACGCGTTTAAGATAAGACGTTTATACAAACTTCCATCCCCCGATTTACCCCATTATGGGAGGAATTTTAAAAATCTTGTCTTAGTAAGCACCGACGTCCTTAAAAGATCCCCCATGCAGAATTTGAAACTCCTAGCACTTGTAGTTTCTGAGATTTCGTGATGAGTGACTTTTCGCTTTTATATTTTATATGAGCTCCCCTTCTATATATAAGTTTAACGCGCACGATTTTCCTTTGCTCGTATGAATTGTAGCGTTATGTAATATAGCCTATAATCATTCTCAATAAATGACTATCTGATACAGAAATAATTTTTCAAATCGAATCAGTAGTACTAAAAAACTTACAAAATTTAACTCTTAATAATTTTTTGCTTTCGCTAGCGACTTCGTTCGCGTTAATGTAAATTTTGTTTTAAAATAATACGCATAAAATATAGCCTACGACCGTCTAGAACAGTGTGCGTTTCAAATGATAATTTTTAAAACAATTTTTTTTCAACCCACTACGTTGTTCCTGGTCGTTCAACGTAGAAATCATTTAGCGCTTAAAAAACTTAATCACAAAATCAAAATATTTCTTAATTTAAATAACCAAGGAGGCTCTCACGAAAACTTTTGATGATACAAAAAAAATCCATTAATATCGAAGCTTCCACCGATTTGGAATACGATTCTATCAATAAGAACCAACAAGAAACTCGATATACATATTAATAATTTAGATTTCGGAATTCCCCGATTTTGTTTTAAACTTTGAGAAATCTCGGCCTTTGACACCTGAATTAAAATTATTTTTATTCTAAGATTTGCTTATCCTTACAAGATATTCTAATCGCTTTTCTTAGATGTGTAAATTAATTTTATAAATTGTGCTATAATGTTAACGTTTTTATAAGCAGAAGTTATTGTCAAACCGTTACGTAATGACTTACGAGTAATGATGAATACAAATACGTTAAAATACATGATTTATAATATAACGAAAAACTTTAATAATTCCAAGAATATTAAATAATAAAATGTTTACTATAAAACATTGAAAAAATAAATACCCACAAAATCACAATATTTGTTATTCAAAATAGGAATTTACATTCTCTTATTGAACGTCAAGAAAATGTATAGTTTATGCCATAACTTTAAATTACTTACCGAAATAAATAAGCCAGGTTAGCGAAATATCACAAGGATCAGCGCAGGCTGCGCACGCGCACGCGGTACAATACGCGCGACCGTGTGAGATGCAAGTACAGCAGTACAGCAGGGGTGACGTTGAAGCCGCCCACGCGATCTCGGCTCATATGCCGGTGCTCGCTAAATTGTATCATTGGTATCGTTTTGTTTAATGATTTTATTGTGTTTCGAAAAAAAAAACATATTTCTTTCTATTATAGAGGAAATATAAGACTTATTATTTGTAAAAATTACTTTGAATGCAATTTATAAAAATACTTATTTAAAAAGCGGTATTGATGTGTTTCATTTAAAGTTTATGTATTTTTCTGCCATTCTACTAAAGTTGCAATAGAACCATGTTCAACCTGTGTTTAGCTAAACAGTGTTTAAAGATTGCTTTACTACGATTATAATCATGAAAACTTATTAATAAAATGCCACACTTTACATTTGATAGCTAAAATAGGTATAACACATCTGTTAAGATCAATTAAACGTATGTTTATATAAAATTTAACTATGTATAAATCGTGTTTAACTCAAAGCTATCTTAGACACAGATTTATGGTACGAAAATTTATAAGCACTCGTTAAACGTATGTTTAAAAATTGTAGAAAGCCAGTTTAAGTAACATTATGAAAATAAATAAATTTGGTAAAAAAGAGATAAAAAAAATGATTTATGAATATTATTGATAATTTTCTCACACATGTTTTTAAGTGATCTGTGCGGATTTAATACTTTTAAAAATAAAAAGGAAAACGTTTTGTGTTTATTTTGACGACAATGACCGGACATGCCGCGGAGCAGGTAGCGAACCTAAACAAATATGTACCATATAGGTTCGATTCTCGTTCACACCTGATACGATATAATAATGGTAATTTCGTATTATCATCTGCGTGTCAAATTGGTTCAGTGTAAAGTACTCCTATCCTTTACCCGTAATGTACATAGAAGCTCAGATAAAAATTTTATTCCTGATTTTCATTGTCGCTTACTAAAGTCAAAAGTAATATGGATCTAGAATTTTATTAGGCGAGGTTTAATCTTGTAAGTTAACACACAGACTTTTTATAAAACTATTTTTATTTTATTCTTTACGTCCGAATTTTTTTAATTTTTATTACATTAAGCATATATCTAGAAGAGCAGTTTTGAACATCATGAAAAACATTTATTAAAGAAATTTACATAATAATTGGATTTAAAAATGTTCTGGAACTTTATTTATAAGGTGAGGCCTAAAACTAGTTAATATTAGAACCGACAGAGTCACATCATCGTGTAAGCCACTAGACTAGCCTAACCTATCGTTAGGGTTACCACATTTACAATAAATAAAATGTTTCATTAATTGCTCAAAAAAAAATTTGAATTTTTAGTCAATACTTTTTTTGGCAAAACAAAAATACCGGTTAATGTTTTTAAAAGATTTCCTTATTTATCTGATTTTGTTTTTATGCAAAGTTTTATTATCTATAATATCATTAATCAACGTCGAGTTCGTTTTCGGCGTGACACTTTTTTAACTTTCATTATCAGCATGGGAATAACATTTGAATTTGTGAATAAAATAATATAATAAAATATGCTCTTTTATATCTCATCACGAAATCTCAGAAAGAACGGACAGAATAAGGAGTTTTAAATTTTGCACGGGGGGTTTAGGACATAGGTGCTCACTTAGACAGGATTTTGCAATATTAGACCCTTAAGGGGATGAAACGGGTTTTGGAAGTTTGTATGAAAGTCCTATGTTAAGTGCGAGCGAAAACGCGAGGGTCCGCTAGTAGTATATATATTTATAGGTATATTTTTGTAAATGTCTAGAAAAAGGTATAGGTATGATAGGTTTTATCACTAAAACTATCGTATTATATATCTTTTCTTATAGCCTAAACTCTTGTTAATTTTTCTTGTAAATATTTTGAAAGATAACGAAAAAATAATCAGCCGAACCGCAGGGTGGACGACAACAGACGACACGGAGGACACGACTGGATGAGAACAGCACAAGACTGGCAGGAGTGGAGAAGAAGGGAAGGGACCTACGTCCAAGAATAAATGGTCAAGAGGCTACTATGATAATAATAATGAAGATAATATTTATTGAAATAATATGTCAACTACTCTTAATATTTGTAAATGTGTAATTAAAGTAAGAATAAATAAGTCGAAATATAATAAATCTATTTATGTATTTTTTTCACTAAAGGCCGGCAACGCACTCGCAACATCCCTGGTGTTGCAGATGTCCATGGGCGATAGTGACCACTTAACATCAGGTGGTACTGTCTGCTCGTTTGCCCCCTTATTATATATATATAAAAAAAATTTAAAGATGGCAGCCCTATGAGAAGCAATGTCAGTAAAATTGCAAATGGTAGATTTCAATCGTCCGCTCGTTCGCTCACCGGTCCAAGTTTCTCAGCGATGTCTAGATTATCCCTAGTTTTACTACTTTATAAAATTCCAGTTTTAATTACTGCCGTTAGGATCAATTTATATATTTTTATTATTATTCCATATTTATTATATCGTTATATAGTTAAATATTATTATTATAACTGGCCGTAATTGTTTTTTCTTCTTCTTTCAAATTTATAACGTGAAAAAGATGTATTGATTTTTGTGTTGCGAAATGTTTTATTGTTGTAAAAATGAGTTATGAATATTAAGTTTTTCTGTTTATTTAATGTTAAATTAAAAATACTTAATCTTTAATAAGCTATCGAAAAACTGTGAACATTATTTTTCACTCACGAAAATTATTGAATCCTAAATACTATTAAAAATAAAATTTTTTACTAGTTTCGATACAACGCCTGTAATCTTTGCTAGTTTCTCTCGTGTTTATGGTTACTGCTTCGCTACTATGAGTCGTAGCGTAATGTAATATAGCCTATAATCCTCCCTAATAAACGAGCTAACCAGCGCACAAAGTTTTTTTTTGAGTCTATTATAATACAAACAAACAATAAAATCTTTCCCCTTTATTATATTAGCGTAGATGATGTTTCTCATAATTAAAAAGATGTTAAAATCCAGTCTTTTTGGATGGTTGTGACATGTTCAAAGGACAAAAGAGATCATTTCTATATTACTGACAATATGTGGAGTGGAGCTGCGTGTTGAATTAAGGCAACCTCATCTTCTTAATAGGAGAGGAGTATAACAGCATGTAAATGTCTCAACTCTGGGCAAAGGACTCCTACAGTACAATACAATTCTATCATAATTATAAATTTCTCCAATTTTGTGAAATTCAAGATAATAACATATGACGCTTACTTATATAGAGATTGTATAGAACCTGAGAAAGGAAAGGTTACTATTTAATGTAAAAAGGCTATACAGGGTTAAAATAGGGGTAAAACAATAATATTAAAAAAAAGGGGTGAATCCTGCGCAGACGCATTCGCGGGAACCATCTAGTTTAATATAAAAGTAGAGATCCGTCATTGTTATTGAGTTTTCCGATACAGTGACTGCGTCCGTTTAAAAAGAGATCAATGTGCTAAATTAAGTAATTTTAAAACTAATTTAATGTTATTTTTACGAATATGTTAAACGAGGCGTTGAACTTGATTTCCTATTTTTAACTTTGGGTTATACATATATGTTTATTAATACATTTATACATATCTCTTTGATTTGTTGAATTATTATTAAATTATATAGCACGGTTATTAAAGCAGGCTGAACATGACGCCAATAACACAAAAATAAAAAAAAAATCTTTTCGTTTATTTAAGTAGCGATGAAATGTTGCGTGCAATTAATTAATCGATCAATCATAATATTGTATTGACGTGACTAATCAATTAAATCTCAGAGCTAATAAATGACAGACCGACGGACCGGTTGACGAATTGCCGCTCGGATTATAATAAATTTTCTCGGAAATTATGTTTATTTTATTAAACAAATTTGTAGAAATTAAATAAAACCAAATATAATACGCTAATTATTATATATAAAAAAGGTTTAAGTATACGTTTTGATATTTTATTTTATTTCACAGGGGATGAGAACATAATTATAATTCTTTATTCTCCATCTGATGATAACTTAATGTCCGACTTTTTGTTAATACTTTTCTTTTAAATTTGATTAAAAAAATTGACGTTATAATGCCTTTGCAATATTTAACATATTTTTTAATAATTTTATAGTACACTTTCTTTAGGTATATTATAAACATACTTAATTATTATTTGGTTTTAATTTAATTTGACCACAGATTATTTCGCAAGATCCTACGGAAGTTTTTTTTTTTCTTTTAAAATGGCGTGCATCCGCAATACTAATGCCTAAATCACCATTTTTACAAGGCCATAATAAATTCAGCAAGTGTCAAATTGACATTGACATTGTGAGCTAAATTCGGCGCTGACAAGCTTTAATGGAATAATTTTGAGACAATTGAAAGTGATGGCGATCTAAAGTGACCAGTGCAACTAGATGCGGTATTGTCGTGAAGAGATTTTTATCAATTTATAAAGGAGTAGGTTTTCATTGAGGCAAATGGATTTTTTTTATATTGTGTCATCATCACTGAAAAAAAAACATTCCTTTTTAGTTTACTCACGACCACGATCGCTGTTAAGTATTCGAAAAGTTTAAAATTTCTACGCGATTAAATTGGGTTTAAATATTTTTTTTTGTACGTTCTGTTTTGAAAATTATCTCATCTTTTTATCAAAATTCGATAAAAACTACAAGGAAAAGAAAATAATTCTCGTTCATGATATTCCTCACTTACATCCACAAAATTTAGTTGTAAGTTTTACAATCTAATAATGCGTAGTTAATTAACTGCACCGTCCTCTTTCAAAGCCAGTAAATAATATGAAAGTAAACAATACCTTATACGCAGTACGACTGCGTCATTGCTGGATTTACAATGAATGTGTAGGCGTGATCTACACCAATATCACTACTAGGTGCAAAATCATCAATATCACTACTAGGGACAAAAATTAGTCAAAATTAAAAATCATAATCAAAATATACTTTATATAATTAGGCCCCAGGCCCTTTAGAATCGACAATACATAAAAAAAAATACATTAATAATAAAGCTACCACCGGTTCGGAAAGTAGATTCGATTGAGAAGAAACTGCAAGAAACTCTATAGTTACTCTTTTAAAATTTTGTCTATAATTAGTACCGTGTAACGTCATTACAGTTAAAAGCTATTAATTGACACAGTATTGCTTATCATTGTCCAGATATAATATATTAAAAATCGACCACTCCCTGCGTAGATGTAGCTATTATTTGTGTCCAGTTTGCTTCCTCATGACACAAAACGATTGCCGATCAAAGTGTCTGGTGTAGGCAACAATAAGTCGCTACATATGCGCAGCGCCTAATCGGACACCTTCACATTTATCGCGACAGTCGCAAGGCACACATAGTATTACAATAAATAGTCCATAATATTTTATCTTTCTTGAATATTTTTTCTTTTGAATTAATAATTTCATTAATTTTCATAATCTGATTACAGGAAAACAATAAATGCATTAATGACGATGTTATATATAGCGCTTATTTGATACATAAGGATAAATATTGTAATAAATAAGTATTAAACTTCACAAAATGATATTCAGTCAAAACAAATTATTCACCGATTTCGGAGTAACGCTGCACTATTAAATAATTTGTATATACATATGTACATACCTGAATATAATGTTCATATACATATAAATGCAACGCATTTAAAATATACTTATAAATTAACATATTGCTATTTAATGTATATCTTTTATAATTTGATTTTTATTGTCTATACTCATATTATAAAGCTTAAGAGTTTGATTGATTATGAACGCGCTAATCTCAGGAACTACTGGTTCGAATTGAATAATTCTTTTTGTGTTAGATAGTTTATTTATTGAGGAAGGCTTAGGCTATATTTCAGCACGCTACGACTCATAGAAGCGAAGCAGTAAACATAAACGCGAGTGAAGCCGCTAGGGACATCTAATGTAAACTAATTAATAAATAATTTTAATTGTATTTTGAAATTAGAGATTTTGATTTGGCACGTTACGAGTATAAGTAGGTATTTATATATTTTTACCATTATGAAAAGCTATTACTACTGTTCATATACTATTTTGTTAATACATAGTTTTGCATTGAAATAAATTCTAGTATTCACTGTAAAGGAAAATTACTTGCTTGCAAACATCGTTTAAGTGACTTGAATATTATTATTAAAATTATCTTGACATGTTGTAAATAGATTTTAACTTGTAATTTATAATAATGATGCACTCTAATGAAAACGAACGAAAATTAGATTTTATTGTTTATTTCATACTTATTTTACAAAATGGCGTTGATCCGCCATATTGAGTTTAGATGACGTCATAGCCTACTAGTCACACAACTTTTTAATCTACGATTATATTTACGATATCTACGAATATTTCAGCATGTTTATATCAGAGTTGATTTCGACTCATATTTTTATTAAATATCTAATTTGGATTCCAAACGCACAATATCTATAATTTTTAACACATTTAGTTATTATTTTTTGTTAATTAGAAAAATTGTTATCGTTTTTTACATAAAACAAAAATATTCTCAACAAAATGTTGTATAAAAAAACTTGTATAAATCCTACCCAATAGCAGAACGCCTACCATCCCCACTGAATTATTCCAGCAGATTACGAATTCAGTGATATACACACTAAATACACGTATATCCATATACAAAATATACACAAAGTTGCGGCCATAACTATACATAACTATACAAATATGGATCGTTACAATATAATTAAGTTCATAAGCCATCATAAAACGTTTACTTTACCGCATTGAATCTTATTGCCTTGTCTTAATTAATATATGACTGTTCTGGAATCTTGCATGTCGTTATGAACACTTGTGATGCAATTGATATGATTGAGTTTGTTTGAATATTATAATCTCAAACGAACTGTGGTATTGAAAATTCTTTTTGCGTTAGATAACGTATATATAGTCCATTCTTTTTTTCTCTGAAACGTGTATTGCTGTTGGCCCTCCTGCCCTTGACAGCGTAACCGGGGGGGGGGGGGGGGGCCTTGAAATTGGGAGCCCCCGTTGGGGCTTATTTAGTAGACACGTAGGCGGATTTATAGCCACACATAAGAGAATAAATTATTGAACGATTGAACTGAATCAAAAATTTCGACATTTCGTAATTTTCGTTCGGGATATCGTTACCAAATAAAGACAAGTTAAGAAGTATAGACTATATGAGCATAGTTTTGCAAGTGAGGTATTAAGTGTTACTAGTATTATAATAGGTGACATCTGTTAACCGACTTTGAAAATGAGGTTTTTGGGTCATCGGTCACTTCTTTATATATATTTCCCGATTAATCGAAAACGGTTTGAATCATTTGTTTAATTCTTATTTGTTTGACAGGTCCTTTCGATTGGTCTCATAGAATTTTCATTAAAATGTGTTCGTTCAGTTATTCACAATAATGTTGAATAATCATCGGAATACATCCACATCTCCGAATTGGTTTTTTGTGGGTTGATACACTATTGCTTATCAGCATCCATAAGTATTTCTTAATTTTTGAAACGTAATATAATAATTGCTTATAGTATCAGCCATACAACTGAATGTAATCGTTGCCAGTTTAGACTAATAATTCCTCATCAAGCTATCTACTAACTAAACATTATGTCTGTGGTGATCTAACCACAAATGTACACGTAGACGACCACAGCTTGGTTAATTAAACCCAGTAAAAGTACGAGTCTACTGGTTTTTGTTTCGACTCGGCTCCACGTGAATAGTGTGCCAGGAAATCTATACAAATAAATGAAATCGAAGTGTCTGTATGTAATTTAAAATTAACAGCTTTTCACTAAATGTATATGAAGGTATATACGATGCTTACAAAAAATCTAATTATATAGAATAGAATATTAGTATAGAATATTATAATTGGTAAGAAAAGTAAAGTAACAGCATATACTGTGACAGTCAGGATGGCGCAGCGCATTTTAACTGACTGAATCGCTAACGGTCGCGGGTTCGATCCCCGCTCATGGCAAATGTCTGTACATTTACCATACAGTTGATGAACCCCGACAGACACAGGATCGTGAGATCCTAGTGGGGACCATTGAGTGTGATGCGTCTATTTTATCTTTATCTATTATTTTATTATATACAAAGTACACAGAACATGATTTCATTTCACGATATTTCTTCCACCACTTAGCACGAGTTAAACTTTTTTACCATTTATATAAATAGTTACTTGAAAACATGAGAAGTAGTGTCAATCCGAATTTAAAATAAAACGTTTGATAAAAAATATAAATAAAAACTATATAATTGAAATAATCAAAACAAAAGGTGATCATTCATGTGTCAGTGCAAATAACTTGTTAATCACTTCGGAAGGTAAGACGGAAGACGAAAACAAACTGCCTCCCACGTACGCCTCTTCTGTCTTCTGATCTATTATTTAATTTTTGCATTTACGAAGGTCGCGAGTTACAACATATAACACAATAAGCCAATTGAAGTATACGTAAGCTTAAGAAAATTGGACTGAAAATAGTTATTACGTGTGCAAAAATATTCGTTCTTCACTTCTTTGTTATGAAAATAAATACATATATTAAATACTATTATTAAAAAAATATAATAAATATGCCTTTTTTATATGTGTAAACAGATAGTTAAGAAAACACAACAAAAGTCGTCTATTGAAAAGTCGTGGATCAGTTAGGAACTAGGAACTAGGAGGAATATATTGTCAGTACGCACTCTTTCTCTCTCTAAGATAGTCAATAATATAAAGCACGGGCGTAGCTATGCTTTTCACCCCCCCCCCCCCCCCCGCTGACGCTGTCAAGGCCAGTAGGGCCAACAGCAATACTCAATCAGAAAAAAAAACTATGCTTTTCATATGGGAGGGATACGTCCAAGGAGAGGGTCCAAAGGGGAGGTTTTAACTTCAAAACATGCAAAGATACACTAGTTTTTATCAATAAGATAGTAATAAGATAGTATGATTTTAAATACTAATATCAGTTATTTAGAAAATATATAAACCATCGTCATTGTCATTCGTTTAATGTACTTAGTATAAGTAAAGCGTTTACTCAGGGGGAGTTCGAAGCCCTCAAACCCTTTTATATATGTTCATGATATAAAGTAACTAAAGACACCATATATACATCAAGACCCATACATATAACCTTAATAAGACATGAAGAGATGGAGGAGACATATGCGTTACGTTACTAATGATGCAGGAGAACTAATGAAAAGGAGTGTGAGAGCTATAGGCTTCGAGCTCTTTTATTCGTCACACGAAACACAGCTTAATTTATATATTAACTAAAATAGTTAATATAAAAATAAACCTAGATAATCATCTATACTATCATAAAGAGGTAAAATTTGTTTGAAGTTTATATATAAGGAACTATATTTAAAAGTACTGTCCGATTTGAATTTATGTTTTCATTGAATGGCCCGTTTATTGATGATATAATACATCAGCCACAGCTCATAAGAAGCAGTAACTCTAACCGCGAGTGAAACTGCAGGAAGCAGGTAAGCGATACTTTAATGTCATAAAAATTCGAAACCTTTGCAATGTAACCATAATTTTTAAAATATGTTCACTAGTTCCAACGTTTACTTCGAAAATACAAAAATTTCTCTTTAATATATGTATTAGTATAGAAAAATAGATACTGTATTTATTTCCAAGTCCGTGTCAGCCGTGACGAGTTTACTCATGGGAATAAAACAGGAAATATA
The DNA here is from genome assembly GCA_037950945.1 of Hypolimnas misippus. Lineage (NCBI taxonomy): Eukaryota > Metazoa > Arthropoda > Insecta > Lepidoptera > Nymphalidae > Hypolimnas > Hypolimnas misippus. The sequence goes on along the minus strand of JBBEEQ010000006.1, from coordinate 375,370 downwards.
ATGCGGATCACGAGCGCATTAAAAGATCTTGTTTGTATTAGAATTAATTTTATTAACGACACTTAATTGTTCAGGTGTCGGTCCACTCAGATGTGTTAATATAATTACATAATTATGGCCTTATGAGAGAATATCAGCGATTTTTAGGGTTCCGTACCTTAAAAGGAAAAACGGAACCCTTATAGGATCACTTTGTTGTCCGTCTGTCTGTCTGTCTGTCTGTCTGTCTGTCTGTCTGTCTGTCTGTCTGTCTGTCTGTCGGGATGTCAACCCTTTTTTCTCAGAAATGCATAGACGTATCATCTTGAAATTAATATCATATACTCAAGTCTACGATGACATGCGGCCGTGAAAATATTAAAGTTCTAAGTCAACGCAATCAAAAGATAATGGAAAATATGTCGTATATTTTGACCATTTTAGCGTTTTCGCAAGGGAATCAAAACCTATAGGGTACTTCCCATTGACCTAGCACGATGAAATGTGGCAAGAAGTAAGATCTTATGGTACAAATAAAGGAAAAAATCTGAAAACTGTAAATTTTTGTATGTATGTTTGTCTGTTTGTAAGTTTGTCGTTCAACCTTTTTCTCAGAAACGCGTGAAGGTAACAAATTTTTATCAACGTCAAGTACTCAGAGTTGTAATTACTAAGAGCTGTGAAAAAATCAAACTTCTAAGTTAACGCAATCAAAAGATACGGTCATTTATATCACATATTTTAAGTATGATAGCGTTTTTAACGTTTTCGCAAGGGAATCAAAACCTATAGGGTACTTCCCATTAACCAAGCATTATGAAATTTGGCCAGGAGCAAGGTCTTTTAGTATACATAATGGAAAAAACTGAAAACTGTAAATTTCTGTTCGTGTGTCTGTCAGTCTGTACGTCTGTCTTTCAACCTTTTTCTCAGGAACGCGTAAATGTATCAAGTTGTAAATTGATCAAGCGGAAAATATATTAATCTTAGAATTAAAATTATATGTACTTGTAACAAATTAATATAGAAGTTGACCATGGTCAAAAAAACAATTTTACAAACACTGAGAAGAAATTTGTATCAATACGAAAACATTAAAAAGCAGCAAACCTTTATAAACAACGCAATGCAATCTATATATCGCAGCTAACAAAATGATAGCGCGATGCAGCGTACAACTAATGCCATCTATTACAACATTATGACATTAACTGTGATATAATTCTGCTCGATTAATAAAAATTTTTATTTTTATTAAAAATAAATTATTATTTAAACGCGCTAAAAATAATAACACTTTTCATTTAAAAGTTTTATCGTCGATTTATAACGTCATTACGTAATTAACATTCAATATAAGAGCTTCACGCGATTTGATTTAAGTACTCGTATTGACTTAGTACGAAAATTTTAAAATTAAATTCAAACAGATCGAGTTATTTAATTTACTTATTTATCTACACATATAAGTCTTCTGGTTATTAGTAATATAATTAGTTATTTATAAATAAACAATTAGTTTTGTTCGAATTAAGGACTAATTATTTTCGTCTTGGCAACACTAATATATATTTCGATATTTTGATTGATAATGTAAATCTAAATATTTTACGAACGTAGTGCAGGGGTAGTGGAGTGTAGTAGAATATAAATAAAAATAAAACGAGAATAAAATATAATATAATTATGTTCTTAAAGTCAAAGTCAACAAGTTAGTTCATTGAAATTGTCAAGAGATGGCGCTAGGTGTATCCTGAATCGCGCTATAACTTTTTTTTTGAAAGTATAAGGTGTATTAGTACTTAAAATAAAATATTGTGTTTCCATGGATTGCATCCATGATCGTGTTTTAAATTAAAGTGCTCCTAAGTAGTTTCAAAATAGTTTTTGGGACGTGATCCATATTTACATAATATTTGATTATATTTAAGCGATTTCTAAAAAAGGAGTGTTTTCAATTCGACCTTGTATTTAATTTTTTTTTTTATGTTTGTTCGCCGATTACGCCGCCATTTGGGTACCGAATCTCAATTTTTTTTTTTGTTTGAAAAGGTATACTTCCAAGGTGGTCCCATTGTCTTCAGGTCAGGATCAGATGATGGGATCCTGGAGAAATTGAGGGAACTCCTCAAATATTATAGGCAAGCGTATACCGATTTAGGTATTTTTGATAGTAACTTATGGTGGAACTGATGATGAAGACCACAAATGGCGTAGATGGGTTAGTCTTATATAGATTTCTATAAGTTTGTACGGAACCCTTGGTGCGCGAGTCCTACTCGCACTTGACCAGTTATTTTATGTTAATTTTAATGGTTAAAGCGTGAGTTTATTACATTTGCAATTATCGCATCTATTTAGTCGCAAATCTCTCGTTGTTCGTTGTTGAGTTAAGTATTTCAGCTCAAATGAGTTTCATTCTCTTAGAATAACTCTCGATCGAAACTGACTGGCTGACATATTAACTGACTGATCGATCAAAGCAGAGCTGAAACTGCTAGGTCTAGAACATGAAATTTATTTTAATACTAACAAAATTTAAATCTTTATACATTCTAAACGGTAATTTTAACTGAAATATTATGTAAAAACCTAAAATTGATTTTTAAATACTTATTGAACGATAAACTTAACACAGTTCGTCGAATTTTATTTTTTTCTTCTTCACATTATGCCGTCTAAATCCGGCCATTTTGATTTTATCCAAATTAATCTACTTTCTATGACATTGCACCGTTATGACGAATCACTTATCATTTCTAAAAATCGTCTAAATAGTGCCACAAAAGAACAAACACACATACACTGATAAACACATTACCCCCCCCTAACATCGTGCAGTCGGTTAAAAAATCTGGACATCTTACAATTTTCTTCTTGATTCTTTAGATATAATTATATAAGAACAATTTGTGTAATTGTTTATATCGACGAAGAATCTTGCCATAACGAGAGTAACTTACAATTTTCTTCTTGATTCTTTAGATATAATTATATAAGAACAATTTGTGTTTATATCGACGAGGAATCTTACCATAACGGGAGTGCTATAAATATCTCGAGAAACTGCACTATTATATCTATGCAAATCATATCCTTGATACGGCACAGCTCTTGGAATATCATGGAACAGACTTAGGGTATTTTTGCTTCCAAGTTTAAGGGACAATTTTCAATAATTCTATCTGAAAGGTAATGAAAGAGGTAATTCTGCCAGTGCTTTGGGCACCTTGCCTCACTGTGACATCGATAGTTACGTTTAATATAGTTATTTTTAATAGAATTATTTGTTTTTGTTAATATCTATCTGTTGTTATTCTTATTACACGATTTTTTGATTATTGGTTTTATTTGATTCTCCAAAGTTAATTAATACGTACTGAATGTTATAAATGTGAATGTAACTCTGTGGGTTTGTTACGTTCACGCCTAAATCACTAAAAAATTTGTAATGTTTCTTAGCACATATATAGATTAGAATTTAGATAACGATACAAGTTAATTTTTGTCGCGATTATAAAATTTGAAAGTAGTGAAACAGCGAATGAAACTGTTGAAAATTTTTACGCGGACCAAGTAGCGGGGACAATCTCGTAAATTAATAATTAAATAAAAATGTACATTAATACTTTCCAGGTAGATTCAAGAAAACTGATAAAAGCCTTATTTAAAAAAAGTAGATTTTGAGTTGAGTTCAGGTATCATCCTATGTCGAAGATAACGAAACACAAATATATTATGATGACCCACAAATAGTCATTAAATGGACACTGATAAGCAATAATAACCACAAAGAGTCGAATTCGGAAATATTAGTGTTTCTGATAGTCATGTATTTTGCATTATTCAAAAAATTTTATGTCACCTAAACTAATTAAGTATAAAAAACTGTTTCTTAATTAAATGTTTCGAAAATTAAAGTGTGCTTAATATTTTGCATTATGCAATAATCTATTTGAAATAATTATTATTAGATAAAACATTTTATTATACCAATCTACTTTTAAATGATTATAACTTTTATCAAAATAGAAAAGAAATAATGGATATACACGTCTTCAAACAAATTTGTTAAGAATAGATTTGACATCTATAGACGCCATTTTCTCAAGATGAATTCCATGTGTCTTGACACTGTATTGCTTATTAGCATCAAAATAGTCTCATCGCTTGATGACATATCCAATGTGGAGAGCATTCTCCTAAAATCCCCCGCCCTATAGGCTATAAATGTTTATTGATGTTTGTGTTTAGTCCACTGTGTTCGTTTCTGTGTAAATATATTAAATGTAATAAAATTGAGTTGTAAATAAAACATTAATATTAGTTGTATTTTTATATTATATTTTTAATATTTATAACTGTTTTTTTGTGTTGTTTTAGGACTAACAATGAAATTCACACTATTTTAGGGTGTTTTCAAAATTTTGTCAAGGTTGGATTCTCGACCTTGCCAATCAATCTCCATCGTGTTTTCTCCATTCCTCGTGACATTGGCGAAATAACATGTGTCTAATTGGCACAACTAAAAGCCAAAAACCAAATAATTGAATTTATTGATTGATGACATTTCCAATACCTCCTAGTTTAAGGTTGAAATGAATTAATATGTACGGAAGAGCATCTGCCTTTTACAGTCGAGATAAATTGAGATGAGGAATGCTAAGACGTCGGAAGCAAACAAGATAGCCCGCAGTGCTTAAGACAATCGCTAGATAGGGCACGCTTACTTATCAGGGCACGTTGCGTGGTGTAATTGTTTTTAAATAAGTTTAATTTAATACTTCATACTATTTTAAAACAAATTCAAACGCCTATAAAATCATAAACATACATAAAAATTAACGCATCACACTCAACTCATTAAGATCGCGTGACTTTGTGTCGGGGGTCCGGAAACAGTCACAACACAAACACAAACACCCAGACCACGATGAATATCCGTATGGCCAATACAGACATTTGCCGGGAGCGGGGATCGAACCCGCGACCGTTAGCGCTTGAGTCAGTTGCAGTGACCACTGCGCCAACTGTCTGTGTGTCTGTCAAATAAAAAGATTTGTAGTACAATTTTATAAGACTTTTTAAACCGACTTCAAAAGCGACATATTCAGATGCTGATAAGCAGTACTGTGTCAAGCACAGGGACGTCATTTTGAGAAAATGGCCTCTAAAGATGTCAAGCCTATTGTTAATAAATTTTTGGAGAAGTATATATCCATCTTTTCCATTCTATTTTGATACAAAAGAAAGTGAATTAAAAACAGATTGGTATAATCATAATGAAAAGTTATGTTTAATAATAAGTTTTCAAATATATGGGATTATTGTATAAATTACAAAATATGGAGCGCAATCGAAATTCGAAACATCGAAAATTAAGAAACTTTTTTCGGTACGTATTTAACTTATAACTTGATTGTTTTTAATAATGTTAAACACGTGTTTAAGACGTTCCGATATATAATATGATAAGTTACATTTAGTTCCTAACTTTTACTCAAAGATGGCGTGAGTTGTACATTGAATCACGCTATCGTTATGTTATTTAAGATTTATATAGTTTGTAAGTGTTTTTATGTTCACTTATCCCCGGTGACGCTGTCAAAACCAGTAGGGCCAACAGAAATACACATTCAGAAAAAAAATGTTTAGTATCCCCATAAGAATAAAGGTGATATTAGGTTAAAGAAGAAGTACAGTGGTTTTAATACATAGTACGCTATAAGTTCGCTCACTAGTTCGGAGTACAGTATTAAATAATACATGATGCATGATCACAATACATCAATATCTCCGAAATTGACTTTTTTGTGGGTTTAGACACATTATTGCTTATCAGCATCCAAGTGTATTTGTAATAAACTATTAATTAAATGTAATTAAAACAATGAGTCATAGATATAAATATACTTATTATATAAATTGATATTTAATACATAACGAAAAGTCAATTATGATTATTACAAAACGCGTATTTCAATATGGTGGATAATAGCAGCCATATTTGATTATCAGTGACGTCATATATTTTATAAAACGTTTAAACCACAGATTGATTTTTTGGGAACAATATTTTAATGAAGCGGAAACATTCAAATAAGTTCTATATTGAAGAGCCTTTGTTTTGTAATAATTTATCGTAAAACTTGTTAGCGATTAGGTTTAAATATGTAATTTATTTAAAAAATTATGTATAAAAATCTTAAATTAAAGATATCTCTAAAAAGAACAGTAAAGAACTCTCGAAAAAGTTCTTTCAAAAGAAAATATATAAATATATCCAAATCAGTTTGTCCGTTTAGGAGCTACGATGTCCTGACATAAACATACAAAATAAAATTGATTTATTTGGGTCAATAACAAATTAAACAATTTCCTAAAATAAACAATAATAAAATTAAACCAACACATATCATACCTTTCTTTTATATCGAGGTTGTCAAAAAAAAAAAACGAAAACAAAGACGTTCACGGAAAATGAGTAACAATTGCGAATATTGCTTTTTAAATATTGTGTTGATAAGATTGAACTGACTGACGGAGGAGTATGAAATCGCGTACACTTATAGTTTACATAGAGAAAGCGAGGAATACAGTTATATTTTTTAAATGAAGATAAAAAATACATTAAATAAAAATAAAAAAAAACACTACACACACATATATTTGACACACACTTGAAGTGGTCAAATTAAGACTAGATTATCTATTGTCAATCGGTTGAAATTTAATGAACTATTGTATATATTGACTTGCTAGCCCACAGATAGTCTCGCTTCTCATATTCAGTCGCTAGTTGATCGATATTCTAGATGCCAAAATCTATAAGCATATATAACATATCTATAGTTAATAAAAAGTAATTCCCAAACCAAGTGATAGTGTTGAAACTGACACGAAAGAATGTTGGCGCCATCACGGAGACATGTAAATTAATTATGATATCCGCAAGGACGTGTTGCTATCTCCCCGATATTCAAATTAATTAATAAAACACGTACAATTACTACGTGTTTATCAGAGTGTAAATTATTTTCAACAATTGTTTTTTGGGGGTAATGACTTCTAAGATGGCGTCATGTGTGTCCGTGAGAACGCCGTGGTAAAAAAGTATCAAAATCCATGCTTTCGATAAGATTACTGAATGTTTTGATATTATTATATCATGTATGTATACGTTTAATTATAATTTAATGTATAACATATGAGTATTATTGCAAGAAAACTTTATCTAACTGTATCTAATAAGTAAATTAAATACTTTAAAGATTTTGTTTTTTATTTTAACACATTAAGCTTTACTGTTGATTTTTTTAAAGAAATAATATAAATTTATGATTCGATTAATTAATGATCAAATAAATGAAAACTTTGTATCAAATTTTCTCGTCTCTCCAATAAAGTCATAACGAAGAAACCAGACAAAAAAAATCACATTACACAGAATATTATCCCAAGAATACACCTAAGATTTATATTTCTGAATACAGATCTCAAATATATACACGTAATAAATATATAAGCGTCACGCCTCGTACCCGCATTGTTAGTGCGAAGCTCCAGGCTTTGTTCGTGCACTGCGGCCCTGGCGTCTCGGGTGACACTTGGACATACTCTGACGTCTTATTTTAATCGACTCACTATCTATGCTATTATATGTTATCTTTATTAGATGTAGTTTCAATACTAATTGATCCAGAAGGCTAATTGTCAAACGCTATCAGGAATTGACACTATTTACCGTTATTTTAGTACAACATAAAGTCTTTTACTGCTCGATAGCAAGTTTTTCACAATTACCCTCAGTTTAGTTACAATTTGGAAGTCTAATTTTGTTCGATATTTTAAACAATGTTTAAATTTTTTTTAAATCTTATTGTTCCTTTAAACCAACTTCCTGATTTCAAACATGTAATCTGTACGTCTGTTTGTATATTTGTTAAGTTTTCGCGTCTAAATCGCTTAAGCAATTTTGATGAAAAATAATAATAATAGTACACGTTTTAACAGGGCTTGGTTGAAGTCACTTGTATTTCTAAATAAAAAAAACAGATTGTCTATATGTTCAATTTACTGTATTTTTTAGCAAATTTTTTAATGGAGAAGCAGTTTAAAAAAACTCAGACTTTATGTTGAGACTATGTGATTAATACGACCAAGAAAGTTATTTTCTTTTAAACAATCTCGTTACGGCTCTAAACAATTAAATTTACATATTTTAAATTAATCATGGGAGAATAGTTAACCACGACTAAGTTACTTTACTTGCAAAAGCAAATAGGAGATACTTTTTTTTAATATAACTAGGCGACTCGTATAAAGTACTGCGCACCGTTGGTACTTATTTACGTAATCATAAATAGTATTTTTAAAAACATTCATGTTGACAGAAAAACAACAAAACTACAACTTTGATAAATATGTTGATAGAATAAAAATGAACATAAACGATGGCTATTTACTCTGTGTCAAATATAAACGTAATGAAGACAAAGTTACGGTAATTAATAATTATAACCATAGTCAGTTCGCGCTTGGCCGCTTTTTAAAGGCTGTTTCCATAGATTTCGTAATAATATTTAATTTTTTTTGTTCATTACCACGACATTCACACGAAGTAATTACTGTGTAATAACTGAACTGATCCTTACTATGTCTCTTTCCCGCATGCTAATTTTAATTGTGTGTGATAAAGACAGGATTTTGTGGTATTTATTATATAGTACGTATGGTAGTGACGAATTCTGACAGTATGTAATCATTAGTATGATTTCTGCCTGCGGTTTTGGCGCCGATCATTGAACCCTACTATCCTTTTTAAAACATTTTTAAAGTGACTTTTTTAAAGAGACACGGTCGCTGTAAGGTTTTTGAAACGTTTAGATAATAAAAATCTATAAAACATAAATAAAATTGAAGTTTCTGTTTGTAATTTCAAATTAACAGCCTTTAAGTAATGCATATGAAAGTACATATATACGGTACTTAGGTCAAACGCACAATTTTTAAAATTTTTATCTTTGTCTGTCGGTTTGTTTGTTCCGGCTAATTTCTGAGACGGCTAGACCGATTTTAACGCAGTTTTCACTCACAGATAGGTAATGTTACGTTGTAACCTAGGCTTACTTTTCAAAAATTTGATCAAATCAAATCAAATACTTTATTCAAGTAGGCTTTTAAAAGTACTTTTGAATCATCAAAAGAAACAAAAAGCACTTAAATTAAGGAAAAACTACCGGTTAGAAATGTAGATTCTACCGTGAAGAATCGGCAAGAAACTCGATTAATATAAATTAATAAATACAAAAGAAGGTGATGCGAAAGCAATATTAAAAACTATAATAAAGCAACGATTAAACAATATCAACATAAACATTGTGTGTTTGATGTAAGTACCATATATGGACGCTGATAAGCAATACTGTTTCAAGCCACACGAACTTCATTTTGAGAAAATGGCATCTGAAGATGTCAAATTCTTGATAAATTTGTTTTAATAAGTATTTGTCCATATTTTCTTTCCTTTTTTGATAAAAAAGTATCAGGTATATATATCAGGTGTATATATTTAATATTTTATCTAATTAAAAATCTTATAAATATATGAGATTATTGTATAAATTACAAAATAAGGAATGACCTTGAAATTCGGAACAATTAATTAAGAAACATTTTTCCTACTTATTTAGTTTATATGACTTTATTTTTTATTGAATAATGTTAAATAGGTGATGCAGTATCTAAATATATCAATATCTCCAAATTTCACTTTTTGTGGGTTGACACATTATTGCTTATTAGCATTTATATACTTTCATATGCATTTATTTAAAAGCTGCTAATTTAAAATTACAAACAGAATCTTTAATTTTATTTATTTGTATAGATGAAGAAAATCTTATCACGAAGTAAATATATATTTTTTGTTTTAAATTCTACAAATTATTCAATGTATTATATCTGTTAAATATATGTTTTAAGTCTAGTATGGTTATTTACAGAACATATCTTTAGCGAAGGAAAACATCCTGAGGATATTCCATGTAAGATTGTGACCGTCAACTCGTAAAAAAGCATTGTGACGAATTATTTCTATATTATTATTATATATTATAGTGCCAGAAATGCAACTAAATCAATATTTTTAATATTCTATAATTAAATATATAAAGATAAAAAATCTTAGGAAAGTTTTAAAAATAATCTTGATCCTTGAACTAAAACTTCTTTCTTCTTACTTCTTATTTTTAACTAACATCAAACAAAAGGAGGTTCTCAGGTTTTTTATGTATACAGTCTATTAGAGTATAAAATAACAGCCTATAAATGTCCCACTGCTGGGCTATCGACTTCTCTCCTATTGACGAGAATTTTTAGAGCTACATCAACCCCGCTGTTCCAGTCCGGGGGATATACATGTGTACATGTGTATACAGAACTCTTTTCATGTACGTTCACCGATTACTCCAAAACGGTTGGATCGATTTGATGCATAATTTTTTTGTTTGTAAGAATATAATCTCATAGAATTTTCACCAAAATCGCTTCGGTGGTTTCATAAAAATAACTGGAATAAATAATAAAAGGAATTCATATAAACGTAATAACGTATTTTGCTTCGATTTCGGCTACCTTTTTTTTAAAAGGTCTTGTCAAGGAAACTGAAGGGATGAAGTCAGTAAATAGTAGGTACACATCGACTATGACCCGGCAATATGTCCTGTATTAAAATGTAAACTATAACATCTTTAAGGCATTCCATACTATCTCAAATCATTTATCCTTTTAAATGTAATATCTCCTAAATATTTTGCTGATACAGTTTACAATACCTTTTAAAATATCAGGACATATGCTGGTTGATAGTCGATATGTACATAATTGGCAGTTTGAATCGCGTTCACTTTGAAGACGGGTACGTGTCCTGCTAGGACTGAATAGCTATGCAAAGGGCCACAGTCTATATTGACTTTTACTTTAAATAAACATTGATTATTATTCAAACAAATCAATAACACAAAATATAATTAATATATTCGTTGTGTAAGTAAGAATGTACTCTTATTATATGATAGCAGTCCGCCCCGACTTCGCAGTGGTATACTTAATAAGACTCACTCACTTTTTTATACCTCTGAAGATATTTCAATGCAATTTTATCACTTTACCCTACGATTCATTAAACAATTTCCTTCATACAAACCTTGCTTTGGCAATACAAACACGACTTTTAAACAAAGGGAACCGTCTCCAAAGCAGAATATGTAATTTCGTTTACTCAGATGACATATTTATTTCAGTTATTTTGATTTTAAAACCAAAGTACTGATTGGATTTTGATAAATAATCCATAACATTAAACGTTTTCGAAAAACATAATTAAACATTATGATCAAGCCGTTTACGAGCAATCGGGGAACATAATAAAAAGCCTCCGACGAATTAAGACCATCCTCGGTTGAAAAAAGAATTTGTCCAATAGGTGCAGTAGTTCTAAAGTGATGGGCGATCATACGTTCGGCAATTGATATTAAAACGAAAATATGATCTATACGCCATAATACAAACATAGTCAAGTTCATATTCAAAAGAAGTATGGAATTTAGGGCTTGAGATGTGAACCTTTGACTTTTGAATCGTCTTGATTTACCGTTGAATCGCTGAGGTAAAATTTTTACATTTTCATAAATGAATATTTAAGTCAACTTACTAGTAACTAGCATTCAATTAAAATTTATGTTCTTAAGTATACTATATCTACCTCATTTAATAAAATGACAAATATTTTTTTTATATATCTTACATTATTTATCAAGTAAACATTAATTTAATGCATATTTTTATATACACTTACAGGTGTTATAATTATATCATCTGTAAAAATACCCACATTAATAAAAGAAATCTATTTATATTGTTAAATTTTATAACATTGTACGGATTTCCAGATTTCTTATCTCGAAAGAAATCTACATATCCTTATTAATTAAAATTTGTCAAGTATCGTAAGGCAATGTAGGCCGGACCGGCCGAATTCCATATTGAGATGTCGCGAAATAATTTAAATATCAACATGACTCACCTGAGCGCCGGTACCGCCTCAGAACGCTAACATTTATTCAAATCAAACTTTACTTCAAGTTCACAGTCCGTAATTCACCTTATGTTAATTTGCAAATGTAAATAATAAGCTCACATATGTTATAGCGAAGCGGTTAGTTTTATATATTATTATTAATAATTAAGTTATTCGCGGAATGTGTTCGCGACGTCGTTTCGTTCGAGTCGGCCGCTCATGCACTTTGGGGTCACTCGGGGTCGGGTGTTTTGTTTTTTTTTTGTGTATCAGGAGCGGCGGTAAGGACGTGCAGCGCGTATGGCGTCCGAGCGATCACTGGCTGTGGCGTGCGCGGCTCGAGGCTCCGGCGGGATGCGCGCGCGCACCTCCTACTCCAAAGACCGCCCTCTCCCGCAGGCTTTCGTGCCCTGAGAGCTCTGAGATAAAACTTTATCGTCGCGTTCCGAGAAAGCAACTCGACCAATACATTATAATACCCATATCACATACATAATTAGCTTAAGTATGTTATTTATTTTAAACGTTTCGTTTCGATATTGAAAGAATTTGGTTGAGTGAATTGATACAACTGATTATGAGATGGTATATTTATAACTTTCATTTTTTTTTTTCAAATATTTATATTATAGTATGTAGTCTGCGAGTAATAATTTTTCTTGGTTTTGATATTTGGACGCTGATAAGCAATACTGTGTCAACCCACAAGGACTTCATTTTGAGAAAATAGCATCTAAAGATGTCAAACCTTTTCTTAATAAATTTTTGGATGACGTATATATATCCACCTTTTCTTTTTATTTTGATAAAAAGTATAATGAATTAATAGCAGATTGATAATTTAATGTGTTATCTAATAATAATTTTTCAAATATTTAAGATTATTGTATTATTTGCAAAATACTGAACGCAATTGAAATTTGATACATTACATTAAGGAACCTTTTTCCTTACTTATATAGTTTAGATGACTTGATTTTTTTAAATAATGTTAAATAGGTGATGCTGTATCAAAATACATCAATATCTCCGAATTTGAATTTTTGTGGGTTGACACATTATTGCTTATCAGCATCCATTTATACTCGTAATGGTAATTACCAGTATAAATTCTTTTCTAATTGCCAGAATACTTAAAGGTAATAATTACACCAATTTTTCGATTTTCGATGAAATTTAAAGAACATATCCACCACTATACTTGGTGTCATATCAACCGTCTTGGTGTCACGTAGTCAAGTTTACCTTTAATTGGACGCTGATAAGCAATACTGTGTCAAGCCACACGGACTTAATTTTGAGAAAATGGCGTCAAAAGATGTCAAACCCATTTTTAACAAATTTGTTTTAAGACGTATATATCCATCTTTTCTTTTCTATTTTGATAAAATGTATTATGAATTGAAAGCAGATTGATATATTTAATTTATTATCTAATAATAAGTTTTTCAAATATTTGAGATTATTGTATGAATTGCAAAATATAGAATGGACTTGAAATTCAAAACATTAAATTAAGAAACTTTTTTCCGTACTTATTAATTTAGATGACTTGATTTTTTTTTAATAATGTTAAATAGGTGAAGCAGAATCAGAATACAACAATATCTCCGAATTTGACTATTTGTGGGTTGACACATTATTGCTTATCAGCATCCAATTAGGCTCTTTAGGGTTCCTCGCTTAAAGGTGTCTTGTAATTGTAAATTAAAATAAATAACACTTTTTTAAAAACCCTGTCACTAGACGGATTTGTCCTCCATTAAGGGGTAAATCTGTCTAACGTAAAGATTTAATAGAAATCTTTAGATTTTTCAATACTCAAATACTCATAAAGTAAAGGTTGGTTGATAAAAGTGCGTTAATTATATGCCTACATATCTTAAAATAGTGTGATAATATATGTCCTTGAGGTTAGGCTAAAATTTATTAAAGTTTTTTAATATCAATTAGGGATTTTTACGTCTTCGGCGCTGGTCTTCTTGGGCAGCCTCTTCGCTTTGACGTAACATAACGCAGGCATCCATGCCAACGCTTGGCTACTGCTAACTGGCTGCTCCCCCTCCGCGTCTCCGGAATTACAAAAACACTCTAAGGGTAGAATAGACAAGTACCAGGTGGAGTCGGGGTTAGCCGATTCGGTTTGAATTTGTAAATAACATCATGTTCTAAAATAATTAAATACACAATTTCTAATGTCAGATATTTCTTCTTTTTGTAACATGGTCACCATATTCTATAAAGCATCCTAGTCTAAGCATCATCTCCAGTCAATTTTTTAAATACTATAATAGTCGGTATGGCTGCATATTGTTTTGGCAGGTAGTTGTGGCTAGGCTGTTAATTGATAGGCTTATTTAGCTAATTGCCCGCGACTTGAAATAAAAAATATGTCGGAATTCTAATTGCCTAAATCCATGAGCTATATAGTTATATAATATAATTCGTTCAAACTATTAACACAATTTAAATATATTTTTCGCTTTGTACAAGCTGTGCTATTAAAGTACAACAATATGAATAATACAATCTCTGCCAAGGTTTCCGCTTAATGTGTGTAACTGTATAATCTCATTGAAAATTTAAATTTGCGCTTAATGCATATAATTTCTAGGTAATATTGTTGTTCGTTTGTATTTATCCTCGATTGTATCCTTTTCATGGGTTTTGTTATATGTTGTTTAACTTATTGTCAGAAAGTATTATTTTAATTTGAACACCTACACGTCTCGGTGGATGGGATAATCGGAATCGCATGTCCTCGTCCCCCGCCGGGTGGATTTCTGATTTTCCACCCCAGTGATAGTGAGAAGAAGAAGAAAAGTGCTCTAGCATCTTAAAATTTATTTCAGTAGTTGCAGGCTGCATGAAGATATTATCTTTTACCGCCGAGGACTATGTGAATGATGCATTATAAAAAAGGACACTCAAAAAACTCAGTAGTGTGAGCAGAAACGTAACTAAACGTAATTTTAATGAACCACTTAAGTAGTTACCCAAAATTATTACAAATATTGTGTGCATTTCAGTTAAATATCTGATAATTTTTTTTTCAAGAGCATAGGTCTAAACATATTTAAAATAAAATAACAATTTATTTTTAACAGGATTTTTATAAATATTTTTTTTTAGGGGCCACGGACCCGAGAGGGCCCCCATCTCGGGTCCGTGGCCCCTAAAAAACCCTGTGGCTTTTTGCCAGCCCTGCCACCCTATAGTTACGCCCCTGAGTGTAAGTTTGAATTAAACCTGCGACCTTCAACTTACAATCTACGTCTTTTTTCCACTAGACCAATTTTGCTTTGTAAAAATCTTTCAAACTAATTAATTTCCTATCATACGGAAATTTCTTGACGTTTAATTAGTAAATTAAATATTTGTCGAAGTCAAAATCCAATGAAAACATGTCGATTTTAAATGACAAGATGTCGTTTAAATTGATTTAAATCTTTAACGGAAATAATTAATATCAATTATGATCAAGGAAAATCGTTCACTTAACTGAGGACATTTATTACATTGTTAATGTGTATGTTTAGTTCTACTACACGCTGCGATGTCGCGGTTTAACTGATTTGAATAAAATTCAGAATGGAGAAAGCCCATATTCTGGATTAGCTGCTTGTCCTGGCTTCGCATGGGTGTACAAATTTGTTACACACTTTTTATAAGTTTTTTCTGTAAGAGTTTTCAAACAATTTCTCACGTCAAACATTGTCCTGACAATTACAAAGATATTTCTATAAGACTAGGCTTCGCACAAGTGCAATGTAGTTCATCATCGTATTACTAATCTTTAAATTTCCCGGATTTTCTTTACTAAAGTATGCGTGTATTATATGTTTATATGTACAAAACCCTCTTGAATCACTCTGTTCATTGATTAAAATCGCATAAAATCTGTTCCGTAGTTTAAAAGATCGGAAAGCGACTTTTTATATACTATGTAAAGAAGATGTAAAGAAGACTTTTTCTGCGGGTAAAATCATGAGGTGTATTGACTCAAAATCTCGACCATTACAACACATGCATATTTATGAGTAATCACTTCAATGTAATTAAAACATTCTTTACATAAGTGGGTGCAAGGAAAATATTTGGTAGAAATACTGTCAACAGACGTCGCGGCGTATTGGTCAGCTGGGCCCGAGGCCGAGTGAATCACGTTCCTGCTGACAATACAGTATTATATGTATATCTACTAATCTTATTAAGCTGAAGAGTTTGTTTGAATGCGCTAATCTCAGGAACTACTAGTTCCAATTGAAAAATTCTTTGTGTGTTAGATAGTTTATTTATTGAGGAAGGGTATAGGCTATATTACATCACGCTCATAGGAGTAACCATAAACGCGAGTGAAACTGCAAGGGACAGCTAGTTTTCTTATAAAAGATCAGACAAACGAGCTTGATGTTAAGTGATCATCGCTCTGAACATTTGCAGCACCAGAGGAGCCACAAATGTGTGTCTTAATAGTGAAAAATAGGTGAAGGGGAATGTGTATGGTAATCTCAGAATATACTGATACTGATGACATGCTTTTGGCATTGGATAGCCCAATTATTGAGAAAGACTTTAGGCCATATTGCATCACGTTACGATTTACACACACAAAACACAATTTTTCAAATTGAATGAATAGTTTCAGAGATTACCTCATAGGCTCATACATACAAATTTTACCTCTTTATAGCATTAGTATTGATTTGGTCTTCTGTATTGGATCATATTAAAGTGATTACTCAATTTTCAGCAAAACGTAAATGGGAAAGGTAAAGCTTATTGAATGGAAATGACGTAATCCCAATCAGATATCCTTATATGCTGAATATCTCGCAGCGGAGACCCAATTATTTCAATAAGAATTTCAATAAATTCGAAGCCACCTTGATCAGAAATGTACATAAACGCACTGCGGAGGCGAGAAGGTCACTGCCAGTTGCCAAGCGTTACTGCACAGGATCTCATTTTAATGGGAACCTTGATGAATTGCGTTGAAACAAAAGTTATTTTGTAAGTTGTATCAAGAATATACAAGACCCTGAAGTTAGCATGCGATCCACAAATGTAATTTTTGGATACGAAGATAATTACGGGAGTAGCTCTATAGATTTCATGTGGGACTTCATTTTGTTCTACGGATTTTCCGTGCCATTCATCCCTTGTACTACACATCAAGTAAATATTGTTTGGCACCAAAATTTAAAGTTTTTTTGGAGAATTTTCAAAAATCACTGGATCAATTTAATTACTCAAAATCTCTCTAAGATAGATAACATTGTTTTATAAATCTATATCTTCTATACTAATAATAAAATTCTAGCGGGTCGCTGTCTGTACATGGAAGATATTTGAAAAAAAATATTATAGGGGGCCTATACCAACGCAATAGAACCCAAAACAATGATTTTTAGAATTAATAACAAAATAACATTAAATTTTAGATTTAATGTTATTTTGTAAAAAAAAAAACCTTTTCCTTTAATTTGTCGCTTACTATTACTTTCCAAAAGTTGATCTTTACAAGTGACACTATTAGGTGGTGCAATAATACAGAATGTATTTTTTTTTAATTAGTGGGTTCTATTTCTGGCCAGGAAAATCATGAAATAAAAAAAATATGATGCACTTTTAGATTTCTCAAAATCGGACACGAGACTCCATTAAGTATCTTTTGCGATTCCTTATAGTTCCGGATTTGGTCTATTAAGCCCAGTAGAAAAAGTCACCCGATATATAATACAAGGAGAACCTAGGTGCGAACTTAATGTTTTGCAGTCGATATTTTAAAGACTACCACAAAACAACTTTTCTTCATATTTATAGTGAAAACCGTGGAGGAATACCATATCTGAGTTAGTGTCTGCTTATAAATACAACCAGAAAGTTCCCAGATTCAAAGTAAAAACCTCCTTTCTTGAGCAGCACTGCAGACTATTATAACCTTGCTTTGTAGGAGACATCCCAAGCATTCAGTAGTCCACGCGAACGAAGTCGCGGGCACAGCTAGTATAGTAATAATATCAAGTAAACTAAGACTTGGAAGTTTTATTTTCGCGACAACCAATCCTCCTTCAATGATTACATGATATGTCTATACTAAAAATCATCAAAATTGATTCAGTGCTTTAGCTTTACTTGTGAAAAGATAACGAACAGACACCCCGACAGACAGAGTTGCTTTCAAATTTATAATACTAATACTAGTCTTTTTAGATTACTTTCATTCAAAAGTAACTGTATACATAAATTTCAAAATGGCGGGCGCAGATGGCTTACACATTTAGCGAAGGAATTAAATCATTGATGAACAGGTCCTCGATTTCTCTGTCTGTCGGTAAGTTACGAGGCGCAATCGTAGTAAGGTCTGGATCCATTGACAGGGGATAAGCAATCAAATAAAATATAGTATTTGTTTAACGTGTAACAATGATTTAATAGCTTATGGAGGGCAAGATTTCTGTTACAAGACTTTTAAATAATTATGGTATTAATAATATAAAAATTATAAAAACGACCGCTCTGGTGTAGTGTTGCTGAATATATGAGTACCTCTAATGTCAATGGTTGCGGGTTCGATCCCCGCTCGGGGCTAATATTTATATTTGTATAAATATTTGTTATTGTGTAATCTGTCCTTATAGAAGACCTATCTATATATATAAAATCGCTTGTCCTGACTGATTCATCAACGCAGAGCCTAAACCGCTGCGGCTACGGACTTGAAATATTGGCAGTATGTAGCTTTTAGGTTGCAGGCAACCACTAAGAAAGGGTTTTTTGATAATTCACCCCTAAGAGTGTGAAAAGGGGTAAAAACGTTTGTATGCAAAATCTTATTCCGTGGTCGTATTAACTTAAAACTTAATACACATACTTCTGGGTGATAGTAATGAAATATAAAA
The DNA here is from genome assembly GCA_037950945.1 of Hypolimnas misippus. Classification (NCBI taxonomy): domain Eukaryota; kingdom Metazoa; phylum Arthropoda; class Insecta; order Lepidoptera; family Nymphalidae; genus Hypolimnas; species Hypolimnas misippus. The sequence goes on along the minus strand of JBBEEQ010000006.1, from coordinate 356,407 downwards.
ATATATATCCCAGAAATTAAATTTTAAAAATCATCCCTTAAAATGACGCTAGGGGGGAATAAAGTTTGGAAAGGTCACAATTTCGCTGGTAGATTTATTTAGGTGAAATTCCAAAATATACGCGGGCGTAGCCGCGAGCAACGGCTAGTCTTATATAAAATTGTATTCCAGTCGGACAAGTGGTTTGTAATATAGGTGCAATAAACCAAATTCTTGAACATTTCAATATTAGTATAAATTAGTTTAATTATTCTTTCGCAAAATTTAAACAAGTTACAGTACAATTTGTAGGACCTTCAAACATAAGTAACATAGAAAAGCACTTAGAAGTTAGGACCCTGAGCGGGTCGTGAGGATCGCGGCTTATCGCCAGCTGGGGCATAACTCATGTAAGACGAGCGAACAGCCTGTATCCTTTACACTTTATACCGTTGGAGAATTTCTATAATTGTATTTATATGAACACTCTCAACTTAGCGCGTAATCTATACTAACATTGTAAAGACGTAAAGTTTGTTTGTAAATTTGTAATCTCTTAAACTATTCGAATTGAAAAATTCTTTTTGCGTTGGTTAGTCCATTTATTGAGGAAGGTTGTAGGCTATGATACATCACGCTATGGACATAGCACCATCAGCAATTATAAACGCGAGTGAAACTACGAGTTAGCCGCTATTGTTAGATATTGATATATTTTTGATAATCCTTGATTTAATATTAGTTTTATAAGTATCCTATAAATAAATAAATAAATAAACGCATCACACTCAACGGCCCCCATTAAGACCTCGTGGTCTTGTGTCGGGGGTCCGGAAACAAACACAACACTAAAAAAAACACCCAGACCACGACAAACATCTGCATGGCCAATACAGACCTTTGCCGCGAGCAGGGATCGAACCCGCGACCGTTAGCGCTTCAGTCAGTTGCAGTGACCACTGCGCCAACGTGCCTATCAATGCCTATTGATTTTAAAATAAAGAAAACGAAGTATTTCTCGTTATTCCCTGTAGTTTCGGCTTTGGCCATCCACGCCCAGTTAAAAAATTTATCCTGCATATTTGTATAGTATTTTTTATTAATAAAAATAGCTGGCCAACGAACAAGCTGGACACCTGACGTTAATGACCACTGCTCACGGACATTTGCAGCAACAAAATAAAAAAGCATAAGGGATGAAAGGGAATAGTAAGTAAGGTAAAATTTAGGAGAGGTTTAAGCCTCCAGCTCTTTCGCTCGTCGCATGAAGTGCACCAGTATTTGCTACTTCACGTCGATCTTTTGTAAGAGTGAGGTGCTAGCTCCGGTCGAGTCAGCCTCTCCATATTCCTTTCCTGTGTCCAAATTTCAACGGGCGGCATACACTTAACATCAGGTGTCCCGCCTTCTCGTTTGCAAGTTATTTTCTATAAAAAAAGCAAGTGAGAAATCTGACATAAGAGTTGTAGCCCAAAAAAACTGCATTAATAATATTCATTTTGTTATCTGAATCATTTTGTGAGTATTATGACATCATCGGGTTGAATGCGGTGCGTCGTAATTACTTTAACCGCCTTCCAAAAAGGAGAATATTTTTAATATGAAATCTTTAAAAACGAGTAAAAATGTAAAAAAATAGTCATAATTAAAAAGTCATTTACCGACAAACTACTGTTACTAAAGATGGTAAAATAAATAAAAAAACACTACCATGTATTTCACACATCACACGCATATAAACTCTTTTATTTATTGTTAAATGTATTTGGTTAATTTCTTATCAAAATAACAGACCAAGACATCGAACTAACAATTACTACCACTGCTGTAACAACTCATTGCATCGATCACTCCCTCAACCATATCAATAATTGCAAATATATCAATTTTAACAATTATGCAGGTTCAATATCAAGTTGAGGTAAAATCCAGCAGAAGTGCGTGGGCGCAGCTGACGTCAGCGACCACCGCGCGCCTTATAAGGGCGCTCGCTCAGTAATTATCGTTCGTCAATATAAGTATTAAGCGTAGGTATACCAACCGGCTATCTTGCTGATATCTATATGAAGATGTTATCGGATTGTTAACGAGGGATCAAGGTCATAAATTGAATAGAAATAGGCTTCAGTTCAATTGCTATTCGTTGTGTCCAGGCGTTGCTTTTGCTAGGAGAGGAGAACATTCGTATGATTTTGCTTAAGATTTTATTTCCTTGTAATTAAGTATTATTTGTATCGATGCGCATATTTTGCTGAGGGGGCGCTAAGGTATTATGGATAACATCGATTTTAGTTAAAGTTTCTGGGATATTTGATGGAGGGGGAGGAAATATTTTAGGGGTTTTCATGCGTCGAGTGTATAGACACCTCTTTTCAAAAGACAAGCAACATACCTGTAACATCCCGAATGCTGCAGATGTCCATGATTACTACCATTTAACATCAGGTGAAACTGTTAACTCGTTTGCCCCTTTATTATTTATTTATTAAAAAAATATACATTTCATTAAGCAGTTTCCATTACGTAGTGACGGCACAGTGTATAGAACACGTGGATCTCTGAGTTTTCAAGACCTAAAGTGTTTATCTCGTGATTGATGAAGAAAACATAATGAGCACGTGGCGGGAATTCTGATATATGTAATTATTTGTCTTATGTCAATTTTGAGCTCGAGCAAAGTGGCAGAAAACATTTTAACAGAAGAGACCTTTGCTTAGGCGTGGAATATTTGGATGTTAATAAGCAATATTGATGGCACATAATACAAATTAAGTACCAAATAATGTCAAATGCAAACATAGCAGGTGGACGCAAGATATCCTTATATGAATTATCTTTGTAAGTGCGTAATCCGCTTTCTTATGATTTTTTTTTTTTAATTTATAGAAATATCTGGAAATCGAGCAAACGATACACCTGTTATGTTATGTTAAGTGATCACCGCCGTCCGTGGATATTTGCAGCACCAGAGCCCAGGAACAGAAGAGGGCTGAGGCTTCCGGCTCTCTCACTCACTGTGCTGCCCCGGTCGTGACAGCCCCTAAACGAGGTGTACATCTCGGCTTTACCACATTACAATCGTATAATATTATTTTTATTTATTTATTTATTTTTATATAAAATAGCTGGCAAGCAAGCAGGTTGAACACCTGAAGTTAAATGTTTACAGCCGTCCGTGGACATTTTCAATCCAGAGGAGCCATAAATGCGTTGCCAGCCAAAATAAGGGGTAAAAGCGAATAGGAAGTAAGGAAAGGACTGGGGGGGGGGGTTGGGTTAAGCTTCCAGTTTTCTTATTCTCCGTATGAAACGCAGCTGCATGAGCTAGTTCACGCCGATCTTCCGTAAGAGTGAGATACTGCCCCAGTCGTACTAGCCGTATACGAGCTGTAGTCCTTAGGCTACAGCTTGGCTCTACCACATTAAGTCTTACCATTGTATTCGAATTTATTTAGCAGAAATTTCTAATAGTGTGCGGCCAGAGTTAAAATTAATTTTTTAAGACATCCTTATATTGTTCTCATTAGAAGAATGCCTTTAATTGAAGGTTGTAATTATACAATACTTAACCTTCCTACGCCATATTGAAAGTGGATATAGGGCTTTACCTTCTCTTTAATAGGAAAGAGGCTTTTGTGCAGCAGTGAGACATTTATTGGCTGTTACTTTACTATACTTTATATGTGAGCGGTTACAGAGTCGTTTCTATCGTTCTCAAGAGTAAAACTTACAAATGGATGCTGATAAGCAATAATGTGTCAACCCACAAAAAGTCAAATTCTGAGATATTAATGTATTTTGATATTGCATCATCTATTCAAAAAAAATTAAGGTCATATAAACTAAAAAAGTTCGGAAAAAGTTTCCTAATTAATTGTTTCGAATTTCAAGTGCCTTCCATATTTTGAAATTTATACAATAATCTTAAATATATGAAAAACTTGTTATTAGATAATATATTAAATACATCTATCTGCTTTTAATTCATTATACCTTTTATCAAAACAGAAAAGAAAAGGTGGATATATACTTCTTCAAACATATTTGTTAAGAATAGGTTTGACATCTTTAGACCCCATTTTCTCAAAATGAAGTCTGTGTGGCTTGATACAGTATTGCATATCAGCGTCCAAATGTAATTCTTAAGGAAAATACTTTTAAAATCGAATTTACATTCTGGTGGCATCATTTCAAATCTTATTCTACCATTTTCGAACCACATTTTAATATGAATCAAATAACAAAGATTCTATTTATAGCACTTGTGTGTGTTATTAGTAATGTCAGTGAATATAAACGCTAAGTTACGTCACGCATTGTGCTTGGAAAAACTTGGCGCGGGCCGCTCATTGTGAGGAGAATCGTGCGCACGAAACAAACACACACTGGCCCTTTGAGTATTATTATTGCAGGAAATGTTGTATTAGTATATTTTATAAATCGTCCATTACTTCGTTTAACGATTACGAAAAGGGAGGTTCGTTGTTTTTTAATCTCAATTCGTTGTTTTTTAATCTTTGTTGCGTCAGAACATTGTCGATAAATTGGTTTAGAAAAATTTTCCAAAATCAAAGTCGGTTCTGACAAAAGTTTGAGTACCGCTGTTCTTGGTCCTCGTACAATCCACGGCGCGTGGCACACGAGTTCAATTTGCTTTTACCTCGTAATAAATTAGGTAAAAACATAAATACTTTCAAGCGAACATGCGCGCGAAAAAATAAGCAAAAAAAAAAAAATAATGTGGATTTTGATGTATTAGACTTCAAGAACCACTCGTTTAAAGAACCTTAATTAAAAGTCGCCCGGCTTATAAATAAATAAAGTAAATAAATTCTTAATATTGATGCAACACTCCACGGCCCCCATTAGTACCTCATGATCCTGAGTCGGGGGTTTGGAAACACAACACAAACCCAGACCACAGTAAACGTCTGCATTTTATATAGATAAAAATTTAAAATAAAACAAACCGACTCCAAAACCGAAATAAGTATACTAAAAAGTAAAAAGTAAATATTTTCTACAAAAAAATACATTCAGATATACATAGAACTTCCTTCTGTTTCGAAGTTCGTTTAAAAATAGCTGGCAAACGAGCAGGCAAGACACGATGCGAAGTGTTTACCGCCGCCCATCGACATTTGCAACCCAGAGGAGTCACAAATGCATTACCAGCTAAAATAGGAATATATAGGATGAGAGGAAATAGAAAGTAGGGAAAGAAATGGAGGGAGAGGATTAGGCTTCCGGCTCTCTCCCTCTCCGAACGAAACGCAGCTAAATGAGCATAGATTGAACACGCGATCATCCATATAGAAGATATTTGGACGCTGATAAGCAATAGTGTGTTAACCCACAAAAAGTCGAATTTAGATATATTGATGTATTTTGATAATGCGTCATGTAATTAACATTATTAAGAAAATTTTCAAGTCAATGTGCTCACTATTTTTGTAGAATACTAGCAATTGCTCGCGGCTACGCCTGCGTATATTTTGGAGTTTAAGCTAAATAAATGTACCAGTAAAATTGTGACCGTTCCAGGATTATGACCCCATAGCGTCATTTTAAGGGATGAGCTTGAAATCCTGGGATACATATATTTAATTATTCTCCCAAAGTAATGTTTGTGCTGAATTTAAGGATAATCGACCAAAAAAATATATTTTCTCCATACAAACTTTACTACCCCCTTGCATCCCATTGTGGAATAATAGTACCCCGTTTTGTATTTTATATTTCATTACTATCACCCAGAAGTGTGTGTATTAAGTATTAAGTTAATACGACCACGGAATAAGATTTTGTATACAAACGTTTTTACCCCTTTTCACTCTCTTAGGGGCGAATAATCAAAAAACCCTTTCTCAGTGGATGCTTACAACCTAAAAGCCATATACTGCCAAAATTTCAAGTTCGTAGCCGCAGCGGTTTAGGCTCTGCGTTGATGAATCAGTCAGGACAAGTGATTTTATATATGGATGCTGATAAGCAATAATGTGTCAACCCACATAAAGTAAAATTCGGAGATATTGATGTATTTTGATAATTGGTTAACTATTTAACATTATACAACAAAATTTAAGTCATTTAAACTACATAAGTATGAAAAAAGTTTCTTAATTTATAGCTGCGAGTTTCGAGTGCATTCCAATATTTTGCAATTTATATAATAATCTCATATGTTTGAAAAACTTATTTTTAGATAAAACTTTTCATTACACCAATCAGCTTCAATTAATTATGCTTTTTATCAAAAAAGGAAAGAAAAAGCGAATACATACGTCTTCAAACACATTTATTAAGAATAGCTTTGACATCTTTAGACGCCATTTTCTCGAAATGAAGTCTGTGTGGGTTGACACAGTATTGCTTATCAGCGTCCATATATATATATATATAGATGTCTTCAAACAAATATGTTACGAATAGGTCTGACATCTTTAGACGCCATTTTCTCAAAAGTCCGCACGGCTAGACATTAGCTTATCAGCGTCCAATTGTATATATTTATTAATTAAATTTATGATTTCATGTAATATATTTGTTATTCGCGTGGGACGCGGCCTCGCGGTGATGGATGCGGCTCAGAATCACCCATTGTGTTGAATACTGTAATAGTATCTTCAATCATTGGAAATTGCTTTCGGGTATTCATAGAAAGCACTTATAGAACACAATAGTCATTAATTTTGCTGCGTGCAAATAAAACGTTGGCGTTTCTGGTATTTACCGGTTTATTAAGACCAGGCCCGCGCCAAGCCTAATCGGCGCCTTTTTTGTAGTGGCGATATTAGTAGAAAATGGTTTAGTCCAATCAACAAGTCTTCTCCGCAAAGTTTTTAATACGAAATCCAATGTAAATATTAAAAATTTTAAAATTTTAAAAATAAGCCCGGAGCCTTTTTGACTCAGCGCCGTCGTGCGACGCACGACTTTGCACGTATGGACGGCGCGGGCCTGATTAAGACTGCGTTTTCTTGCGCATGCGAAAATGATATGGATAAAGATTACGTTTTGCCTGTATTTTTTGGATATTAAAGTTTTTATATTTTGACTAAAGGTGCGATAAGGGTTCCGAATATCTGACTTAGCTTTAACTATATGTTTTCACTGGAAAGATATTACGCTTAAACACATAGAGTATGTTAATAGTTAGACGCAAGCACAGACTAGCGGATTAGCGGGCAGATTAGCAGGACTGTCTGTTGGTGAAACCATTTAGAGTTTTTTACCTAAAGAGTACCAAATTAAATGTTTAAAAGTTAAGTAGACCAACAATCTATATTAATTGATTATTATAAATATTTTATACCACTTTTTTTTCATTGATTTAAAAATTTATGAACCACAATTTAAGTTCGGTAAAGAAAAAATTTACGCCTAATTGAAGTCGGTGTTTGACACTATAAGTATATGAAGAGCAATTACCGAACGTACTTATGTTTGCGTTCATTCTGAACTACTGTACCAGCTAATTATTCTTTTGTTGCGTCTGTTTTTGTGAAGATAAGGTTTGTATTAAAGAAATTGTTTGAAAAAACTGTACGGAAACGGGGGAAATTTTGGGTTAGAAACTCTTTATATAAAAGTAAGTATGTTTTAAAGCTAGTCTATATATAAAACCAAAATGTAATTCACTCACCCATCATCTTATGCAATCTTAGAAAGTACAAGTGCTTGGAGTTTCAATTTTTACGTGGGGGTTCTTTCTAGGATGTAGGTTAAGACGGGATTATGTAAAATTTGTCCCCTAAGTGGTAACAGGGGTTGGAAGAATGAAAGTCTTAAGTTAAACCCGAGTGAAACCTCTAGAGGCCGCTAATTATTTATATAATTAAAAAAGTATATATAACTTAAATATATGCTTTACTCTGAAAATATTTAAACCTTCGGAATACAATAAATTGTATGGTTAACTGAACGGCCTCAGTAACCGTAATTGTCCTGAATGCAACGTCAAGGGTAGCGAGATCGATGTCTGCTGTGACATTTTTTATTCTTGCGATTTTTTATTGAGCTAAAAGTTTATTTATTATAAAAATTACGCAATAACTATGACTACATTTATGTTATGTAATTTTAATTAAAACATAAAATTTGTGATATTCATATAATTTTTACGTCATTACAGCGAAAAATGAAAAAAAATCAATCATTATTTTTGATGCAGTATTAAGAGAAATATTTTACACTTTTGAGAGAAAATATATTATCTACAAAGAATATTATTAAAATCCGTCAGACATTTTCCACTGTAGAGTATGCCAAAGAATTAGAAATACATACATATATACCGTCAGAGTCTAACACTATGTAAGTTAAAATTGACAGCTTTAAAGGATAACAAAGAAAAATTTCCATGATTTTACATAGAGACTATTAGTAATCAGTAAATAATTAGTAATTACTGATATACGTAGGTAGTTCATACATTGTATCATCTTGTTTAAGCTATTAAAATATATACAGCGCCATCTATTACAATTTCGCAGAACTAACAAAAAATATTTGAATAGACAGACGTAGTCGCGGGCATTACTTTGTATATCATAAAGACAAATTAACCGACGTTTGAATGATAATAACACTAAATCAAATCTCATTTATCACAATGTCGTGATGTCTCGTTTTAGATTCGTTTTCTCTCGTTTCTGTTATCTTTAAGGAGTGTTTATATCGGTAATTATTATATATTTTGCACTATATACTAGCTCCACTCGCGAGTTCTTTCGCATATGTTTCAGTTTTCAAGGAAGAATTAAAGAAATTATAAAATTTTTGTTTAAAAGGCTTTCAAATTAGTTTGTTATTATGTAAACCCATATAACTGGAATTAATATGTCACCCAAGGAAACTATATTGCGTATTCAGCGTTTTTTTAAGTCCTAGGTATTATAAATAGAGTCACATCCATAGATTTTCCTTCAATCAGCAAAGTTGAACCATCAATAAATCATTTACATTTTCAACCGACCTCAAAAAAGATTCTCAATACTAATTTTATTTGAAAGAGTACATAATGCAGGTTAGAAATTTAAAAAAGGCATTCCCTAAAATCGATGATTTCAAGTTATTTCTTTATTGTAAACCAGCGATACCTACCAATGTAAAAATACCTTTAGTGTGGAGCGTCAAAATTGTACACTGATAAAAATGAAACAGGCGAAATGTAAACAAAATTAAGGATACTGACTTATTTATTTAATAGGTGCCATATATTAAAATTGAAGTGTTTCGTAAACTTAACATATATATATGGAAAACGAGAAATAATAAAAGAAACGAGAAGTAACTGATTTAACAATCAAACTGTATTCATGTCAGTCGAAATCTTTGACAAAAAATATTTATTCCAAAAGTGTTTTAGATTTAGAATCTTCCCTAATATTTCTTTTGTCAAAATTGCAATTACAATTTAAAATACAAATATTTCAGGAAAATAGCTGATATCATGACTGATATAAGGTTCAAAAGTATTCATAAAGATAATATTGATTATCTGTGAAACAATCACAAAAAAGCTACGAATATATAAAAGAAATATGATATGACCGTTATTCTGAACTACACGCAAAAGAGATCATTCACATCCAACTCCATACTTTTTTTAAATTAAGAAACAGTAGTTTCTTTCCAAACTGGACAATTTCGTTGAGGACTTGTATATGGTGCGGTCGTAGCCTGAAATTTTGAGTTGATTTTGACTAATAATAAAATATAAAGAGTGATTTAGACTTTATTGTTCACTCGCAAATAAGTTGACATGTAGAAAGTGTTGGCAAAACGCATGCGGTCAGAAAATTGTTTCTTTTTTGTAATTTTTGTACAAGATTCTTCTACGTAGCGTGGACGATTTAGAGGGGTGTGGGTTATGTCCCCTATGGCCCTTCCGTCCCCTCGGACCGTGTCTGACTTGAACCCAGGAATATTCGGTACCAGCTGCAGGAGCTAATGTGTCGATATCAAGTGCGGTCAGTGTAACGTTACAGATTGCAGTGCAACACAACACGGCTTGCGACACCGCGCCAGCGCTTGTGCAATATAACTCACACTGGACTACAAATACGGGCATCTCTTTAAAAGGATCGGTTTTTTTGTTACTTAAAGTATGTTTCATTTTAGTGACAAAACATGTGACGTCGTTTGAGTATTGACTCAGGTTTCTTTATTTATAGGGCGAGAATAACATTAGTTTTACTCTCGCGACTGATTAAAAACAACTCTGCAACCTAGTAACAGATATGACGTAAGTAATATATAGTGATGTAATATAGCCTATAACTTTTCTCAATTAACTGGCTGTTTAACACAAAAAGAAGTTTTCAAATCGGATCAGTAGTTTAAGAGATTACCACCTACATACATTCAAACTTAAAAATTTATAAACATACCTCATTATAAAATTATTATAAATAAGTAACATTTCATTGACCAATCCTACAATTTCTTTGTCTTATTATTTTTGATTTTTACAAATATCTTAACCAAAATAACTCATATAAACAAGCATATTACACGATTCAGAATATTAAACTTAATTTCAACGAATACAGAAGTGACCCCTTTAACAACCACAAATGTTTTAACTATATGTAAGAAAACTAAAAATAAACCTCACAAATCGTCACCAAATAAATTACCATTTATTGAAATAAATGAATATCAATTCTTAGGATTTAATGCAAAAATTAACATCGAAAATAGGTCAGGGTTTGTGACATCATAGTTTATAGAAGCACAGTTTTCCTCGAAGAGATGAACCAAATATGGAACGCTGGTATTGCGGCTTCGCGTCCATTCTGCTCTTGCAGGACAATATACTTCATTAATATTATCTAATTGTGCTAGTTAATAACTGTGGTTTTAAGTATTTTAACTGACTTCAAAAAAGGTGGAGGTTCTCAATTCGTTTTTTTTTTGTGTATTAAGCATTACCTAACGAAATACGAGTTCGTTTTATAAAAACTGTTCTCAGACAAATTTTTACATGCAGTTAATGAATATTAATCCAATTTGATTATCAGACATCATTTACATTCATCTGTCTTTTGAATACAATATTATTTTGTCGGAAAATCTTAAAGTTATATATTACTTTAAAGGAAGTCAAGCTCATTTCGTATTCATTACCCACAGAGGCAAAAAGTCTCAGAAATTTTGGATCATTCATAAAAATAAATTCTCGTATATGGTGAAGCGTGGGTTCGGAATCAAGTCGTATTGGTAAGGTCTATATCAGACGCTGATTTTTTGAAAATTGTGGGCAAACGAGCAGGCGGGTCAGCTGATGTTAAGTGATCACCGCCGCCTATGGACAGTTGCAGCACCAGGAGTTACAAAATGATGAAGGGAAATGGACTTCCGGCTCTCTATTTATCTAACTGATACTGATACTGATAACGCTATACATAATAGCGTAAGCTGTTGTAAGCCAAAAAAATGCCGTTAGCGTTTTTTAATGCATTTAAAGTAAAATAAAAATGCCAAAAATCTTTTTTTCTTTCATGGATTTTTCAAGCGTATTTTGTTATAACTTGTAACGAAAACGAGCTAAAAGTGCTCTCCTGTAAAGTTGTACTTTTGGAGTTATTTACATGGGAGGTATCGAATTATGTATTAATCGGATGTACTCGTATTTTGTGTAATTGATACAGAATGTAAAAAAAAATATAATGTATAAATATATTTCTTTATGTTATTATACATTAAGACCTGTGTGTGAACATAAAATAAGCATAGCATTGTAAATATTCGATTAATCCTTTAAGTTATTTTTTATTGACCTTGTACCAACTAGTATCTAGGTATTTGAGATAAAAGGACACCCTTCCCCCAGTGGCCTAGTGCAATTAAATGGTCATTTTTCGTTTTGTATTTCACTTGTGTTAAGTTTTATAATTTAAATTTTCGCATTTCTTTAACGAATTAAATTAGATAGTTAATCGGACACAAAAGTTCTTAAAGTTGATGGAAAGATTAGCTTCCAACTGTCAGCTGATGGCTAATTAAAGAGAGACACGAATAAATGGCTAGTCTACGCGTGATTGAAATGGAATTCATACTTCAATATTAAGGAGAGCGATTAAGTCTGTTTTGTATACAATTCTGGTAAAGAATTCAGTTTGGAGGTAAATACACTGTCCGTTTTCATGACATTTTCATTTTTTAATTTAATAGATAATCTCTATGGAATGCAATTTTTGAATGTCTGTGAAATTGCCCGCCTTGCTTTCTTATGAACTAGATTTAGAATTTTTGCTTATATCGTTTTTTTACCCGACGCAAAGGAGAGTAATGTGTTCGTTCGCTTATGTATATATGAACGCTGATAAGCAATAATGTGTCAACCCACACGGACTTCATTTTGAGAAAACGGCGTCTAAAGATGTCAAACCTATTCTTACTTAATTGGTTTAAAGAAGTTTATACCAATCTTTTCTTTCCTTTTTTTTAAAAAAGGTGTAATTAGTTAAAAGTAGATTGATATATTTAATATATTATCTATTAAAAAGTTTTTCAAATATTTCAGACTATTCTATAAATTGCAAAATATGGAACGCACTTGAAATACGAAATAATTATTAAGACACTTTTTTCCTCACTTATTTAGTTTATATTACTTGATTTTTTTTGAATAATATTGAATAGTCGATACAGTATCAAAATACATCAATATCTCCGAATTTGACTTTTTGTGGGTTGACACATTATTGCTTATCAGCATCCATATGTATGTGGGTTTAGCCGATTTTGATAAATGACGACGACGCGAATTTGAAAAATTCAAAATGTGAAAGAGAAAAAATTAAAATCGACGAACTACATCAAGTGGTTGTTAAGTTATTTCTGGGGTTCTAGTTACTTGTTTATTCGTAATTATTAATATATTTCTAAGAGTAAAGACGAGCAATCTATCCTAGAGAGAGGGAGGGTGCGTACTGCCGATATATAATAATAACTAACTGATCAACGAGCTACCATAGACAAAATACAGTATTAATTACTTTAATGATATATTCCTAACAATGGTCATGGTTGAATAGGTGTTTGATTTTTAAGTTTCTCATATCTTTTTTCAATAGAAATATAATTTAGAATCTATGGTGAGTTGTAGTTGGTTAGTAACGATTCTTATAGGCTTTTAGACAGAACTGATATTGATATGGTGTTGCTGACAGCAGATGATCGTGTTAGGCAGTCGGGTTAATGATTTTTTCAATTAATTCATTGAAATATATTACAAAAAAAACATTGCTTATATGCTACTTAATTTTAAGTTCCCATTAAATCTCGTGCTATTACGGGTGGTATCTTAAATACCTGATAAGAAAACTTTGCACTATTAGCATAGAAACTGCTGGGAACGACCACGTTTCTTTTAATTAACCTTTTAACTAAGCGTTAATTAAAACTTATGCCCAAAACTGACTACTTTAATAGTTTGTGTTTACATAACAAAGACTTAATTACAATTGTATTATTATAAATAGTAGTAAAAAAGTAAAGTTACAGCCTGTAAATGTCCCATTGCTGGACAAAAGCCTCCTCTCCTTTAAAGCCAAATTACGGTTTAAATCACTTTCACTGCGATGCAGTTTCCTCACGATGTTTTCCTTCATCGCCGAGCTCGAGATGAATTTAAACACAAATTTCGCTCTAAAAAACTCAGGGGTGCTTCTATTATGATCGCACAATCTTGTTTCCAAAAGCGCACCATACAAACACAAACACCTAGACTATGACAAATGTCGTATATAGATGATCTATACAGATGTTTATCGTGAGAGGGGATCGAACCCGCGACTATTAACACTTGCGTCAGTTACTGTGACAACCGCGACAACGTGTTATCTACATAAATGGTAAGTATATTATCTATTTAAACGGATTTTAAAAAGCCTACATACTCCGGTAAGTTAAAGGGCCCGTTTCACCGGTTTCTGTTCAAATTTTAAATTGTTAACCAATATTTAACAATAACTAACAATTAAGGTTTGATTATGTTTTATTGTTTCACCATCGACCTCCCTGGTAAACTAACTTATAAATAAATTATTTAGCATTTAAAATATGACGGAAACATCGACTTTAAAAGTTTCAATACACGATTCTAATTTATCTTTGTTTAAAATGTATCCATGTTATATTTTTAATCGAGACCTTTGAAATCCAAAATTGCAGCTTATTAGAAGGATAAGTTCTGATTAAGCTATCGTGAACTTTAGTCGTAACCGGTGAAACATTCCCTAAGTCTTGCAAATCACTTAAGCGTCAAATATTTCATAGAAACCTTATATCCATATTTAAATCAATTAAAAAAACCATAAACAAAATATGACACATTTATCTTCTACCTAGATAAATACCTATTTAATATATTATAAACGCGTCTGTTTGTTTTTTATTATGACAGAGGCTAGTTAGTCCAGTAACTACAGCTCGGGAATGTGTTGTCTTGACAGGGGTGGTATCACATTCTCGCAAAAAATCGCCGTGAAGTAGCTTATATAGTTGCATTTTGTATGATGACCTGGAGAGCCGAAAATTCACAACCCTCCCAAATTCTTTACATCTTTAATAATCCTATTTTATCCGTCCCCTTTACCTTTTATCCCATTTTAAGCCGGCGGGGCATGGCTTATCTGGTTTTGCAAATGTTCATAAGCGGAACTAATCAGGTCATACTCACAGAACATCTGATAAAAATGCCATTATTATAGCTCTTTGGGACTTAGTCTAAAAATGATCAATATCTAAAGTTTACATACAAAGTCGCGGTATATTACTGCTGGATGTAAATAAAAAACTAAAATATGTCCGCGATACTGCGGTGGGCGAAGCTGTGACGGGTGATTTATGCGTGCTGATTGTGGCTCTGTTTGATAGATTTGCGTGGAAATTTTATTCATCTAATCCTTTCTGTGTAGCGAAAACGTTTTTTTAATGTGTTTTTATAATAACCGCTAAGCTACGTGCAGGAGCAATAATAACGGTAATTACGTGGCTCGTTCTTATCTTTTTGATTAATTTTCGTGTTATTTTAAATAGAAAGAGATTCTCAATTTATAATTTTCTTATTTTTAATGCTTTCATGAAATAATAATTCGAAGGAGTAAGCTGTTGGCGAAGTTATTGCCTAAACATGAAGACGACTTTCCTCAGAAGCCTTTTTAGGTAAAATTATCAAAAAATTCTACATTTTAACAATTGACTTTTGATATTAGTACAAAAGGCCTTCTTTGACTATAAAAATTAGTCACGTTTTAATACCAATAGTTTTACACAATTAGTCCGCTTAGAACTCTTCATTTAATCCATTAAAATAGATGTTTAATCAAAGTATCGAAGGGTTCATTTAATAATTAATTACCAATTTTCCTCAAGCAATGAATAGTATACAATGCAATGTGAAATATTTTGGGCAGTGAGTCAGGAACATATGTGAGATGTCCTCGGTGAGACCAATCGCCCTTGTCCCACTGCGGGGTGAGCGCAGGGCTGCGGCGCACAAGTTATGTATATGTTAGGAATATGTCAAAAAAATTTAATCTGTACTTATATAATTACTTGTCCTGACTGACTGACTATTGATCAACACACAGCCTAAACTGTAAGAGCAACAAACTTGAAATTTTGACAGTAAGTGTATTTTAGGCTATAAGCTTCCATTAAGAAAGGATTTTTTGATATATTACCTGTAACAGAGTGAAAAGGGGTTAAAACATTAGTATGAAAAATCTTAGTCCGTGGTCGTATTAAATTAAAACTTTCTACAAATAATTCTCGATGGTAGTAATATAATGTAAAATACAAAATGCAATGCAAAAATTTTATCAGTTTTCTGAATCGCTTCTATCAAATTACAAAATATACGCGGGTGAAGCCGTGAGACACTAGTAGTTCAATATATTTTATTCGTATTCGCTTTACCGTGGCGTACACGGGCGTAGGTATAGTTTCACATGGGTCCGTCCATTGGAATGGTCAGAGGGGAATTTTAAGTCCAAAATGTACTAAACCAAGCTAGTTTTTATCTGGACATCACGCAGTAAGATGGTATAATTTTAAATGTTAATCTCAGTTATTTATAAATTATATAAACCATTCGTCCAATGTCCTAATTATAAGTAAATCGTATACGTACTTAGGGGGGATTGGGAGATGGAGTAGACTAAAGTAGAGATGGATAGATTGCGAAATAGCTGTTTTCCATATATTAACTAGTATTACCGAGAATTTATTTATAAAAAAGTTATAAAAAACCATCAAAACTTAAAAGAAAACAACTCAATCGATAAAAAACAACTCATATCTATTATTTAGACTTAGGTAAATTAGCTTTCGTTCTTTATTGCATAATTTTATTAAAGAAATTTGTCATTTAATGTACAACCCTATCATTGTAAACATAAAAATAAAAAATAATTATTCCTTATAGATGCCACGGCAAAGGTTGGATGCATGCCGGTTCTCGTCGGACTTGATTTGATATGACATAATTTAATGTATAATTGATAACTTTTACATCATAAGTACAACAAAATTATAAAATTTTTACAAAAATAAAAAAAAAATTGCGTTTTATTTCTTTAGTGTTTGTAGTTTTAGTTTGCCGCTTAAAGATTTCCTCCAGAAAACTTAATAGTTGGTTCTAAACTGTTCTTCACAAATTTAATCTTAACTTCTAGTATCTCCATTACGCCTCCATTTTTCCTATATCCTCCTTTATACTCCCTTAAAATTATATAACAAATCAACTTTTCCAATCATTCGGCCCATTTCATTAAAGAACTAAACTGGATAAAAATCAAGATATAATTAAATAAATTATTGCGACGTTGTAAGCGTGTAATAACAAGAATTGTGTCAAGCGTGCGTCGTTACGCAGAGTGAGCAAGATACTGGTTCCGTGGACGACCTTCAAGGATCGACGAGTCCCTAAATGCATTTACCGCATCCAGAACATATTCCCTTATAAGAAAATACATGCCGCAAATAATATTATGATTCTCATTTATATTTTTCTCTTTGGAAATCTAACTGTACAAAGTGGCACCTTATTTATATATTAATATGTCTAGAAAGATTAAATATATTTGAGTATTTGAAAATTGAAACTGATAAAGTAAAAAAAAAAGGTTATTATTTAGGAAATCGTTATAAAATCAATGAATTATTCTAAACACGAAATTTAATTATAGAAAAAATCAATTAGGATGTACCTACCTACCTAGGGTAAATGAGATAAAAACAATTTCTAAAATAACAGACACATGTAGGTCTAAGTTGTATATGTTTATATTGTCTATATAGAAACAATTTGTTAGTAACAAAATTACAAAATATAAAAAAGCAAGCAATTAAACTTTTTATTTAAATCGTTATCCTGAAAAACTTTCTTCGATTTATGATTATTATTATTAAAAATATCAATCGTTATAAAACTACATAACATCACTCTGTCAACCGACTTCCAAAAAGGATGTGTTCAATTCGTCGTGTATATATTTCTTAATATTTGTTACCTTAGAATTACCTCATATACATTATATTAGAAAAATATGTCATAAACTTTTATGACATATTTTTATAAACGAAATTTCGTACATTTCTTATATAATATAACGGGTCCTATCGCCACCAATCAGCTCGTGACCACGACGAATGCAACTTCGTCGAAACGTCGGGCAATAAAAAGGTATTACTACCATTAGTTATCGCGATAAGACCCGTTATATTAAATATGAATAGTATAAATCGCGAAAGTTTAAAAGCGTTTTTCTGTTTGAAATCCTTTTTTAGTTTAAGACAACTGTCTTAATCAGGTAAATGTACCAATAAACGAACAGTATTCCCGAAGGTGCGAAGGTAAATGTCAGCGTCATAGTCGACTAGACTTAAAAAAGTCGGATAACAGATATCGAAGATTTATTTTACCGACCTTACCACGCCGGGAAATCCGGGAAGGTCTCTTAAAGTGTCGTAAAATAAAATATCAAAAACATTTTGTTGTTCGTAGTGGACAATTTATCTAATTTTTTAAAACTGTCTGTTAGTTTACCGCGGTATCCTAGAACTGACCTATAATTAAACCCGCATCTGACATATCTACCATACATACGAGTACACATACACAGTCCGTCGAATGTAATAGTACACTATTATTTATTTATATCAGTTTAATTTAATAATTTTCGGTAAATGCACCAATAAATACTGTTCGTAATTAGGTAAATGCATCTATACCTACGCGAGCATTATTTCCGAAGGTCCGGTCTCAGTAAAAATCAGATAACGTGTAAATGTCAGCGTGATAGTCGACTAGACGCAGCCAGATATGGAGGCAGTCGTGACACGTCCGCGACACAGATCTGCGCCACCAGATGGTCCGCAGACTCGCACATTTGTCGTGTTTCGGTTGCACATAACCTTAATTTATTGATGACTGGCTCCATCGCAGCTATGTTCGAATAACTTGTGATTAGTCCAAAAAAGGTAAAAGAAAATAATGTATGAAGTACTCTTAAAACCTATTTTTTTGTTTATATTGAGTTTCTCATCAATAAACTATTATTACAAATACACATACACATTACATAGTTAATTTCAAAGGTTTCATCAATATCGGTATAGTATCTCAATTTTTTTAACAACTTCACACTCATTTTCTGTGAGTGTGGTAGATGTGGTACCTCGGTCAATTAAGCCTATATACGAGCTGTAGTCAATGCGTTACAAACAGACTCTACCACACTTGATTATAAACTTAAAAAATTAAAAAAAAAAGAAAATCACTTGTGTCTGGATACTACTAACTGAACTAGATATCTAATTAGGGCGATCTTCGATCTATAATCGTTTTAAGAGAATCAATAAAACCGGATACCAAATAACGAAGATATCCTTACCAGGCCGAGAAATCCGGGAATGTCCCGAAATTGTTCACATTTCCTTTTACTTAACGCGTCACGATTTTTTTCTTAAATTTTTTTGTAGTTTCTAGCAGATAAATTAACTATTTTTTAAACTCTTTTGGTTTAACGCGTTATCATACAATTGTTTTGTAAATCCCATAACTGGCATATCTAACATACACACAAACATTCAGTCGAAATTAATAATGCACTTTTTGGATGTCATTTTAATTTTTTTTAAACACTTAGGTTAATATATTCAGTCGATATATTGCTAAGAATTTTTATATAACATTGACCTATATATTATTAACTAAAATACCTACCAGAAATATTTTATTTTTATTTATATATTTTGTCGCATGCAATTCATTAACATGATTGCAAGGTGGAAAGCCAAAAATGGTTTTAAACGTACATGGTTGACTTGAACTAAAACAAGTTTTTATTAACAAAATAAAATTTAAGGATATATATAATATTAATAATATAGTTTAATTTTATAATTTTAACAAGACTTAAATAACAAAAAATAAAAGAAAAGAAAACCGACCAATAAATTAATCCTAAATACACATTTACATAATCATGAGTATAAAATAAAATAAAACTATTTCACGAAATTGGATGCAGTTTTCACAGTTATGTTGTTGCAGGTATAACTTAAAATCTAGCACGTTTTATTTCGATGCGTCGACTAAACAGTTTTACGAAAACAAAATCGCGCGCAAGAGCTAGCCATATATTAATAATCTAATCACCATTTCGACGCTGATAAGCAATACTGTGTCAAGCCACACGGACTTCATTTTGAGAAATTGGCGTCTAAAGATGTCAAACCAATTCTTAAAACATATGTGGTTTAAAGAAGTGTATATCCATTTAAATAGGTGATTCAGTATCAAAATACACCAATATCTCCAAATTTGACTTTTAGCGGGTTGACACATTATTGCTTATCAGCAACCATTTCAGAAATAGACATTAAAACGTAAAAAACTGTATCCAGTAAATGACAAAATGATAGTACCTAGCTTCTTGCTTTCTTGAATTTTTTTTTAAATAATCTGATTTAAATCTTTAAACCTTATTCGATATAAAAGTTTCAAAATGTAATAATATTTTATGAATCATGTTTAAGTTAATTGTACTTACTCATAAGAAGGTCGGCTGAATGCTTAAAAAGTGTTCAATTCAATACAACTTGTTTTGAAATGTATATAAATTTAAATTTATAAGATATACAAAAACAACAAACTGATGCCGTCGTTTAACGGCCGTTTTTTGTTTCTATCATCAAATGACGTCAGACGTTGTCTATGGAGACAACAATAATAGTAAGGCGTGGTTTCCTAGAAAACGGTACGTGCCGTAATGTCAAATAACGGCGCCGCCATTTGCACGACGACCGCTTGACAGCGGGGCTGAGTTGTTTTTCGTATCAGTTAACGATTCTATTCATTACCAAATGAATCGAAGATGGAACAGCAAACAGGACGCAATTTTAATAGATTTTGTGCGAAAACATGAATTTTTATATAATATAAAGCATGAAGACTTTAGAAATTTTCAGTCAAAACAACGAGTATGGAGTGAAATTGCAAAAATTCTGAATAAAGGAGGTAAATACAAATTTATTTATCATAATATAACAGTTAGTTTCATAAAACACAATACACGTATTATTGTTTATCAACAAAAGACGCTTAACCTAACCTAGACTTTAGGCATTTAGAACTCTGCATTAGAATTTAAAGGCACAAACTTATGGTTTCTGTGAATTGAGTCCACGTAGGGGATTATTTTCTTACCCCATGACACCTTTTACCGCCTCAGGAAACGATTATTTCTATATGCTTGCTGTAAAATACGGGAAACATTTTGTGTACGAAATAGGGAATAACAGTTTAGTACTTGTATTGATAAAAGTATAGTTTCAGGCACAAAATATAAAATTGTATTATATTTGTCATATAAAAACGTGTGACTATTGAATTGAAATATTAAATAAAATACACACAGCTTAACAATTTTGTTTGAGCATTGTGACAATGTCAAAATTATCAAATACAAATTGACAGTTGTGAGTACTACGTAGGAGGTGGGGCTTCCATAGATAAAAACGTATGTATGGCAAATGCGCTAAGCTTCTGTACCAATATCAAATATTCACAGATTATATTAAGTTATGTTACAGATTATGCCGTAGTGGTAGCTACAGGTGTAAAAAATTTACTCGAACAAGTTTAAATTTAGTTACATTTGCAAAACAATACCATTAATATATTAGTACATAAAGGTGAATTTTAAATTTTATTATAATTGTTAATTTGGCTAGCATTTTTTTATTTTGTTGTTGGTTAATGACTGCTTTATTTTCACCAAATTAGTTACCTCTACAGAGTAGATAATAATAATATGTTATGTGAATAACAATTATTATAATTCTAGAATAGTATTTAGTCATCAAGTACTTGTAGCGACATCTGTATATTTATTTGTAAAATTATTTATTGTAATTTATGACAATGTTTTAGTTATGCTCAGATTTTGTTTACAAATCAATATAAAATAAATAGCGCCATCTGCCGGTCCATTTTCAGAAATATTTAGTATCCGGATAAATAAAGTGCGATTTAAACGTTATCTTTGTATATAAATAAGAATCTATATTTGTGTGTTTATCCTCAGTGCGTTTCGAGACCATACTAAAATTTCATCACAATTCGATTGTGAATAAATTTTAGTAGGGTGTTCTGGGGACGTTTCCAGGGGGTACCTGGTTCAGACAAATCTATATATTTTAGATGTCATTACCGCGGTACAGCTATGAACGTAAATTTAAGCGAACATCTTTATATATCGCTTTATATTGTCAACTACATATCATATATATATTTATATCACCCCGTGATTAACCTCTTATCCATCTGGCACAAGTATCTATAAGTATATACCTACTATAAATGTAAGCCCAAAACCATATATTCAATTCCTTACACTCCTTTAATTTATTAATTACCTTACATTTTTAATTTATCAGCAACTATTAAGATACTTTGTACTGATAATAAAATAAATAATTTTTCAGAAGCTGATTGCATAAAGAGATGGAGTTACATGAGAGATTATTACATTCGTCACAAGAGAAGAACCTGGACCGGTTCATGTAGAGAAGAGTGGAGAAAAAAGTCGAAACGTCTTTCCTTCTTGAGTTGCTTACCTACAGCACAAAAACTCGGTATTATTGATGCAAATGTTGAAGATCGAAACCCAGGAGAAAATACTGAGGATGTTAGCGAAGGGACATCTTTCCAAAATTCGGAATCTGAAGATGAAACATGTGATAATGACGGAGATACAACAACAAACCACAACGATATTAAATATGACAGTAGCGAAGAGGATAGCACTAATGGCGAAAATATAAATAAAACTATTGACAATAAAGTTGATATTTACATTAAGAGTGAAAAGAATCCGCAAAATATTACGCATCCTCAGGAACGGTTGAGTCCAGTTACGCAAATATCTGAGCAAACATCATCTGAACTGAATGAGATGGATGAAAATGATCTCTTTTT
Organism: Hypolimnas misippus; assembly: GCA_037950945.1. Taxonomy (NCBI): domain Eukaryota; kingdom Metazoa; phylum Arthropoda; class Insecta; order Lepidoptera; family Nymphalidae; genus Hypolimnas; species Hypolimnas misippus. The sequence continues at coordinate 333,927 of JBBEEQ010000006.1, read as the reverse complement.
CTGTTCTATGGCTAAAATCGCAAAAAGACTGCCAAGATACGAACAAGCAAAATTAAGGTTGCAAATTGGGTCACTAGTTGGCAATGTTGAACTGCGTCATCTTAGAAACCTGCAGAAATAATACTGGCAGCTATACAGTTACTCCATCTTCAATTAATCGGTACCTGTGGTTCTAATCGCGTTTTATTTCAGCAATTATCTTCTAACATTCCGCGTCGTTTCTGCCATGTCCTTGTCGGCTGTCCTACTCAAAAGTAATTTTAAAAATTGACCTGGCAAGTTCTAGTATTAATAAAAACAAACAGGAATAACACTTAATTTATTAATAATATTACAGATTAAATTTGAAATATATATAAATATATACTTCAATAGGTTTTAATGTACATAATTCTGTTTTTAATAAAGTAGGGTTTTAAGTTTTATATTTTTTGTAAATGTGTAAATATCTTATAAAATAAGAAAAAATAAGAAGAAATAAATATGTACAAAATTTTTATATTTAAAAAAGATGTATACCTACTGAGATAATATAATTAAATATGATAGTGTATTAATGTACTCTTCGTAATTTATGATACATATCGTGCCAAAACTCGTATAAAGACGAAAAAATTTTGAAATCTTTAACGTCTTGTATTATTTTCACTCCCGTGGCAGATTATATCTTTCTGAAAAACTTATATGCAGGCCTGCGCCGTCTATACGTACGGCGGCGCCGAATCCGAAACGCGCCGGGCCTAACTGATCCCTAAAGATAAATTGCATATGAAAAAAATACTTTAAGAAAAACCAATGTAACTCTTCCTTATGGTTGAAGTCACGAGTACCCATTAAACGATTTTCCACTTGATACATAACATACATACATACATAGACTGATAATCATATCATCCTACTTTGGGTCGCGCAGTCGGGTAAAAAAGGAGTATATTAGACAGTTGCACGACGGTGCCGATTAGGTTTGGCGCGGGCCTGCTTATATGGATGCCGATAAGAAATAATGTGTCAACCCACAAAAAGTTAAATTCGGCGATTTTGATGTATTTGTGACACTGCATTACCTATTTAACGTTATTCAATAAAAATTGAAGTCATATTAACTAAATAAGTACGGAAAAAATTATATATTAAATATATCAATCTGCTTTTAATTCATTATACCTTTTATCAAAAAATAAAACAAGGTGGATATATACTTCTTCAAACATATTTATTAAGATTAGGTTTGACATCTTTAGACGTCATTTTCTCAAACGAACTTCAGTTCGTGTGGCTTGACACAGTATTGCTTATCAGCGTCCAGATCAAGTTTTAAAATCGCTAGATTTTTCATCACAAATCCACTTAAGAGGTTAGTGTTACGTGTCGGTTATAACTCTTTTTCTTGTTTAACAAATCTGCTACATGTATTTCGTGAGTAATCTATACGAGATGGAGGAAAATGGCGTACTGATACTATTAAATAATACACAAATAATTGTTAATTTATTTTTACGATATATTTCTAACAAAATCTTTGGTAAGAAGATAAGAAATTAGAAGTCACCCAACAAGAATACTGTATGCATTGTGTACTCGCAAATATATTTTTGTTGAATTATTGGAAAGAAAAAGAAATAAAACTAAATAACTATTATTGAAACTAAATTGAACTACCCTCAATGTTCTAGAATATACTTCTCAACTACTTCCTCATAAACTTCCAACTGTTTGTTTCTGTACATGCTGTTCTCCCTGGCGTGCTCTATCACTGGCCTCGATCGATCTTTTTCCAAAAGATCCAAGAACGTTTCAGGATCGTCAAAAGTCTTTTGGGCTGTCACTGGTTCCATTAAAATGTATGGAAATATCCCTATTGCCAGCAGCATCCCGAACAACCTCGCCCTCTCGCACCAACCCAGGAAACTGGCAAGACCGTAGTTCAAGTTGTCTAATCTTCGTTTGGTGTCATCATCTAACGATTCCGAAAAAACGGAATAATATTGACGGAAAACTTCATTTTCGTAACTCTCACGAAATTTCCTAGATGTATTTAGATACAAGAACAACATGACGTCGAAAGCCGGTGGACCAAACCGTACGCATTGATAGTCTAAAAGTATAGCATTCGTGACCACATCTCCGGAATAACGAAAGAAAATGTTGTTCACCCACAAATCTTTATGAATGAGAACGTTTAAAGTGTCTTCGTAAACATTCAAATCGTTACATGCCTTGATATATAAACCAACTAATCGTTCTTCTAGATTTGTCGGGTAGTCTTTAAAATTTGTGGAGAATTCTTTTAGAAAATTACTTGTTAATTTCGCAGCAGCCCGTAACCAAGGCGTGTCGAGTAAAATAGGTTCGGTCATAATATGACCATATTCATGTAGGAAATGGTATGGTTTATTTTCAATGATGGTCCTCTTCGTCACGTAGTTGGAGAAGGCTGCGTGGAAGCGAGCAATGGATGTTACAGTGACCTTGATATGGCTTTTATCGAGATACATCGTAATGGGATACGATTTGTAACCCTCAGCAGAGAGGTCAGGCATCACTAATATATTTTCCGTATAGATATAGGCTTTCGTTCGCCATGGGTTCGGATCTGAAACATAAAATTTAATTATTTAAAATTATAAAAAAAAGAATAAGTAAAAAGTAAACGTAGATATTTATATATTTTTATAGATACTTTTTAATATTTTACTAACTACATTTAGAGTTATTTTTTTAATTTAATTGTATCCCTTTCGAAGTAACATTCCAACAAACATTTTGTTTAACTAAAAATTCCTTTAAATCGGTAAAAAACAATTCTTCAATTCTTCAAAACTTACCGTTACTATCTCCCATCTCTTCAAAGATCTTGTAAATCAAGGCTTCTCTCTTATTAAAATGATTTTGGGAAATAAAATCCGCCTTCGGTTTGTTATCCATCGGCAAAGATTTTATGAACAAATGTATCTTCTTCACATAATCCTCCTTCACATATAGTGTCAGCCTCATATGGTCTCCAAGGAACCCGGCGAGGCCGGTAGAAGCTGGTTTGAGGTCATAGCTAACAATTTTAGCCCCAGGCTTGGCTGTTTTACTTAATAAATGTTGCAATTGTTTCTCACTTAAAATATTGTGGAGACTTTTACCACAGACTGCACGGTTCTCCATTTTTAAACCATAAGAGACTGAAGGAAAACCTTGCTCCTGCATAGGTTTTATACAATGGGGAATTGATTATTAAGATAGTTTTATTGATCTTTGTCTTCTATTTATTGTTTCCACTTTAAATAAGAATTTATATCATTAATGTGATGGTTGAATTGAACCCTGAGATGTAGGCAATAAAGTCCTAATTATTTTTGAAGCTCATCTATTAAGCATTCATTGGCGATAAAATGATGCGTCTCGTTGTATAATATTGAACATGGGCTTATAATAAATGCTATTGTAAATGATTGAATTCGCATTGTAGTTATTTTAGATGCATCATGCATCATGCTTTCAATAAGTGATTTGTAAATACGCAAAAAAACGTGTGATACTCTATAACTTTACTTTATTATTTATTAATAAAACACAAAAATAAGTTTGTATAACTTTATTATCTAAATAATATTAAAAAAAATTATAAGCCATTGGCATAAACAGATAACAGAAGACGTTGTGCCAAAGAAAATTTTATCAAAATTTATTAATTTACATCGAAATTAAACGCTTAATTTTTATAAAAAAAAAAAAAACAAAAAACAAAATGGCGGTTACGAAACTGGCGCCAACTATGACATCGTTCAACGACTTATCATCTATGTATCTCATACTTACAAAATATCTTATATTATTCATTTCCATCATATAAAGCTTTGAAACGGAAGATCTGATATAAAGGAAGACACCTACATATTTATATAATAATTATATTTATATACAATATATTTTCAATAGAGGCACTTACTGGCAAGATTTATTCTAATATATTCCTATGTATGTAAATAACTGTCATTTATAAAAAAACTACGATCATAGATATTTTTATCAGTCTTAAAAGTAGAACTAATTTATATAAAAACAAATACATAGAGAGAAACATCTTCGGAAGACTACAGTGACATGTAGAGATATTATAAATTTGTATACTTATACAATTTTAATCTGTATTTAACGTAAAGTTGAGTAATCTAATGACATATGAATAAAAAAAGTCATTACCCGTCCAGAGATATCTAAAAGTACATTAAAATAAAATAATCCCTTATATGTTGTTCCTTAACAAAACAAAGTTTTATACATATATGGCCTATCGGAAAAAAATAAAAACAGACTTTATAATTATATACTAAGTAGTCTCAAGGCGTCAATGGCTTTTGTGTATAATAGGTATAATTGTATACATAAATTCTAAATTTATTAGTTTTCAATAAAAATTTTATTAATAACATAGCTGTCATTAGAAAATAAAGCTTGGAATTCGTTGTATACGGAATTGTATTATTCTAAATTTCATATAATAGTATTTACATAAATTGACACCAAAAAAAAAACAAAAATATCGATACAAAAAGAAAATTCAAAGTTTATTAAATATTTTTTTAGATCATTAGTTTGACAAGATCTTATAAACGTTAAATTTAGAGGTATAATATTAACTTTCTATTTTATTAAAGTTGATCCAATAACTTTTTATAGTTATCAAAATTATATACCATATAACCAACACGCGTTTAGATAAATATGATAATATTGACTTCAAGAAACTAACTTTATCAGCAGACATCACATATTGCAATGTCATCATGACTACAAAATATACTATTTGCCCGTAACTGTGGCTAAGTTTGCAAGGTTTCTCTTGTTTGACCGTATTTTATATTCTGGTTAGATTTTCAAAATTTCACTTATACAAAATATATTATCCAAACTTCAAATTTTGTATTCCAAAATATATACACAATAATTAGTCATTGTTTGTGGCAATAACCTATTTAGGTTATGTATTTACATAGCATTGCTACGCGATAATAAGCTATGTAATCTTGTATAGGGCACTTTGGTGATATTAAAAAAATGCATAATTGCATTAATAATTTAACTGTAATTGTAATTTAAAATTAGTATATTCTGAGTAGTCTAACATAAATCGAATAAATATTTAATATGGCAAGCTTTAGCTGCCATATTGCTATATTTCAAACCCAATTATAAAAATTGTTTTGGACAATAATGTGACGATTTTAATAAAAGCATTTCATAATATTTCGTCGTTGAAATAGTATTTGAGATAAAAACTGGAAATATTGAATAGTAAGTGCAACACTTTTAAAAACATTTTATTATGGCATCTTTTCCTTTCTCAGGATGAATAATATTTTTTTTTACTGATTACACATTTTTTTTTATTGGAGAGGTTTTGCATAATCCGAGTCTGGATTTTCTAAAATCTAAACAAACAGATCTTTTTATGGCATCTTTTTCTTTCTCAGGATGAATAATATCTTTTTACTTAAAATTATACATACACATATATGTACATATTATCTTTTTCTTTAATGGAGACGTTTATATATTTTAATTGAGTCTGGATTTTTATCATCAGATACTTTTATCTTAAATTATAATTTTTTATCTCTTTTCTATATTTATATAACTACTAAAAATATATGTATATACATTAAAGGAATGTTTAGATCATTCTAAAATATAAAAATGCACCAATTGTCTAAAACAAATAAAAATCTTTCGGAAGACACAATAATTACGAAATATGTTACCTTTCTTTCAGAAACTGTAGCGTCAGTTACAATGATATTTGATATTTCAAATATCTTTAAGAGCGAGATCATGAACTAAATACTGGCCCTATAAAACTAGCTACCAAGTACCACTAACATAGGCGTGGCATCGTAAGCGTTAAAAGGTAACTCTACCATTTGCTATGATAGAGTCAACTGACTACAGATCGTACAGGGGCTAGCTCGACTGGTGCCGTACCACACTCTCACAGAATATCGGCGTGAAGTAATTAATGTAACTGTTTTTCGGACAGTGAGTAAAAGAGCCGTAAATTTAGACCCCATTCTCTCACTTTATATCTCCCTTTTTTCTTTTTAAGGTGACAATACAACTGGTTTCTTTTCTGCTATAAATTCTACCTGCCTGCTATTTTGATAAAAATAGAATTTTTGAGGCTTCTTATTCGACGCACGCAGTCTCAAAATTGACACATACAAATAGAGGTGAACATTAAAGGTAGCTATAGTTGTAGTGGTGGTAGATAGTGGCGGTGGTGATGTGGTACCTCGCAGCTAGTAGCGGTGGTCATGAGGTTTTTTGAATTCATATGTATGGTGGTAGTATCTGGTGGTAGCCAAGTGCAAGCCAATTTTAGTAATGGGTAGTAGCGAGGTGCGCGAGCGCGGAGGGCAGCGGGCGCGGCGGGTGCGGCGGTGTGGTGGTGGTGCAGGACCGCGGTCACGAGGAGGTGTCCCGCAGCAGGCGCGCGAGGTGCGCGAGCGCGGAGGGCAGCGGGCGCGGCGGGTGCGGCGGTGTGGTGGTGGTGCAGGACCGCGGTCACGAGGAGGTGTCCCGCAGCAGGCGCGCGAGGTGCGCGAGCGCGGAGGGCAGCGGGCGCGGCGGGTGCGGCGGTGTGGTGGTGGTGCAGGACCGCGGTCACGAGGAGGTGTCCCGCAGCAGGCGCGCGAGGTGCGCGAGCGCGGAGGGCAGCGGGCGCGGCGGGTGCGGCGGTGTGGTGGTGGTGCAGGACCGCGGTCACGAGGAGGTGTCCCGCAGCAGGCGCGCGAGGTGCGCGAGCGCGGAGGGCAGCGGGCGCGGCGGGTGCGGCGGTGTAGTGGTGGTGCAGGACCGCGGTCACGAGGAGGTGTCCCGCAGCAGGCGCGCGAGGTGCGCGAGCGCGGAGGGCAGCGGGCGCGGCGGGTGCGGCGGTGTGGTGGTGGTGCAGGACCGCGGTCACGAGGAGGTGTCCCGCAGCAGGCGCGCGAGGTGCGCGAGCGCGGAGGGCAGCGGGCGCGGCGGGTGCGGCGGTGTGGTGGTGGTGCAGGACCGCGGTCACGAGGAGGTGTCCCGCAGCAGGCGCGCGAGGTGCGCGAGCGCGGAGGGCAGCGGGCGCGGCGGGTGCGGCGGTGTGGTGGTGGTGCAGGACCGCGGTCACGAGGAGGTGTCCCGCAGCAGGCGCGCGAGGTGCGCGAGCGCGGAGGGCAGCGGGCGCGGCGGGTGCGGCGGTGTGGTGGTGGTGCAGGACCGCGGTCACGAGGAGGTGTCCCGCAGCAGGCGCGCGAGGTGCGCGAGCGCGGAGGGCAGCGGGCGCGGCGGGTGCGGCGGTGTGGTGGTGGTGCAGGACCGCGGTCACGAGGAGGTGTCCCGCAGCAGGCGCGCGAGGTGCGCGAGCGCGGAGGGCAGCGGGCGCGGCGGGTGCGGCGGTGTGGTGGTGGTGCAGGACCGCGGTCACGAGGAGGTGTCCCGCAGCAGGCGCGCGAGGTGCGCGAGCGCGGAGGGCAGCGGGCGCGGCGGGTGCGGCGGTGTGGTGGTGGTGCAGGACCGCGGTCACGAGGAGGTGTCCCGCAGCAGGCGCGCGAGGTGCGCGAGCGCGGAGGGCAGCGGGCGCGGCGGGTGCGGCGGTGTGGTGGTGGTGCAGGACCGCGGTCACGAGGAGGTGTCCCGCAGCAGGCGCGCGAGGTGCGCGAGCGCGGAGGGCAGCGGGCGCGGCGGGTGCGGCGGTGTGGTGGTGGTGCAGGACCGCGGTCACGAGGAGGTGTCCCGCAGCAGGCGCGCGAGGTGCGCGAGCGCGGAGGGCAGCGGGCGCGGCGGGTGCGGCGGTGTGGTGGTGGTGCAGGACCGCGGTCACGAGGAGGTGTCCCGCAGCAGGCGCGCGAGGTGCGCGAGCGCGGAGGGCAGCGGGCGCGGCGGGTGCGGCGGTGTGGTGGTGGTGCAGGACCGCGGTCACGAGGAGGTGTCCCGCAGCAGGCGCGCGAGGTGCGCGAGCGCGGAGGGCAGCGGGCGCGGCGGGTGCGGCGGTGTGGTGGTGGTGCAGGACCGCGGTCACGAGGAGGTGTCCCGCAGCAGGCGCGCGAGGTGCGCGAGCGCGGAGGGCAGCGGGCGCGGCGGGTGCGGCGGTGTAGTGGTGGTGCAGGACCGCGGTCACGAGGAGGTGTCCCGCAGCAGGCGCGCGAGGTGCGCGAGCGCGGAGGGCAGCGGGCGCGGCGGGTGCGGCGGTGTGGTGGTGGTGCAGGACCGCGGTCACGAGGAGGTGTCCCGCAGCAGGCGCGCGAGGTGCGCGAGCGCGGAGGGCAGCGGGCGCGGCGGGTGCGGCGGTGTGGTGGTGGTGCAGGACCGCGGTCACGAGGAGGTGTCCCGCAGCAGGCGCGCGAGGTGCGCGAGCGCGGAGGGCAGCGGGCGCGGCGGGTGCGGCGGTGTGGTGGTGGTGCAGGACCGCGGTCACGAGGAGGTGTCCCGCAGCAGGCGCGCGAGGTGCGCGAGCGCGGAGGGCAGCGGGCGCGGCGGGTGCGGCGGTGTGGTGGTGGTGCAGGACCGCGGTCACGAGGAGGTGTCCCGCAGCAGGCGCGCGAGGTGCGCGAGCGCGGAGGGCAGCGGGCGCGGCGGGTGCGGCGGTGTGGTGGTGGTGCAGGACCGCGGTCACGAGGAGGTGTCCCGCAGCAGGCGCGCGAGGTGCGCGAGCGCGGAGGGCAGCGGGCGCGGCGGGTGCGGCGGTGTGGTGGTGGTGCAGGACCGCGGTCACGAGGAGGTGTCCCGCAGCAGGCGCGCGAAGTGCGCGAGCGCGGAGGGCAGCGGGCGCGGCGGGTGCGGCGGTGTGGTGGTGGTGCAGGACCGCGGTCACGAGGAGGTGTCCCGCAGCAGGCGCGCGAGGTGCGCGAGCGCGGAGGGCAGCGGGCGCGGCGGGTGCGGCGGGGTGGTGGTGGTGCAGGACCGCGGTCACGAGGAGGTGTCCCGCAGCAGGCGCGCGAGGTGCGCGAGCGCGGAGGGCAGCGGGCGCGGCGGGTGCGGCGGTGTGGTGGTGGTGCAGGACCGCGGTCACGAGGAGGTGTCCCGCAGCAGGCGCGCGAGGTGCGCGAGCGCGGAGGGCAGCGGGCGCGGCGGGTGCGGCGGTGTGGTGGTGGTGCAGGACCGCGGTCACGAGGAGGTGTCCCGCAGCAGGCGCGCGAGGTGCGCGAGCGCGGAGGGCAGCGGGCGCGGCGGGTGCGGCGGGGTGGTGGTGGTGCAGGACCGCGGTCACGAGGAGGTGTCCCGCAGCAGGCGCGCGAGGTGCGCGAGCGCGGAGGGCAGCGGGCGCGGCGGGTGCGGCGGTGTGGTGGTGGTGCAGGACCGCGGTCACGAGGAGGTGTCCCGCAGCAGGCGCGCGAGGTGCGCGAGCGCGGAGGGCAGCGGGCGCGGCGGGTGCGGCGGCAGGTAGTGGTGCGCGGCGGAGGGCGGCGGCGGCACGCGCCACGCCACCACGTGCTCGCGCCCGGTGGTCTGCGACGCGCTGACGGTGAACAGCACGCGCCGCTCCCACGCCGCGCGCAGCGCCGACAGCACCTGGGAACGGGTAATTTCTGATTTATAAAACTAGTAATATGCGAAAAATTGTGCGAATAATATTTTGGTCCTTCGAGTCACATCTTGCGAATATTGAAAACATCAAAATTGAAAGATACAATTTTTCTCATTTATATATGTATAATAAATACTAGCGAAATATTAGGGGTGTAATTTTACAAAATCACGTCTTAGTGAGCACCTAAATTTTAAAAAGAACCCCCATGTAAAAATGGAAACTCCTGGTACTTGTAGTTTCTGAGATTTTGTGATGAGTGAGCGAGGGACCTTTCGCTTTTATATATAGATTAAAGGATGTCTACCTGTCTCCCCAGCGGCGTATCGGGCAGCAGCGAGTGTCGCGGGAAGCCCACGGCGTAGTAGGGCGCGCCGGGGCGCGGGTGGCGCGGGCCCTGCCGACCCGACTGGAAGCTGAACGAGCACGGTTAAAAATAGCAATGGATTCTGTATTATTATCAAAAATATCATATTACAGTAAAAAAATTGGAAAATCTTCTGAATAAAAAATATCCACTGTGGGGCCTAAATTGTTATATCAACTAATCAGCACCTGATTAATCAAAAAACCATCTGTTTTTTTATATATAGATGTTTTTCTTCTTGGTTCGATACTCAGCATAACAATATATTTGTTGAAAAGTGTATTTTTTTTATTCACGGCGGCGCCACGCAATGGAGCCTCACCCTGTATACTACGGTAGCTAGTGGCGGAGCACGCACTTGTAGGTGACGAGTATGGAGGCGGCGTGCGGGTGTCCGGGCAGCGCGGCGGGCTGGCGGCGCCACGCCATGGAGCCTCACCCTGTATACTACGGTAGCTAGTGGCGGAGCACGCACTTGTAGGTGACGAGTATGGAGGCGGCGTGCGGGTGTCCGGGCAGCGCGGCGGGCTGGCGGCGCCACGCCATGGAGCCTCACCCTGTATACTACGGTAGCTAGTGGCGGAGCACGCACTTGTAGGTGACGAGTATGGAGGCGGCGTGCGGGTGTCCGGGCAGCGCGGCGGGCTGGCGGCGCCACGCCATGGAGCCTCACCCTGTATACTACGGTAGCTAGTGGCGGAGCACGCACTTGTAGGTGACGAGTATGGAGGCGGCGTGCGGGTGTCCGGGCAGCGCGGCGGGCTGGCGGCGCCACGCCATGGAGCCTCACCCTGTATACTACGGTAGCTAGTGGCGGAGCACGCACTTGTAGGTGACGAGTATGGAGGCGGCGTGCGGGTGTCCGGGCAGCGCGGCGGGCTGGCGGCGCCACGCCATGGAGCCTCACCCTGTATACTACGGTAGCTAGTGGCGGAGCACGCACTTGTAGGTGACGAGTATGGAGGCGGCGTGCGGGTGTCCGGGCAGCGCGGCGGGCTGGCGGCGCCACGCCATGGAGCCTCACCCTGTATACTACGGTAGCTAGTGGCGGAGCACGCACTTGTAGGTGACGAGTATGGAGGCGGCGTGCGGGTGTCCGGGCAGCGCGGCGGGCTGGCGGCGCCACGCCATGGAGCCGGGCGGCTGCTCGCCCGCCGCGCCTCCGCGAGCGCGCCGCCCGTACTGCTGGCCGCACACCAGGCACGAGATGTACGGGCTCTCCTGCGGGCACATGCTTGCAAATAGGCTCATACTCTTTATATAGTATACCTTGTATACAGGGTGTTAACTAAGTATGTATTGGACATTTTACTAGCATTATCAGAATCAATATTTAAAAGTAAAAACCTGAATAAATTCATTTTTTTGTAATAAAAAAAAATTAATTGAAACATTACACTCATATAGTATAGGCATAATTTATAAAAATATTTCAATTTTTTATGTTTTAATATTGATTCTGGTATACAGTGTATATAAAAAATTGTGTCAACCCCCTTAACTGCGTTATCAGTATCGAAAATGTAACACAATCAAACAACTTACATTTACAAACTCTTCAATCAAAATAATAAAATTAAATATTAAATGATTATTAAGTATAACACGATGAGACTCCATGGCGCCATCACACCTGCTGCGCTACTAGTGACGAACTCGAACGTACATTCACATTATTTTGATTGTTTAATCACTTTAACGATTCACTGATACCGCTTTTTTCAAATATCGATACGTTTCACTATGTTACAAATCAATTTAAAATAATAATACTTAGTTAATAATAACATCTACTTGACGGCCATGAATGTGTTGCTCAATATGCCCGCCTTGTACTTCTATGCATTTACGGCATCGGGAAATAAAGTTAGCACGTACATTTTGTAAGACAGATGTATTTGATTTTATTTTTTCGAAAGCTGTGATGATTCGTGAACGCATTTCAGCCTCAGTATCGCACTTTTTTTTGAATACGGACTGCTTTATAGTACCCCATAAAAAAAATCCAATGGCGTTAGGTCCGGTGACCGCGCAGGCCAATTAATTGGTCCACTGCGACCAATCCAACGTTCACCGAATTCCGTATTCAAATAGTTTCTCACGGCGCGGGAAAAGTGTGGTGGCGCACCATCATGTTGAAACCACATACGGCGTAAAAGATCTAAGTTTAAATTATCAAGCTCCTGGCTTAGTTGTTCTCGCAGGAAGGAAAGATAACTGTCACCACTCATAGACTGGGGTAAAAAAAGAGGGCCAATTATTTTGTCACCTATAATACCGGCCCAAACATTAATTTTCCATCGATGTTGGAAATGGCTAGGTTTAGTAACATGTGGGTTGGTGACTGACCATACATGTTCGTTGTGCGTGTTAAATACGCCTGTTCTAGCAAAAGTACACTCGTCACTAAAAAGTATACGGCTCGAGAATTCATTGTCTTCATCGTTTTCGTTTAAAATCCATCTGCAGAATGCCATTCTAGGCTCGAAGTCGGTAGGAATTAATAACTGTACTCGACGATAATGGTACGGGTGCTGGCCATTTTCCTTTAAAACTTTCCATACACGCGTATGGTTGACAACGAGTTGATGTCCCACCGAGCGCGTGCTTTGCGTAGGGTCCTGTCGAAAAACATCTAATATGTGTTCCTCTAGATCGTCATTATCAACCCTCGGCCTTCCCGCATTAGCACATTGTTGTTCACGGCCATCGACATTTCCGAAATTGAACATGCGTATATGAAGACGCTGAAATGCCTTAAGTGACGGTAATGGTATGTTTCTTGGAGAAGCAAACAGTTCGTCATAAAGTCTACGCGATTCCGCATAATGACAATCACATTTCCCTAGACACATTAACATATTGAAATATTCCTGGTTGGAGTACATTTTATAAAACAACACAATTTTATAAAACCGTAACCAAAACGTAATTCACTCGGAAGAAATTTTCACGAGGAACTAACTAATAATTTTTTTTTATTAAAAGGGCGGCATAGGCTCGAATAAAAAATATCGATAAATGAAATTATCGATATTTAAATTATCATAACAATAAATAAATATTTAATATTCATATTATTTCGATACTTATTTTGATATATCAAACATTAATATTAATTTTGATTGTAAAACACCATTTTTAAGAGAAGTAGATTAACGATTTATCCTAATAATACAACATAGTTAATATACCTGAAGAAGTTCCAAATTATAATATTGATTAATAATATTTATTATTAATGAAAGTTATTTTAAATGAAATTATTTTAATGTGAAAAGCATAACTATTTATAGCAATATTGAAAATATCGATAGAATATTTATCGATATACCTAATTTTTAAACTTGCAAATCTCTATTCGAAAAACTAACAAAAGACGCGTCGCGCCACGCCGGCGCCGCGGCGCCTGCGATGAATGGCCGCGCGTGCGCCGGCGCGACTATACGGCGCCTTAACCGTTTAATAACGCATACCTTTTTGCATATAAAAATTTATAGGTAATATTTAATATGACAAAACTAAGCAAATAATAAACTAAGTAAATAAATAAAACTAACATAGCATATTGAATTTTATGAACTATTACTGAAATTACTCATATTACAACCATTTAAAAGAATATCCTTAAGTTATTTACAAAATAAAAAATGAAAATGTTCTAAAACAATATGCCTCATAGTATTGAGGAGTAACAAGAATAAAACATAAAAACAAATAAAAGTAAATAGTATGTATCATATTATTCGGGGACACTTTTTAGCAGATTTTTTAAAAGTAGTGTTTAAAGTAAATTTTAAGTCGGTATTTTAAGGGTAAGGTTTTCAAATAATGTCGATTTAAAACTTATTTAGCCTATGCACTGTAACTGACCTCTGCTTGATATTTTTTAAGTTATACTATTTTTAATAATAAGCTTATACTTGTATGTATACATGCCTTTAAGGGAGGACACAGTTTTTAGAACACGCTGTATAGTTGACATTGTATATTTATAGTATTTATTTATGGCTCCAATGACATTCATGAAATTTAGTATGCAAGGGGATTGTGGGCAAGCGAAGCGATAGTTCATACTATCTTATCCGACTGCGCGAAGCGAAAGAGGGTGCAGTCAAGAGCAGATCCTCAAAAAAGGTACAGCCACCCGAAAATCATTCAAGTGTGAGTCCAAGCATGAACTTGCTCATATGAATCATTGGACATGTAAGCATGTACCTATATCTATTAAAAATCCCACCTATATATTACATTATGTATTCAGGATTGACGGTTGATAATATCAATATATCTTTTAGCACTTATTTATTGGGTCTGGGTCTGAAATTTTGCATCACTAATGCACATTTTTTTTTTACTAAGGCATGAGTGTGACGTCACATACATTTGGAATAATTAAAATGGCCAGTTTTGGACGCCTTAATGTGCAAAAAAAAAATGAAAATTGACCAACTATGTCGAATGAGGTATTGTTGAATAAGTATTTAAAAATAATTTTAATACAAATCGGAAGTATGCATACAAAAAATATTAAAACTAAACTCACCCCATTGTCCCTCAACTGGTCCAAGTGATCCTTTAGGCAGTGCAAGTGCAGCACGTGGTGGCAGCCCGCCAGCGCCACGGCGCGCTGCACGTGGGGGTCGCGCGGGTCGTGCGGGTCGAGGGGGTCGTGTGGGTCGTGCGGGTCGTGGGGGTCGAGCGGGCGCGCGCACGCCCAGCACAGCGCGCCCCACTGCGGCCGGGACACCTCCGACACCCACCGCCAGATGCTCTCCTCGTCCTCGCTGTCCCCCTCGCCGTCCTGCGTGCCCTCGGGGCTGGTGTCCCCCGTGACGGATAGCTGGTGCAGTTCGGCGCTCAGTTTACAATCTGTTGGTAAAGTGATTATATATAGTTCTTAATTCTTCAGGGACTTTTTTTATGTATGTTCACCAATTACTCTGTTGATTGTGAACCGATTTTCGATTTTTTTTTTGTTTGAAAGGGAAAATATAACAACAGCAATATACTTCCAAGGTGGTCCCATTGAAATGGCAAAAAATTAATATTTTCTACATTTTGAAGTCGGTGCCAATAAGTAATACGTAAAAGGTTTTAAAAGGCGCCGACTTAGCGTCAACTCAAATTTAACACATGAAAACTCAGGGGTTTGAACCCGTGATGATGGGTGAAATCGTCTAGTTCTGGTCTATCTCGTTCCGGGTGTCGGTACAAGCCACTGCACCTATGTGCCGGGCGGGCGCGGCGCGCGCGTCGGCCGGCTCGAACACGTCGTCGCTGCCCGCGCTGCAGTTCAGCAGCTCGCCCACCGCCGCTTGCTGTCACAAACATCGTTCAATTAACAACAATAAATGGATGCTGATAAACAATAATGTGTTAACCCACAAAAAGTCAAATTTGGAGACATTGATGTATTATGATACCGCGTCACCTATTTAACATTATTCAAAAAATATCGAGTCATATAAACTAAATAAGTACAGAAAAAAGTGACTTAATTTAATGTTTCAAATTTCAAATGAATTCAAGTGAATTTCAATATAAAATACTCTCAAATATTTGAATAACTTTTTATTAGATAACACATTAAATATATCAATCTGCTTTCAATTCATTACACATTTTAACAAAATAGAAAAGAAAAGATAGATATGTCTTCAAGCAAATTAGTTAAAAATGGGTTTGACATCTTTAGACGCCATTTTCAGTGTATTTTTTTTTGGGTTAATCGTATTTTTTGGAAATTATATTTAGATTTAATAGTAAATAAAAAAAGTAGTCCATTGTCTGAAAACATGGATGAAACGACGTTTTCTGATAATGAAACGTAGCTAGATCGATTTACCGCCCCCTCATCCACACCCGGCCAAAGCGACAGCACGCACTGCCACTTTGCGTGTCGGTGTGGCGAGGCTCAGTGTGTCACCTGCAGGCTCTCCTTGCTCTCGTGGCTGAGGTAGGTGGACACGGTGTCGACGCTGTGGCGGCGCGCCGAGCGCGTGCTGCTGCTCTCCGTGTCGGTGTGGCGCTGCTCCTCGCTGTGCTGCTCCGCCGCCGCCGCTGCAGCTGCTGCCGCCGCCGCTGCTGCTGCTTTGTTGTTATTACCTGTGGCGCAGTTTATTCTATTACATTTATTTGAAATTGAATTATGAATAAGATTTTTTCTACGGTCACTACCTTCTTATTGTTAACAAAATGTCATTCTCACATTTAGTTGCGATTTTTCACAATATAATATATTTTTTAAATAATACAATTTGAAAGGCTAGAATGTTAGATCATGATAAAAATTGCAAAATAATAAAGAAACTTACTAAATATATTGAGATTATGTAATATCTGTCGAGCAAGCCCCGGCTTCCTGTCCTTGGGGGAAGCACTCCTCGCGCCATTCCTTTCCCTCGCCTCTCGCCCGCACTGCGCGTGCACCGGCGCTGACTTCACCGACTGCACCGACTTAGCTGACTTCACTGACTGCAGTGACTGAACTGACTGCACTGAGTGAACTGATTGGACCGAATGTACACTGGAGCCTGTGTGCTGTTGAGGTATACGTGTTCTACGACCTAAAGTTAAAAAATATTCATGTTTTAACTTACTTAAATACATTTGATCGGATTTTGGAGTTTTTTATCTAGATGGAGTTGAGGAAATATTTTGTTCTTCTCTTGAGATTATTCTAAAATTTAATATGATACACTATCGTTTGTCTACACTCATCTTATGACGAAAGAATATTACACTCGCAGTTCTAGTGATTCAAGTGACAAAACATGTCTTTCCTCATTACCAATACTCATCAAGGAGTCAAAAACACTCAAATGCATATGAACCAGGTGCGTTAAAGCTTGTGACTGACTAAATAGATAGTGGATTTAGTTTATTGCTGACAAACAAAAAATATTAAATAAAATTAGCTCACCGTCGAGGCAGGGTCGCTCGGGCGGCGCGGGTGCCAAGGCTGCGTGGGGAGCATGCGCGGCGGGCGGAGCGGGCGGCGCGGGCGCGGCGGAGCGCGTGAGCGGGTAGGGCGGGTGCTGTGCGCGGCGCAGCAGGCGGAGAGCCTGAGCGCCGCCGCGCGCCGTCATGCTGGCCACGCACAGCACCCAGCCCTCCCACTGCACCGCGTCCACGCCACGCGACCACGCCTCCTCCAGCCGACACTGCACCTAACGGACAACCACTTTTAACCGACTCAAAAAAGAAGGAAATTCGTCGAGGATGTCTTTTCTTGAAAATGGGCGATTTAATTTTCTTTTTTTTTGGGTTGAAACGCTATACTCTTTCACTGATGCCATAAAATTATCATCAAAATAATGTGGAGTAATTTAGTTTTAAAATCAAAATAACTGGAATAAGTATTCAAGTAAACAAAATTGCATAGTTTGCTTTTGAACTTGATTCCTGTTTTGAAGTTGGTTCTTGTTTACTTACTTCCATAGGCAAGGGGTCATATCTAAGCTCAGCAGCACGTGGTGGGTCTGCCAAACGAGCCCATTCCCAACGTGCCCCACGTCCACCCGGAGACTGCACACTATAGCATGAGCGACGTACTGCACACTCGCTCACACCTGAAATGGAGGACAGATTTATAATAGTGCACACTAGGTGCCACCCTAGGACATCATGAGAGAAAATACTTCGAAAGAGATTACTTTTTCCATATATTATACACAAATTCAGTGAAAATTGCAACAACCTACAGAGGTGGCTCTAGCGTCTGTGTGCAATCAAAGCACTGGCACCTTCTAGTAGGTGTACAGTTAAAATAGTCCTCAGACTGATGCCTGCTAACCCTCATGCACCAGTGTGCAGCAAACATTCTGCACAAAATGTAAAGCCGCCTCTAACTACATACTAGTTCATTAGATGATGATCATTGTTACTACATTAGTACTACTTTGTAATACTAGTTAGGTGTGCAATGTTTTAGTAACTACTAACAAGCAAATTCTGAAACATTGTCTGTCATTTTTGTACAATATAATGGCTATAAAAATGAGAATGCAACTCCTATTTAGTAAATTTTCATTAACATTTTTAATAGAAACTACAAACAGTTTTTTAATATAAAATTTTGTTTATTACATTTGAAAATTAATAATAAATCTGTTTTAAGAGACTCCTGTAAAATTAAACTAACAAAGAGCTAAACAATTTGTTATAAATTGCTAGATAACAAAATATGGTTCAGCATAGATTTACATTTACATATAACACAAACAATTTGCAAGCTAATCCATTATTATTTTTAACTATTTACCTGGGGTATCTGAACTTTGAGTAAGTGTGCGTAGATTGACATAGTGTCCCTTCAACGCTGGTTCTGCATCTGACAGCACAACCCTAGTTAATTTCTTGGCGTGAGCTCTTTCCAAGGTGCGGGCAACTCCCGGGGAGTGTGGGAGCCACTGCCCTTCGTGCTGCCACTCCCACACCACCACGCAATGAACCGACGACATTATGTTTGCGTTAAAGTGTCCTAAAAACAAAATAATATTTAGAAAAAAAAGAGATAAAGACAAAGGTGTCAATATGTGTAAACTGAACTGCTTCCTTTTTTTAATCTACTATTTACACTAACATACTTATCTTATTGTTTACATCGTCGGTGACTAATGTCGCGCCTATGTTTAATAACTACATTTATTAGTACAGTGAACATTTGACTTATTAAATTTTGCAACAAAACATCGCCTATTTCATAACCGACTAAACACACCAATAAACAATTTAAAGTTACATACCATTTCCAATTAGTTTTAAACGACTTGAAACTCGATTCACGTTAGTTGGTACTTATTATTTAATAAACTCCATTGTACATTATTAACTTTTCCACACAATTTTAACACTTAATTAATATTAAAATTAAGTATTTAGACTCTCAGGACTATTTTAAAATCGAAAACGAGTTATAAAACTCGTTATTAATATGTAAATCACAACTTTTTTCTCGTGAAAGGCGAGAGACCAATGGAATTTCGATGTCGTTGTCGATGATTGACGCTAGTTGCTAGTTAACTTGACATTTGACACTGATGTCATTAAATAAAGTACAGATTATCACTAATTTATTTTCTTATATTTGTTATTATATATTAATTAATAATAAAATTACTATGATTATTATGATTTGTAAATATTTCCTCTTTAGTTTTTCTTTTATTGTATATATTATACTGTAGTTTTTTTATACTATATTATGTCAATTACCAAGTCCTCATTTTGTAAATCGGAGTCACAATACATCAATGTTTGACTGTATATTTAAATTTTGACAATAAGTTATCTGTGGTTATACGATTTTGTTTGACAAATCAATGATTTGAGGATTAGAAATTTAGCATTTTCTTGATTGCTTCTCCTGCAACTTTGTATCATTTCTTTGGTTTTAAAAGAAAACAAGAAGCAATTTAAACTCTAATAATGTCGTACAATAAATGTAAGTATGTTTTTAACGTCTACTTACTCCTTATTAAACAATCTAAATCGGAAAGCGCCAAGAGCTCCGCCATTGTGCTACAAACTTTTCTTAAAATACTCGAGATTGATTTTCGCTATTTAAGTATTGAGTTATTGAAAAACTCACAATGTTTTATTTTCCTTAGACAATACTCGCCACTCAGGCCGCTATAATACATCAGGACAGTTCGTGTCAGCGGGAGAGGTGAGAGAATTACAGTCGTTACCATTGCAAATTGCATTTACCACATGATAATAATGATAATAACGAGCTATGTATTACCACAGAGATATGACGACCCTCTAGATACATCTGACACTGGCCTTAAAGTCATAAGCCACTCACTAACTGTGCCAAGCCTTTATTTGTCCTTAAGTGGATATTGTATGAGTTAGTGACATCAATGAGTTATACAGCTCGTGCTATATCTGACTCCCACCAACGGCACTGCTTATAAATTGTGATTATGTGATATTTCTAAGTATAGCCTATGGTGTGAAATTCAGGACTCGGTGTAAGACTCTTAGAGGGTGGCTACAGGCTGAGAAATCATTATGATCACGAGGCTACAGTTTCGTGCACATACCGGGTTCTCTAGACTTAATTAGTGAGCTGCCCTGGATTTCTACTATGTGATGGCCTTCTGGAATTGTAACAAGCTCTAAAAGAATTATCCTTTTGAAGGGATATATACGAAATATATGATGGTATAATTTTAGTTGGTCGTGATCATGGTAGGAATGTGGTGGAACGTGGTTGATGTGCACTCATTTTCACATTCTGGTTGATATCTGAAAGTCTCAGTATGATATTTTGTTGAAAAATAAAGTATTAATTAATGATATCCAAAAAATCATGTTTGTATGAATGCAAGGGTGTGTGTGTGTATGTGTGTGTGAATGTGGGTGCACATAGCCAAAACAGCTAACTGATGCCAGCTGTCGGCGGGAAGACAGCAAAGCAACTACGGGAACAACATGGGACCACCTCGACAATACTCAAATGTGCAATATGATAAGCCTGTAAGTATAATTAGAATTATTAATAGTTTCTGAATATGCTAAATTTATATCTTAAAAAGAAAAAATATAAAGTATTGGTGATTTTAAAGTTGCTTTTCAATTATTATGATCGTAATAGTTTTTATATCTTTAGACAACCTAATATAAAGTCCATATACGAATTGACATTGTAATGACTAACTTTTGCTAATGTATTTATACAGAATGTTACAAACTTCTTATGAATTAATTTATAAATGTAAGATAAATTTAAGCTGTCAGAGACTTTAAAAATTTAATTGTTGAGGAAAATTGAGAACAATTTCAAAAACAACATAAACAACAATATCATGACATTTTGTATAGCAAATTTGTAGATTAATAACTTCTAAATGTACTAATGTATATGCTTATTCACCATAAAACCAGCTGCTAAACATCCTGTATATATTTGCTAAATTATTTTATTTGATGCTTAGTTTGTAGTAATCTTAGACAATTGAAATTTTATTATGTAAATTATAACAGTATTTTTGTTTCTTTAAAATTAGCAACCACCGAGTCAAACCTTCAATACACCTATCACAGAACCGCCTCCACCAACTAATTTGCCAGTAAGTACGTTGTACGATTTTTTATAATATAAAAATTATAAATAGTCAAATTGATTAACATTTGGATCTTCCTTAAAAGTTAAAAATTTTAATCAGTGTTTGAGTTAGAAGATGTCTAAAAATGTTTGGAAAGGAGGTTTGGCAAGGAGTCCCATCACTCCTGTTCTTATAACTCCCTACTCCCCTGGGAGAAGACTCCATTATGTAATTTATCTTTCTAGGTGCCTCAAGATGTTGAAATGCCACCAGAGATCATGGATATGGCAGGAGAACAGTCACCTTCCCGTCCACCGTGGATGAAGTCAAAGTTACATGGAGGTGAGTTTATTATTCTCTCTTATATTACAACTTAAATATTTATTAGAAACAAATTGTTTTTGATTTATTTATATTCATAAAAAAGTTGAAGAATTAGTATGTACCAAAATGCAGAAAATAATGGTCCATTTAAAATAAAACTACATTGAATAGTCTTAATTGTGGAAGTTACGTTGATCCTCGCGACTTCGCGTGTGTGGAAACTCTAATCCCTTATTTCACCCCTTTCGGAATTTTCAAGTTCCAAAATTTGTTCAGTACTTTAGGCATAAAAAAGTCAAAACAAAAAAATATACCAAAAATTTATTTTTTAAATTATTATGTACCTATAACATGTAGGCCATATTGGAGACTTCAAATAATAGGATCATTAGGATCTATAAAAAACACACACAAATATGATGAATCACTCACTCTATATTATAATCCAACATTACACAACACTACAATATGGATACACACCACACTATATCACTTAACAAAATTTGCTACATCATATAAAATTTCATCCAATCAAAAGTATATAAAAAATAATAGCTAAAATTTGTTAAACATAATTGAACAACGAAATAAACGTTGAGCAATGCTTGTCTATTTATAGTAAAGAAGATATCGAACAAGGAGCGACGCAGGCGTCAGAACGAGAACTTGCGTCGCCTGCTGACCCCCAAGAACGCGCTCATGGTCCTCAATGAGATCATGCCCGGGGAGCAAGTGGCCAGTGTACGTATTCTTAATTGACTTTTACAAGGCTTATTATAGTTTGGTTCATGTAAGTGTGGTGGTCTGAACTGTGCATTGAATTGAGCAGAATGCAATATTAGCACCAGGACAGTTGTTTAGATGTTTATTTAATTTTAATTATTAAATGCTTTTTGTAAAATAATTTTAAATTTCTACTTAAATCATTAGTTAATTGCAGTTTTTAGTGCAATTCATATCGGATGTGTTTCTCAAGTAATTGAAAACATTAATACTCAACCAGAGTAATTGTTCAAAAATTCATTTGTTACATTTTTACCAAATAAGTCAAAGTATAATTATTAAGATAATATTTAATAAGTGAGTAACAATATCATATACATTCAATGTTTTAAGTCACCCGACTGTACCATGCGCGAGTTTTGGAGAGACGGTACACAGACCAACACACTTATATGGTGTCCTTAAAAGCAAGTTAGTTAGGGCCTGAAGCGACACTGACTATTGTTTCTCCCGGAGCAGCAGTTCAAGGTGGAGCCGGTGTCGGGCGGCGCGCAGTACTACCGCCCCAACGCGCACAGCTTCTGCGCCGACCTCACGCTGCACGGCCACAGCTACAAGGGATACGGTACCCAGTACATCTAACTGTATAAAGCTTTTTTATTGAAACGGCGAAGCGTTGTATCTCGGCAATAATTTCAATGTAATAAATAAAACAATCACACTCAACGGTCCCCATCAGGGGCTCAGATCCAGACTTGAAATTCACTATACTGTAAATAATATCATAATAACAAAGTGGCTTTGACCTGATGATGATGCTGTAGCATCATCTGAAATCATCCAGATAGACGACTCCTTACCAACTTCATGCAGAAGTATTATGTTGGAGCTTGTTGAAAAGGTTTCAGTAAACAGGTTGTCAGATATGTTTTAAAACTGTTGATTTATTTTTAAAAAGTCTCGTCATTGATTGAAATATATACAAGAATCCTAATTCTTGTACGTGTTTTGTCCCCAGGCGAGAACAAACTGACGGCGCGCAACGCGGCGGCCGAGCAAGCCATCCGCGACCTCATGCTGACGCGCATGACGCGCCTGCTGGCCGAGCGGCCCGACTCGCGCGCCACCAACGTCGCTGACGGTACGCGCGTAGGACTGTGCGAACAGCACTGCCACACACACACATCCGCGACCTCCTGCTGACGCGCATGACGCGCCTGCTGGCCGAGCGGCCCGACTCGCGCGCCACCAACGTCGCTGACGGTACGCGCGTAGGACTGTGCGAACAGCACTGCCACACACACACATCCGCGACCTCCTGCTGACGCGCATGACGCGCCTGCTGGCCGAGCGGCCCGACTCGCGCGCCACCAACGTCGCTGACGGTACGCGCGTAGGACTGTGCGAACAGCACTGCCACACACACACATCCGCGACCTCCTGCTGACGCGCATGACGCGCCTGCTGGCCGAGCGGCCCGACTCGCGCGCCACCAACGTCGCTGACGGTACGCGCGTAGGACTGTGCGAACAGCACTGCCACACACACACATCCGCGACCTCCTGCTGACGCGCATGACGCGCCTGCTGGCCGAGCGGCCCGACTCGCGCGCCACCAACGTCGCTGACGGTACGCGCGTAGGACTGTGCGAACAGCACTGCCACACACACACATCCGCGACCTCCTGCTGACGCGCATGACGCGCCTGCTGGCCGAGCGGCCCGACTCGCGCGCCACCAACGTCGCTGACGGTACGCGCGTAGGACTGTGCGAACAGCACTGCCACACACACACATCCGCGACCTCCTGCTGACGCGCATGACGCGCCTGCTGGCCGAGCGGCCCGACTCGCGCGCCACCAACGTCGCTGACGGTACGCGCGTAGGACTGTGCGAACAGCACTGCCACACACACACATCCGCGACCTCCTGCTGACGCGCATGACGCGCCTGCTGGCCGAGCGGCCCGACAAATACAAAGTCCTTATCATACTACTATCGTGCAGGAAATATCCATCTGTTAATAAAGAAAATATTTTCTCAAAAGCAGGTGCAGAATCTCAAGAGGGCGAGGGCGACGACTCGGACGAGTCCTTGCCCATGATCCAGCTGGCCTCCTACGCTCTGCACAAGCTGTTCACGGAGTGGGAATGCGAGGGGCATAAAGTGCCACAGCTAAGACCGAGCAATAATTCCGTGAGCATGACCACTATTGTGTTTTGTTACATAAAAATAGCTGGCAAACGAGCAGTTCGGATACCTGATGTTAAATGATGACCCGCACATAGAGAAGAGCTACAAATTCGTAATACAACCGCCGCGGCGCGCAGGTGTCGGAGGCGGCGCCGGAGGCGGGCGCGGCGCCGCCCAGGCTGAAGGCGCTGCCGCCGGGCGCGGCCGCCATGCACCCCTGCATGCTGCTCACCTACATGCGCAGCAACCTGGAGTACCGCGAGCTGCCGGCCGAGGGCACGTGCCCCATGAACATGATCTTCGTCATGGCCATCGACGTGGACGGGAACACGTACATCGGGAAAGGTGTGTATAGTGCGAGCGTTGTTACTTGGCCGCTCTAAAGTTGGCCACAAGTAACATGCGTAGAGACAATAAGGTAACCAGGGTAATTTTTTATTTTTATTTTTTTTTTATGATATAAATATGTTAATTATTATTTAAACATAGCTTATTGTAACACTAAACTAATAATTAAAATATATTATAAAGTAAAATGTAATTTCGTAATCGTCTCTTGTCTTCATTACTGTGGTATCAGTATGTGTTTGTGATGTACATTACAATATGGTATCTAAAGTGGTCTGTATTTTGAAACCCCAAAAAAATATAAATGATTTAAAATACTGACAATCAATCTTCACGAAATCATTCATCCTCATCAGTTCAGCAATTAAAAGATTTTTTTTTTACATGTTACAGAAAATTGTTATGTATAATATAAGTTAAGAAAATTGTTTAACTAAAAATTCATTGAACAATGATAAAAAGTTTTAAACATCTCGCTATAAACAATTTTCGCACAAACAGAGAATATTGAATTAATATACTCCTAGTTCTTGAGAATTTAGAGAAGGATCAAATAAAATAACTATTTTCTTTTTCTCATTCCAGCATCCAACAAGAAAGAAGCCCGCAAGGCAGCAGCCAAGGCAGCTTGCGAGTCAATATTCAACGTTAAGTTTGAGCCGTAGACCGTGATAGCTTATAAGTGATTATATAATTATCAGGCGGAGAATTACATTCGTAAGTTTCACTATTTTAACGGACTTTAAATAACTTTTTAACCAGGTAACAGTTACCTAGATAACCTTTAGATAGCCGTTGCTTGAAATAATAAAGGCACTATCAGTTAATACCATCAACTTATGTAAATCATTACAAAAGTCTTGAGAGCAAAACTTATAAGTGTAATTCTCGTCTTAGAATAAAAATTAGTTCGTAGTAGGCTGGTTGGGTAAGAGAATTAAAATTAAGTTAAATAGAGCTCAAAGATCACTTTGTCTCTCTCTATATCTGTCTATTAAGTTGTATACATAGATAAAATAAATAATATAGGTAAATTCACCAGATGAAAAGTCTGAATATGAGCTGAGTGTGAACTCACCTCTCTGAACAACATTAATACATTTACTGTCATACTGGAAAGGACGCAATGAAACCATATTCAACACGTGTCTAGCTTAAACAGTGCTGTGCAGTGCAACAGTGCTTAAAAATTGCTTAACAGATAGTAAAATCATGTAAAACTCATTAATATAATGTCACACGTTACATTTTACAGCTAATATAGGCGTTAGACATCTGTTAAGCGTATGTTAAGCCACGTCTAAAGCACGTCAAATTCAAAACTGTTCTTAAACACGGATTTGTAGTACGGAATTATTTAAACACGCGTTTAACATATTTTTAAATCTTTTGTATTAATTTTTATTTGGTTTTATCACACCATTTTTTTAATCTATGTATTAAATATAATATTTTCATAAATTTGATGTTTTGGTTAGTTATTGTTAAATATACATAATTATGTCGGATTAAAGATGTAACATTAAACACGTAGATTATTATTAAGAATTTTTAACGTTGGTGAATTTGCCGATATCCGCTGGTGATGTGCATATAAATATTTACGTTTAGATATAAATGTAATCAATTATATAATATGACTATACATATGTTATAAGCTCATGGTTATTTGCACCCAGTTTGCCGACTACTGGACGACGTTGCCTAGCGACCAGCTAGCGACTGAGTATGATAGAAGATGGTCAATTGATGAAATCAGTCAGAGTTGGAAATGGGTACAGATTTTTAACGTCTAATCGTATGAAGCTATGTATTGTTATATAATATTGTTGAATCTAAATCTTCTTTATAACTCGTCCAACCAGTCTAAGGCTAGTTTGAAAATACCATATTTTAGACTACTAGATGGTATATAAGATTTTAATTATATAAATAAGTTAGTTGAGAATATTAACTTTAGATCACTCTATATTAGTTAACCTAACATCAATATCATGTACTGACTCAAACGCTATTGGTTAAAGGTGGCTTTTAATAAAAAAATATTTTTAAAAATGTCGTCACGTGACACCGGCCAGCGTCTTGCCGTTTCTGGTAACGGCATACGGGCTGTTAGGCGAGAGTTATACTTGTCAGTTTTCCCTCGTAATTGATATGAAACATATAACCTGGTAAGCTTACGAAAGCGGCTACAACAAACACTTTATCGTGTAGTTCTCGCCTAAGGCCCTCGCTCATTTAATCGACCTCACTCCTGTTTGGCAAAAATGCACATTCAAAAATAAGCTTAAAGGTACATTTTACAGTGATGATTTATTTCTACCTGTTACAATTTTATTTATGGTTTCGCCTACAATGTATGTAGCATTCATAACAAGCGCGCCTGCACTCGGTTTCGCGTGTTTTTATTTTGGTTTAACAATAAAGTGCAATTTTGTACATATTATTAATATAAAAAATGTTATTTGTTTTTATTTGTGTTTGACTAAGTATTAGTTGTAACTTAACTGTGTTAGTGGTCTAGAGTTAATGTTACCATATTATTTTTACCTACATTCGTAGATATATGTAGTCATTTGCTAGCTATAGTTTAACAATAATGGACAAGACAGTAAAGGACGTGGCAATATTATAAAAATATACATCAATATATCAATATATTTTGAATTTCTGCAGTATTAAAATTTCCTAAAAAAAAAAATAATATTCTGAACCACAATTTAATGTTTTTTTTTTAACATTTGTCGTAAACAAATGTATCAATGTCTATTAAAATATAAGATTAATTTGAATTAATCGTAATCGGTTTAGTATAGTCTATTTATTTCTATATTAGACAATTTTATCTAGTAATGTATAGAATTAGTCTAGTCTTCCCAATGCTGGGCACAGATTAAAATTCCACCCCGCTGCTTTATCGTAGGTGGATATATTTTTCAGAATTTCTTTCAACACCTACAGCCTGTATAGTTATATTTTCGTCACCAAATAAAAAGACAATATTAATACTTAATCTTCCGGTCCAGAATCGATCCTGTAACTTTTTTTTTTTCTTATCTTTTTCATTTCTTTCAGTTGTTCCTTTATTTATATATGAAATAAATGTTATACTTGTGTTATATAAATATGTTATCTACTATGTTTCAAATTTCTTATCTATATCTATTCGGTCTATTACTAAACACACAATTAGTCAACATATCCGGAGACGCAGCATAATATGGTCGAGAATTATATCCGACATCGCTAAGCGTATGTTGAGAGGTACAAAGCACGAGTCAGATTTTAGTAGTCGATGTTATCGGTTACCATGGTTACGAGCATATAAACATTGCAGCACTTGCAGTATTTCGTTCGTACTTTGCGCTGCGATGTATAGGCGATGTGGTCACGTGTTTCAGCATACGCTTAGTCCTGAGATTGTTAAAGTAACCCAGAAAGCATTTTTTAAAATTTTGAATAAGGATTTTTAAAATGTTTATTCTGGTTGATATTTTAGACAATTTAGCTAATCTTTATTGTTTTTCTTTTTTTAATAGAAAAAATGTTTCCATTTTTCCAATGTCATGTTGTAAGTGCATTTGTTTAAACTGTCTTGTTGAATGTAATATGTATTGTAATTGTGTCGCAAAGGAATTGTTTCCTTATTTATTTATTTCAACAAAAATATAGTTGAATTGTGACTGGATCAATTGACTAATAAAAAAATATCACACTTTTTGCTGTATTATTTTTTAATGTGAATATTTCGACGTTTATGTATTTTCTTTGGACCCCTTAGAATGAATCGTGATGACGGCTAGAGGAATGGAGGCAACGATCAAGTTATTAAACAAATACTTAATGCATAGAAAAATTAATGGTTTAGTGTGGTAATCGTTCCCTCAGGTGTTATTCGATTATTAAAAAAGATAGTTTCATTTTAAAATATTTTTTTATGAAATTCCTTATTTTTTTATTTTATTTCAAATATTTTGATAATTTCTTGAGTATCGTTTATTTTTTTTAATAAACAAGGAAATTATGTCCTTACCAAAGTCACAAGTTGCCCCAGCTGAGTGACTACTCGGAGCGAGTGAATTCTATTAATAGCAAAATTTATATGAAAACGGGATAATCGAAGAAAAACAAATTACGACCGCTACATTTTTATTAACATTTGAAACATGTAACTTTAGTCAAAAATACCTTAAAAAATTACATCTAGTCTTCGAGTTGTGCGGACTTCGAACAAATTATAACAAACGTATAAAAACTTAACAGATTAAATAAATAATAATAATGTAAAATTAATTAAAAATTTGTTTACATTAAATTAAATGTACTTAACAGATGTCCTTGGCTGTTATTTATAGCTTTTATTCCAGAATTTATATAATAAATATTATTCGATATTTTGAAATATAATAAATATTTGAAAATATCTTGTAAATGCGAGACTTATGTTTTTTGAGATTTAATAAGTGATTGATAAAATAGTAAGAAAAAAATTGTTTTTATTTTTCTGTATTATCAATTGACTTATTTGGCTTATCACTATTTTTAACATAATGTTATTTAGAAAATAAAAAATGGCTCCTAAATAGTATGATAATATTTGGGAACACCTTTTATTAAGTA
Organism: Hypolimnas misippus; assembly: GCA_037950945.1. NCBI lineage: Eukaryota > Metazoa > Arthropoda > Insecta > Lepidoptera > Nymphalidae > Hypolimnas > Hypolimnas misippus. Next base: position 304,749 of record JBBEEQ010000006.1, on the reverse strand, counting down.
TGTTGTTTTAGCCTAATTCTAACCGGCTTCTTGGATTCGTCACTTGCGATACATATCGTCTCTAAGTAGATATTATCTATATTATATATACTTTTTGTTTTGTGTAAACTGTCCATGAGGCGGAAGTTACACTCTCGTAACTGATGTGAAACAACTCTAACCCCAACACTTACCTATTTTTTATGAAAGCCTTTAAGAAAAACATACAAGTGTAATTCTCGCCTTATAGACAATTTTTAATTTCATAGTTATATGTATGGGATTAACATAAATTTTGTGGTATTGATTTTATTTCTCTGTATGAAACAATGATATTATATAAATATAGATACATATGTAATTAAAAAGATGATTAATTTGGGAATCCAGAATATCGACCACTTTGGACGACGTTGCCTAGCAACCAGCTAGCGACTAATTACGACAGGCGAGAGAACAAGTCAATTGGGGCGTTTGTTTTAAATGGGTACATCACATAGGTATTTATATTTATTAAATATCATTGCTACGAAACGTTAAATTTCATATTGTGTTCGCTTATACATATTATTTACGATACAAAGTGCTTGTGATAAATAAATAACAGAAAAAATTAAAAACATGAAAGTCTTACCTAAAATACTTGTCGATTGGCACACAATTGTACCTAAAATTTAAGGGCTAATGGACGCGAAACGTTTAAAATGATTGTTTTTTGTTTTGAGTATTTACGAATATCAAAAGTAATTTCACATTAACATGTTTTATATCGTTTACAATTTTTACGAATTATTTCAAGATAGCTCGTAATATTTTTTTTTTAAATAATATCCAATACAATATGCTAACAGCACAGGCACTAAGTACTAATGGCTTTAGTAGATCCGAAAATGTTAGTAAATTCTAATTTAAGTATAATTTTTAATTGTATGATTTATTTCTGCACTTTTCTTGATCATGGACGAAGCCAGAGAAAGGGGACACTTCTAAAAATTCTGGGATTTGAGAATGTAACCTCGGAAGAGACAATATGTAAACATAAAAAATACTACGCCATTCGTTACATAATAGGCTTTATCAGTGTCCCCTAGTGCTCTAGAAAAAGTTCTAGCCCATGCTCCTAAAAAATCTACAATTAAATATTCATAAGGTACGCAAGTCTTTTAATTTTGCTGTCATATTTCAAACATGTCATAATGAATATTGCCTCACTCCAATCTCGCTCCAAAAAGTGGACGTCAATTAAGTACATCAGAACAGTTACAGCAGCCTGTAGCTCCACATGGACAGCGGGCTCTGCAGCAGCGCCAGGTGCGGCGGCTCCTTGCCCCCCACCAGCAACAAGTGCAGCTGCCTCTCCCCATTCCTCGGGACGCTTCTCGCTCGTCTCTCGCTAAAGTCCTGAAGCTCTATATCCCCGGGACCCACTCCTGAGTCTGGAGTTAGGGCAGAACCCAGGTTCCTAATATCCGGGCCGAGGTAGTGCGGGTTACTGAAGCCGGAGGAAGACGCGCCAGACAACCTGTTCACACGCTCAGCGCTGGCGTAATCTGATGTAGACATTTCGCCCTCGTCTTCCGTGATCGTAGTCTCCGTTGCTGGCTCCTTGGTGAACTTCACTGATGCGGATTTCGATATTGTAATTCTCTTAAGGGTTCCGTTTCGTTCACGCGACGCGATATCCCGTTTCATCTCCTCTTCCTCCTCGGAGTCGAAATAGACCAGACGAGCTGCTTCGACGGGAGATAATACAGGCGTAGGTAGTACCATATCCGCGAAGTCTGGTACGGAGATGGGTTCTCGTGAGAGGTCGCAGCGGAAGTGTTCAGCGTCGTCTGCGAGTCTCGGACTCTCGCCGCCGTCAGCTGGCTGGCGCTCATCGATGACGTAGGCGGAGCGGGACTTGCTGAGCGAAGAACGCTCAGTGCGCAATAGGCTCTCGGTGGAGTCCTGCTCGCCCGACAGCACTGTGTACGAGCAGCGCGCGGCCCGACGGATGTGGAAGCTCGACAGTTTGGATATCTCGCGCAGGAAGCCGGCGGGGGCGTCGGGGCGGGGCTGGCGGGCGCCGGCGCCGCGCGCGCCGAGCGGCGCGCTGCGCTCGCGGCCGTGCGCCCCGCCCACCAGCAGCGCGCGGCTGTCCACGCGCGCGGACGGCCACTTCACGCTTTGCATTATACGCTCCCAGGTTTCTGTGGCTGGAAAAGATTATACAGAACGAAGGTCATACCAAAATTTTTTATTGACGTTATTCTAAAGCGGCAAATTTTAAATTATTCTGAAATTATGAATTTAATTCGTTCCAAAATATATTGTGCATTGACGCATAAATGTCCAATACATAGACACTAAAATAATAATTGAGCTTATTCATAAAATTTCAGTTCTAATAAACGTGGCAACAATGCCATTAGTACCGGACATGTTGAATTATAATTGAGACCTCTCTTGACGTTTTGTATGTCAGTAATATTGTTGTCAACAATGACGTGAAAAGCAAGGGAACTAGTACCGAAGTGGGCTGGGCGGACCAAGACACTGCCCAGCATACGCTGGCGGCGTGTCCCGCGTGGGCCGCCGAAAGGCAGGTCTTGGTCCAGGAGATCGAGTGAGATCTCTCCCTGCGAGCAGTCGTGTCGGCGATGCTCTGCAGGGAATCGGCGTGGGAGGCCGTAGTCTCCTTCTGTGAGACCGTTATGGTCCAGAAAGAGATAGCAGGGCGGGCGCCGGAGAGGTCCGATCCCGCCCGAGGAGGACGATGGAGGCGTCGTCCTTCCGGCCTCCTAGCCCCAGTGCCCGGGGCAGAATAAATAGGGCGCGCCCTCGGGCCGTGGGTGCGTGAGATGGGTCCCACGCATCCGTTTTCATACGGCCACGAGGAGGATGGCCTCGAACTGCCGTACGCACCAGCGAGGGGTGCGGGGAGGGCAATATTAGACTTTGCTCTCCTGAGACGAGCTCCGCCAGCCACTTGCGGAGCGTTACACGGGAGGGGCAGCGGATGCGCGTGCGCAAGCGAAGCCCGGGGCCTCTCCGTTTCCGTGCTGAGAAGGGCCATCGCAGGGGTTTTAGTGGGTATAAATCTCCACATAATCCCCCCCAGGAATCGGGTATCTTTTTGAAGATTCCCCCTGCGTAAACAAAAAAAAAAGTACCGAAGTGGAACCGCCAGAGCTCGTTGGTGGGGTGGCCGTGCGCCTCGCCGCCGAAGATGTAGAGGTGCGCGCCGGCGCGCAGCCCCGCGTGCCCGCTGCGCGCGCCCGGCCCCGCGCGCCCCGCGCGCACCGCCGTCCACGCGCGCGACACTGCGGGCGAGCGCTCATTGATATATTCTGATAATGCGTCATGTATTTAACATTATTCAAAAATTATTAAGTTATCTCAAATAAATATGTAAGAAAAATGTTTTTTAATTAAATGTATCGAAAATTGAAGTGTGCTCAATATATTGCAATATGCCATAATCAATTTATATGAAAAACTTATTATTAGATAAAACTTTTTATTACACTTATCTGCTTTGAATTCACTATACATTTTAGTAAAATAGAAAGGAGGAGATAGATATACACGTCTTCAAACAAATTTATTAATGAGTTAGACATATTTATACGCCATTTTCTCAAAATGAAGGACGTATGGTTTACATTACGCAGTTATTTACGTACTGGTGTCGTAGTGCCAGAGGTCGGCGCAGTCGCGCAGGTCGCACTGGCCGCCGTGCACGTAGAGGCGGCCGCCGTGCAGCGCCGCGGCGTGGCGGTGGCGCGCCGGGCCCGCGCCCGCCGTGCGCACCGCCTGCCACGACTCCGACTCTGCGCACACAGCACGTTGTACACTCGCTTCACGTAAGTGTGTCGGTCTGAACACGAGGCGAGTGCTCGCGCATAATACAGTTGAGTGAACAAGACTTAAAACATTGAATGTATATGATATGAATGTATATAATTATAATCTTATTGAATATTGTTGAATAGAAGAGGAGGCCTTTGCCCAGCTGTGGAATATTAAAAGGCTGTTAGTCCACTTACTTTATTTATTGAATATTTAGTCGTTATATGCGTTTATAATTTATTTGTCTTTATTTGACTTATTTGGTAAATAAACGCATTCCCGGAAAGAAAATCACAAATCTTCGAACAATTGCACTAAAAACTAAAGCTAAAAATAATGAAATACTGATTAACACATTAATTTTACATATACAATTATATAAAAAGTATTTAATAATTCATACTAGAGAAACGTCTAAACGACTGTCTTGGTACCCAATTTTGTGTTTTCCGTACTTACGTGAATGTTCCACGGCTGATTAAATATTTGTATATGCATTAATGTTAGTGTCTAGTGTCAACTGATTGTGTCTCAATCTATGGACTGTATTGTTAGTTTTATAAACGCAAACGAGCAGATGAGCCACTTCATGTGATGTGATTATAGTCGTCCTTGGACATTACAGTACCAGAGGAACTACAAATACGTCGCCAGCTTAAAAAGGAATCTGGGATGAAGGAGAAAAGAAATCTATGAGTGTCTTAGGTTTCCGGGTTTTGCAGTAACCGTGCGAAACGTAGCTATACTAGCCTTTACGGTCTTCACTTTGAATATCTTGAGAGTGTTGTACTCCCTAGTTAAATCAGTTCCTAAATGATCTTGTCACTAAAACTTGGCACTACAGTAATGTTATAGTTCTATCTACTGTTATTTAAGAAGATAATCCATAATTACCGTAATGAAAAGCCCAAAGCTCGTTAGTGGATCCTCTCAAGTCCTTGTATCCGCCATATATGAGCAGGCAGTCCTTCAGCGCGTGCGCGGAGTGTCCGCGGCGGCCGCGCGGCCCGCACGCGGCGCCGTCCCGCGCGCCGCGCCGCCGCGTCGAGAAACCTGACTGACCTGGCAGCTTGCGCCATATTTGTGTCTGTGGCAATATCAAACACGTATTGCTATTTTATCCATAAAAGTTGGAAGTAAATAGGTATGGTGTTCTTTGGGATGCATTTTTCCAGCTATATCTAACAAAATGATTTAAAACTCTGTGATCACTAATGAACTATGTAATTCAAGCTAATTTTTCAAATGTGTATTTAATTTTTTGTCGATACTTTAATTTGGAATAGCACGTTATGTACATTCTCCTTCTACTTTTTAAATTATCATATATCATTTTGTTTTTTTTTTTCCTTAGATTTAAATGGGACCAAAACTCGTGAAAATATCCTCGAAACGAGGTGATTTCTGACTACTATCTATCTCTTATGTTAGATCGTCTTAGACTATCTCTTACCTCAGTATCGTATATCCAGAGAGGAGTTTCGTTGGACAGCGCGCCAGCTTCTCCCCCGAAGACGTATAGCTTGGTGCCGTGAGTGGTCGCGCTGTGCTCTTGCAAGGCAGGCGGTGGCTCCCCACGACACTCTAATTTCTCCCATTTGCTTGTTGCTGTAATAGAATAAGTTCGCACGAGTTTTACTATTCAGCTTCGAGGAACATTAATATTTTAGACAGACGCGTTGGCGCAATGGTCACTGCAACTGACTAAAGCGGTAACGGTCGCGGGTTCGATCCCCGCTCACGGCAAACGTGTGTATTGGCCATACAGATGTTTATCGTGGTCTGGGTGTTTGTGTTAGTTTTGTGAGCGTTTCCGGACCCCCGACATAAGGTCATGAGATCTTAATGGGGGCCGTTGAGTGTGATGCGTTATTTATATTTATTTATGTAATGGAAAGCAGTCCATTTCCAGTTATTCTCTATCTATCTTACTATCTTATTTTACGTGTTTCAAAAACGACATCAACCACTCGAGAGGAAACAATAACACGGTATGCCCCAGCTCACTTCCGCGGTTAATTGGTTTCTCGCGAACCGTAAACTGCTCTCGACCTAATTAGCGAGTGTCCTAGAGAAATGCTGCCATTGCTGAGAGCCCTTGACACCCACACGCCGCCGCGGGCGATTCGCAGATAAAGATGCAGCTCCCTCTGAACATGGACCTCGCTTCAAACAGAATAACATGAAAAGTGAAATAGAACTAATTTGGAACTAGAGAAATAATATTTTTGACGAATTCTTTTTACATATGTTATAGTTTTTACCCGCGAGGCAAGCTGTCTCGGCGCTTGGTAAAGAAACTTTTATTTTTCTGTGTCTTTGTATCTCTGCTATTCCTCGAAGTAAACTAAATCACTCAAGTCGTCTTAAATTTTTGTTTCCTCGGGGGTATTTCTTGTACGAAATCACATTTCAGCGGAAATTGTAATTTTGCCCAATGCCCAACAGACTTTTGCCGTGAGCTTTGGTCGAACCTACGACCGTTAGCGCTCAGTCAGTGACCACTACGTCTAGTTTTCGTAACTTTATTCTCCTAGTCATTGTTGAGAAGATCATACAATAGATCAATTAGGGTATGGAATTATTAAATGTCAACTTCAAGTTTTACTAAGTGGTTAAGTTTCGTTAAAATACCTGTTTATATTTATATGATGGCCACACTATAACGACAAATTCGTTATAGTGTGGTTCTAATCTTCCGGCTACGACCTCACGTCAGTCATAATACTGGAGATTGGATTAACTGTTTAACAATAGATTAAATTTAATACGTTCAAGGGTATACAGTATGTTCAGTTATAGGAATAGGATGATTCTCTTGTTAATACATAATGCCTTGGTAATGCAAATCCATTTACTGAGCGCTGTATCAATTATAACGATGTACGATAAAGTACGATTGAATTCTTGAATATTTTGCCAAGATGGTTTAGATTTAGCGTATAAAATGTCGTTTTAAATGTTCAATGTTCATTGTTCCGGGCTAACTATTTAGTGTTTTTAAATGTTTAAGTACTTATTTAATTTATTTCGTGCTCGGAGGTTAAAGAAAATATGCGAGAAAACATTTAAGTGTCGATAAAATTCTTAGATTAGTATAAACCCCAATGAAATGTGAAAAAATGTAATTTAGGCTAGGAATTTAATATTGTAATCTTAGATATGCGGCAAGGTCGCGCAGAATTTAGGATGATTGAGTGCTAGAGGCCCAAGGTTCTCGCCGAATTAAACTAAAGTGGCTGCAGCGACGAAATTCTTGATATAATGTATTTATTTAGTAACCTTGAAGGCATATGTTGTGCTTTGAACAATATAGTTACATAAGTTTAAGTGGTCCGCGCTCAAAAACGAATTACTTATGAAAGCACTTCGACGCCTGCTTTCTTAGATTCTATTTCATATACTTACATATGTATATGATTGAAATTCAGTTACAATGTTCATCTATTCAAAACATAAGAGATTCAAAAACCGAAATTTCGAATCTCTATACAAACGACTTACTGTCACTTGGTCTGCCTATCTACCGAATAAAAAGAAAAACTCAATAAAGCATTAGCAAAAGTCTTAAAATGCAAAGTTAAATTTTCTATCGAGTAGGTTAAAAGTCGCAAAATATAGCATACCAAGACAGTATCTCCAGAAGTCTCTCAGCGGTACGGATCCGCCCGCGCCGCGGCCGCCCAGCACGTACACGTAGCCGCCCAGCAGCGTCGCCGAGTGCTTCGCCCGCGCACACGGCGCCGCGCGCACTGCGCCGCCGCTCTCCACCGACACCCACATCATCTGGAACATTTCCCATTGTATTGTAGGACGAGAATTACACTTGTAACTTTTGCTCACAGATTTTCATAAGCTGGCTTTGATCTCGTTCGACTTGAAAAAATTATTTGCATTGAATAGACGGTTTGGAAAAGATATGAGGCGAAATATCAGGCTTTGAATATTATGATTTCAGCGATAAACATAAAAATATGAAACAGTCCGAGAAATTGTAGCTGTTTCAAACTTTACAATAGCCAATCCACGAACTAAAGTTTGTCGGGTATTTACGTCGACACGTGTAACCATTAATTGCGACCACATGTGAACTCTTAAAATATTAGGTAAAAATACAAATTAGGTACTTAATCAAAACATAAGTCGCGATTAGACTCGTTGAATATATCAATATGTCTGAATTGGTGTGCTTTCAAGCGGGAAATTTCAATTTTTAGGGAGTATGACGTCTATGGAGGGTGAAAGTAATTAACGTCGAGGTTTTGCTAGGTATAAAGTAATGTACGTTTATATTTTTTACATGAGTTTGTTAAATTCATAACAAACTCACCGGAAGTAGCATTTCCTTTGTCTTTTTTTACAAATTTATTCACCTTGAATTCTTTTTATATATCACTAGCTTTTGTTCGCGTTAATGTAGACTTTGTTTTAGCATACAAAAATACGCATGTATTCAAAAATAGCCGATAACCATCTAGACATTTCAAATGTTACCATAATTTAAAAATATATTCAGTGGTTCCGTTGTTTACATTGCACATTTTAATTAAAAAAAAAAAACTAATTTCGAAACTCCTTATTTGAATTGGGGTAAAAATAATGGCACGTTTACAGTATCGTACCATTTGTAAATTGTTAATTTTTTTTTATTATTTAAGTGAGATACATAGATGCAGACATTTTGTTGAAATGAAATAAACTTTACATTTCCATTGAATTAAAACACGAAAATTTTCTCCATTAAACTACTTTTTATTTCATAACAAAAAAAAAGCTTTTCCATTTGTCGTCATCATTTTTACTTCAAAGGTTTGACGATAAAAGAAATGCATTACTACGCCCCCTTCACCTCTGTAGCTAGTTCTCCACATGTGTGAATGGCCCGGTGTCCCTCCGGGCTCGTTGCGTCTTCACCGTAACTACTGCCTATTGACAATGCTTCCCTTTCGCGAGGGTTGCAAGTAGGTTACAGTTTACAACGTGTAAATATTGGTTAAATCTAATGGAATGATAGATGTAGTTGTTACTGTTAGGAATATATCATAAAAGTAAATAATACTGTATTTCGTCTATGGTAGCTCGTTGATCAGTTAGTTATTATTATATATCGGCAGTACGCACCCTCTCTAGGATAGATTGCTCGTCTTTACTCTCAGAAATATATTCATAATTACGTATAAACAAGTTACTAGAACCCCAAAGATAACTTAACAGTTATATACTTAAAGATTTTGTGATTTAAGAAAATTAATGTTTAAATTGTGAAATATTTGCACATAACTACACATTTTGTTTTCGTTTTTTTCTTTATTTTTATTTTGGCCTTCATATAAATTATTTCAAAACGATAATGTTCAGTTACATTAAAACTGGTCAAACTAAATTCAGTGCTGTTTAAAATCGACCATCACGTTGATATTCCTTTCATATTTCCGTAAAAGTTAAATGGGATATGTTTTTTTTATGTCATTTCTATTTGTACAAGGAAGTTAAAATAATACCTTAAGAAATGCTAGTCATTGTCTTTTTAAATATTTAACAATAAAAATACTAGGAATAGGTATACAGGAAATACCATGAGTATTTCCTTATTATTCTTAATATTTTAATTCGCATAACATAGCAAGACCTAATTTCCTGATTTCAATTGCAATACAGTTTTAAGCTAATCCTAATTTGTATTACCAGTTTTTATCAATCGAGGTCTTGAGATTAAATCATGTTAAGCTTTTGCCAATACGAAATAAAATTTTATCTCAAAATGAATAGTTAGTTGGTCGGTTGCCAAATTTTATTATGATTGTGGTATTTTTAGTTAATAAAGTATTGGAAATGCTCAACTTAACAAGCGATAGTTATAACGATTTTGCAATTAGTGAAATGTAAACTGGAAAAATATTTTATGCGGCACTAATAGCATTGGTTTTTGTTATTGGGCATTTTTGACCGTAGCTAGTAAGGTATGGATCAAGGTATGAATAATCCGCATAAGAAATAAATATAAAAATGCATCACACTCAACTGCCTCTATTAGGATCTTATGATTCTGTGTCGGGGGTCCGGGAATACAACACAAGCACCCAAACCACGACAAGTATCCGCATGGCCAATACAGACGTTTTCTGTGATCGGAGATCGATGTCGGTCAGTTAGGGCGACAGTTCTATAATCGTTAATTAGATTATTTTTATCATATATATGCACTGTATCGGCGTAAGGTTTATGGGCTGTCAAGTGACTATATAGTCTGTGACATTAGTGCTATTGTGACTCTGTGGCATTAGAATTGAGATCCGAATTAATTAAATATGAACACATTAAATGTTAGTCACGGCGAATCATCGTCTGTTTATCAACATAAACACAGTGACCACTGCCTCAACGTCTGCATATAACGAACAATAGTGGAACTTCACACGTTCAAAGTTCAAAAAGATTGTACAGAAACGTTTATGTGCTAGATGATATTACGATATTAAAGATTTTGTAGATGACGTCGAGCTGTGTCAATAATTAGTGAAAAAAATTGACGTAGTTGAAAAAAATTAAATTCAACAATGGGAAAAAATAGTCCTGCTGAGTTTCTTTTGCGTTTTCTTCTCAGGTCTGAGGTTGAACCTTTCCGAAACCGTGGTAGATTCATTTGCTTGACGTTCTAAAAGAGAATGTAAACTTCTATCTTTGAATAAAAATTTTCATTTGAGGTCACATTTCCAGGGAAATTATTTGACGAGTTAAATAACTTGTAACTAGAAAATTTAATATATTTTTTGAAAAAGCCCAGTCTTACTTTGGGATATGTCTGTAGCTTGTTCAATTTATTTTACTATCGGGCCCGGCGAACTTCTCGCCTTAGAATCAATAAATGTTGTGTTAACTTATATATGAAATTTCGCACAAATTTTATGACAAAAAATTTTCATAACTTTTTTTTCAGTGAAATTTTTAATCTGTTTCGAATTTAAAAGTTGAAAAATAAGTTCGTAATTGCAGCCAATGTAGTATTTTTTATTTGTTTTAATTGATAAATAAAGAAAAATCAAAATAAAAAAATACTTTATTCAAGTAGGCTTTTAAAAGCACTTTTGAATCGTCAAAACAAACAAAATTATACTAAGTAAGTAATAACTATAATTAAGGAAAAGCTACCACCGGTTCGGAATGTTGATTCTACCGAGAAGAACCGAAAAGAAACTCGATACTACTCTTTTAAAATTGTGTTATTAAGTACATAAATTTAAAAATTACAAATGTATATTATAAACATTCTGTATGAAACCTAGCCATACTAAATCCATGCATATTATTCTGTACAAGATTATATAATTGATAATACAATTATATAATCTTGTACAGAATAATATGCTTTTTTAAACTTATTCGTTGAAAACTGCAAAAAATTCTGTGTTGTTTTGTTATAAAAACGGACACCTTGCCCCAGAAAGGAAACATTTATTTTGCGAAGTCGAAAGCTAAATTATTGTGTTATTACCGCTACAGACGTTTCACCTCAGGTTGTGTCTGAAATTATAGGGTGAAAGAACAACGACTTGTCTCCCACCAGTCTCACCAGCAGCTCATTTGTTATGCACTAATTGGATGCAATTATGACAAAACCGAGCAACGTAAAAGAAATGAATTCATAATTAAAGGGTCTCATATCAAAGTTTGCCAGCAATGGCAAGGGTACCAGCATCGTTTCCATTATTATAATTTTCTTAATGACAGATGAGTCTACTAGTACAGGTGACATTTTTAACCCGCGACGCAAAAAGAGGGGTGGTATAAGTTTGACCGCTATGTGTGTCTGTCTGTGGCACCGTAACTCCTAAACGGGTGAACCGATTTAGACTCGGTTTTTTTTTTTATTTGAAAGAGGGTTTTTTAGAGATAGTTCTTAGACGTATTCTACTAAAATCGGTTCAGCCATTACAATATAATGAGCTATTTTATTCTTAGCTGCGGCAGGAATCTTAGATGCACATTAAGTCAATTTTAAACACTTATATTTGCAACATTACAATGCAAAATTATGGAATTCTTGGTCTGATGCTGGAGTCAGGATCAGCAGGATACACAACTCTTCATCAACTTGCAGCAGAGGTATCGTATTGGTGCTCGTTGAAATGGTCTCAATAAATAGATTAACGGGATTTTTTTCAAATTTTAGTCAATTATATTTTATTTATCATGAATACACAAGAAGACAAGTGTCGAAACAACAAGACACCACACAGACCACGCACGTTTCACTCCGACACCGGAGCGTCTTCATGAGATATAACCTCTACATACAAAGTTTTTCTGAGATATCTTTACATCTATAGCTCCAAATTAAGCGACAACTCGTCCCTCCCTTTCATTTTTTATTTGTCAAGTCTGGTTTACCCAACTAACTCGACTTGTGCCCCGCTTCCGTATAAATACAATCGATGTACCGCGCCGAGGGGTTGATTTTCGTTTTTGTTTTGGATTAAGGGTGATGTCAATATGTCTGCTCGAACATATTAGGTGATGCTGTTACGTTAATTTCATTACTGTTAAGTTTTATCGTTACGTTGTAAATGTACAGTAAATGAATGTAGGTTAAAATTGTTTCAATATTCTTTACGATTCGCTTAAATCCTGATAAAGAGATAATTAATATATATATATATTTTTATCTGCTTTTTACTAGCTGTATGCTCATAAGGATTTCTCTTCAATAAATAATCTTCCTTTCACAGAGCCCTTCGAACATAGAAGAATTCCTGTCCAAAATTTCATGCCTCTACCGGCTGTGACTGTTTTTAACCACCGAGGCAATAAGACGGGTGTTATAAGCTTGACTGCTATGTTTGTCTGTGTGACGTCTGTGGCACCGTAGCTAGAAAACGGGTAAACAGATTTGGATACGGTTTTTTATTTAAAAGATTGTTTTCTAACGATGGTTAGTCCAGCCATTTTAAGATCATGAGCCCTTTTCTCTATTTTTTAATGGTTTTTGTGGAGGTGTTTTTTTTTATTTTGGTTGTGTGATGACAACGCCAACATATTGGCGCAAACAAAACAGGGCTGATGGCGATGCGAGATGACATATTTGCATTATTCTCATATTGCTGGTAGAATATTCCATGAAAGTCACGTCTCGTGTTATTTTCTCTTGTTTTATGCAACACCTATTTCGCTTTTAAAAACTATGTACATATGTATTATATGATGCGCTAAATTAAACTGTCTTTAATCAAAACGCTTTACCTAAGCTTTTATTTCCTAAGTTAGCAGTCACATAGATGATGTAATATAACGACCGTCAATTAACGTTCTTTCAGATACCACGCCATATTGTTTTTAAAAACAACATTTTAGTGTGTCGCAAAATGGCTGCAAAATTACACATACCTCACCAAAACTTACAGGCGCTTCTATGAACATCGTCTGTAATGTAACGTTCAGATTCGAGCATTACAGTGCCTGTAATGATTGATAACTGTAACACTCGTGATACAATCTGTAACATCAATGTTCGTTGAACATGATTTGTTTCGTCCGACTTTGTTGTAACATCTGATTTGCGTCTAGGCGAATGCACATCAGTGGGCCATTGAATCTTAAATTGTTAAATTGTTACAGACCCAGTGAGGAAATACTTTTAGAGAATCGTCATTAGTTCATTTTCATAAAGGTAAGGATATCATACTGATAAACGTAGTTTTTTTGTATATTTTTAATATCCATCCTTTAAATAGGTTTTAAGTCAGGTGTTACGTGTAAATTGAGGGTTTTTTAAATGTTTCGTCAAATGTGATTGCCTTGAAACACGCAACGATGTGTTATTATATTAGGGTTCCGTACAGGGAGCCAACGGATCTGTCTGTCGGTCTGTCTGCGGGTTACTATTACTACTAACTCATGAATTAAAATAAAATAAGCGATAAAAAATGTAATAAGCGGACAGTTGAAATTTTCCCAGCGTGTTAATTTCTATTGCCGCTAAAACAGCAATAAAAACGCAAATCCGACTCGCACTTGACCGATTTTTTTTTTATTTTCTAGTATATACTTAGTCAAATAAAAAGAAATGATAACATCAAACTAAATCTTGAAAACTTTAATCAGCGGTGAATGATATTTTTTTAGACTACGAAAAATATATTTTTTTATTTCTTTGTTTCAGTCTTTTATCTCGAGGCTTTGTATTTTGTACTGCCAGTGTATTGTCATTAACAGCGGTTTGACCAAGCCTTGTATTTCATTTAGGATGCATTCGATGGGGGGAACCACCCTTGAGCTAGGGAAGGGAGGGAGGCGGAGGGAGGCGATTATCCTCCCTCTCATGTCGGCAGCGTAGCGGAGAGTTTAATTGAGGGCTCTACCGCCGTACTCACAACTTCATAACTAGATCTGTGAGAGATGTATGATGCAATGCATCGCAGAAAAATATTTCCTTTTTGACTGAATAAAATTTAAAATATACATATTAGAAACATCTGCTTTGTTTTTTGCCTGTTTCGTGAATAAAAAACGATTTTACGAATGATGAATACTAAAATATAAATATTTCAGCGTACGACATTTTCAGTAAAACTAAAAAAAAAAACAAAAATTTAATATTTTTATTTGCTGGTAATAGTTTTAATTAAAATATGTTCTGCTTTGACGATTCAAAACGTTATGAAAGCTAACGTGGATAAAGCGTTTCTATTTGTATTTACTAGTTGTTTCCCGCGGCGCCACTCGTGGAAATTTGAGGAAAAATTATATTTATATTATGTATGTATACCTTCATTGCTTGAATCGGATATTTTTCACTATTTTATTGGTTTCAATTCTGTTTACGCGTAACGTTTTTTTATTTATTAATTAGAACAAGTTTTTTTAAGTAGCCTAAGTTACTACTTAAAACATTAGCTATCCGCGAGTAAAAGTCCCGTCAAAATGGGTCTAGCCATTTCAGAAATTAGTCAGAATAAAAGGACCGACAGACAAAAATTGTAAAAATTGACTTTTTGATGTAAGTATCATATATATTATAATTTAGTTAAAAGCTGTTAATTTGATATAACAAACAGACATATTTAACATAAGGTTGTCGTCGTCGTTTAATATAACATCGTGGTCACGAGCCTACAAGTCACATCGTGACCACGACGAATGCAACTTCGTCGAAACGTCGGGCAATAAGAAGGTATTACTACCATTAGTTATCGCGATAAGACACGTTATATTAAATATGAATAGTATAAATCGCGAAAGTTTAAAATATATAACAGACAGACAGTTGAATTTTATTTATTTGTATAGATTTCATTTATATAATAGTTGTTTGATATTGCATATTATAGTATAGGGGGCGTTTATACAATAAGTAATATTCAATTACGAGTGTACATGAAACAATCTGTAACACTTCTATCAAGATGTTCTGAATACTCATAGCAAGCTCTTTGTAAGAGCTCACAATGTAGGTGAAGCCAACAGCTGACGCGAACTCATTTGTCTTTCTTTGCTTTGTTCTTGTTTACAATTTCGTGCCTCTTGTTCGTTTTCTGTGGTCTTAAGCATCAATATCAATTGTACGCTGATAAGCAATAATATGTCAAGCCACTCGGAGAAAATATTCATTTTGAGAAAATAGCGTCTAAACATGTCAAACCCATTCTTAATAAATTTGTTTTATGAACTATAATATCTTCTCTATTATAGTATAATAATAAGTTTTCAAATATTTGGGATTATTGCGTATTGCAAAATATAGAAAACACTTCAATATTCAAAACAATAAATTAAGAAACTTTTTTCCGTATTTATTTAGTTAGACTTGAAATTTTAATATTAAAAAATAATCGTAAAATGTGATACTGTTTTAAATTTTCCATCAACATTGCTTTCAGTGTTTAGCTAGGGTTACCTGTGTCTGGGAAAACAGATGCAATTTAAAATTCACAACAGCCAAGGGTGGAACGAAGGGATGTGACAGGGGCGATAAATCTGATTTAGGTATCGACGGCTCTTATCACCCCGTCTGCTATTTATCACTGAACAATAAAAAAGATATATTGTTTTTATTTCTTGAACTACCACTAAGAAGGGTAACGAAAGTGAATGGAATTATTATATTATAATGGAATAATTATTTCGTGGTCACGGGTAGAGTCTACGAACGCTGCAAAGTGCTCGAAACGTCGGGATGATAAAAATAATTAATATACGCGATTTAAATCCGTTTAAAATAGTTTTATTTCAATGAATAATAATCGCCAAAATCTAAGACAACGATATGTGAATGGAATTATATAACTTTATATGTTATAAGCTCATGGGTTTTGGTATCCAGTATGTCAATCACTTTGGATGACGTTGCCTAGCAACCAGCTAGCGTGGGTATGACAAGCGATTTTGGGATCATCAAGTCAAATGAGAAGTCAGTTATATATAATTGACGGTAGAAATTAATAATCAGAGTCCAAAAACTTTAATTAAATTTTAAATGAATTAGTTTTGAAAAATTTTTTCGAATTATGGAATCACTAAAATGGTGTATGCTTTCTAGTGTGTAATTTATTACTAATATCTGGACCGTGGGCCAAACGTGGTTTAAGAAGTTTCTTTTGGCTCATGAAATTTTTTGATGAAATAACAAGAATCATAATTTTATTTAAAACAAAAAGTGTAGAAATTATAAAATAATTATTTTTTTTTACTTTTTTTAATAATTTTTTAGAAAGAAACAAAAAATAAAACTCACAAAAATGTATCAATTACGTTGGTTCCCGGCCAAAAAGTAAAATTTGTTTTCACCCGGACTATACAAAAGGCCCACCCCAGTCTGTGTACTATATGTTATAGTCGAAATGAATCGAGAGAGGGGAGGGGTCCTAGATGCAATGTTCTCCTCCCTTTCAGTCAAACATTATTATAGACTTACAAAATCGATAAATACCAGGCAAAAATTAAAGTCTTTTTAAAATTTTTCATTTTAACGTTGGCAAATTGTTTTGATTTAGAAACTGATATTTGACTTTTGAGGTTTTTTTTTAAAGTAAACTTATGTTGTAAAGAGGTAAATTGTACATATTAGTTTGTATTTAGGGCGTATACATGAAACTACTGATTTGATTTGAAAACTTCTTTTTGCGTCACTGAATAAGTTTATAGGCTTTATTACATCACGCTATGACGCAAATTTGCAAAACGGTAACAACAACTAGATGAAACTTTTTAAAATGCATGGTGATAGATTAACTCGTACGGAAATTGCTCTCTCACTTTCCTAAGCAAAATCACGCAGACCCTTATGCAGATTGGCGCAGTAATCACTACAACTGACTGAAGCGCTGACGGTCGCGGGTTCGATCACCGTTCACGGGAAACGTATGTAATAGGCCATAAGGATGTTTGCCTTGGGTTTTATGTTTGTCAGGAGACCCTTATGAGGAGCCGTTGAGTGTGATGCGTTTTTGTTTATTTTATGTTTATATAGGTGTGTTTTTTCACCGGGCGTGATAGGCCAATTCAAAAGTATAAGGAAGTTACAAGTTTTAGTAAAAAAAAATCCTGTTCGCAAATTGTTAGATATTATTAGTACCAACTGTTTTTATATTTCAGCTTTATATAAGTACTGATTCGTGGCCATAAGCCTGGGAGATAGTAATATAATAAGCATAGTGTCTGTCTGTATAGTCGATGCAAATAAATTTTAATCGCGTGTTTATACTCGTAGCATTAACCCTTTAATGCATGACTTTTTAACAATTTATATAAACATACTAACAAGTTGATTCATAGAAAAATAGTAATAAAAATTACAGGTCATGTAAAATATAATAAACAAATAATAAATAAATAAATACAGCCAAATTAGGCGTTTAGTACAATATTAGTTGACAGTACGCTTCGAAATAAGCCTTCACATCTTGGATACACCATGCATTTAAGGGTTAAGGTAAAGAAATTTTTCGTAAGTTCCCCATACTCCTGGGGACAAAGTATAAGTTTTTTTGGCGCAGAAAAAATACTTTATTTAACAAAAAAGATAATAAAACTACAATATGATATATACAAAAAAGAGTAACTCAAGTATTTACAAATCTTAATAATTAGAATGTTTTCCGTTTGAATCGCAATTCCGATTCTTCTGTTTCCAGCGGAGGCAATAAGACAAGGAGTAAAATCTTTAGGACATTTTTTGCACTAATACTCCAAGGTCCAAGTGTTTTTATAACTATAAATAATTTAGGTATCGAATAAATTCAAGTTCAGGAAAATCCGCTAAGTTTATGCATACACAGTTCCGTCTATACCCTAAGGGCACACGGGGCAACACCCCAGGGCTGCCAGCCTTATAGGGACAGTGAATTAGATAAAACTCTATGTTAAGTCGTATCGAGTTTTTTTAATATACTAAAACATTAATATTCACAAATTTGAATTGTGCTCAAGGGCTCTTATATGGCTTAAAACGGCCCAGCGCATATAACGTCAATAATATGTATCAGGTGTCAGAGGTTACTACGTATTAAAAAAAAGAGACGATTAATGTTCACCAAATTTCAATACAAAATTCATGTCCGGCTGACGTTCAAATATTTTGAAACATATTTCACCTAAAAAATCTAAAAAACCGTCCAAAGAATAATCAACCTAAAAAGCACTAACACAGTGTTTTAGTTACATCTACTCAAACTACCCTTAAAACATTACCCGTTTTTTTATATCAATAAAAATCATACTTTATATCGAAGGCATAGAGTATATATTTGCTAAGATAGTTACTTAAGTCTTAGAAGGAGGGTTGAACGACCCTCCGTGTACGCTCAGTTCAGTGTTACGCAACAGACTGAGGTCGACAACTCCACAGCTTGTCAAAGCTTTCGTGAAACACCCACAGTTTGTACGTATTGAAGCGTAATGATTGGCATGAAGTGACGATGGGGTCTAATGACGTCATTTTAACTCACTATCTCGCAACACAGGGCGCTTTTACGCTGCTAAAGTATTTTAAGGACTGATCGTAAAAGTACCAAATGTATTTATAGATTAGCTTATTATACATTTGCAACTAGTCAAGGATCCAGCACCAGATACACCCAAAATTAAGCATTGTAAGTCTTAAGATAAAAAACTTTATTTTCTTTTGGAAAGAAGAAATGTTTTAGAAATATGTATTACAGGACGGTACATACAGCAAAGAAGCAGGAAAACTAACCATATAAATTCTCCCTTGGTAAAATTCTCAATTTTCAACCACAGATAATGTAAACATAATGAAAGATACTGATAATATTTAAGCAATTACGACCACAGAACATTTGATGAATATGTATTTAGTATTCGCTTTTTATTTCTGCGTAATCCGTTCACTTTTTTTAATTTTGTTTTTTTATATCTTTTGTATAATGTTCTAGTATTATCTATAACCATCGAGAACATATTTAAAACGAGTTTTATTTCGAGTCAGGAGTTTCACGTAGCTGCCTGAATCACCTCAGGCGGGTATGTGGGACTCCTAACGCGAGAAATATGCTCCAAACTACCCACTAAAATTCAGTGTATATACAACCCCCAGGGCAATGCCCTCTATTCAAAAAGTATCGAAAAACCTCGCACCTTCTGAAATGTTCGCCTACATTCGAATTGTTCTGCTTTCGCACAATATGTGTGTTACGAAGGACTATGTATGTTTTTGTGTGAAATGCCACGCAATTTTGACAAATGAGGTTCCATTAAACTTATTGATTTTATGATACCTCTCAATTTATCTCTTGAAATATATTATAACAGATGATGAATACTATATTTGGACGCTGATAAGCAATAATGTGTCAAGCCACACGTACTTCATTCTGAGAAAATAGCGTCTAAAGATGTCAAACCCATTCTTAACAAATATGTTTGAAGAAGTATGTATATATCCATCTTTTCATTTCTTTTTTGATAAAAAGTATAATAAAGTATAAGGAGATTGATATATCTAATATATTGTTTAATAAAGAGTTTTTCAAATATATAAGATTATTGTATAAATTGTTAAATATGGAACGCACTTGGAAATCGAAACATTTAATTAAGAAACGTTTTTCCGTACTTATTTAGTTTACACGACTTGATTTTTTTTCAATAATGTTAAATAGGTGATGCAGTATCAAAATACATTAATATCTCCGAATTTGACTTTTTGTGGGTTGACACATTATTGCTTATCAGCATCCATTTTGACTTGCTTGTTTGATGTCTTAAGTAGATGTACTATTTGTTAAATAGTTAAGGGCTGCTTATTTTAAGTTCTCTTTAGAACTTGATGGAACGAGTTTTCCTGCGCAGTATTATTTACCCCTATTCATTCTTATTATAATTGGATACTGATAAGCAATAATGTGTCAACCCACAAAAAACGAAATTCGGAGATATTGATGTATTTTGATACTGCGTCATATATTTAACATTATTCAATAAAAAAATAAAGTCATATCAACTAAATAACTACGGAATTTTTTTCTTAATTGTTTCGAATTTCAGGGTCGTTCCATATTTTGTAATTTATACAATAATCTCATATATTTAAAAAACTTTTTATGAAATAATAGATTGGATATATCAATATGCTCTTAATTCATTATAACTTTTATCAAAAAGAAAAGAAAATATAGATAAATAATTATTCAAGCAAATTTATCAAGAATAGATTTGGCATCTTTAGACGCCATTTTCTCATAAAGAAGTTCGTGTGGCTTGACAGATTATTGCTTATCAGTGTCCTATTATTTTGCCTCCTTTCAATTCTTTACCCTTTTTTCGCATTTAAAAGTATTCTTATCAGGTTTTAGAATATCTCTTTGCCAAATTTCCTTTAAACCGGTTCAGTAGTTTAGCCGTGATTGCGTAACAGATACGGTATCTATAATAATATTATAAAGAGATAAGTTTGTTTGTTTGTTTGTTTGAACACGCTAATTCAAGAAACTAATAGTTTCAAATTGAAAAATCCTTTTTATGTTAGATAGTTTATTTATTGAAGAAGGCTATAGGCTATATTACATTACGCTACGACTCATAGGAGCGAAGTAGTAACTATAAACGCGAGTGAAACCGCAACAGAAAGATAGTTTACAATAAAAAGTTCAAAAAGCCTTATTTCTAACTAATCTAAATTAGATTTTTCACAACTTAAGGGCAGACATCTTGATAAAAAACACCGGAAAAAACTCAACATTTTATAAGTTAAACGTAAACACTCTAAGCGTAGCCGCTAATTTACCAAACAGTATCAGCTTGGCGAGGGGCGGGGTGGACTGTGGGGGTAATTACCAGCGGAGCCTGGAGTCTGGACCTACGTCACCCACTTCCAGGCTTTCTGGGCGGTTCCCCCTTGCTCGTCTGACCGGCATTGTAGCGGATTATGTAGCTAATTAATTAATGTATCTATTACGGCTAATTTATTAAGGATTCTTTTGACTTTGTCTGCATGTTTTACTCCGCTGTTAATAGTTCATATTATAGCTAGAAAAGTAACCAGGCGGAGGAGCGCTAAACTAAATAAGACGGCTCACGATTGGGCGATAGTTTTGTTGGAAGACAATCGTGTAGCCGATACCAAATCCTAATAATCGTGTACATACTACATACATCCTTAGGCGAGAATTACACTTGTAAGTTTTGCATGTATAAGATTAAGCAAAATTGTTTGTTTGCTTTAACACTTAAAATTAACTGTCAGTGACTATTGAAAGTCAAGCTTTCCTAAGGTAACCAAGTATCTGTTACCTGGTTATAAAGTTGTTTTATAACAGTTAAGTTATGAAAATGAAACTTACGAGTGTAATTCTAGCCTTATATTGATTAGGAAGCCGATTAAATATCAGGCGAAAGAAAGTCTAGCCTGCGGGATCGGGACACTGGTTACAGATTTAAAGTGAAACCTTTCATCTGATATAATAGAGAGATTTCATCTCGTTATGTTTCGATCAAAGGGAGGGTGGCGCAATATGTCTGCTCCACCTCGCCACATTCAATTTGCGGCCCGCGACGAAATTCCACCTGTCGTGGTGGTTGGCCGTTGGGTGGTGAAATACGGCCGTGAATTAATAGAAGAGATTTATTTTCTTGTAGCTTTGTGCATGATGATATTGGTTGGGGGAAATTTCAGTTAATATGTTAATACATATATAGGTGCATATGTAAGTACATATCTTGCAAAATATTTTTATTGATTGATTTTAATAAAAAATATATAATCATAAACGCATCACACTCAACGGAACATTAGGGTCTTATGATCCTGTGTCGGGGGTTCGAAAACACACACAATACAAGTTCAAACACCCAGACCACGGCAAACATCCGTATGATCAATACAGTTTGCCGTGAGCGGGGATCGAACCCGCAACCGTTAGCTTCAGTCAGTTGCAATAACCACTACGCCAAGCTGTCGGTCATACGAATAATACTTATTCTATTTAATGTTCATTTTATGGGGTCCTGGGGTGAGGAAGCGAAAAAGTTTTTCAAAGAGCTGTCTTTCCGCCTCGTCGAAACTACAGGTGACCGAAGCGCTGGCGGCTACCTTGGCCAGCATATCAGTCTGGCCATACAAAGAGGTAATGCTGCCAGTGTTTTGGGCACCTTGCCTCACTGTGACATCGATAGTTACTTAGGTTTAAGATAGTTATTTTTAATTTCTCTTTCTTTTTATTTTTAATAGAATTATTTGTTTAAATGACATTAAATACTTGTATTTCATCTTTAAATGAAATTTATTTATTGTTTATTGTATGCAAAAAAAAAACATAAATCAATTTAGATTGATTTGAGGCGACCTTTTTGCTGATCAGCGATCTTTACCAGACAAATATTTATGCAAGAGGATATATCTAAATGAAAGTGAAAAGTGCACAGTGACATATGTTAAACAGACCCAATTTGAATTTGTATGTTCGAAATAAAATCCGGAGTCACTGAAACTACTTCAAAAAGAATGATACGATTTCAATGGTACATTACTTTAGGTACATGTATGTGTATTATTTTAAAACATAATTTACATTAACTTAGGCATAGCCGCGATCATAAGTTAGTATAACAAAAAAATAGACTTCAATATTTAAGTTTAATCAAAATTCCCTGAAAATCAGCCGAATGCGAAAGATGGGACTTCTCAAAATAAAAAAAAAGGAAATAAATTATCGTTATTAAGACAATTGTTACGAAGAGTGAGTAATTATTTCAACGAGGACTGATGGTTCGATAGAAATCGGTAATAATTTTAAGTAAAACTAGTCATTACACCTACGCCTTTCATATTTATTTTCTTTCGAATGTTTATTTATTTCTTTGTTGGTATTGACAGCGCTAGCAATAGGTTAAAAGAATGAGTCATTACACCTACGCGATTCATGTTTTCATTCATTCTGCGCTGCCCTAGCATTTTTACTTAAAATTATATTTTAATCTTTTCGTATTTAATTATACCGTAATCATTTTGAATTGTAAATATTTATTTCGTTCAGTTTTCTCTTTTGTAAACATAATATTGACATGTTTTGAATCAATACATTATTTTATTGTTCTACCATTATCTTCTAGATTGAAAAATTAAAAGTACATTTAAAATGAACACCATACAGATCATTTATCTGTATTTTAATTATCCTTTAAAAATGTTTGATTAATATGAAAAATATATGCACATTGTTCAAAGGTAATCGCAATTGTAGTTAGTACGCTTCGTACACTGTCTTTGTAGTCAGTCACGCGTGTTTGTCGTTGAATGACATTCTCCCCTACACTGCATTTTGTGAACATGACTCCCTGTTCGAGGTTGATGGGCATTTTTGTTCGTGAACCGTCACACCGTGTACCATTTTCGTAAGCGTTTCTTTTAGCGAGCTTTTATGCTCCCATGGTTTTCTTTGTGAGATTAAATATGGATATGTTTTGACAATCCCATAGAAATTATTTATATTTTTGGAATTATATGACTGAATTATTTAATATAACGGGTCTTATCGCGATAACTAATGGTAGTAATACCTTTTTTTTTAAATTAATTATTTAAAAAAAAAAAAAAAAGGTATTACTACCATTAGTTATCGCGATAAGACCCGTTATATTAAATATGAATAATATAAATCGCGAAAGTTTAAAATATATAATATATGACTGAAGTATGTTATTCTTGATTTCTATGATAATATTTAATGAGTTTATTTAATTAACGCTCAATATGCACAACGGTGTCCGTTTGATACAGGTAAGACACATAATACTTACAAAACATATGCTTTAGAACTTTGTATTGTTAACAAGCCGATGCCTTGTAACAAATATAATTACAAATTAAATAACAATAAAGTAGGATAACGAGAAAAAATTTTAAGTCTAAATAGAATCTGTGTCCCACGTCGGGTGCCAAATCTTCCACATCTATTTATTACATCAGTTAATCCCATCATCGGTGATGCGGTCCCTCGGGCTCGATCAATGACTTACGTGTCTGAGATAAGGGGTAATAAATTACCGGATTTATCACGTCTTACATCATAGTATCATTTATTATATGAAACGTTATATAATAATCTGTTTGAACGCTAAGTTTAAAACATAGAAATATTCTCATTATAACGTGTTAAGAAATTCAAATATTCTTGAATTAAATAATTAAAGCTATCATAAATTCTGTAGTGAGAAAAAAACATAGCTCTTACGTTTATTAAAACACGTACTTTTGCTAATGGCTTTAAATATTAATATCAAAGCATCGTATACTAGATTGTACCTTTGTAATAATTGATGTTAAGCTCCCTTTCTACTCAAATATCAGCTTCATTTCATCTTCAAGTTGTATAACATCACTGAATAAATCTGGACACGCGCCGTGGTTATTGCCCCATTGGTAACACGAGTACCATTATTACGAACTAGTACATAAACAAAGTACTCACCGGTCCCTCAGCATCCCGGATACAGCTCGATCAACGAAGTCCTTTCAATGCTAACTAAGAACAAACTTAATGAGGATTCAACTCCGTGTTGTGTTTAGATGTATTTCATTTATGTTTTACATGTATGTCTGTGAGTCGTTTTCAAATTAATTTGTTTGTAATGTCGCATAATGCGCCGCGGCACGTGCGCCTGTCGTCGAGTTTCGCAACGCACTGATCCGGACAGCTACGCGACTGCTTAGCGAGCGCGATAAGATTTCGTTCAAAAATTTGACGTTTTAGATTGTCTAATGTTTATTATTTTATTTACATATTTATTAGATTTAATAAACTGTTATTTTAGTATAGATATAATATAATTATATAAATCTAATAAATAATTACACAAAGGTGTGTCAAAGATTAGTGTATTAATAATTTAGTAAATATACAATTTTTTCTTGTTATTATTTTATATGATGTAAAAAATACGTTACTAAATATATAAACTGAGTAGCAATGTTGTTTAAAGGCACAAAGGAATCCATAATTTTATTTCTCTTTATGTAACATAAGGGTAGCGTGCAGAATGTCGTGAAATTAATGTATTGGAGTGCTTTACATAATGTTGTACGGTCGTAGAGGTCACTGAACTACAGGATATGATGTTTTATCGAATTGAACAAAAACACAAAACTATCAAGTGTGATAAGTAAAATTTTAAATTTTAATATGACCGGGAAATGCGAAGAAATAAGACACCTGTAAAATATTTCTGCAATTAAAATCAAAACGGACATTAAGAAAGTCTTAATTTTTCATATTTTAAGTTTATTTTGGTATTCGAGTACCATATTAAAGCAATAGCCGCAATTTTCGAACGCAAATGGATCGATAGAGCAGAAAGCGGGGAAAGCGCGGGAAGCCCATTGTGTGCGCCATCTTGAAAATGCGTTGTCATGGCAACGCCAACTGCGGTTAACTTCAGGAGACGGTACACGTTTGTATGAAAAATGATAACACATACTTTCAAATATATCCGTGTCCGATTAATATTAATATTATATGATGATATTGCATTATGGCGTATGAATTACGTTACCTATCAAAACTTTAGTAGTCACCATATTCAAGTACAGTAGAGAACTCGAAACGAGCAGATGAAAGTTTTCATAATTTGAAAATAAATTAGTTTTCCTTTTATTATTCGCTTGCCTCCATGCGGGCGTCTCCGCCAATTCGCTGGTACTGAACGAGAAGTTTTTAAGTTTTACGAGAATTACACTAATCAGTTTTGCTCTCAGACTTTTATAAGGATTTACATAGTTATTTCTCATTGCTTTACATAAATAAATTACTGTCGGTGCCTTATTTTTGACATTCACAACTTTCGTAAATACTTACGACGTATCTGTTGCTAGGTTACAGAGTTGTTTATATCGCTCTCGAGAGTAAAACTTACAAATGTAATTCTTGCCGAATAGCTACTTGCCCCGACTTTACTTACATATTTTTTTAAATAATATAATATAACATTTGGTTTAGGAAAATATTATTTTGTTATTAATTTTTTTTTAATATAATACAAATCTTATTACAAGTTTTTATCTGCGACTGTGTCCGCATAATCTATTGTCTAACGATAAGTAAAAAAATATAAATTTATACTAAAAAATAAAATGCATTTAACTATATTTTGAGTTTTAAGATCACTTTCACCCTGATAAGTTATCTCTGGGGTTCTAGTCTCTAGTTTACTTGTAATTATGAATATATTTGAGAGAGTAAAGACGAACGATCTATCCTAGAGAGAGGGAGGTGCGCACTGCCGATGTATAATAACTAGCTTCCGCCCGCGACTTCCTCCGCGTGGAATAGTTACTTTGGGCTAATAATGCATTATTTTTGAACAAATTTGGTTAGCATTAAAAAGGTTATAGTGAGCTAACCTTAAAAGATAGACATATACTGTCGCGGACTTTTTTTTAAGAACTTTGAAAGGGAAACAATTCTGTCATACATGATTTTTGTTTACGCAGCGCACGCAGCGTAAGCTGTCTTAATAAGAAAATATCCCCCGATTTTGAAACATTCTTCATTGGTGCTCCGCTCCTTTTGGTTTTAGCGTGATAATATATAGCCTTTAGCCTTCCTCGATAAATGGGCTACCTAACACTGAAAGAATTTTTCAAATCGGACCAGACCGGATTTCAAACCGGATCGGAGTAGTTCCTGAAATTAGCGCGTTAAAGCAAACAATCAAATACACAAACTCTTCAACTTTATAATTAGTAAAGATAACTGATCAGCGAACTACCATATACAAAATACAGTATTATTAACTTTTATGATTTATATATATTATATATATATATTCCTAACACATCCTTAAAAGGATGATTTTATTTTTAGTAGCTTTGTTTATTTTTAGTTAGTCTTTAGCGAGTCTTAAAATAAGTTTGACCTTTCTAAATGGAAGTAATAGATTGGATCTTGGAGGACATAGGCCCTTTGTCTTAAAAACGCCTAAAAAGGGTTTAATGGAGGATGAAAGTTTTTACGCAGACGTAATCGCGGTTACCAACTAGCCATGTATATGTAAATTTTATTTATATGTAACAGACATTTAATTTATTTTATATAAATACTAGCTCCCGCCCGCGACTTCATCGGCGTGGAATAGTTACTTTGAGCTAATAATGCGTTATTTTTGAACAGTGACCTTAAAAGATAGACACATGCTGTCGCGGACTTTTTTTTGGAACTTTTAAAGGGCAACAATTCTGTCATACATGATTTTTGCTAAACTTTAACCGTTTACGTAGCGCACGCAGCGTAAGCTCTGTCAATAGGAAAATATTCCCCGATTTTGAAACATCCTTAGCCTTCCTCGATCAATGTGATATCTAACAAGCAAACAAACAAACAAACAAACTCTTCAGCTTTATAATATTAATATAGATAGTTATGTTACGATCATACTATTTGACATTAAAAATCAGTACCCAACTATTTCCAACTTGACAAACTCGCCAGTTGACTTGTTGGCCGAAAGATACTTTCGCTTGGTATACTCAGACGCTAGCTGGTTACTCAGCAATATCGTCCGAAGTTTTAAGTATTTATGGTGGTTGGTTATACTAGCACTTGCCCGCGGCATCGCCCGCGTAAAGTTTTGAATTTGACAGATGCGATTTAAAAACTGGAAAATCTAGGTTTCAAGCTTCTACCCTTAAAAATTGCTTTCTATCCCTTTGAGTCCTTTTTTGTATTAAAAATAGCCTATGTCCTTTCTGAGGGTCTAGACTATCTCTGTACGAAATTTAATTTCAATTGGTTCAGTAGTTTAGACGTGATTGCGTTACACACAAACAGAGTTACTCTCGCATATGTTAGTAAGGATTATCTGCAGATGGAGGATGTTAAAAAGCAATAAATACTACGTCAAGCCACACGGACTTCATTTTGAGAAAATCTAGAATCTTCTCTTTTCTATTTTGATAAAAGGTATAATAAATTAAAAGCAGATTGGTAAAATAAATAGTTTTATCTACTATATTTTTTTAAATACATTAGATTATTGCGTTTTGCAAAATACGAAACATAATTCAATATTCGAAACATTAAATTAAACATCTTTTTTCCATACTTATTTCTTTCTGTCTTAAAAA
Organism: Hypolimnas misippus; assembly: GCA_037950945.1. Lineage (NCBI taxonomy): Eukaryota > Metazoa > Arthropoda > Insecta > Lepidoptera > Nymphalidae > Hypolimnas > Hypolimnas misippus. The sequence goes on along the minus strand of JBBEEQ010000006.1, from coordinate 276,368 downwards.
TAATTTAAATCCATTTTTAGAATAAATCAATATCTCCGAATTCGACTTTTTGTGGGTTGAGACATTATTGCTTAACAGCATCCAGTTATGTAACACTTTTCATTATTAAAAGTACGTTACATCCTGTAACATAATATCCACCTAACCACCAGGTCTCATTCACTCATTATGTCCCTTTCCAATCTCGTTAGCACGTACGTTGCTGTGGGTCCTTAGCGTGTAATTACGATGTATGCGGCGGAGAGGTGATTTACAGCATCGGGAGTAAGTGGCTGCTAGTATGGGATGAAACTTTTACTGTGACTTTCATTCCATAGAAGAGTATGTTGACGATAAAGATGCGTGGATTTATTATACGCTGGTTTTCATTTCATTTCATGTTCAATAAATTTGTAATCCGTAAATGTATATAATGACAATTTTTAAAAGAGTAACTATCGAGTTTCTTGCCGATTCTTCTCGGTAGAATCAACATTCCGAACCGATGTAAATACTTTTTTTGATTGAAAGAGAAAAATATACTATCCCGTTGATCCTATAGAATTTTCATCAAATTCGGTTCAGTAATTTGATTTTAAAATCTAACTAACTCGAATAAGTATGTAATTATATAGATTATAAAGATGCTTGGATTTAGTATAAGCTGGATTCACAGAGGGTATTTAATATATTTGTAATTCACAAATGTATGTACCCATTGCACCTATTGTATTGACTTATGTTGTTCAGAAGTTAAGCGACGATAAAAATCGGAAAATTTGAGTCGACGACATGTTGTTATTGGGCCGGCAAATACAACATTCATTATTGACTGCAGTGTGTATTAATGTACACGACCGCATGGTGGCAAGAAACAGAAATGTCAGGAGATTTTCAATCTTCCTTTCGCAATTTTGATTCTCCGGACAAATAAATCAGGCCACAGCATAAGAAGATGTGACAAAGAGTTGAATCTTTTAGTTATTTTTCGTTTTATTCAAAATCAGTACGTTTCGATTTTTTTACAAGAATTTAATTTCTACAAAGTTTTAAAATTACTAATTTAAATTTAAGGGTTTTACCCAAACGTAAAGGTTAATTTTAACGTTAATGTAAGGGCTACAAAAAACAAACGTTTTAACGACATCACGTAAAGCCAAAACGCTTTTAGCATAAAGTTGAAAATCCGTAGTAAGCGAAAATATAACGTCCATTAAGTTGCGAACATGATGCTGTTTACTAAAAAAAAATTTTTGTTAAATAAAATTACAACTTTTTCCAGTAATATTGTTACAGTATTCTGTAAAACTAAATATCAACAAATACATGATATTTTGCGGAGGGTTTGCTGTATGGGGTAAGCGATAAAACTTCCAACACGAAACTTTATGCTGAAATCTAAGCTATTTTTTATGCCTTAGAAACAGTAATGTTTTCTTAATGTAAGGAACCCTATGCTGTTTTCTATAGCCATGACAACATACATATATGCCCAATCTATATAGATAACAGCAAAAGGTCACTCACTTACTCGTCTCGAAATCTCGGGGTTATTTTAAGGATGTAGGTGCTCACTTAGGGTAGGGTCGAATTTTGCTAAATCTTGTTTAGGGGGTAAAACGGGGGTTCAAAGTTGGTATGAAAGTTGGTAAGTGCGACTGAAACCGCGAGGGGTCGCTCGTTTCATATAAATCGGTCAAGTAGCTGAGGCGTGAATGCGTAACAAACAAAGAAACGGTTATTCGCATTTATAATATACTAGCTGGTGCTCGTGACTTCGTCTGCGATGTCTGCAATGCCTGTGTCATAGTAGCTTTATGCATGCAAAGTCTCAGCCGGATCGGTTTAAAATTGAGAAAGTTTCATACAATCTTTCCTCCCCTATTTTATCTCCTTGGGATTAGAATTAATCATAATCAAAATTCTTAACGGATGCATACGTAACATCTACCTGCCTGCCAAATTTCAGCCCCATCCGTCCAGTGGTTTGGGCTGTGCGTTGATACTGATGTATCGATCTACGTCAGTCAGGCAATCAGTCACTTTAAGTTATATAAATTAAGATTAGTAAAGCTAGTAGTACTCATTTTAAAGCGTAGGTACGTATCGTATAGTATAGCATGCTGTGGTAAGAAGGTTAAATGCTTGGTCAGCAAGAAATAATCGGAGCATATTCGTCAGGTAAACAAACTGGGTCGCAAGGGTTGTGGGCGCGGCTCATTGGGAATTAATACTGGGCGATACTGATAAAGTATAGTTAAAAAAAAGGATTCTTGACTAAAAGTGATAAGACCGCTCTCGCTCGCTTTTTTAATTTTAAAGTAAAGTTGTTTTTATCCTATTTACATGGATACGCAATAAAGTATGATAAATAAGAAAAATAAATGATTTTCTATTTTTTTCAAAATCGTATAACTAGATGCACTAAAAAGTGAATTAAGTTTTTTTTTATTGAATTGATCGATTGAAAGGGTATAGTAGATTTAGATTTTCAATAAATTGAAAATCTCAACCAATAGATAGAAATATTATCTACGGCAATTTTCTTTCGCTATTCAGTCGCAAGACAGTCCGTTGCGAGGTAGACACGCGTTTGTAAGTCGCGTGTCTGCAGCACTTCAAATTGGTGCAATAGGCGATCTCCTTAAGTAAAATAATTTGGCATGTCCAACATTGCTCTTAAATTCAAACTTCTTTACATTGTATAAAACAAAGTCTTCCTACAATCTGTACGTTTAGATCTTTTTAACTACACAACGGATTTTAATGCAGTTTTTATTAATAAACCAAGTGATTCAAGAGGAGGGTTTATATGTAAAATAGATGCCTATATTTTTTAGTAGGGTAATTTGCTGTCGTAAAAAAACTACATTGCACCTGTACGAAACTAGTATACTTGAAAATATGAATGAAAGTTTCTTTGTTTCTACACAATACAACTATTCAAGTCAGTACCATAAAACTTTGCTTTTTTATATAAAAAGAGGGCAAACGAGCTAATAGTACCACCTGATGTTAAGTGGTTACCATCGCCCATAGACATCTGCAACACCACGCGAGCGCGGGTTTGTTACCGGCATACATGTTGTTAGAAGTACAGACGAGGTCACTTAAGATTTAAATACATTTACAGAGGACACATAACCTTTCATCCCGATATTATAGATTTGTGATATAGGTATTGTTCCCAATGGACAGAAAATTATTCTTAAGATAGATGTCCAGCATAACAATTCGGTCTGATATGATAATTTGAATTGGTTGACAAAAATATTACAACTTCTGATGCAGCGGGAAAATATAACGTATACTACGTTCGTTATCACATTTTCTATGCTATTCTTCTAGTTCTACTATACTACTAATATATGAAAGTTTAAGGATGATTCGTTACTCTTTCACGCAAATACTAAATTACAGATTATAAATAAAACTTTTTAGTAATATGGCTTATACATCAGAATAACACAAAGCTACTTTCATCAACATATAACAGGCGAAACCGCGGACGGAAGTGGACGTTTTATTAGGAACTTAAAATGAGAATCCATATATAAAAGTACTGTTAGATAGATTAAACTAGAATTGTTTGATCCGAAGCAGTGAACTATGATGGACGTGTGAATGCATCGAACAGATCTCTACATAATAAAAGTTTTACAATAGACTATCGCAAACCTCATTTCTATTCAATCTTTCATGTGACAGAGATTGGACAGATACGTTGGCTTTGAATCGTTATAAGAGGACATACATACATGAAGATCAAGCGCATAACCTTCCTCTTACGCTTCGCCGCAATCGGTTATATTATTAAGGATTATAATCCTTAAAAATATCTTATTTACAATCCAAGATAGAATTCGCTAATATTTTAATTGTTTTTATTTTTGTTATGCACATACTAATTCAAAGAGAAATTAGCGATTGTGTAAATTGTAAAGTTTTACGTAAACAAGGATAAATTTAATTTTCATTTAACGAATATAATGGTGCGTCCAGACTATGTAACAAAACGTGCTATAAATCAAAGTTATTTGACATTTTTTAACGGAGTAGATAATTTGTGCTATTCAAAAAGGTATATTCGTGTTATATTATTGTCATAGTGGTCGTGTCATGCAGATAACTACAGTTTTATACCACGTTAGTTAATCTGGACGCAATATAATTAGTAAAAAAGTAAAAATGTTATTTTATTTTTAATCTGTTATCACTCATATGTTTTTGACAGTTACGCATTATTATATAATCTGTGCTTACCTATTTTATCTGCTCCTCAAGTCACCATGTCAGTTTCTTATAACAGAAAACTAACGGGATAATTCAGCCTGTGTCAATCCTATTGTTTGTAAATTCACGATATAAAATTATTTAAACAAATTCCAATAAATCCGTCCACCGTGCGCGTTTCATTCCGTCCGACCATAAATAAAACACACATACAAAGTGATGAGGTAAACTTTAAATCCGTTTTTGATCCATCGCCAGTCGAAAACAAGTTGGGCGTAGGACGAGTAGAGTTACACTGATCTAACAGGCAAATAATTGTCTACTGTTGCAGATAATAAGTGTTCATGAGCGTCGATCGCTCACAGTGTAACCTAGTTTCTGAGAGAAGTAAACATGACGCGTCCTGGCCCTCCGAGTGAAAACCTTCCTACTGTAAGTAAAATTAAAAAAAAATATTCTAATTTTAAATTTATTGTTAGGCACATTTTTTATCGATTTTTTTTTTTGTAAAGCAAAGGCGAAAGTAAATATATACAAAGTAATTCGTGTTTGAAATGATTATAATTTATATTTTATTTATATTTAGTTCATATCATTTTATACATTAAAAATTAGTAAATAACAAAACAAAAATAATATTTTTTTTTCTATAAATACAGACCAATAAATAAATAAGGAATTGTTTGAGGAATTGAATTGAATTGTTTTTTTATTCTTTCTATTATTAAATAATTGTTATTCAATTAGTTTAAAGCTATCTGCAGTACTGTTATTTTTCAGAGTTGATTTGCATTGAGCCATGGTGTCCATATTCAAAGATTGTGACAGTGTATGTTGCCAGACTGTATTGTGCTTATTTAATCTTTTTTAGTTTCATTGTTTTGAATTAGAATGTCCAGAACTTTAATAATTTGAGCATAGCCTATAGAAGTTAATTTAAAATTTTGAAAATGAAATAAGTTGTAATTTGCGCTAAACAATTTATTCTGATATAATGATGAAAGAATGGTGCCCATTTTTCTGAGGCACTTGTACCCGAGATGCCCATTGATGAAATTCTTAGCACATATTAAGGAACTCATATATAATAAAAATGCAAAGTTATTTTTCATTTTAGACTAGAGAGTTTGAAAATATGCTTGTATTTCTAATTACCCACTCGACATGGTTCTTATAAATAATGCTCAATATTTTTCCCTAGACAGACTTGAAATGATTATACGATTAGAAAGAACGGTTCTTGCACTCAATTAAAATGAAAAAAATGTCAATAGTACAATAGAACCATAGATATTGAAATAAAAAATTATGTGTATATTTTGTTAGTGAAATAAAAATATGGAATAATAAAAGACAAAAGTATTTGAAACATTTATTTTAAATAACATTACTCATTATCATCATAATCATCATCATGTAGGGGTTTGGCTCTCTACATATTTCAATTATATACATCCCAGTATCTCGAATATGTTTTCCATAATAGGAGTGCGCTTGTCTTATTTGATAAGTTCCTAAAGCAAATAATATTAAATCGTTATAGGTGGGATGTGGGAAATCAATTAAATGAGCAGTACCTGCTGAAATAGATGTAAATAAAGGATATCTTCGATTTAAGTTATGTTCATCTATGAGACCACAAGGGACGCCAAATGACGCATAGGTTAGGTGATTAATAGATTGACATTTCATCAGTCGATATCGTTGGGTGCATTCCGAATAATTTCGTTTGGAAATTAAGATTCATTGCAAAGCTTTCTCCTAGTCAATTTAAAGAACTATTTATTTTTATTTGATGCTTGTAAAACGATCTATGCATGGACAAAGTTTCATGCATGGACATGCTGGGTACAGAATGGGCACGATTCTTTATTAAATTACACAAATGTATTTTTTATTAATTCTACAAATTAACGCACTGCAAACATAAGAGATATTTATTTACTAAAATATATCTAGCTCATACCTTGCTCTATGAACAATTGGGTGTTTCGGATAAATTAATTTAAACTAGGTTTCATATAAAAAATATTTAAAAAAAACAAGTATAGTTCAGTCATTCAGGTACTATTTATTATATTTCACTACATGATGCTTTCATCATTCTGACATCCCAAGGCTAAGCTCAAGTTATATCTATGTTTAGTTGTGTCTGTCTGAATGTATGCCGTTCCGCCTGTAAAAATGAGTAAAATACATTTTTGTTATAACCAATGATATTGTATAACTCTAGATATTGGTATAACCTCATGGATTTTAGCTCTCAGAGTACCCATTACTCTGGAAATGTTGGCTAGCAACCAGCTATAGTAAGACAGGCAGAAGTACCTTTGAGCCAACAAGTCAGCTTGTCAAAGTTGGAAATGAAGTTTTTAACATTTAATAATCTATAGTCATAAAATATCATTGTTATCTTGCTTGATTTTCCCATGGATCCCAGTAACTACCCTTATATTTATCATACAGACCAGAACAAAGTGAAAGCAATAAAAAAACTGTACTAAATAAAATATTTTTGTAGCAACAACCTATTTACGAATTAGCTTCAATACAATTTGTACATAAATGAGATTTTTTTTTATACAAATGTAAAAAAAAATGGAAGTCTTTCCTAACAGTTATAATTGTTACAATGTATTATATTATAATGCATAATACTTTTATATCATATAACATTATAATGCATAATACTTTTTTAATGAATGTGATTTGTACAAATTGAAATGAAAAAAAAATTACCTTAATGATGTAACATCCCCATAGTGACACAATGAATATTGTATTTTATTGTTAAGGGATTTATTTCCGATTTTCTTTGCAGGTGAAACTTGTAGTGGTAGGGGATGGGGGCGTCGGCAAGAGTGCGATTACTATCCAATTCTTCCAGAAGTTATTTGTCACAGATTATGACCCCACTATTGAAGACTCATACATTCAGCACACAGAAGTGGACGGCCAATGGTGCATACTTGATGGTTTGTAATGTTATCATAAATATGTTTTCTAATGATATTAAAAAAAAAACTGACCGAAAAAAAACTATTTTTTTTAAATTGTCTAGTGTGTGAAGTGACGAAGGTCTGAGGTAACAGACATTAAAAAAATTCACTACAGTTTCAGAACTTCATGTGTTATCGGCTTAAAAATGAATATGGGAAAAGATTCTGATATATGGGCAGAGATGAGCAGGGTTAGGCAACTGGTTCTCACTGACCCTTCAAACTACTGTTTTACCTATACTAGACTTAACAACAATGGCTAGGCAAATAATATATACTGTTTTTTTTTTTCATTTTTACCACTAATAATCATCTGCCTCTCACTTTGATTTTATTTTGTAAGCTTCTGTTTGTCTAAGAAAATAAGTGCATTACAAGTTTGAATAATCAATATTTAATTTTTTGAGGCCTTAAAATGATTAAATGTTATATCTAATTGGAAATCTATATTTATAACATAAGGGTTTTGGCTTTCGTTATATTTGTAAGGATAATAATTTGTAATTGAATTTTTATTTTCAGTGCTGGACACAGCTGGTCAGGAGGAGTTCAGTGCGATGCGTGAGCAGTATATGAGGAAAGGCGATGGTTTCCTGCTGGTGTATTCGGTGACAGACAAGCAGAGCTTTGAAAATATTCGTCACTTTCATACTCAGATTCTTCGGGTCAAGGATCGGTAAGTATCACTAGACATTCTATAGTTTATACAGTACAGCATTAGAAGTGGGAGGTCATTATTATTTCCACTTGTTTTAGCGAGACCTATCCGATGCTGGTGGCGGCCAACAAGGTGGACCTGGTGCACGTGCGCGTCGTCAGCGAGGAGGCGGGCCGCGAGCTGGCGCGCGCGCTCAGCGCGCCCTACATCGAGACCAGCGCCAAGGAGCCGCCGCTCAACATCGACGCCGCCTTCCACGAGGTGAGAGACCACCCGCGAGCTGGACGCGCTCAGCGCGCCCTACATCGAGACCAGCGCCAAGGAGCCGCCGCTCAACATCGACGCCGCCTTCCACGAGGTGAGAGACCACCCGCGAGCTGGACGCGCTCAGCGCGCCCTACATCGAGACCAGCGCCAAGGAGCCGCCGCTCAACATCGACGCCGCCTTCCACGAGGTGAGAGACCACCCGCGAGCTGGACGCGCTCAGCGCGCCCTACATCGAGACCAGCGCCAAGGAGCCGCCGCTCAACATCGACGCCGCCTTCCACGAGGTGAGAGACCACCCGCGAGCTGGACGCGCTCAGCGCGCCCTACATCGAGACCAGCGCCAAGGAGCCGCCGCTCAACATCGACGCCGCCTTCCACGAGGTGAGAGACCACCCGCGAGCTGGACGCGCTCAGCGCGCCCTACATCGAGACCAGCGCCAAGGAGCCGCCGCTCAACATCGACGCCGCCTTCCACGAGGTGAGAGACCACCCGCGAGCTGGACGCGCTCAGCGCGCCCTACATCGAGACCAGCGCCAAGGAGCCGCCGCTCAACATCGACGCCGCCTTCCACGAGGTGAGAGACCACCCGCGAGCTGGACGCGCTCAGCGCGCCCTACATCGAGACCAGCGCCAAGGAGCCGCCGCTCAACATCGACGCCGCCTTCCACGAGGTGAGAGACCACCCGCGAGCTGGACGCGCTCAGCGCGCCCTACATCGAGACCAGCGCCAAGGAGCCGCCGCTCAACATCGACGCCGCCTTCCACGAGGTGAGAGACCACCCGCGAGCTGGACGCGCTCAGCGCGCCCTACATCGAGACCAGCGCCAAGGAGCCGCCGCTCAACATCGACGCCGCCTTCCACGAGGTGAGAGACCACCCGCGAGCTGGACGCGCTCAGCGCGCCCTACATCGAGACCAGCGCCAAGGAGCCGCCGCTCAACATCGACGCCGCCTTCCACGAGGTGAGAGACCATCCGCGAGCTGGACGCGCTCAGCGCGCCCTACATCGAGACCAGCGCCAAGGAGCCGCCGCTCAACATCGACGCCGCCTTCCACGAGGTGAGAGACCACCCGCGAGCTGGACGCGCTCAGCGCGCCCTACATCGAGACCAGCGCCAAGGAGCCGCCGCTCAACATCGACGCCGCCTTCCACGAGGTGAGAGACCATCCGCGAGCTGGACGCGCTCAGCGCGCCCTACATCGAGACCAGCGCCAAGGAGCCGCCGCTCAACATCGACGCCGCCTTCCACGAGGTGAGAGACCACCCGCGAGCTGGACGCGCTCAGCGCGCCCTACATCGAGACCAGCGCCAAGGAGCCGCCGCTCAACATCGACGCCGCCTTCCACGAGGTGAGAGACCACCCGCGAGCTGGACGCGCTCAGCGCGCCCTACATCGAGACCAGCGCCAAGGAGCCGCCGCTCAACATCGACGCCGCCTTCCACGAGGTGAGAGACCACCCGCGAGCTGGACGCGCTCAGCGCGCCCTACATCGAGACCAGCGCCAAGGAGCCGCCGCTCAACATCGACGCCGCCTTCCACGAGGTGAGAGACCACCCGCGAGCTGGACGCGCTCAGCGCGCCCTACATCGAGACCAGCGCCAAGGAGCCGCCGCTCAACATCGACATATCGATATATTCTTTTTCCTCCTTCATTATATGTTAATTACTTCACAAGAATCTGTAGTATATTCCATTTCTCGCTTTCTTTCGCTATCGGAGGTCAGGTCGAGGTCATGGGATTCTCCTCCAGACCGCTTGCTTTACTTTCTAACAACAAGTTCTATTTGTATATGGTGTAAAAAGATTATTTCCGTCCCCAGCTGGTCCGGATCATCCGCAACCACCCGCAGCAAGAAGAGAAGCAGAGGCGTCGTAGGAAATTCTTCGGCAAGTGCACATTGCTCTGAAGTTTGCTGCAAACGACACGAACGAGGTCTAATGTCCTGCAAAGTCTGAATATAACCAAAGACGAACAAAGATATAGATAAAACAAACATTTTGCACAAAATGTATGGGGTAAGGAACTATATTGCCTAAGCTAAGTTGAATTTTAAATGTAAAGGTTTATTGGGTTACATTTAGTATATAAAAAAAAAATTATATTCTCTATATAACATGAATTCAAATGTGTATCAATATAAACCTTTACGATGTACATAGTATGGTATTTTCCAGAACAACAGTATATGTAACTTTATTTCATAATAGAACCAATATGTTTCATTGTAATGATATTATAACTAGATATGTTATAAGCTTTTGATAAACAAGCTTTCAGCCACGTTGGACGAGGTTGCTGAGTGTTCGCGCCTAGAAGTATTGTGCGACAACGAGTTCTAATTAAGTATTGCTATTATTTCAAATCAGGCGCTTCAGCAATTTCCATATAATTAAATTTTATGTCTACCGGCAATAATATTTTAAGATTACTTGATCTTACAACGAATGTGGCGTCGTTCTGTTGTTCTAACTTTCAAATGTGCGCTCATTAATTGTACATCTCTTGATATTATTAATGTCGAAGTTTTATCAAGTTTGGGTTTAATTTGCTCGTTAAGCTCCATAATGTTCACTACGAAACACTTAGCAACCATGTTTGGTCCAACGAGTCAATTGACGAGCTCGTCACAGTTGGTAATGAGTAAAGATTTTAAACGTATAATACCATTAATTTAACATATTTAGAGTTATAAAATGTTATTGATTTTATTGTGATATATTTTTAAAGAATAAAGCTTTTCTAAAGACCTAAAGTATTATGAGAGAATATTGTATAAAGAATTGTGTACATTTTCCTTTGTTTTATTATATTTTATGTTTTTCTCAAAGAGATAAAAGTATATAGTATAGTTAAAAAGTGATACATGTGTATATTTTATAAAGAGTTAGTGTTCTATGATAAATAGTAACTTATGTTAAAGTTATTAATAATTATACATTGTCATCCATATACTTGGTTCACGTAAGTTAATAAGTTGTTAAGTAGCGAAGTGAACTAAACCAAGAGTTGGTCTAGTAAGTTGGTAAGCTGATAAGTTAAAATCGTTAAGATGATAAGTGGAATGGAAATCTATTTTATTTTTGTAGCTTCGATCGCTGATTTAGCAAGTCCTTTCATCTCATGATAAACCACTTACCCACTAAATAACTTAACTACTTACTGAGAGGATCTACTTACCAACTTATGTACTTAGGTCATCTAAGTTGCTATTTTTATTTTGAAAATTATTAGCTTATTCATACAAAATATTTGCTATTATAATTGAAATTAGAAATAACGTTTCCCCCATAAAATAGAACCATTAAATTAAAGACTGGTATTTTGACCCAAATAATTAAAGGTACATTCGAAGGTTACAATAACTTATATGATGTAGAATAATAAATAAGAAGTATTTATTGTCGTAAATATAAGTGATATTTAATGTAATTAAGCGCGTATTGTGAATTTTTGTTAAATTATTTCAAATCTCTTTTCCAACTTCTTTATTTTATTTTTGCGACACAAAGTAGACTAAGACCTTCAAAGTCAAATATATCTTTATACCGAATTTAATTACAATTGGTTTAGGCGTAGAGGAAACAAACGGATAGGCGATGTTAATGTGGATTCGTTATCTGTATATGTAGGTAGCTATGTATATACCATAATGAGAGAGAGAGAGAGAAAGCGAATATTCTATGTGCGAAGTAAAGTGTATAGTGTTCTAGATCAGGGATTTCCAATCTTTGATAGCATGCGCCTCACTCCAGTTAACACTAAAAACCCCAAAGTCGAGATGAGAATACAAAAAAAAAACTATGAAAATATAAATGAACGTTTTTATTTTTATTTAGATGACTAGTCGGTCATTCAGTAACAGAAATAATAAAATTAAAATATACAATTAGTGAGAGAAAATTTAAAAATGTTAAAAAACCCTGCTATATAACCGAAGCCCCCCCCCCCCCCATGTTCTAGATAGTCATCGGCTACACTTTGTGTATATAGGCTTATTATTTTAAACAAAAGCGTTAATGGGAGCGAATCCACGAGGGAATATGCTAGTAATAAAAAAAACCAGTCAACATAGACGTTTCTTCGATCGGTTTCTTCAGTTCTCTATTAATTATTAATTTCGATAGTCTAATTCCTAAATTAAATGATAACGTGCAATATATTTCGACAAATAATTCCAAAGAATATTTAAAATCGGAAAATGCGGGTAGTTTTCGTTACGTCCGCAGACGATAAAATGTATAGTGTTGATTTCCTAAGAATTATAGTCTATAATAGTGTTGTACGGGAATACACTACCGAATAGAGTGACCTAGGGATAGAGTGTGACAAGTTATCGATATTTAATAAATCTCTATTAGCTAGATATCGCAGAGATCTTCTGATTTTTTTTAAATAAAAATACCTTTATTATTTTTTATTTTAGTTCGCAATTAGTTTTATATTATTATTTGCTCCATTTCATGATTTTTGAATCTGTGGTCAACTGTGTTATTCTTTACTGACTAAAATATCTTTATATTTATTTATGCTATATAGCATTAAACAAATTCGTCTCGATTTTTATTCCGCCATGTTATTTCTATTCATTATGATGTTATTTCTATGAAATGTGAAGGGTTTATGTAAACCTAATGTTATTATATTGATTTAATTTATGAAAATAAAAAAATAGCACGTGACCAAGACCACAGTTCTCGAAATGTCAGACGAAAATCATTAAAAAATTGAAAATATTACCAAGGTTTTTACAGCAATGTTTTATTCGGGAACGCGTGGTAAATGTTAGCATCTTAGCACGTGAACGGATCAGTGGAATTTATGTGAATATTTTGGCAAAAAATAAGGATTATTTTTACGTGTAATGCTCGATGTTAGATCTTGTTATACCTAATATATCCGCTTTGTCAAAAAAAATTTTAGTTTTGATGCAAAAATGTAATTTATATAATATTATTTTCATTAACAAGAAAATATATAGACTCATTAATTTACAAGATAAATAATATATTATGAATTAGTTTGAAGGTTCATCCTGTTTTGTATAAATATCTCTAAGGTAGTAATATTATGGATTGAAGAATACAGCTTGTTACTAAATATAGCTTAATGTTAATAAATATATATGTAGTCGGTTATATTTTCTAGATTCTCATTTCAAAAATGTTGTTTATATATTATTATGTATTAAGATTATTTTTTTTTACATTTAAATATTTAATAAACAAAGCTTTTATGATGAATTGTTAAGTAAAAACCATTGTACGTTTAAGCAATAAAATATTAATGCTACATTATTATTAATGTTATATAATATATAATTATATTTAATTGGACTCAATGTCCATTATTAACAAAAAAATTGGTGTTGATAAAAACATTTCAAACATTTGAAATTGATTCAATACAATATATATTTTTATTGTATTTAAGCTTTATTTGAATTGTATATTTATGTATTTAATGTTATTTACTCTAAGGCCTGTCTTTATCACCCCAAAATGTTATTACGACATGTGACCATGTGAGGAGTTTTACAGGAGAGCTAAAAGTTTAAAGGTTATAATAAAAATTGTTATATTATAAAGAATGCATCCTTTTTTGTTGTCATTAATTATTTTTATACAGGATGTCAACTGGGCATTTTATTTTAATGTAATTTAATAAAAAGAAAAACATTTTTGATTGAAATGTTGGATCATATAGACACTAAAGAGTAGGTATCATTTATGAAAAAGAAGTAGAAAAAAATATAGTTTTTTTTATTTTTAATTTTAAATATCTATTCTGGTAACGCTGATAAAATGTCCAATACATGACAAGTTGACACCCTGTGTAAAAAACTCTTTCCTAATTTTGCAATCCCCTTCATCCCTTATCCCTTTTTAAGCTGGCAACACATTTGTGTCTTCTGTTGGTGTCCCGCCTGCTCGTTTGTCAGCTATTTTAATAAAAAAAGTTTTTTTAAATATGTTTTTATTATAAATTTCTTCTTTTCTGTGTCTCATATGTCGCTTAATACTATTTATTTTCCGATGGTCAACAAATCGTGGCAAATAGAATAAGTAGCTTAAACATGTAACGAATAACAAAAAAGGAATTGAGATTATAATAAGTGTTCCATTTAGCTAAGTTAGTGTAGGCCTAACTGTGTAATATAGGAATGATTATTTCACGTAGGAAGCATATATGTTAAGTATGTTCCGATATATAATCTAGCATGCAGTGTCTGTTAATGTCATCTAGCGTCGAGTGCGAATTGCAATAAATGTATTGCTATGCGAAAATTACATTTGTAAGTTTTAATCAACTTAATATTACGAAAGCTGAGACTATCAACAATAATGGCATTGAAAGTAATTTTTCAGGTGTTAAGCATTGACAGACAAATTGTAAATGCAAAATTTATAAGTGTAATTCTCGCTTAAGACGTAATAAAATGCCAATGAGATGTTAACTCTGGCAGTAAGCAAGATTGTATGTCATTAAAAAAAATAAAATCTATAAAACCCACCGCAGACTGCAATATTTGTTAAAAAAAACTGAACACATTATTTAGGTTGATATGTATTTTTAATAAGCTATATAATTATGTTCACACTTGATAATGAACCTGCATCGTCGAAATCAGTCACTATCACAAATTTCCATTATGCGATTTAAAGATTATTTTAAAACGAAATAACGCCCTCAAATGCTCGAATATTTTTTATTTTGATAGCGACTCTGTTCGACAATCTGTTGATCAATTATTATCAGCCAGCTTATTTAGGAAGCACACTGAAGGATTATTTAGTCGACTGACAGCTGTCTCTGCCGAAATAGATTAAATCATCACCCGTGCAAGAAATGTGCAGTCTGTGGGGGCGAGGGGCGTAACTATAGGGTGGTGGGGCTGGCCACGGGCCCTGGACCCGAGAGGACCCACGTCTAAAAAAAATGTATTCATAATATCATTATATCGTGACGATTTTTACGTCGAAGCCCCATCCAAAGAATTTGTCACGGGCCGATGATGGTATAGTTACGCCTCTAGAGGGAGCTTTAATGTTTTTTTTTCATGGTAAACGATGGTAGAAAAATATAATGTTTCCTTTATGATTGAAATCTAGCTTGAACATCTTGTGTCTATGTCGCATTGTAGTCAACACCACGGCGCATTTGAATAAATGAATTTTATTGCGTTAAATGATGTATTTTTTGCCCAATGAAACTATGTTTCCAGCTATTATTTCCGCAACATTTCGTATTAGAAGATATGAAATTTTGCACAATTGTTCCTTAATTGTCATAAATGTGCACTCAGAAAGGATATTTGAAAATCCATTCCCTGAGGGGTTAAATAGAGGGTTGAAAGTGGAAAGAAGCGGCGCGGACCTGCTAGTTGATTCATAATTTAGATTTTTACAACACAATAATTTCTATATTATTGTTTTGAAAATTTAATAGGCGCGATTTTGAATTATTTTCACGTTACATAACTTCTAGAAAATAGTAGGTTTCATTTGTTGCGTTTATTTTTGAAAAGTAAATAAAAATAAAATGTAATCTGTAAATGTATTGCTCCTGGACATAGGCCTCCTCTCCTATTAAGGAGAAGGTTTAGAGCTTATTCCTCTGCTCCACTGCGGGTTGGCAGAATTTCTCCCGGCACATGCAGGTTTCACGATGTTTTCCTTCGCCGCCGAGCACGAGATGATATTAAACACAAAGAAATGGAGGTTATTAAATTAATTTAAACTTTTTTGTTTGCATGTTATGCGATATTTACAGTCTGTAGACCAAGCCTGGCTGTGACCAAGCGAGCCAGAATGGCTGGCAGTATCACATTCTTACAGACGATAATATATCTTCATTTTGTACGGTGAGAGAGAGTCAGTAGCTAACCACATTCCTTGTCTAACTAGTTTACCTGGTGCTGCAAATGTTCATTGGCGGGTGTGATCCCTTAATACCAATCAGTCGCTTGCTGTTTTGTTCTTATTAAAACGTTCATATCTTTACGCAAAATAGTGAAACATCAAATGTCTGTCAGAAAGTTTCAAGGAAATGACAATAAACTTAAACTTCTTGCTAAGAAATATGATAAACTACAGAATTTAAATTATATAAAGACCAATGCTGTCTTAGTACTTTTGAACAGATAACTGTTCAAAATTGTTACGACATGAAAATTTTAAAAAATTTGCCACACCATCTTTTATAAATTTCTTAAGACATTTCGAAATAACGCCCACTTTTGTCAATCAGATGGTCTTGGTCGCCCTGATCTTGGTGACTCATCTTTTTATCCCCTATGCACGATTACACGATTAACAGTTGAACTAAGATCATTTACTTAATGTAGCACTTAAATATCAAGGTGAGATTTACCACCTTCAAATTGACCAATGATATGTCCCTTCAATTCTAACGACCCACTTTTCCGCGGTATTTTATGAAAGTGTTAATAAACATAGTTTCAATCCTCTATATTCCCATAAGATTTTCACAATTTCCCTTCCGATTTCTTTAATAAACTTATTATATTTGTGTCCATTTACTTTTGACACGGTAGTACATGTTACAGTTAAATTCATAGTGTCATGCCTTATGGCACATCGCTTTGGGTAATGACATAGAAACTGTGCCGAATTTTTGAAAAATAAGATAAAATATCTTTATATCTTATATTTCTACAACTCGTTTTAAAATACGCGCCTGAAAAGAGTACTTCCGGAGTTTCATGGCGGTTCTTCTCGGTAGGCACCGCAATTTGCACCACGTTAGTACTTAGCTTTATATCTAAAAAGAGCTATCCAAACTGGATACAGCACTGGGCGAAAATAAATTACTAAATATATCGGAGGGCCGCCGAAATAATGACTAAAATGTTTTGAGCAAAAATTTCGTACGAGAACGTGGTCTAAAATAGTAGTAATAAAACTTGTTAAGGCACGAATAAATAATGCAGTTCTTTATTTCGTATGCCATAAACATTAAATAATATGATAATTCGCTAAATAAATTTTCTGAAACGATAATTTTCCTATTTTCGTTAAATCTAAAACTTATTGCTTAGGACATAAATTTAAGTCCTGCTTCGACAGCCCTAATCTAAAACACTCACTTGTAAATTAACGACTCAGAAGCGATTCAAAAGCGGATTAGAAAAAAGTATCTATATTTTGAATTTGAAAATGCGGCACCTACGAAGTCCACCGGTTCATAAGTAGGGAACAAAAACACAATTAAACATTAAAGACATATTGATAGCGATCTTGAAATCTCACGTTATGTTCAGTGCAAATTGTTTATGTTGTTTTTGTAGAACCCGGACGATGTTATACAATTTTTTTAATAAAAAGGTATGTTTACGTTCATGATGATAAACTGTTAAGTTAGCGAGCTATAATATAAGGGTGATCCGATCTATGCGGAGTAGTGATCGGCGAGCCGCCCCGCACCTGTCTGCTTGAAGTGACACTATTGATATTATATGTACTTCGATAAAACAAACATCGTTATTTCAAAGTTGATCGTGCCATTGATTTTGTAAAAAAGGTAGGTTTTTTCGTATTTTTTAATAGCTAAGTATTTAGTTCTATTTGTTTTACATGTTATTATTTAAGTTATAACGAATTTGTATCAACGTACATACGTATTTATTGAGGATTGCATATTTAGGTTAAATGATTGAATTTACATTTTCTTAACATAATGACAGTATTTTTTAAATAATAACTTCAATTATAATTATAAATTAATTTCTATTTAGTTACATTTTGTTAAACGTTTAAGATTAAGCTTATGTTCAAAATGCAAGTATAATCCCTTTTAGGCGATAATTACGCTTGTAAGTTATACTTTCATAATTACTTTTTTTTATTTATTTAAAGAGCACACTTACAACACACATATAAAACGCATTACACTCAACGGCCCCCATTAAAGTCTTGTGACCTTGTGTCGGGGGTCCAGAAACATACACAACATTAACACAAACACCCAGACCACGACAAACATCCGTATGGCCAATACAGACATTTGCCGTGAGCGGGGATCGAACCCGCGACCGTTAGCGTTACAGTCAGTTGCAGTGACCACTGCGCCAACGTGTCTGTCAAATACAAAATATAAAACATTTACAAAAAAAATTATTATAGTAATCATTTACCTCATATGCATGTCAGTTACTAGTGTACATAGCATTCAATGTGAATCATAAATTCAAAGTAACAAAAGATAGATACTAAATCATTATTACAATTATAAAACAATATTACAATTAAGATTATGAAAAAATTGAAATTGATATCATCGATATAAAATAACTCTGTAAACGTTAACAGTTACATATAAAGTAGTTACTAAAGCCGTGCTTCTGAAAAATAAGGCACTAACAGTAAATTCTTTTAGGTTTAAAACTATTACGATCAACTTATGTCGATCTTTATGAAAGTCTAATAGTAAAACTAATAAGTGTAATTCTCGTTTTAAATGAAGTAAAATATAAAATCTCTATATATACTGACGGATCAACGCACAGTCTAAACCGCTGGTTGTAGAGACTTGAAATTAAGAGAACGTATTCATATGACGAAGGCCTCCGATAAGAAGGGATATTTGAAAATTCATCCTATGAAGGCGTGAAAAGGGGTAAATACTGTTACATTTAAAATATCATTCCGTGGTAGTAAATTAAAGTAAAAAAAAAAGTTATTTAAATGGGCTATAAATAATAAAATAAACTTTTCCTTTAAAAGTTTGATTATCAGCTTAAAACGTCATTACACAAGTTATGTAATATAGCTAATAAGCTAAGCTTGACGCGAGATTTAGGTACTTTGAAAATTTTAAAAATAAAAATCAAATCTATCAAGTTATTCAATTCACTTGTTTACCTACACGGTTACAATAAGGGATGATTTTGAAATTATGTGATACAGATACCTATATCGGAATATATATGCAAAGTTTAAGGTTAATCGGATAAAGAAATTATTTTTTCCATACAAACTTTACTACATGTTGTACCTCAATAGGGGATGGTATTGGTAAGTTTTGTGTTTCATATTTAATTATTGGCATCTGGAAGTATTTATAAGTCTAGTCTAGTCTAGTCTGTGTGTGATAAATTTAATTTTTGGCTGAAGTAGAGCTTAGATGTGCCCTACAGTGCAGTTCGTATGGGCGGGCTTTAACGGGGCAAAATCAAAATATTTTTATTCAAAATAGGAATTTACATTCTCTTTTTGAAGGTCAAGAAAATGAATCTACCACGGTTTCGGCCTGAGAAGAAACCGCGAAAGAAACTCAGCGGGACTTTTTTTCTGTTAATTTTTTAACAACGTCTAGATTGGTTACAATACGTAAAATATATTGAGACAGCCTGCACGCGATCGCATTATTCCCAAGGTGTGTCATCATTTATGAAATCTTTAATATTATAATAACCTCTAACACACTAACGTTTCTTTACAATATTTTTGAACTTTGCAGTGCTTTACTCTAATAAAATGATAATTATATATAATAACGATAATGATGCGTGGATTTAGTATACATGGATTTTATATATGATGTTTTAAATTTGTAATTTCTAAATGTACATATGTTTACCAAAATTTAAAAGAGTGCCTATCGAGATTCTTGCGGTTTGTCTCAGTAGAAACTATATTAATTTAAATGCTTTTTGCTTGTGTTGACGATTCAAAAGTGCGTTTAAAAGCCTACTTAAATAAAGTATATATAAGTAAGTATAGGTGAGTGAGAGAGCCGGAAGCCTAACCCCTCCCTATTTCCTTTTCTCACGTCATATTCTATTTTAAGCTGGCAACGCATTTATGGCTCCTCTGATGTTGTAAAAGTCCATGGGCGGCGGTGATCACTTAACACTAAGTGTACTGCCTGCTCGTTTGCCAGCTATTTTTATTAAAAAAATCATAAAATATAATGAAATAGATACTACTTTTGTTTCGTTAAATATTATTTTGTGTCGTAAAATTAATACCAATTTAAAAATGCTTTCGCTATTTACTAGAGCAGTAGTAGCGAGCTCTAAACCTTACGAAACCTTACGAAAGAAAGGAGGTCTTTGCCCAGCAGTGGGCCATTTACAGGCTTGTTTTTAAATAATTTCTTTATTAAGAAGGGCTTTCTCTGCTACTATTAAATTTACATAGATTACACAATAAATTAATCCTTTCTTAAATATCCTAAGTTTGCAAACACTTACGATATTAAAGGAACGTTTGAGCAAAAATTCACGTTTCTAGACCAAGCGGTCTCAGCATTGCGTTGATATATATATAAAATATAAATTCAGCTTCAGAATTGCCTTAAATTGCACGTAGTTAATAAGATTAAGTTGTTTATCAAGATGTTGTAACGTTTTCAACTTATAGTTACGCGAATTATTTCGTTCATTATTTTATCGTTTCTCACAGTTACACATAGTCGGGTCATTCAGAAAGACAATGACGCCAGTTTTTAGGGAACTTGTCTCGCTAAAGCGACATTAACAGCTATGTACATCTTATTTTATTACTGAAAGACAAGTTTACGCAGTGGTCACTGCAACTGACTGAAGCGCTAACGGGGGCGTTTTCGATCCCCGCTTATGGCGAACGTCTGTATTGGCCATACGGGTGTTTGTCGTGGTCTAGGTGTGTGTTTCTAGACCCCCGACACAGGAACATAAGATCCTAATGGGGGCTGTTGAGTGTGATGCGCATATATATATATATATATATATATATATATATATATATATATATATATATTTAACTGGCCTGTTTTCATTTTGTTTACTATTTATGAGCTTCTGGTTGTGGTCGTGGTAATGTAGATTTTTTTATGTACGACGATCGCGTAAAACCTCTTTTTTGTCCGATCGGTACGACACAAATTGTATAATCTGTATCTATCTATTTCTTAGCGTATGTTCTTTTTACTAACCGCCTGCGCGACGAAAGGAAGGCAATATGTTTATCAGACTATGTATGTATGTATTTATTATGAATGTAGGGATGTACCTTTGTGGCACTATTGAGAATAAATACGTAGGCATATTTTGATAAATGACACGTAATTAATTCGTCATAACGACGCGAATGTCATAGAAAGTATAATAATTTGGAAAAATCAAAATGGCCGATTTTGGACGCTACAATGTGAAAAACAAAAAATGAAAATCGACGAACTGTGTTAAATGAGACATCGTTGAATAGGTATTTAAAAATCATTTATAGGTTTCTTATATCATTTTCCCATCAGAACCGTTTAGAATCTATAACGATTTAAACTTAGTTAGTAACGCTTCTCACTTGTAGACTTAGACAGAACTGATATTAATATGGTACTGCTGACTGCAGATGGTTTTGATGCGCAGTCGGGTTTTTGATTTTTTAAATGAATTACTAGTACCTCAGAACTCTGTAAATTCTTGCCCGATTTTGAAAGGGTACACATAATTGGACGCTTATAAGCAATACTGTGTCGAGCCACACGGACTTCATTTTGAGAAAATGGCGTCTAAAGATGTCAAGCCTATTCTTAACGAATTTGTTTGAAGATGTATACATCCATCTTCATTTTTCTATTTTTAATAAAATGATTAATGAATTAAAAGCACATTTGTGTAATTAAATGTTTTATCTAATACTAAGTTTTTCAAATATATTAGATTATTTTAAATTGCGAAATACTTATGACAGTTAAATATTGGAAATATTAAATTAAGCAACTTATTTCAGTACTTATTTAGTTGCTATGACTTGATTTTTTTAAATAATATTTAATTCATAACGCTTTATCAATATCGCAAAATTTGACTTTTGTGGGTTGACTCATTATTGCTTATCATCAGCATCTAATTGGTCCCATGTTATTCTATGGCTTTCGAATTTTGGTTTATAAATCAATGTAACTGGAATAAGTAAGTCATTTAAACAAACGAAATTGAGTATTTTGCTTTCAAAGTCGGTTTTTTTAAGTCTTCATTATAATAATTAGTTCAAAATTACCCATCATCATCTACCTGGTATTCGCAATTATACCGGGGTCTGCTTACTATTGTACTCCAAATATTAACGAGTTACTGATTTTTACACAGAGAGATTGCCACCTGACCTCGGCAACCCCCTAAGGGCAAGTCAGTAACCATTAAGACAATAATAATTTCCCTAATAAAAGTAACGATCATTATCAGGTAATTAAGATAACAACCGGGACCGACAGCTTTACGTGCTCTCCGAGGCACCGTGGGGGAGACCCACAAGAACAAACACCCAGACCGAAACAAATATTTATACAAATATAAATATTTGTCCCGAGCGACGGTCGAACCAGCAACCGCGATCGTTATGAGAGGTACATTCAGCACTACACCAGAGCTTTCTAAATTATTATTAATATTAATTATATTCTGTTTAAATCCTATTATATACTTAAAACTGAAAAAATCGGCTTATATGTTAATTAATACTAGTTGATGGCGCAAGCGCAACACCCTCGAGGTCAAGACTTTGGAATTTTAAATATGTAACTAAACAAATACCTCATATTATAACATTTGTGAAAGTCCTAAAACTCCACAGGTAGCGCTAAGTAATGTTTTTTTATTCAAAACTAAAAACCGGCTTTGCACGGGTGTAATTTAGTTTTCTATGATTTACATTACAAATGTTATATGTCGGCTTTTATCTACTACGAGCAGTTACCTACCAAAAAACTTACCTATTATATATTTTTAGACCCAACGGTTTTATCTCTGCGTTTATCGATTATTCAGAAAATATCTGTTTCTCACTGAAAATCGCATTAAAATGCGTATTGTAGTTTAAAAACTTAAGCGTACAGACGGCGAGCGACTTTGTTTTATACTATGTTAAGATTGCGGCGATTACTGAACATTTGTAGGTCCATGGAGCCACAAATGCGTTATCAACTTAAAAAGGAATGTGAAGTAAGCAAAGGAATACCATAGGGGATTAAACTTCGAGCTCTCTTACGCACCGCACGTGGCGCGGGTACGTTAGCTACATAATTTTACCGGGGGTTCAATTTGTTAACGTTACAAATAAAAAAAAATTGAAATGTCTGGTCGTCATTTCAAATTAAAACTTTTAAATTAAAGCATATGAAAGTATATAAATGGTGCAATTATGTTATTTTAATATCATGCACAGGATAGTAAATTTCGAGTCGATTAGACCAATAGCAATTGCTCCGATGCTTTCAACAACAACGAAAGACGTGGTAAACTTTAAACATATGAACAGACCTTCATAAATTAGAGCTAAGATCCGTTCCGATTACATCAGCATTCAAAAAAAAAACTGAATCAAAATTGTTCTATTATTAGGAAGCTACGATTATACAGGAGACACAGTTACACATATGTATAAACACATCAAAATAACACCCCACTTTTTCAGTTTCGGGTTAATAAAGTAATCTGAAAATGTCATATTCAAAACTGTTGCCTCTCGCTCAATTTATATTCATCTCATGTTTCATTCGGTTACAAAATATTTTAGTTGGCGATGTTGCTTATTATGTAAAAAATAATTCGCTTAATTTTATATCTAACTAACTGATCCTTGCGGTTTTACTCGCGTTTATGGTTACTGCTTCGCTCCTATGAGTCGTAGCGCGATGTAATATAGCCTATAGCCTTCCACAATAAATAAACTATCTAACGCAAAAAGAATTTATCAATTCGAGCCAGTAGTTCCTGAGATTAGCGCGTTCAAAGAAACAAACTCTTCAACTTTATAATATTAGTATCGATTCAATTTTAACAATTGACTGTTTTTTAGTTTGGAATATATTTCGTAGTCTACAATATATTTCATTATACAAAAGATAACAGTTTGTGTAACAAAAAAATTCTGGTCATAATTGTTATGTAATTATACTTATATAATGTATTATGCTTTTTATTACAGATGTTTATAAATATGTTTTGAAGTTGAGACTTTACTAAAGAGCGTGTTGAATGATGATGGTAGGAGAAAAAGTTATGGGTCCATGTTAGCGTCACACCAATGTTCTTTACATTTAGGATTTTGTTGGTCCATTCGTTAAGGTATCTCCTTCTCCGATGCTACAAATAGAAACATAGGTACCAAAGACAGATACATACGTGCGTACACTTTTTTGTTGCGGGTTGATAAAAAATAATTATCTACTTCTATCGACATTTTGGGACATAAAAGTTTAAATTAACGGCTGAAGTCCGTATTGCAAAAGGTTTTGGTAATTTCCTAAATATGGAAATTTTTGAATTTAATAATTTCATCGAGGCAAGATGGGGACCTTAACAAAACTGATCACACGGTGTCGTATTTAAAAAACTTTTAACGCCATATTACGGTACTTAGAACTAGTTTTCAGTACCACATACATTTTGGTTGAGGATGTACGCGTTATGATTTTGTAAGTAGTAATTTAATTTTTTAAATAATTATTTGATTCTAATTTTTACGTATTTTATATTAAGTGCTTGACTGTTAAAAGTATGTATATGGTGTACAGGATCTATGTAATCTTTTTAGGGTTCCGTACCCAAAAGGTGGCAACGGGACCCTATTAGTAAGCTTTACTGTCCGTCTGTCAGCGTGCTGTATCTCATGATTCGTAATAGGTAGATTTTTTTACAGAATGTGTGTCGCTATTCTCGCTACAACAAGTAATAAAAACCGGTCAAGGGTGGGTCGCACTTGATGGTTACTTATATTGTTATAGTATCTCTTTCGTGAACCGAAATAGGTGGATACTTAAAATGTTCACAGACGAAAAACGAACTTTATTAAAACTGACAAGAAAAAACAAATAAATCCAGTAAACTAAACCTTTCTTATTGAATTCTATTGAACAACTGTCCTCCCTCCCTACCTCCCCCTTTTGTATATCTTGTTGAACACTTCTTGTGAGAGGTTCGCACTTGAACGATTTTATTTAATTGATTTATTTATTTCACTAACCTAAACTCACTAACTCGTTCATGCAAACATAAAAAAAATATATACAATTTTCAGTATAATTTGGAAAAAATTTAATAGTGTGTTCTTTTTAACCGTCTTTATCTTCACAAGCTGTGCCAAGTGGACATCTTCATCATCGCAATCGTCACCGTTAGTCTAATAACTGATTTATTCGTCACTACACACCGAAAAGCTTTGTTTGAAGTATCACTACACTCCGAAAAGCTTTATTTGATTATCGAATTTCATGCCGATTCTTCTCGGTAGAATCTACATACTAAACCGGTGGTAGCTTCCTTATTATTGTAATTGTTTTCTTTTTGTAGCGACGATTCAAACGTGCTCGTTAGAACCTAGTTGAATAAAATATATTTTGATTTTTGCCAGTACAAACATTCTGTATGTTCGTCGTGACCCGCAGATTCTTCTCTTCATACAAAAGTCAAAAGCCAATCCTTTGTGTGTTAAATTTTACTTGTCCTTTTGTTGGTTTTCTACTGTTCATTATTGTTCCAATTCTGGTGAATTTGAAGAATTAACCCCTTGTATGGTATAAGGTGGTGGACCTTTTTTTAGTGGACCCCCTTACCCCATGGGTAAAAAAGGTATTGATTATTTTTTTCAAATGGATATTTCTATTTTTCTGCTTTGAGTAAGTTTAGTTTAAAGGACAGAAAGATTGGTTATCTATAAATATCTTAAGGGTCCCATCCTACCCCACTTTCCTCTATTATACTAGTTTTAATTATTTTACAAAAAGTATATATATTATTATAAATAAATGTATTATTATTTATACGTAAGGCTGTTACGGTAAAAAGTCGTTACGGAACATACAATATAAAAAAATAGTTTCTCGGATCTAACGTATTAAATTAATTAATTAATTTACTTAATTTTTTTATTATTAGATTGTATTGTTTAGTTTTTGTGATTATTTTGTACGACGTTAATCGCCAATTAGTTTTATACGGGGTCCGCTTTTCAAAATATTATGATCGTCGCAAGCCATTGCTAGTTTTTACTCAACTGCGTGACGCAAAGGAGCGTAATAATTATTAGCCTATATATGTGAGTATATATTCACCCACGTGGTACTATTTATATCAGATGCATAAGGCAGTTTGAAATTAATTAATCTGGTTCAATATTTAATATATCAAAACTCCGTCATTTTCAACTAATTTTACAAATTCTTTCGTCCGTCAGTACATTGTAAAAGCTCCACTAGTTTACCAATAAAACTCACATGATCAATATTATATTAACTTTCTCATCTCCAAACATAATGCCCTTCTTTTTTTTATTCATGACAACTGTCTTCATTTCAAATATTTGTTCTCCATCATTTTTTTTTAAGTCACCTGCCAGCGCTAACATTTGATAGTAGTCAAATAGCTTTGATAGTAGATCCTTCATGTATAACTTATGTAAAACATTATAAAAATCTGAGAGCAAAACTTATAAGTGAAATTTTCGCCTTTTGAGATGAACGATGTGGTTTATTAGCATCCTGAGCCATTGACCTATATTAGAATTAATTTCTACGCTATTACAAGCAACCTTTGTTAAATAACGACACAGTTTCATACGAATGTCCCTATTATGGGTCAAAGACAGCTTTATTATATGGCCATTTATGTAAACTAGCAGGAAAATTAATTAAAGCATAAAAATATGTTGCATATAATTGTTACTGCGTTAATCGTTTTTAGGGTTCCGAAGCTCTACTATTAAGTCTCCGCCGTCCGTCTGTCTGTCAACGCTGTCTGATGAATATGTATGGAGTTGAAATTTTCGTAGAGTGAGCATTTGAGCTCTTTATATAAACTTACTTAATTTGAGGTAAATTTAAATTTAACTTGAAACTTACTTTATATAAACCATTGCCATTGCTATACAAATAAGTAAAGTTAGTATACTAAAGGGAGAGGGGGTCCGGACCCCCTAAACCCTTTAAGATGGTTTAATTATAAACGTACATAATAATATACTCAAATAATTCTTAAATACTTTTCCAAAGTATTTTAAGATCACCTTATATTTTGTACGGTGGCACAGAACCCGTTTTGTGTGAAGTCGACTCGCACTTGACCGGTTACTATAAAATCCCTGACATGTCTAACTGGATTCTTAAGTGTCAGTGTCTCTATGACTAGCTTTGAGCGATTAATGTAAGGCATCTTAACTATTTTGCCTATTGGAGTAATCGTTTATGTAATTGTGTATAACTTACCTCGTTCAATTTCCTTTGGATCGGCATTCTTCGTCTAATGCGTATCCCACTGGTTATAATATTTACTAGAAGAAGCCTTGTTATTAGGGTTCATATTTGGACGCTGATAAATGGATACTGATAAGCAATAATGTGTCAACCCACAAAAAGTCAAATTCGAAGATATTGATGTATTCTGATACTGCATCACCTATTTAACATTGTTAAAAAAATTGAAGTCTATATACGATATACTAAATAAGTACGGAAAAAAGTTTCTTAATTATTTGGTTCGAATTTCAAACGCGTTCCATATTTTGCAATTTATACAATAACCTCAAATATTCGAAAAACTTATTATTAGATAATACATTAAACATATTAGTCTGAATTCATCATACCTATTATCAAAAAATAAAAGAAATAAAATATATACTTCTTTAAACAAACCATTTTCTCCAAATGAAGTCCGTGTGGCTTGACACAGTATTGCTTATCAGCGTCCAAATATACTATGTCGAGTCACACGGACTTCACTTTAAGGAAATGGCGTCTAAAGATGTCAAACCCATTATTAATATTTTTCAACGAAGTATGTATCCATCTTATCTTTTCTGTTTTGATGTAAGGTGTAATGTTTAAAAAGTGGATTTAAATAATTAAAAGTTTTATCTAATAATAAGTTTTTCAAATATTTAAGGTTGTTTTATAAATTTCAAAATGTGAAACGCACTCGAAATACGAAACATTTAATTGAGAAACATGTTTTCCGTACTCGTATAGTTTTAATTTGTAAATTTTTGAATAGTATTTAATACGAGACAAATTATTAGAAAACATAAAAATCTCCGAATTTGACTTATTGTGGGTTGACACATTATTGCTTATCAGCATCCATTCATATGTTACATTCATTTATTTAAACCCTAATTTACTAACTTTATTCATAACAGACCTGTGTCGATTCGACTGCGCCTGTATAAAGGAGAGCTTACATAGTTAAGTTTCTTAAAATAACATTTTTATTTTTCATTGTATATTTAATTAATTATTTAACCATGCTTTTTAACCCCTGACTAAAAATAAGTTTGACGTATGTATCTGTTTGTCTGTGTGGCTTCGTAGTTCCCTCATGAATGGACTGTTTTTTATGTGTTTTTTTAAACACTGATGTAATTGGGATGCTGAAGCGTCAACTGAATACAACTCCTCACAAATTTACAGCAGAAGTATCGTGTTAGGGACCGTTTAAAAGGTCTCTATGATAGATTGTCGCGTTTATTTTAAATTTACAATTTTATTATAGTATTCTTTTAATCTGACAAATAACACCAAAGTACCACTGCTGCATAAGTGTATATAACTTTTAATATTGAGATCATCTTTTTTATACAACACTAAATCAAATCAATCTTTCGTCGTCGATTTGACGAAGGCTAGTGTTCTAGGATTAAGGTAGGCACATGAGTAGCCTGCTCAGTGTCTAGGGTGATAAAGCAGGGTTAAAGACACGGGAGGACACCACATCCACATATACATTGCCTTATCATAAAACATGATTCAAAGTAATAAAACATAAATAAATAATCAACATAGTTATTAAATTAAATTTACATAAAAATGCGATGACGCTAATTTTCCAATTAGGCCTCTAGGTCAGAATAAAATCTTGGCTATGTTAATGAGTGGGGACTATTTTAAGTGTGCTCTGACCAAGAGGTCTTAATGTAAACGTATTTATATAAGACTGTTCTTTTAGATAGATACATAGATAGACAGAACCATTATTTCGATTCACACTACATACATAGGTACAAAAAAGAAGAAAAAAGAGACAGCCATCGAAAAATAAAGAAATTAAATTCAAAGTTAACTTACTTAACTTACACAAATTTACAGCACCATTTTTTTCTAGAATAAATATGAAGCTGAAGTCTCTCGTGGGATGTCACACGACGAGCCCTTCCGCGCCGGATCCTGATGGGAAGAGCAAAAGCGGACGACACAATGTTTTAATTTTTGGTAAGATATTTTATATCTATTTGTATTATTGTCGACTAGTAATGGAGATCCTACTTTCTTAATTTTTTTAGTTAAATTAACATTGAAAGAACTAAAATAACTTGAAGAGTTTTAAACAATTTCAATGTTGACTTTAATAATTGATTCGATTATATCAATGACGTTTTATTTGGAAGTTAATACTTGAAGCAAAACTCTGCATTCCTTTTTACCAAAATTGCGTGGACGGCGGTGTATAAAAATTTCGTATACTTAAGTTTCTATAGAAACGGGTCGAGGAATGCTAATATTTTTTTTAATAATGATTAAAAATACATCAAATATATACTTCTTTAAACAAATTGATATCGGCATCCATACATTAATACTGTTTGATGTTAAAAATCTGACCTCACAACCAAATGTGAAAACTAGACTTTTTACTGAATAACCAATACTATGTCTAAAGATGTCAAACTATGCTTAATAAATTTATTATTATTATTATCAAACGTCGTAAAGATTGAGGTAGACCCTAACTGTATATATATAGTACATTGACTACAGCTCGTATAGTCAATGTACTGTATACACTGAAGATCGACGTGAATTGGTTAAAATAACTGCATTTCGTACGGTCAGTGAGAGAGCTAATCACCTCTCTCATTCCTTTCCCTCAGTTCTATTTCATTCATCGTTAATTTTTTTGTAAGCTGGCAACCCATTTGTGGCTTCTCTGGTGCTGCAAATGTCCATGGGCGGTGGTGATCATTTAACATCACGTGACCCGCCTGCTCATTCGCCACTTTTTTTTAATTCCAACAAGTCAATGGTAAAACTGTTTATTCCGAGTACCGTGCGCTTTTCCACGATTAGAGCGCATGTTTTCTTCGCCTGTTTATTTTGCCTTTCAAGTTATTGTAATGCTGGGAGCGCGCTACACTAACACAATTGATTAAAAAATTGTTTACAAGTTTTCCAGTGAGTTCTATAATCCGTATGTATAAATATCATTGTTTTCTCGTTAATTGAATGTTTTTTTTTTGTTTTCTAATTAACTGCTTAAACTAATTGCCCATGTAGAATGGGTTCCCAACCCATCGTTAAATTTGAGAAGAAGAAATACTGTTTTTTTATGTCCCCTTTGTTACACGGAATATTCGCATTGCTTTTTATTCTAATGGCATCATTAGGAGTTTGGCGATTGGACAAAAAACATAACCAAAAAAAAAATCCTTTACGTAATTGACTTCATTATGATCATTATCTTAATGTCAATGTGTTGTTTAGCGTCATCTCTTTGAACTTTGTTAGGGTTCCGTAATCGAAGAGTGTTAATGGGACCCTATTGAGCCTCCGTTGCCCACCCGCCTATCTGTCCGTTCGTCTGTCTGTGCCTGAGCCTCATGAAGTCGTAATATACACAGAGTTGATTCTTTCAATCATCAACGTATATGTATTACTTTTGCCGCTACAAGGCGAGCATTACATTTGGAAGTTTTACTTTCGTAATTGACATAAAACAACTCTGTAACAGTAAGGTAGGCTTACGATAATTGGGTGCTGATAAGCAATAATGTGTCAACCCACAAAACATCTAATTCGGAAATATAGATGTATTTTGATACTGCATTACCTATTTAACATCATTAAAAATCTTTTCAAGTCATATAAGCTAAATAAGTACGGAAAAAAGTTTCTTAGTTATTTGTTTCGAATTTCAAATGCGTTCCATATTTTGAAATGTATACAATAATTTCAAATATTTAAAAAACTCTGTATTAGATAGTATATTAAATAAATCCATCTGCTTTCAATTCATTAAAGCTTTTATCAAAAAAGAAAAGAAAATATGGATATATATGTACGTCTTCAAACATAGTTATTAAGAATAGGTTTGACATCTTTAGACGCTATTTTCTCCAAATGAAGTCCGTGTGGCTTGACACAGTGTTGCTTATCAGCATCCAATTACGGCTGTAAAAATAAAGTCTGTAACAGTAAATTATTTTAGGTGTAAGCAATGACAAACGAGTTATGTAAATATTTATGAAATTCGTATTTAATAGAACGGGTCTTATCGCGATAATTAATGGAAGTAATACCTGGTAGTAAAACCTGAGCTGACTGTCAGCTCGTGACCATGACGGAAGCAACCCTTATATTAAATACTAGCTTCCGCCCGCGACTTTTTCCGCGTGAAATAATTACTTTGGGCTAATAATGCATTATTTTTGAACAAATTTGGTTAGCATAAAAAAGGTTATAGTGAGCTAACCTTAAAAGATAGACATATGCTGTCGCGGATTTTTTTTTGGAACTTTTAAAGGGCAACAATTCTGTCATACATGATTTTTTGCTAAACTTTAACCGTTTACGCAGTGCACGCAGCGTAAGCTCTCTCAATAGAAAAATATCCTCCGATTTTGAAACATTCTTCATTGGTGCTCCGCTCCTTTTGGTTTTTGCGTGATAGTACATAGCCTATAGCCTTCCTCGATAAATGGGCTATCTAACACCGAAAGAATTTTTCAAATTGGACTAGTAGTTCCTGAGATTAGCGCGTTCAAGGAAACAATCAATCAAACAAACTCTTCAGCTTTATAATATTAGTATAGATGAATAGTATAAATCGCGAAAATTTAAAATATATATTATTTATGTCTGAGAGTAAAACTTATAAATGTTATTCTTGCCTTACACTATTTTTACTTATTATTTCAGTGTTTTTCTTATTTATTTTACAATAGTATTAAAAAAGTACACAGCGGCTTGAATGGTTGTAAGAAGCCTTTGACCGCTTGTTTTTCAGGATTTTTTTTATCCGTAGAGATTTAGCAAGGTTAAGTGAGATTTACACTTCTAAGTTTTGCTTTCAGAATTTTATAAAGATTAACATTAGCCTTTTTTCATTGCTTTACACCTGAAAGAATTTACTGTCCTTGTCTTATTTTGTGAGAGCATTCAGCTTTCGTAACATCGACATATATGTTGCTAAATTACATAGTTGTTTTATATAAGTTACGATAATAAAACTTACAATGTATCGCCTTAGACTTTCATAAACATTGGTATAAAAGTAAAAAAAGTAAAGTAACAGCCTGTAAATATCCCACAGCTGGGCAAAGGCCTCCTCTCCTATTAAGGAGAAGGTTTAGAGCTTAATCCACTACGCTGCTCCACTGCGGGTTGGCGGATATACATGTGTCAGAATTTCTCCCGGCACATGCAGGTTTCATCACGATGTTTTCCTTCACCGCCGAGCTCGAGATGAATTTAAACACTAATTTAGCACTTGAAAAATCAGCGGTGCTAGCCGGGGTTTGAACCCGCGATCATCGGTTGAGATCGACGTATTCTAACCACTAGGCCATCTCGGCTCATTTATAAAAAAAAAATGTATAAATTCATTGTCATTGCTTTACACCTGAAAGACGTTACTGTCAGTGCCTTATTTCCCACAGCTTTCGTAACTACTTACGATGTATTTGTTACCAGGTGTTTACTCTGTAAGAGTTATTTTATTACAATTCTGAGAGTAAAACTTACAAATGTAATGCTCTTCTAAAAATAACAAATTTCGTATTTAATATTTCGTGTTAAAGTTTCGATTATTCCAATTATGGCTTTCAGTTGTGCTGTCTCGCTTATTTATTACTTTTTGTGTAGCGAACTCGTCTCCAGAATCTTTTTTCCAGATTTATTGTAGATATAATGAATTAGAGTGTCCATGACTAAGGTTACGTTAGGGTTTTTTTATTAATAGGTTATATATTCGCTAGTTTTCAATAACTAGCCTGGCCATAAATACCGTTATATAAAAACTCTTCCTTTTTTACAACTTTTTAATTATTTAGAATTTGGAATTCGTATATTATTTTTAAAAACTTTTTTCGAAATTGCGCTATTTCACATATTTATTCGTTCTCATTATCAAATTACAATATGGAATGGGGTGTTAACGAAAATAAGATTGCAGTGATCGTCTATTACAAAGTGGGTATGGAGCCTTCGGTCCTATTTCAGAGTCTAAGTCTCTTAAAAATCTTTGGAAACTGTGCGTAAATCCATAGATTTGTGCCTAAACAGTTAAAGGCTTCTATAAAAGCCAAGTTGGCTATTTCAAATAGAATTTTTTTTAATTTTTTTGCTGAGACTTTTTGCTAGGTACAAATTTTAATAATATTACATTATTTTATTATAAAATTTTCATTTGTAACAGATTATGGCTGGACTAGATATGTTAGTCTTATGTATAAGCTTTTATACTGTCAAGTTTCATCAAATTTTATTAAATAGTTTTTGCGTATATTGAAATTAA
The DNA here is from genome assembly GCA_037950945.1 of Hypolimnas misippus. Classification (NCBI taxonomy): domain Eukaryota; kingdom Metazoa; phylum Arthropoda; class Insecta; order Lepidoptera; family Nymphalidae; genus Hypolimnas; species Hypolimnas misippus. The sequence continues at coordinate 242,723 of JBBEEQ010000006.1, read as the reverse complement.
ACTTATAACTTATATATTATAATATGATTTAGTATATTAAAAGTGATCCACTTTATTAATTTACTAAAAACTTTAAATTTTAATTTAACTTATTTACGGAAAAACATGATATTTTTTGTTATATAAAAGCCGTAAAGTGGCCCATTAAAGATAATTCGTCTATTGTACGAACACGACTCGTGGAGTTTTTTTTTCTCGTCAAAAGGATGTTCTGGCTGTGGTTAAATTAATATTGCATTTTTATCATTCAAAAAAATCTTTAGTATCTGATTTGTCTTTAATGATAAAAAGTTGACGCTGTATTTTATAAATACTTAAATATATCATTTAAGTTTTATTTATTTTTATTATGAGTTATTATTCGTTTATTATTGTTAGTATTTTAGACAGACACATTGGCACGGTGGTCACTGCGACTGACTGAAGCGCTAACGGTCGCGGGTTCGATCCCCGCTCACGACAAACGTCTATATTGGCCATACGGATGTTTGTCGTGGTCTGGGTGTTTGTGTTAGTGTTGTGAGTGTTTCCGGACCCCTGGCCTGAATGAGTAGCAATTGTCTGGAGTCGCACCTGCTTCTAGTGCTGTAAGTGTCCGAAGGCAGCGGTGATCACTTACCATAGGTGTCCCGACTGCTAAAAAAAAATCAATTTGTGGTCACCTTAGCATTATTCCGTCGGTATCACGTCTCAAATTTCACCCTCTTTCAAGATAAACTCAGTAATTATGCAAATATTAAACTTTCCCGTCTGTGTGTTGGTTTCAATGTTATCTTTTGGTAATATTTATATTGTATGTCAGATCTTTGTATTTGTCGTTGAGCTTCGTATCCTTTAAATAGATTTGATTATAATTCTTTAAAAGCGATTATCAATTCAATGTTACAATAACTTAGATTTATTGGAAATAGAATTATAATATAATATATATTAAAAAGACAAACTGAACTATTTACAAATCGTAATAATTACTGTACAAGTCGTGTCCGCGCGGAATTGTGGTGAGAATGCTTGCAGCCCTCTGAATCGCAATTCTGATTATCTGGACGAAAAATGCGCCAGCCTTCTGTCGCAAGTAGATGCCTCTACTTGTATAAGTAATATCTTTTAGAAATTTTTTTACCAAGGTCTAAGTAATAATAATAAATAATAAACGCATCACACTCAACGGCCCCCATTAAGATCTCATGACCTTGTGTCGGGGATCCGGAAACAATCACAACACTAACACAAACACCCAGACCACGACAAACATCTGTATGGCCAATACAGACGTTTGCCGTGAGCGGGGATCGAACCCGCGACCGTTAGCGCTTTAGTCAGTTGCAGTGACCATTGCGCCAACGTCTCTGTCAAATGTTAATACAAACAAAATTCTTATACAAAATTACGAATTTTGATTATTCGTCTGTTTCCTCAGATTTTTTATAATTTTCTCTATTTTAAATACGTTTAGTGGTTCTGGAGTTTACTTCGCAGATACAAATTTTTTCTCTCTTTATTATATATGGACATTGATAAGCAATACTGTGTCAAGTCACACGGACTTCATTTTGAGATAATAGCCTCTAAAGATGTCTAACCTATTCTAAATGAATCTGCTTGAAGATGTATCTATCTTTTCTTTTCTATTTCGATAAAAAATATAATGAATTAAAAGCAGATAATATATTTCATGTGCTACATGATAATAAGTTTTTCAAATATTGAAGACTGTTCTATAAATTGCAAAATATGGAATGCATCCTTCAACAAAATTCGAGACATTAAATTAAGAAACTTTTTCCGTACTTATATAGTTTAGATAACTTGAAATTGTTTTCAATATTGTTTGATAGATGACACCATATCAGAATCAAATAAAAGAATACTTTATTCAAGTAGGCTCTCACGAGCACTTTTGAATCATGAAAAAAACAAAAAAAAATTACATCAATAATGAAGCTACCACCGGTTCGGAACGCATATTCTACCGAGAAGAACCGGCTAGAAACTCGAAGGTTATAATCATCAATCTCTCCGAATTTAACTTTTTGTGGGTGAACACATTATTGCTTATCAGCATCCATATTATAATAGATTAATAGTAACAACGAGTTCACATTTCAAACGGGACCAACAAATAATTAAATCTCTGTTATTGTTTCTCATGAAAACATTAGCTTTTGCTTGCAGCTTCGTTCGCGTTAGTCTCGCTTTTGGTATGCCGAACGAAAAAACTCATTATTCTATCTGGTCGGTACGACACACACGCCACTTACTGGTTGTTATTTGTAACACGACTCACTCACTCATCGCGAAGTCTCAGAATCTACAAGTGCTAAAAGTATCTAATTTTACATAAAGGCCTTTTTTTAGGACGTAGATGCTCACTAAGACGGAATTTTGTAAAATTCGGTCACTCAGGGGATAAAACGGGGTTTGGAAGTTTGTATGAAAGTCCTACGTTACGTACGCGCGAGTGAAACCACGAATCAATCAGATGAACGATATGGCAGAGCATAAGATATGAACAAACAAACGAACATTGATTTTTGTTAGTTAGTTGTCTCGTATACAACACACGTATCATTTCTCACGGTATTTCACATTACACGCAAAACGTTTATAATGATTTCAATTGTAAAATCGTCGACCCGTTCAATTGTTTTGGAGATAAATTTAAATATCACTTTATCCTCACTATATCTGGTAACTTTAAATTTTAAACGTTTGTTGTAAGTTTAATTAACAATTACTAGGCACGTGATGTTCACGGTTTCGCAACTGTGGAGTTAATTTTCGTAAAACGTGGCGTTAGTTAATTTCTAGATCAGAAAAGAAATCTACTATAAAAATCTTTAGGTCTTGGGTTGCGTTTGATTAAGCTAATTGGTATACAAGGTAATGGTGGATCCAGGACTTAGGGACTTAGATACAGGAAATTACAATCTTGGTTTTGGATTGTCTTGCCAGAAATAATACTTTAAAAAGCGCATAATAATTTGAAAATGCTGATTTTCAATATGGGGCTAGAAACGGACATATATATTTGGGAAGGGATAACGGGCTTCAACCCCTTAACAACCCTAAATCAGCTAGTGCTTCAATGCAAACTACGGATCGGGATTTCAATTTAATTATGCTGCTAGGTTTTGAAATTTCCATTAAGTAAGTGCAATAAATAAAAAAATATAAAAAAAAAATATTGGGCACTGACCTCGACAGTTTTACTTCTAAATGTTGTAGTTGTAATTTATTACTCTGCTTTTTAGTTTAGTTGTATAACATTTGTTATTGACGTCCCTTTGGTTTATTTTTCAAGTTTTCCTGTTTAATAGAAGGCATGTTGGAGCAATGGTTAATCATTTATTTATCGTAAGGATCGATAAGGTGCGAAGCTATGAATATCTTATTATACATAGATGTCTCTTAATTTTCTAAAAAAATAAAAAAGAAACACAGTCTAATATGATATTATAATATGATGTGAATATATTTTTTGCATGTAAATCATATAGGAAGAACTCCGGTGTCACTCGCACGAAGGGGGTGACTGATTCTATTACCATGATAATGTCACGCCTGGTGTTAGGGGTAACTTGGTTTGATGTGATTTTCAGATCAAGTTTTGTGACATTTCTTTACACTTTATTTTTGTTTTAGTTTTGGATACATGGATGTTGATAAGCAATTATGAGTCAACCCACAAAAAGTCGAATTCGAAGATATCGATGTATTCTCATAATGTGTCATATATTTACATTATTCAATTTTTATTAAAGTCATCTAAACTTAGTAAGTATGGAAAAATGTTTCTCAATACAATGTTTCGAATATTGAACTTTGATCAATATTCGGCAATATTTAATAATGTTATATATTTGAAAAAACTCACTATTAGATAAAACTTTTTATTTTACCAATACTTATTTACTGGAGATGACTTGAATTTTTTTTAACTAAGGTAAATTCCGTGACGTGAATACAAATAATAAAGATTTTTAAAATCGGTTAAGAAATGACGCAATTCGGAAGTAACATACATTAACAGTACACTGAGAACATCCGTTTCTTTTGGAAATCGGCGAATTGATTCAATTCTGTAATCTTATTTTGTCTGGTGTACCATAACAAGAGTACCAATACAACACGAGTACGAGAAGTAGAAATAAAATTTAATAAAAATAAGGAAAAATAGAATGAAATATCAAATATTACAATTTTATTTGAAACTAAATCAGAAAAAAATTCATAGCATAAAATATTTTATGACAATGTTTCAATATACAAAAATAAAATGCGTTAAAAAAACATACCTAAATAATTTAAACGGAGCATAACAAAACTTACAATTTAATTAATTACACACTAAAATGTGTAAGGACTTAGACAAAGATACTTATTCATATATATATACATATGTAGCATACATAATGAATATCTTTGAGAATAAACTTAAAAAATACAGGGTTCCGTACTCGAAGGTTGCCAACGTATTAACGTAACGTAACTATTGGCGTCTGTTCGTCCGTTCGTCTTTATTTCATGAATCGTAATAGATACAGAGTTGAAATTTTCACAAAGTATGTACTTCTATTTTAGTAATAAATAATAGGAACCGGTCAAGCGCGACTCGTACTTTACAATTTTTTACATATTGTTATAGAATTTTTTGTTTCATTTGCAAAGTATTTAAAAAGCACATAAAATACAATACACTGTGTTAGTGTTACTAGTGTTGTTGCTTCACGTATAACTAATATGATATATGTAGTAAAATGGCACGGAATCTTTCGTGCTCGCTTCCGATTTACACTTGACTGTTTTTTTATCTGTGATTGTCTTAAATTGTTCGACATATTTGGTTTGTTCTGTTAATCCGTTGATGCTTTTGGGCAGACAGCCTCGGGAAGTATTTTAGTAGCCTAGGCTTTGTCTTCATGACATATATATAGGTATATGAATGTATTATAACTAATATGCTGTGTTATTCGTTAGTTGGACGCTATGGTTAGCTGTTACGATGGTATGTAAAGCTGCACACCTAATTCGAATTGAAATAGATATAGGTAACGTCATTTCCCATCGGTATTTATCCATGTATTAGCTAGCCATGCCTCTCTTTTCTATGTTTACGCAGAGGAAATCTTTAAAAGGATACTCGGGTCGGATCGGGTTATGTGGAGATTTATACCTAATAAATCCCCTGTGGCTTTCCTCAGCACGAAAATGGAGAGGTCGCGGGATCGGATACCCTGTGCCCCCTCCCCCGTGCAATGCTTCGCTCGTGGCTGGCGGAGCTCGTCTCAAGAGGGCAAGGTGTGGTCTTGTCCTCCCGGCACCCCTCGAGGCCGTATTGTAAACGGATGCGCGAGCCCCCATCTCACACATTCACGGCTAGCCATATTTCTAGCGTTCCACCAGTGGAGACAAGGTCCGCGGTTTTACGCGGCGTTTGAGGCCGTAAACTGCGCTCCGCGTAGTGGCATCTTCCACGCCGACGACCTTCGACGAGGTGTGATCTCAATAGGAGATACTTTAAGGACAGACGTCCATTCTCTCTCTCGGTGTAGAAGCAAATATTTATACAATATTTGCTTCTACACCGAGACCAAGAAGAAGAAGAAAACCTTCTTCTTCTTGGTCTCGGTGTTAGTCCTTGTGGGTCTCTCCACTGAGTTTCGGAGAGCACGTGAAGCCGTCGGTCACGGTTGTTGTCAGAATCACTTGATAATGATCGTTACTCTTGTAGGGAGATTATTCTTGTTTAAATGGTTACTGGCTTGCCCTCAGGGGCTGCGGAGGTCAGATGGCAATCACTCTGTGTAAAATTCAGTTCCTTGCCAATAACTGAACTTGAGTAATAAGCAGACCCTGGTATAACCAGAAACATGGTAGGTAGATGATGGTGGTTAAAAAGTAGTAAAAATTGTTTTGTTTTCAGTGGCCACGGTGGCAGCGGCGTTGTTGTTGGGTCAACTATGCAGTGTAAAGGATGATGCAAAGCATCGTTCCGGAAGTTCATATTTTGGGGATAAAGTTGAAGGTAAATTTATGGGAATCATCAATATTATCTACGCTGTTTAATTTTCCAATAAACTACAAACAAAACAAAAGAAAGACCTCCGCAATGCAAGTAAAAACATGTCCGCAAAACGTCAAATAGCGTCGAGTATCGTATAACACCATTTAGTAAAAAAATTAAGATCCGTATTCTGTCCATGTCCTTGAATTTTGACGCCAATGGTGATTCGGCATATCTATATCTATACTAATATTATAAAGAGGAAAGATTTGTTTGTTTGTAATGAATAGGCTTCGAAACTATTGGACCGATTTCATAAATTCTTTCACCTTTGGAAAGCTACATTATCCCCGAGTAACATAGGCTATATTATATTTAAAAAAAAAATAGGGATCCTTACTAAAACTCTAATAATGTAACCCAATCGTCACTGGGGTACGGGGGGAGTCAATGTAATGTAATAAAATAAAGTGCCGCGAGTATATTAATAAAAACTATGAATAACAAAAAAATGCGTGCGTGGGTGCGTGCGTGCCTGCGTGTGAATGTATATACCCGTGCGAACCAGGGGCGGGGCGCTAGTCACTAATATTTATTCACGAACATATTACACCAGACGGCGACGAGTTCGACTACATCGTGGTGGGCGCGGGCGCGGCGGGCAGCGCGGTCGCCGCGCGCCTCGTGCTCGCCGGCCGCCGCGTGCTGCTGGTGGAGGCGGGCGGGGAACCCGGCTTGCTGAGCAAGGTGCGAGGTGTTCATATTTTTAGAACATTTTAAGATCAATCAAATATCTAACAAGCTAGCAACAATTGACTCTCGAGTCAGCTTTAACGTTATATCAGAATAGTCGTCATTATAAAATTAAAATATTAGTATTTTATTTAGTAAATATATTTTATAAGCTTGTTGGCAATGATAAATGACTAGTAATATAAAGAGTAATTGCGAGCAGCATTTCCTCTTAAAATGAATTATTTAATTATTTAAAAAATATAACTGATCTAGAATATGAAAAATTGTTTCAGATACCAGCAACGGCATTAGCATTGACAGGCTCGTCTCTCGATTGGTTCTACGACACGCAACCTAATAACAAGTCTTGTCTCGGTTCCAAGGGGAAGCGGTGTCGCTTCACGCGCGGACGCTGTCTCGGCGGCTCCACCAGTATCAACTACATGATGTACACACGCGGAAACAGGCAAGACTACAACTTTAATGTCTCTGGATGGACCTGGGAGGACATCGAACCATACTTTCTGAGATATGAAGGTCTCCAGAACGCGAATCTTCTTCCAATATCGTCAGCACCATATCACAACACTTCTGGGATAGTTCCAATCGGTTATTTCGGAGACTCCGGAAATCCGTGGCATGAAAGACTTGTAGATGGCTTAAAATCTCTTAATTTTCCACACAATCCAGACGTTAATGCTAAATCCCAAATTGGTGTTTCACAAGTTTTGGGTTTCACTCAGGGCGGAGAGCGAGTGAGTACTGCTAAAGCTTATTTAGAGCTGAAGAATGTTAAAAGAAAGTTGAGAGTTGCAAAGAACACACAATGCATGGGTGTCATCATTGATGAAAGTAACGTAGCGCGAGGAGTCACAGTAGCCAGAGGAGTAAATGAAACATTACGACTATATGCAAAATATGAAGTCGTTCTAAGCGCTGGGTCCATCGGAACTGCGCAATTATTAATGCTTTCAGGTGTAGGACCGAAGGAACATTTAAAAGAATTCGGAATATCAGTTAAAGCAGATTTGTCGGTTGGTGAAGAAATGTCAGATCACGTGCTACCACTGGTTAACATCAAAGTTGATCATGAAGATCGATCCGTTTCAAGTCCTTTAAATATTGCATCCAAAGGCATTGATTTTCTGCAGTGGCTTGCTACCAGAAGCGGACCGATGTCGTCAAACAGTTTGACTGATATTACCGCCTTCGTTAATACAAAATGCTACGACTACACTCTCAGACGCTTAGTGAACGATCGGCCCGAATGTGAAATACCTACCTCACAGTATATCTTTGCTTACATGAGTAAAGGAATTACGACTCTAGCTCGAACTCTTTTCGATAGTGCCACGCCGCACGTTAAGGAAATTTCAGATCAGATAATGTCAGCAAACGACGATAGTGCTTATCTTGTTGTATCATCTGTAGTTCTACAGCCCAAGTCTCGGGGCTGGCTTCGTCTAGCGAGCTCCGACCCGCTCGTACCGCCCGCCATTACTCCTAACTACTTGTCTGACGAAAGAGATGTCGAAGAAATGGTGCGAGCTATAAACATAATTGAGCAAATGGTGGAAACGTCGTTGTATAAGAAATATAACGCTTCCATACAGCGACTGAATATCTCTGGTTGTCCCGGCACTGCAGATGATGGTTACTGGGAGTGTTATGCGAGACATATGACTCATTCAGTACAGCATGCGGTAGGGACAGCTGCTTTAGGGCGGGTGGTGGACGAGCGTCTAAGAGTTAAAGGAGTAAGGAATCTTCGGGTTGGAGATGCATCAGTATTACCTCATCTACCGCGAGGGAACACGGCAGCTGCGATCATAGCGATTGGTGAACGATTGTCAGATTTCCTAATACAAGACCAAGGTTTACAAGGATGATAATTCATCGAGCAATCATAGTACAGGAAACAAAACAACACGTGTTCGTGAAGATATTTTGGAAGATTCTGATAAATGAAGTAAAGGAATCCAAAACTAGTTTTGGATCAGTGGAGTCTGGAGATTAAACCGGGTGCCGAGAAGATTTACACACTAGAACTTATCATACAAAAGTACAAATATTAAAAGACTGCGATACCGAAATAATAATAATTTATTGTATTATGTAAGCGTACTATTAAGAAAATATATAAACGTGCGTTTAAATATTTTTTAGTAATAGTTATAGTATAAGTTATAACATGTAAGGAATATTGAAATAAAAGTATTTTAAACGGATTAAAATCGCGTATATTAATTCTTTTTAACATCCCGAAGGACTATTTCAGGTTTTGCGGGAGTATAAATGGTGTAGCAGCTCACGGGACAACTTCTTTAACGAAATTCATCTGGTAGTCTATGGTTTCAAAAATTCTCAAATTTTTAAAGAATTTTGTTACTAAAGCTGAGAAATATGTTCTCTAAAGTCTAAAGTAAGATTCTATAGTCTATTTCTATAGTCTATTTTACTTATCCTATTTGGTAACAATATCCGGAACGACAATCACGAACATTATTCTTCCTGTTAATTTTTCATTATAAAAAAAATATTCAGTCCAATCATTCGGTCGACAAATTCTCGTCACCAAGCCTTTCGTATGTCAGGCCCGCGCCAAGTCTAACCGGCGACTGTCTAATATGCGCCTTTTTTACCCGACTGCGTGACGCAAAGGAGGCGTTGTGATTATCAGTCTATGTATGTATGTATGTTATGTATCAAGTGGAATAACGTTGAATAAAAAGACTTGAAAAACGTACCGTTTTACCATAAGGAAGAATTACATTAGTATTTTTTTCATATGGAATGTTTCTTTAAGGCCTGGCGCCTTTCGGACTGGGCGCCGTCGTGCGCCGCACGACTTTGCACGTATGGACGGCGCGGGCCTGCGTATGGTTTACAATACGCCATTTATGTTTGCTAAATAAGTCAAGTGAAGAAAAATAGACTATATAGGTACTAGTGGTCGCTTGGCGCTCGGAGTTCAAGATTGACCACAGATAATGTATTCTCAATGTGGGCATATTCTTTACCATTAAGTGAAAGAATATATATGTGTGTATGTCAGTTACGTGGTAGCGTGTGTAATGTTTGTTTTTATTAAACGTATTTTTATGCATATTAAAAAAGTGTAAAAACTTACATGCTTCTCCGTTCACGTAATTTTCGTAATAAAGAGTTCATAATTTTTGCTTCACGTATTAATATTAATATATACATAGATAAAATATCATTGATAAATTCTAAGTAAAATTGTAATAAAAATCGGTCAAGTGTGAGCCTGACTCGCAAAAATATTGTCAGTTAATTATTGGTACAGAATCCTCGCCGATTTAAGTTGTTTTGTTTAAATTATACATATTACCTTGTAAAGCATAACAATTAATTCTAAAATGATTATTAAAATTTAAATATTGCAAAACACTCGTATTACTTTTAATTAGGTTTCTATTACATAATCACACAATTATTTAGGCCTTTATAAATGATTCATACGATATTTGCCTTGCAAATATAAAAACAAAAAATCACTCCATTCATACTCCATACAAATATATATATAAATGACCTAGTGTTAAATTACAACCGATGATCGCGGGTTCAAGCCCCGGCTAGCACCGCTGAGTTTTCGAGTGCTAAAATTGTGTTTTAACTCATTTCGAGCTCAGCGGTGAAGGGAAACATCATAAAACCTGCATATGCTAGCTTGAAGGATTAAGCTCTAAAATTTCTCCTTAAGGAGAAGAGGAATTTGTCCAGCTGTGGAAAATTGACAGTTACTTAACTTACCTCATACTACACTATACTTCATACATATAAATGTGAAGGTAACTCTGTCAGCTGGTCTGTTTGTTTGTAACGCTGTAAAATAAAATGTTAAACTATTTTTGATGAATTTTGGTATCGATGAGGATAGGACCTACTTTTTGTCGCGAAAAAGAAATTTGAAGAGATATAGATCAAAAGTTCATATGGAGAACTTAATATTTGTCAAATAAATGGGCTTTTCATACTGATTATTCTACGCATACGAATATGAGGAATCAACTTGTTAAATAAAATTATTTTCTCATCTTTATTTACGTATTTATTTATGAGTGGTAATGTACAGTGCACTTTAACCCTCAAAAAGGGGCTGTTATGTTTGTTTAGTTTAGTTGTGTGTGTGTGTTGTGTGTGTGGAGCTATGATGCCACACACACGTGTGTGGCATCATAGCTCCCTAACGAATACACCAATATGGTTTTATTTTGTTTGAAATCTGATATCATGATGGCGGTTATATTAGTTATAATCGAGATTTTAGCTAATATTTATGAAGATATGTTTGGACGTTTGAAGGTTATCAGCACTTCTCTAATTGTTGAAAGGGTATGAGAAAAATGTAGTGTTGTTTTCAACTCGCATTTGACTTGTTTTTATTATTTCGCTGGTTTGCAAGAATATCGCAGTAACTCAAAATTCTAACAAATAGAATTAAGTATGTCAAAAGACCATAAATCTTTGTCATGTTTCAATTTTTTAAATCAATAAAGTTATAACATCAAGGGGTCGTTTAATTCTTGCAGCTATGCTCCAACACATTAATAAAGAAATTTGAAAATGCCATTCCCTAAAATTCATCATTTTTAGTTGCATCGATATTCTTGAAAAGCAGCGATTCATGGTTATACCGGCAATAGGTTCTCGAGATACTGCCTGCCGACAGACTGGTGGCCAGACGGACAAACATACGACAGAAACTTAGTAGTCCCGTTGATAACATTTGGGTACGAAACCCCAAATGAGTCACAACATTTATGAAAATAATAAAAATCTGCCTGCTAAAATAGAAAACAAATATTTAATTTTTGGTAGTTTATTATGAAAATGTTAAACAATAATTATCGCGTCTCTACTAACTGATTAAATAATCACATTCGAGGTTAATAACTTGTAAGTCATTGTAACTTTTGATAGAAGTATAATTTAATTTTTTTTTTTATATTCGAAACTGGTCTGTGTTTTCGTCGGCGATAATTTCTTGTTTTTTTTTTTATTTGCCTAAGCCTAAGTTTTTTCTTAGTATGATTCTTTTTTTTTGTTTCAAGGGGTATACATCTAAATTGGTCCCATTGTAATAAGGTCATGATATGAAGCTGGAATCGTGGAGAAATTGAGGGAACTCTTCAAATATTATAGGCACACCTACACCGATTTGTGTAGGTATTTATGATAGTAACTCGTGCATTTACACCCGGAAAGCCACATTTAGTGAAGTGGAACTGATGATGAAGATGGCCATTGAAACTACTCAAAAACAACTATTTCAAGGATAACGATTTCATTACTTCTATACGGTTGCTAAACAATTTCTGCTCGTCACAATGCAAATGGCAAAGTGAAGCTGATGGTGCAAAACCAGGAGAACTCCTTAATAATTAACAGTCCTGCATTGGGAAAATCGAAATGTTATAAATTGTGATAAACCGTTGACATTAGGCTATTTATTGAACGTAGACAAATCACAAACTGCACCTTACTACTTCGTCACTTATAAGTGTATAATTTTATTATAAACTCAAAATCACAAATGGTATCATCAAAAACGAAAGGAAACTAAAAATCAAAAAATAAATATTTTCTGCAACATTTGAAAGTCGGTGGCAGCAAATAAAACGTAAACTGTTTTATTTTTATTAGTTTTTAAATTTAAAATTTCAAAAATTTACTTAAGTAGTGATATATCATAATTTTTACAAAAAAATATCTTCAAAATCAAAGGACTTTTACTACAACGTTTTTTTAATCATTTGGACAGTTACATTATTATGACGTAGCCTCCTCTCCGAGGTACTCGTATACTTTCGGGACCTGTATAAGAAATAAATTAATATTAATATAATTAATTAACTACTAATTTGGCCATTATGTCGTGACATTAACGTAATTGTTTCACACTTGAGTTTTTATTCTCATGTTCATTAACTTTTTATACTTCATTGTTAATTAATTCATAATAATAATAATTCAAGTTACAGTTACTGCTAATAAAACATTAAGTCCGTTATGAAGTTCGAATCCAGATAAGCATGATTTGTTTTTCAGGTTTTATAAGATTTTATTCGAATCTGTGCCTGTAGGCATTATATACATATTTTGCTCACAGATTTAAATTAAAAAAAAGTTTTTTTTTTAATTGGTTAAGTACAGAGTTTTGAGGTTACGAACATTAGAAAATCATTCACTACGTATTGAGAACCTCATCCTTTTTGGAGTCTGTTGATAAACATATAAAACCAGTTCCATATAGTTCTCGTAGCAGTTCAGTTAAATAATAACATTTTAGTTTATTTGGTATTGTACTAGCAGTTCCCCGCAGTTTTGGTCACGTATGTTTAGCAATTTTATATCTAATAATTTTTCGACCCTCTTTTCAACCCTTAGATATTAAAAAACCCACACATTTACGATATGTAAGGAATGTTTTTGGAAAATTTCATTTTTCGAGAGCAAGCGGTTTTAGCTCTGCATTGATCAACCCGTCAGTGAATACGTCAGTCAGTCAGTGTGATTTTTTATACATAGATTACTAGAAAAATAATAGTACACTTTCTTTGAACTGAAATATCACTTCATTCATTACGGTTATGAACTTACGAAGTAATTTTTAAAGATATTATCTTGCCAACTCCAATTCAAACCTAAACTTCGTTATCTATTATTTAAATTTTATTGCACTATAACTTATTTTTTTCTTTATATAATAATTCAAGTTAATTCATTTAATTTTAACAAATGACTGTTTTTTTCAGTGCCACGTGCTTCGAAAAAAATAATTCAAACCACGAGTAGGCCTAAAATGTCATTACGTATAATAATAAAAAAGCCTAATTATAATATGAACACAATTATCTTAAATATTTCTAATATATAATTTATTTTAATTAAAGATCATGATTTTTTTTATGATCTTCTTCTCTGATAAAAAAAATACCTATGCCTATATAAAATTTTACTTATTTTTTTTTTTCCAATTCGATTATAAAATGGCAAATTATATATATAACGATTAATTATCTACATAGATACACAGACATCACATCGAGTTTAAACCATTACAATTAGGGACACAATTCCTTTCGACTTATATTTTAAAAAGATCCGATGTTTATCGCGGATAGTGTCGGCAGGATATAAATTGGAAGCATAAGTAAGTTGAAATTTTCGACTGAAATATTCATATTTTAAAACTTTCATCTTACACTATCTAATTAACCCCGACCTAAAAAGGTGTTATATGTTTAACGTGTGTATCAGTGTGTCTGATTGTGGCAATTTTGATGCAGTTATTTTTTGTTTGAAAGCTGATGTAATCGAGCTGATATTAGCTATAATTTATGAATATCTGGTCAGACTCTATCAGCTATTTTTTGGTTGTTGAAAGTATCTGAGCAATCGACTCGTAATTTACTGTAAGTACTGTGAATGATATTAAAATAACGTAGTTGCTTAACTCGGATCAGAAGTTTCAGAAATTATCCGCTACAATACAAAGTTACAAATAAATTTTATCATATTAGTATAGATGATACACAACATAAATTAGAAGGATGTCACCGATGCTGTGTATAGCGTTTATAGCGTACTCGAAGGCCAACAATTAACTAACTAAGAGGTGCATCTAATGAACCGTAATGGGTAGATTTGAAATTTTCACGGAAAATGTTATTTCTATTGTCGCTATAACAATTAACTTAATAAATTTCTACATATTGTTATAGAGTCTCTGTTGTGTTTTTTTTTAACACAAGATTTTTTATTAATACATTTTTAGTAAAAATCGAGTTTTAAAAACAAAATATTATTTTAATACTTTAAAAAGAAGAAAATAAATTTTGAAGTTAATCAAACATTACACAATTTATGTATTTATTTGAACATTTATATGACGTAAAATCTTTTGGCGAATTTTTTTATGTTTAAATTTCTTTTATTCAAAATAAATCATTTCTTGATTTTCTTGACAAATCCATTTATGGACAGGGGGACACCTTTCCTCTTTCCAGACATAAAACCATCTTAAAAATCATTGGATGATTGTAATAAATAAATGATTGGATTCAAAATTGTAATAAATAATACTCCAACGACCCTTGCGTAAAGCAAAAATTACATTTCTAAATTTTGCTCTCAGACTTTCAGAAAGATTTACATAAGTTTTTTTATCATTGCTTTACACTTGCCTTCTTTATGTCACGGACAACTTTCGTAAAGTTACCTAGGTAACTGTTAACAGATTGTTTTATATCACTTACGAGAGTAAAGCTTACAAGTGTAATTCTCGTTTTTGAAATTAATTACATTAATATAAAACTGTTGAGACTAATTTAAAAATTAGGCTAGAATAAAGTCTGAGCTATGTCTATGAGCACGAGCCACTTTGAGTGGGCTCATTTCATCAGGTCTTGATTAGTAATTGTAGGAAACCGTTTTTTTTTAGAAGAAATATGCTGAAGTATCTCGAAGGTCACACAACAAGCCCTTCAGCGCCAGAACCCGATCTGAAGAACAAGGACAGACGACTGAATGTTATTGTTTTTGGTAAGGTATCTTTCTATTTCTGGAGAGTTAGCACACTTTAGGAGAGTCAGTACCCTTTCTTATGGATGGACATAAATTGTTCATCATTGATATTACTATCAATGATTTATTTATAGATAAATATAATCTATAAGCAATAGTTTTTAATGTTTCACATCTACTAGGTGTCCCGCGATGGCTGTCGTTTTTATCTGAAAGTAGCTGTCTTTCGCGGTTTCATTTCGCTCGTGTCAGGCGCAGCGTGATGTGATATAGCATATAGTGTTCCTCAATTAACGGGCTATCCAACGCTAAAATATTTTTTCAAATCGGATCATTAGTTTCAGAGATTACCCCTATCATGTCATATCTCTCTTTATAATAATACTATAGAAGATAGTAAATCTTACAAATGTAATTACGCCTCCGTTATTAATATTTTAGTTTAATTAATATCTCAAAAATCTAACTAACTTGAGAAGTTTTAAAAAATGTCAAGGTTGTTTTGAATAATTAAAACTAATGTATCATCAGACATGTTGGTCGACTAATCGGTATTAGCTTGTATGCATAACGAATTCTATATAAGGGCAATCCAGCTGGGATTTGCTTGGGAATGCGTCTTATTATGGTGCCCTACGTATAATGAGTTGAACATGATTTATCGATCAACAAATCTCTGGATTTTTCTTGTTTGTCAATTAGTCGACAAACACGTAAATGTTTTTCTTATGAATAATGTTTTCATTGCTATCATTTTATTGTATTTTGGGGGAAATTAGTTAGCTAAACTCTACACGCCTAGTTTTGTATTATTATGTGATTCAAAATCTATGATTTTGAAAAATAAATAACTGTTCTAATAACATATTGTGACATTAAAATGTAAATAAATGACCGAAGTGCCAAGTGCAAAACGTTTTTGTAATTTCCGAAAACTGTGATTTTTTTTAATTCGGTCCCATTATAACTAAGCGATATTATCAGTTAAAGGTTTTTATATTTAACAATTTAGCATCGTACATCAAACTGTTACAAATAATTTATATTTTTTGCTTTTTAGTTTAATTCTGTGTGGGCTTCCCTCGTAGTTTACTAAATTCATTTAAGCTAAGTTTATCGTGATCTTGTATAAATAATAATGTTCACTCTGAACGCGATTTTGAAAATGGACCAAAAAAATTCAGCATTCAGCGACTTTTTGGAAAATTAAGCGTTGAATTGAGAATATTGAGAAAACTATGGATTTTGAGTATTCGGATTTCATCTCATTGAACTAACTAAAATAAACTAAACTATACTTCACTATATATAGTACAATATAAACATAAAAATCAGAAAAAGTTAAAGTCAATCCACAGCCGTTCTTTTTGTTCATTCGATCGAATTTTTAAAAGTATGAAAGGGTTACGTTTCTTGCTCTCTAACTCTCATTTAACAAAAAAAAGGTTATGACAATCGGATGATCGGCATGGCAGTGCATAAGACATGAACAAACAAAGATCAATTTTTATTTATTCGTTAGATGTATTGTAAGCAATATTCGTGTTGTATCTCACGATATTTCACATTGCGTTGCGTAAAACGTTTATAATTATTTCAATTATAAGATCGTCGACCCGTTCAATTGTTTTGAAGATAAATTTTAAGATTAATTTATCCTGAATATATCTGCTAATTTTAAATTTAAAACGTTTGTTGAAAGTCTAATTAACGATTACGAGGCACGTGATTTATACGGCTTTTGAAACTTTGCGTCTTCCTTCATTAATTTTCGAGAAACGTGTTTTTATATATGTAGTTTTGGGAATTCTTTGACGTATATGGGCATAAAGAAGAAGTACTTTTATGGTAAATAAAATAACATTCGATATTAAGTGTGACTAAACTAAACCAGTGTACGAAATATGAGCGAGCGTTATTTACTGCGTCATAATCGATAATTTTTGTTTCACCGTAAATATCAGTGAATTGTTATCAGCAAACAATACAATCTTATATTTTTGTACAAGATGGGGTAGTTCATTTATACAAACTAAGAAAATTAACGACCCAAATATAGAATCTTGATGGATATTTAACATAGCCCCAGAAGATTATTGCCTATTAAGTCGATCTTTTAAATTCTACCAAAATGTGATAATAAAAGATTGAAGGCGGTTTCTCTGATGCCACAGCAGCTTAGCCTAATTATAAATTGGCATTGGCATAATTTTAAAGGTAAAGGCTTTAAATGTTGTTTTGTTTTCAGTGGCAACGGTGGCAGCGGCGCTGTTGGTGAGTCAGCTGCGCAGCTTACACGATGTCGATGCGAACCATTCGTCAAGTTCATATTTTGGGGACAAAATTGAAGGTAAATTTATTGGAATATGTATAATAATAGCATAGATATCATAGTAGTATTATGGAGATGAAGAGGTTGTCTATTTGTTTGAACGCGATAATATTGACCCTGCCGATCTAAAATACCTTTTATTACATTTATTATTGACAGGCACGTTGGCGTAGTGGTCGCTGCAACTGACTGAAGCGCTAACGGTCGCGGGTTCGATCCCCGCTCACGGCAAACGTCAGTAGTGGCCATACGGATGTTTGTCGTTAGTGTTGTCTGTGTGTTTCCGGACCCCCAACACAGGACCACAAGGTCTTAATGGGGGCCGTTGAGTGTGACGCGTTTATTTATTTATTTATTACGAGACAAAAAGATTATAAAAATCATATTGATCTAAATTAATTATTAATATATTGTAAATCTTAATTTAATATGTTACACCAGACGGTGACGAGTTCGACTACATCGTGGTGGGAGCGGGCGCGGCGGGCAGCGCGGTCGCCGCGCGCCTCGCGCTCGCCGGCCGCCGCGTGCTGCTGGTGGAGGCGGGCGGGGAGCCCGGCTTGCTGAGCAAGGTACTTATAAAATAGATGTTACTTATTTATAAGGCTGACTGATTTATTTATCAACTTGATTGAGCCTAAACCGAAAAGTTTCACTGCTAACGGTATTGTTAGTAGAGAAATTTTAACAGTTTATCTCTTATTTATACTTATAATAAATCTGTAGAGAGGTCAATTCTGTACATGAGTTATATTTTCAAAATAACTATCAGGGGGTGATAAGTGATCGATACTGATGCCAAAAATGCAATCAGTAAAATTTTTGTCTGTCTGTCTGACTGTATGTTGCTTATAGAAACAAAAACTACTCGATGGATTTTAACGAAACTTGGTACAATTATTCTGCATACTTCTGGGCAGGTTATAGTATACTTTTCATCACGTTACGATCAATAGGAGCAGAGTAGTGAAGGGAAATTTTGGGAAAACGGGGGACGTTACTCCAATTTTGAAGCTTCCGTCGCGTATGCAGCCTGAATGGTAAAAGTTACATAGAAATCATGTATGATGGAAATATTCTACATAAAATTTTCTAAAAAATATCCCGCAACAGCATATGTCTATCTTTTACGGTTGACTCACAATAGCACGTGTAACTCCTGATAGGTTAGCAGTTCGGAGCATTCTGATTATATTTGTTTACTCTTACGTTTATAATACTCTCACTTATCCTTAATTTAAAAAAGTTAACATTATTACCTATTCAATAAAAAAAAAATCATACAGTTTCGTTAAAATCCATCGAGTAGTTTTTGTTTCTATAAGGAACATACAGACAGACAGACAAAAATTTTACTGATTGCATTTTTGGCATCAGTATCGATCACTTATCACCCCCTGATAGTTATTTTGAAAATATATTTCATGTACAGAATTGACCTCTCTACAGATTTATTATAAGTATATATTAAACCTGACCTAGAAAATTTCAATTGGTTTCAGATACCAGCAACGGCGTTGGCATTGACAGGCTCATCTCTCGACTGGTTCTACGACACGCGATCTAATAACAAGTCTTGTCTTGGTTCCAAAGGGAAGCGGTGTCGATACACGCGCGGACGCTGCCTCGGCGGCTCCACCAGCATCAACTACATGATGTACACCCGCGGGAACAGGCAAGACTACAACTTTAATGTATCTGGATGGACCTGGGAGGACATCAAACCATATTTTCTGAGATATGAAGGTCTCCAGAACTCGAAGCTTCTTCCAAAATCCTCGGCACCATATCACAACACTTCTGGGATAGTTCCAATCGGTTATTTCGGAGACTCCGGAAATCCGTGGCATGAAAGACTTATAGAAGGCTTGAAATCTCTTAATTTTCCACACAATCCAGATGTTAATGCTAAATCTCAAATCGGTGTTTCTCAAATTTTGGGGTTCACTCAGGGCGGAGAGCGAGTGAGTACTGCTAAAGCCTATTTAGAGCTTAGAAATGTTAAGAGAAAGTTGAGAGTTGCAAAGAACAGGCAATGTACGGGTGTCATCATAGATGAAAGCAACGTAGCGCGAGGAGTCACCGTGTTTAGAGGAGTAAATGAAACTTTGCGATTATATGCAAAACATGAAGTCGTTTTAAGCGCTGGGGCTATCGGAACTGCTCAATTATTAATGCTTTCAGGCGTAGGACCGAAGGAACATTTAAAGGAGTTCGGAATACCTGTAAAGGCAGATTTATCGGTTGGCGACGAAATGTCAGATCACGTGCTACCACTGGTTAACATCAAAGTTGATCATAAAGATCGATATGTTTCAAGTCCTTTAAATATTGCATCCAAAGGCATTGATTTTCTACAGTGGTTTGCTACCAGAAGTGGGCCATTGTCGTCGAACAGTTTGACTGATATTACCGCCTTCGTTAATACAAAATGCTACGACTACACTCTCAGACGCTTAGTGAACGATCGGCCCGAATGTGAAATACCTACCTCACAGTATATCTTTGCTTACATGAGTAAAGGAATTACGACTCTAGCTCGAACTCTTTTCGATAGTGCCACGCCGCACGTTAAGGAAATTTCAGATCAGATAATGTCAGCAAACGACGATAGTGCTTATCTTGTTGTATCATCTGTAGTTCTACAGCCCAAGTCTCGGGGCTGGCTTCGTCTAGCGAGCTCAGACCCGCTCGTACCGCCCGCCATTACTCCTAACTACTTGTCTGACGAAAGAGATGTCGAAGAAATGGTGCGAGCTATAAACATAATTGAGCAAATGGTGGAAACGCCGTTGTATAAGAAATATAACGCTTCAATACAACGACTGAATATCTCTGGTTGTCCCGGCACTGCAGATGATGGTTACTGGGAGTGTTATGCGAGACATATGACTCATTCAGTACAGCATGCGGTAGGGACAGCTGCTTTAGGGCGGGTGGTGGACGAGCGTCTGAGGGTTAAAGGAGTAAGGAATCTTCGGGTTGGAGATGCGTCAGTATTACCTCATCTACCGCGAGGGAACACGGCAGCTGCGATCATAGCGATAGGCGAACGATTATCAGATTTCCTAATACAGGACCAAGGATTATGATTATGAATGATGAGACATAATTGTACAGGACACAAAACAACATAAGTAGAAATTTTGGAAGGTTAAGACGAGCGAGTAAAGATTATAAGATCTCCTATTATGCAAAATAGTGGTACCCTAGACCATTGTTTGGAATGATTGGAGTCTAAAGATAAATCCAGGTGCCAGGAAAATTTAAACATTAGAAGTTAAAACATTTATATAAATTTTTATATTTGTATTAAAAGACTGCAACGCCGATCACTTACAAGAAGTTTTTAATGAAATGTTTAATTTACTACAATTCTAACTGACCCTACAAACTCCAACAGATAATATAAATATAATTAACCTGTGCCTGCAAATACCACTTAACAGCTGTAAGCGATATTTACAGCACATAATATGTCATATGATTTTCCACCCACCACAGACTCCCACCTAAGAAAATCAGCTTTAAATTAATTTATTACTTCTGTGAATATATATATTACTTTTTACGTATTTTTATTTTCGTACATTTGGCTTTCTTTAATTTATCTCTGAAGTCTTATCGTGTACAGTAGATTAAGATCGGATAGAAAGTTTATTCTGCAGTATTTTCGGCAAAAACAAATACAAAAAAATACAATAAAATATTGCTTGTCTACGCCATTATTACCTAGGGAAAAGATTTGATTGTTGTTTTATTGGCTCGAAAACTAGAGACCGATTAGACCGATAGACCGATTGAAAAATTCGTGGTAATTTATTGGGTAGCCCGTTTATTGAGGGTTATTACATACTAGCGGCCCACGCGGATTCACTCGCGCTTAATATAGGACTTTCATACAAACTTCCATCACCCGTTTTCGGATCGAATTTTCCAAAATTCCGTCTTATTGAGTATCTGCGTCCTAGTAAGATCCCCCATGCAAAATTTAAAACTCCTAGCGCTTGCAGTTTCTAAGATTTCGTGATGATTCAGCGAATGACCTTTCGCTTATATTCCCTATTCGCTTATATACAGACTCATAGGAGCGAAGCAGTATTCATAAACGCAAGTAAAACAGCGAGGGACAGCTAGACAGCTTTTGTCATAAAGAAAGCGTCATTTATGAATACACGCCGTGGAAAACCATTACAATGTTTATGTATGTTTTAGGTGTAATGAACGCTTAGTGGAACGCATCCTAAGTGTCTTAATTTTTTTTTTCTAATCTAATATTAATGTGAATTGCTTCAACATCTGTAAAATTTTAGCAGTTTTACTTAAACAGTAAATAGCGAGGCTTTTACATTTCATAATCCAATCTAAGAATTCTGCACAAATAAAATCTATGAATACTAATTTATGGAAGAATTATAGGGTTAAAGTGAAACTTAAGTCAAAGTGATTTCTTTAGAATTGACTTCAAAGTGTCGTACAAAATATAATATATTTTTGTTTTTAGAGTAGTAGTATTAAATTAATTTTTTAAATCGGTTCAATTATTTTTTTACGTTTTTATGGTACGACTTGGTTCAGCTCACTTATGAACCACCAATATTATTATACCCCTTACAAATCTTTAGTTTAATTGTTCTTACATATAAACATAATACTTCATTAATCCGGAATATCAAGTAACATTTCATAATAATTATTCTCCGAGAGGAAATCTTAGAAATGTTAAATTGAAATCAAATAAAACAGATATTCTGTTTAAAATTTGCAACGCGTTAAGGCGTGAGAAATTTCACATAAATTCTTGGCATGAATTGTGCGATAGTTTTCAGTCACTCGTTCAGACTTGATTCCACAGAAATTGATACGCGATAAAAAATAAGCCTAGAAGACTTTGTCGAGCCTTGTCCGTTTTCTATTTTTTTTGGAAAATCGGGTCTACTGGAAAATAAATTTAGATTTAGTAGAATATAAAAAGAATTAGTTGGTGCTAAAAAAGGTGCTAGGTGGTAGGTGCTCGGTAGAAAAATGTTCCACCTAGCTATTCATACCAATTATCATGAAAATCGTTGGAGCCGTTTCCTAGATAATAAAAGAAGTAAATGAAACTTCCTGCTGTATTTCACTGGACGAGCACCGTTAATACAGGCTCGCAGTAAACTCGGTTATCGCTTTAATAAGATTCGAGCGATGTTTAACGCCTGTAGCACACGTTGTAGCAATTAAGTTAAATACAAGATCGAGAAGCATTTCTAACTAAATCCTTATTAATATTATAAATGCGAAACGAAATCTGTCTGTCTGTTTGTTATATATTCAGATCTAAGCTGCTGAAGCAATTTTGATGAATTTTCGTATGGAGTAGATTGGATTTGGTAAAGATATAGGCTATATTTTGTGGCGAAGTGGAATAGAAAATTAAAGTTTGTTATATAACCTATCATTTTAGGTATATGATAATTTCTACATCATTATTTATGGACTTGCCTATAAATGAATTCGCTTATTGTTATACAAGCCCACTCACGCCAGCAGAAAGAGATTTCTAAAATTATATTCTGACCATTAGTTGGTAACATGCGAATGTTGAGATGGATGTGTGGTGTGACTAGAATGGATAAGATACGAAATAAACAGAATTAAAACGGCGCCAGTGACAGACGAGTTGATGAGGGATGAATGCCACGTTACAAGAAGAGTGTTAGATATGACTGTGGAGGGTTGTATGTTACTCGAAGTAGACTAAAGAAAAGATGGATGGATTACGTAAAAGGTGACATGAGTAAGAAAGGAGATGACGATGATAGGAAGGAATGGAAGAGAAGAACATGTTGTGCCGACCACACGTAAAGTAGGACCAGGGTAAGAAGATTATGATATTTTAACCAACTAAACAAAAGTAAATAAAGACTTAATATGTATTCAAGTACATATACTAAATAATAACTACAGTCTAGTACCCAAATGTAATATAACCGACTGCCATATAGTACACTGTAAACTGTACATGAGCAGAAAGTACATATGCACTAGCTGTGAAACTTTATGCAGTAACTAGGTTTGGATGAGACTTAGTTACCGCATAACTAGATTGTGTGCGTCCGCTCTTAGCACGCCGCCGGCCACCTGAGCTCCTGCATAATAGCCTATAATACATACATTTGTACATAGGATTCTCATATACTATAAAATCCAGGGAATGATATTACATTTGCCACTTGTTAAGGCTTAAAAAGTATATTAATTTGCTCTTAGCTAGTTGTCTGTATTGCCTTATAACTTTGTATGTATCATTTTCATGTTATTAAAATTTTTCCAGAAAAATTGCCGCTAGCCGTTACGGGAACTAATTAAATAATAAAAAGCTTCAGTCTTTAATAATTGGATTCCTCCAAGGCGCTCTGATAATTTTAAGCAAAGTGAAACGAAATGAGACACCGCGAGAAATAACGCCAGAGTTAACTCGAATAGCACCTTTTATTGTTAAAATTTAATAATTCAATATAACCTTCGAATATCTTGTTTCCGCTAGCGCTGGATTACTGCGTTATTTTTATGGGAGTAATGTTTTTAATAATATTCAGTTAATAAATATGTTGCCTGGTATAGTTTGAACATACTGCATATCAAATAAACAAGCACTTTTTAATGTTATATTTTCAATGTGACATAATTATTACATACGAACTATTTAATATATTATGTAAAAACTTCAGGAAATTGATGAAACTAACGCCCGTTACTGCGATAGAAATGATGAATTTAATTTTCTATGTAAATCTGATGATATTTCATTTAATTGTTTTTGCCTAATATAATCAATTGAACTCTTAGCAATAAGCACAAATATTTCTGGTTTATTTAATAACTTCTACTTACCCATGTATATTTTTTGTGTATTTTATATATAAATGAAATAAATACATAAACGTAGAGGGCGAATACCAGTCTTAATTTATCTTTAAAAGTAATTGCTTACTTCAATCCTTATTACTGCTGTTTACGTCTTCTTAACGAAGTTTATAAATTGTTTTTGAGAAAACAGAAATCTGACGAAATTATTATTTTTTTAATAGTTTAAACAAATTAATGACAAAAAATATTTGATTAATTTGTTTTAATAACATCCACCTAATTCGTATTATAGAAATATTGTTAGTAAGGAAATTTAATAATAATAGACTTCTTTATATAAAGGTTTATTAGGTATACCAGTTTTATTCATTTTATATTCAAACAATTGGACCTATCTCTATTAAAGTATGTAGATAATTTGGCCATGGAACCCTGGTGGGCGTCAACAGAACCAAAGTTTCATCAGAATCTGATCCATGGTTTCGAAAGGCATAGAGGACAAATAAACAAACACTGATTTTTATTTATATGTCTAAATACTGCTTGTTTTTCGAAATCAAAAGTTGGATCTCATACCCTTTCGAATAAAAAAAGAATTTCCAAAATCGGTTAAGAAATGACGGAGTTCTGAGAAAACAAAAATTAAAAAAACATACGCCACAAATGAGAACCTCCTTTTTGGCGTAGCGTTAAAATTTAGAATAACAAGAGCGAATCCGTCGGCAAAAGCCTTCTATGAAGTTACGTACACGTCGATAAATTGTTAGAAACACCACCAAAACCCCTCCAATAACTTGCGGTGGAGATAACTGACAATACTCCTGTCCGTGGAATTCCAATCTGCGAACTTATTGATTCAGTCCCGTGGGCCGCGATCAGGATCCCATTGCTATTTTAACTTCAGTCTCGACGAGGCTCGGATTAAAAGGAAATCAGTTTTGTTGGTAACTTTGTTTGCTTCGCTCAGAAGTATATGATTTGGTTTAGTTTGATTGGAAACTTGAACTATTATTTCTTTGCTTGTTTAAAAAGCTGAAATGGCCTAGTAGTTAAAACACGTCGATCTCAACCGATGATCGCGATTAAACCCCGGCAAGCACCAATGAATTTTCAAGTGTTAAATTTGTGTTTAAATTCATCTCGTGCTCGGCGGTGAAGGAAAAAAATCGAGTAAATCTCCATGTGCCGAGAGAAATTCTGACACATGTATATCCGCCAATCTACAGTGGAGCAGCGTAGTTAAGCTCTAAACCTTTTTCCTATTAGAAGAGGGAGGACTTTGCTTTGCCGAATCTTACTTTTATTTTAAAACCTGAACGTCGTGGAAAAGTAAAATATTGAAAAATCCCATGTTCTTTACCGTTTTGTTAAGGGTTAATTATCATAATTTGTCTAAAGGTCGTTAAGAGATAGAAATTGACTCGTAAATCATTTTCCAATTTGTATTAAAACAAAGATTAATTCATTTATTTTTGATTGATTAATGACAACTGTCTCGCAGTGCTGATACTGACTGGCTGGCACGTGAAATATTAGGAAATAGTAACAAGTAGTTTTACTTACGACGTATATTTATATGGGACACACGGGTATATCTTAATTTAGGTATTTGTGTTTGTGTTTCTGATCCGTGTATCGAGAGAAGCTCAGGAAAGTATTAAGTTTGTTTACTATTATTTAAGTTTTATATAGTGTATTTTACAAAACTGGTCTTATATTTGATTGTGATGGTCTCAAACTCTGTCTGCTTAAAAACTTTCGTCTTCTGTTGCTCTTCTTCATCATTTATTCTTGCGATACAAAGTAGATTTTGTCCTTCTTTAAGATACAATTTATCTCTATGCTAAAATTTATCACAATTGGTTAAGCGGTTTAGGCGTGAAAACATAACAGATAGATCGACAGTCCAGACATACAGAGTAACTTTCAAATTTATATATTATATTAGCTGTATCCGACATGCGCTGCAATGCCACGTAAAGATGCGCCGTACCAAAGTTATCTAATTCAATCAATAATTTTGAAACGTATACAGGACAAACATATAAAGATTGATTTTTACTTTATTTATATTATATAAGACTAATTTCAAAACTAATAAATTTAGGTAATCCTATTCAATAAATCCGCTCTATCAATAACATTGACCATAGGTAATAGTTGTCTTAATCCTTTTCATTCAAAACGTTACATTATCGAATTCAAAATGAAAGCTAGAGCAAATAAAACGCGCCAGTATTGAAAAAGTCACAAAATGAACAGTCGCTAAAAAATGGATGACACTGAAAATGAAATTGTGCAAATAATAAATAAATACCAAGGAAAAAACATGATCAGATACAATTACACATAAATTACACAACTTTGGTATATAAAAAAATATAATTGTGAGTATCAATGTAGCTTAGTTTATTCAGGACAGAAAGGTGTTACTATTTCAGTTAAAGTTTTAAAATACATAATTCGTTTTGTTACCTGACCTGACGAAACAGCAAAATCGTATTTACTTCAGACCCTAATAACTGTAGGCCTTCATATTTAATATAACGGGTCTTATCGCGTTAACTAATGGAAGTAATACCTTTTTTATTGCTCGAAATTTCGACGAAGTTGCATTCGTCGTGGTCACGAGCTGTCGAGCTTGTTATCGGTATGTAACCATTAGTTATCGCGATAAGACCCGTTATATTAAGTATGAATAGTATAAATCGCAAAAGTTTAAAATATATAACTTTAGACCCATTTTTATACTGCCAACTCTTAGCGAAATCAAAAATAGAAATGAGTAAACCAAATGTTGGTTCAGTTTCCTCTCTACGATATACTTACTGCGGTCGAAGGGCCGCTTTTTACGGACACTTGTGATTATTTAGACATAAACACATCTGTCGTTTCTTAAGAGTTCTGACGATAATAGTGATCGAATTAAATAAAGATTATTCCCTGGGAAAGTAGGTCAGGGAAATTAAACGGAGTCTATTTTCAGCGAATGAGATTAGCAGCTCTCTTAACCGACGCCTCGGGTTTTATTATTCGTTTATGGGGATTACTGCGGTGATAAACAACGTTGCAATTCAATTAAGTTGAGATTTTTATTATTCATTTCATTTCTTTTAGATAATTAGTTGATAATTAACTACAAGCTGCTATAATTACTTTACTGTGGTAGAGTCCACCTGTTGTCCACTGTATATTGCATTATGGGCTAGATCGACCGAGGCAGTACCACACTTTCATAGGAATATCGCTGCGTTTGGTACGGTGAATGAGACAGCCTAAAGCCGAATCTTCTCTATTCGTTTCTTACTTCCAATTTCTTTTATCAGTTGAGCAGTGATTACTAGTAATGGTGGCGCACTTATTTGCCTGTTATTTATTATAAAAAAGATATGAGAGACCTATGAAAAACAAAACAACTTAGGCTATGTTGTTTTGTTTTTCGTCCGAAAGGTAATTTAAAATTATTTAGCAATTTCTTAACGAAAATATTTTGTTTTAAAACACCTACTCTAATGGCACACGAGTCCTGCTGTCACAATTTGTCTTTTCTATTTATCTTTATTTATTTAGTTTCCTCTTAATAATAATAAAACATTTCATTAAACATATAATACGTCAATAAAACGTAACCTTTTTCACTATTGGTATGTACACCGAAAACAAAGGCTAATAGCCTTTTACTTTTGACATCTCAACCACATTTTTAAATATTTGTCTCATTTATTTCTGTTTTATTTCTTGTATAATGGATACGTGATGTTCTACCATCACTCTTATCTTTGGTCTTGTATAAGGAAATCTGACAATCGTTCGCCAATAGCTATGATCGCAGCCGGGGTAATACTGACGCATTTCCTATGTGAGGTAGGTATTTCGCATTCGGGCTGATCGTTCACTAAACACCTGAGAGTGTAGTCGTAGCATTTTGTATTAACGAAGGCGGTATATCAGTCAAACTAATAGACGACATCGGGCCACTTCTAGTAGCAAACCACTGTAGAAATTCGATTTCTTTAGATGCAATGTTTAAGAGACTTAAAAATGATCTTTCGTTATGATAAATTTTAATGTAAACCAACGCGAGTACGTGATCTGACATTTCGTCGCCAACCGATAAATCTGCCTTTACAGGTATTCCGAACTCCTTTAAATGTTCCTTCGGTCCTACGCCTGAAAGCATTAATAATTGCGCAGTTCCGATGGCCCCAGCGGTTAAAACGACTTCATGTTTTGCATATAATCGCAAAGTTTCATTTACTCCTCTAAACACGGTGACTCCTCGCGCTACGTTGCTTTCATCTATGATGACACCCGTACATTGCGTGTTCTTTGCAACTCTCAACTTTCTCTTAATATTTCTAAGCTCTAAATAAGCTTTAGCAGTACTCACTCGCTCTCCGCCCTGAGTGAAACCCAATATTTGGGAAATACCAATTTGAGATTTAGCATTAACGTCTGGTTTGTGTGAAAAATTAAGAGATTTCAAGCCCTCTATTAGTCTTTCATGCCACGGGTTACAAGAGTCTTCGAAATAACCAATTGGAACGATCCCAGAAGTGTTGTGATATGGTGCCGAAGATTTTGGAAGAATATTTGAATTCTGGAGGCCTTCATATCTCATAAAATATGGTTCGATGTCCTCCCAGGTCCATTCTGAGACGTTGAAGTTGTAGTCTTGCCTGTTCCCACGGGTGTACATCATGTAGTTGATGCTGGTGGAGCCGCCGAGGCAGCGTCCGCGAATGAACCGACACCGCTTCCCCGTGGAACCGAGACAAGACTTGTTATTTAATTTAAGGTTGCGTATCGTAGATCCAGTCGAGAGATGAGCTTGTCAATGCATGAGTTAGTATCGGTATCTGAAAAAAATGATCATTTTTATGTTAAATATATTTCGTCCTTTGGTCTCTTCAACGCTTCTGATCTACTCTGTGATCATTTGACCGGGAATAATTTCCTTACGAAAATAACGTTCAATGTCAAGCGATATGTATCGCAGTCTTAGGTGAGGAGACTAAACATTTGTACAATTTAATAATTCACACTATACACGATTCGATTTCGACAAAAGTTGAAGAGACCAGGAGGCTAAGCTAAAACCGTCGTCTAATATTCTAATAGTAGATTTTTCGATTTCTGATTTTTGTATTAAAACGTGTCGCTCAGCTATCAATAGAGAGCATGTTTTCAAATTGAAGTCGTTTTATTTTAAGTAACTTATACGTAACTTAACTAATAAGTAACTTATCAAATAGACTAGAATTATAAACAAATCCTCATAATAAAGGCGGGATAATTGTGATGTAATTAAGTATTTAAAATTTTTAAGTAGATTAAAGATAGGTACCCCTATATGAACACCTCGCACCTTGCTCAGCAAGCCGGGCTCCCCGCCCGCCTCCACCAGCAGCACACGGCGGCCGGCGAGCGCGAGGCGCGCGGCGACCGCGCTGCCCGCCGCGCCCGCGCCCACCACGATGTAGTCGAACTCGTCCCTGTCTAGTATAACATAACATACAGGTGAATTCTTAAAATGGGCGCGGATGTTCATCTTCGAAACTATAGATTTTATTGAGGTAGAGCTTAGTTGTAGCCTAATGACTCCAGCTCACATACGGGCTGAACATATATTTGTATATTTGATCAAATTAAATAAATATACGGATAATCTCGACCAATGAGCTGTAATTATCTAGAACGAATACTAGATAGAAAATAAAACTAGATAGAAAGATATCTTACCACCATTGAGTCGTCCGGCCTTCTTCAGATCAGGTTTCGGCGCTGAAGGGCTCGTTGTGTAGCATCCCTCGAAATATTTGAGTATATTTATCCTGAAATGAACAATCTGATGTAATTAGGCACGTTTACATAAAAGATAAACCGAAACCCATTCATTGACACAGTCAAGATTTTATCCTGATCTAGAAGCCTTACTAAAACTTAATTTTGTCGCATTCTTATAGAAGTTTAATTCTATAAATGTGTCTATTATATTCTTTAGGATTTATTTGTATTTTAAAGATTTAAATCATGTTTTATAAGAAGACACAGTAAAATTGACGGTAGGTGTCCTTCCCACCATTACCTGTCTACGTCTATGTCTCCAAAAATAAAATTTGTTAATTTTAAATTAGATAAATCGAATCTTTTTAACTGACTTCAAAAAAGAAATAGCTTCTGCCAGACAATAACGCGTAAAAATTTTTTCTTATCACCGACAACGAATGTTTACATTAAAAATAATTCAAAGTTATGGTACCATGTGTCCATACATTATTTTGTTTGATCAAACGATTATTATTACGATTATTAAACGAGTATTATTTTAAAACATAATCTACATAAACGCGAGCGACGTCGCGAGATAAAGCTAGTTTTTTTTTATTTATTTTTAAGTAGTCGCATCACACTCAACGGCCCCCATTAAGATCGTGTGACCTTGTGTCGGGGGTCCGGAAACATACACAACACTAACGTAAACACCCAGACAACGACAAACATCCGTATGGCCAATACAGACATTTGCCGTGAGCGGGGATCGAACCCGCGATCGTTATAGCTTGAGTCAGTTGCAGTGACCACTGCGCCAACGTGTCTGTCATGTCAACCTTTGTTTTCATTATCATAATTAAATTAAGTATAGATAAAGTTATTATAAAAAAAACTTAGTACATTGTAAGTGCACACAAGATGTTCATTAATCACATAATCACCAATGTTTATTAAGAATAACATGCATAACTAGGTGCAGCTCCTAGCTTCGCTTGTATGGTTTTCAATGTCAGGTTAAACTAAGGTCTGCTTTTTATTCTAGTCCAGATATTGAAAAGTTACTGATTTTTACACAGAGCAATTGCCATCTGACCTCCGCAGCCCCTGAGGGCAAGGCAGTAACCATTTAGACTAGAATATTCTCCCTATTAAGAATAAGGACCATTATCAGGTGGTTGTGAAGGTTTTACGGTGGGGAGACCCACACGGACAAACACCCACATCTAGAAAAAAGTATTTATACAAAGAAACAAATATGTTTTTAAATAATTCTAAATGATTGTGAGAAGGTTCCCTAAACTTTGCACGTAGATCTGGGAAGATAAGAGAATACGACTATATTTAAATATTCATATTATATTTTTCGTGTCCATTTCGTGTTATAAATTATTTATTAAAAACGTAAATTCTTGTAAACTCAAAAAGTAACATACATTTTTGTTGATCCCATTGCTACCAAACTTCACAGGATCCAAAGATTACCTAAGAAATTCATCAAAATCTCTCCAGTCACTTTGGAGTCCATAGAGAACATACATATATGCACATATCGATACATATATCTTGCAAATGAGTAATAGTATAAGTGCAATAAGTACAAGTGCACTGTTTCCACTCCACGTATTCCAACAATTCGCAGCATCCCAACGCACTCAGTGAGTAACAACAATTATAAGGATTCATTTAAGTTATTCAAATCAATTAATAAAATTCCCACATTTTTATTTAACAAGTATTCCGGTACTCTATCGTGTCGTAAATAATTAAATTAAAGGAAATAATTAGCTTTTATTCTCGTACTAGCATTTTCTCGCGACTTTGTCCGCGTATATTTTTGGATTTGGTATGTATATGTATATGTATATGTATATGTATATGTATATGTATATGTATATGTATATGTATATGTATGTGTATATGTATATGTATATGTATATGTATATTAATGTGTATGAAGTTTTTAGTAAATATGCCTTCACTATCAAATATCAAAAAATTCTTTTTAACTCTTTTTCAATTGACCTCTACGTTAATGATCAAAATTTCAGGTAAATAGATCTACCACCGAATTAATTTTCGTTTCAGACGTAAGTACTCCTTAGCACATCTATAAGGTATAATTTTGAAATTCTATTATATACAATTTATTTATTTACCCTAAGGAATACTAATGTAAGGTTTAAGGATAATCGATCAAAAATTTAAATGTTCTACATAAAAACTTCACCACCCCCTTTCAGACAAACTGGGGATGAAATTCGTACGTTTTATGTTTCACACTTCATTATTATCATTCAAAGGCATGTGTTGTAAATTTTTAGTGAATGCGACCAACACACAAACGTTTTTACCCCCTTTTAACACTTTTAGGGGTGGAATATCGAAAAGCCCTTTTCAAGTGGATGCTTATAATCTAAAGGGAATCTACTGCCAAATTTTCAAGTTTGTAGTCGCAGCGGTTAGGCTTTACGTTGATCAATCAGTCAGCCAGGACAAGTGGTTTTATATGTATAGAAGATTACAACTGCAAGAAAATTGTGTGTACTTTTCCTTTAAAACAACGCTTATAACACGCACGCACACGCATACACACACAGCATGCACACGCCCACGAATAAGCATAAGATCACAACAATGAATAAGCTTTATTGTCATTAAAAGTTATGTAGGTAATGTATAATGTTAATAATACATTTTATTTGGTACGCATTCAAATTCAAAATATACTTTATTCAAGTAGGCTTTCAATCGTCAAGTTACATATTAGTCATTTAAATACAAAGCTACCACCGGTTTTGAAAGTGAATTCTACCGAGAAGAACCGGTAAAAAATTCGATAGGTACTCTTTAAAATAATTTTTTGCAAAGTGTATTCTCAATTACAGCTGTGATGAATGATATTTTCATATCCTGCTAGAAAATCAACGCATATTATGTCTACGCATTTTTATTGTTCATATAATCTTATACTCTGTAATATAACACTTTATTAATTAATGATTTCTTAAGAATTTTTATTATTTTTTATAAAAATTAAAAAAAAAATAATTACAGTTAGAAATAATAATTAAAATTAGGACCTAGTGGTTCGAATTGAAAAATTATTTTTGTGTAAGATAGTTTCTTTATTGAGGAAGGCTATAGTCTAGACTACATCACGCTTCGCCTCGTGCGAGCGAAGCAGTGTGAAACCGCGAGCTCCAGCTAGTTTAAAATACAATTATAAGAAAAATTATATGATAATAAAACTATACCTTTTAAAAAAATCCATCACCCAACGATCACAAAACTTTAATATTTAATTATATAAATATATGATAATATTTAAAAGGAAACATCTTTAAAGGGAAAAGATAAATACAACATAAATATTAATTGAAGAATTAAAAACTATATAAAACTTAAAAATCTGTCAATGTCATTGAGTAAGAGCAAAGTGTTCAAAACACTGGCGCCATCACCTCTTTGTTTGGTAACTGATATGTATATATTTAAACATGTAATTTATATTTATTTTCGTATATTTTTTTGGTTATTCCTTTTCTCATTTCAAACGATTTTATTCTCCAATTAGGATACCCGCCGTGAAATCATCTTTTTATCCTGTTTTCATCGCGATATTTCTCCAAGATTTAATAAATTGACTCGGAGTGAAGCTCAGGGAACGAAATAAACATGTCTGTTTATTAAAACGAATAATACCCGAACAGCCAGCGGAGATAGGGGACGTTAAGAATGGATTTATTAAGACGAGATAAATGTAATTCAGAAAGTTTGATTGAACGAGAACTGCTCCGAATTGTTTTTATTCAAGTATTCCGTATGATTGTAAAACATGTCTAGTCTATTTTTCTTTACTTGCCCAAAATTATAAACAAATATGGCGTATTCTCTAAACATATATAAGAGATACAGGTGAGAAATTACCGATCGAATAATTGAACCGAATAATTTTTGAAAGTGAAGAAAAATAGACTATACTATACTTATAAAGCTGAAGAGTTTGTTTGAACACGCCAATCTCAGAAACTACTGGTTCGAATTGAAAAAATATTTTTGTGTTAGATAGTTTATTTATTGAGGCTATAGGCTATATTATATCACGCTACGACTCATAGGAGGAAAGCAGAAACCATAAAGGCGAGTGTAATTGATTATATTTTTAAAAAATATGGATCATTTTTCTATTTTAACTTAAAGGGAAATTCTCGGGATATGAATTCTTAAGATTTTAAGAAATTAAACAAAAACAGTTAAAGAAAACTCTCTACCAATTATAACTATTCTTTTCATAAATTATATTTTTTGATATTTTTGCAAAAAATCTCATTTCTTTTGTCGTTAAATAAACAACCAAGGCATGGGTCATAACACTAAACTTGGCGCTCATTTCACATTTATGTTTTTGACAGGACAATAAACGCAAGATAAATTTCTCTTTTTAAAAAAGTTCATGTTTAGTGATTACTGCCCATAAACATTTGCAGCACCAGAGTCACAAATGTAAGCCATGGGCGTGGGATGGTGAGGGGATTTGATCTAGATCAGATAAAAACTCTTGCTGTTCTTGTAAAGATTTTTTATGCAGAATGACCGTTAAAATTTATTTTTGATGTATGACACCTATTGCATTTAATAAACGCATCACACTCAACGGCCCCCATTAAGATCTCGTGACCTTGTGTCGGGGGTCCGGAAACAAACACAACACTAACACAAACACCCAGACCACGACAAACATCCGTATGGCCAATAAAGACATTTGCCGTGAGCGGGGATCGAACCCGCGACCATTAGCGCTACAGTCAATTGCAGAGACCACTGCGCCAACGTGTCTATCATTATAATTCACTCGCAATGATTCAGGCAAAAACAAAAACCAAATATTTTAGCTATAATTGATCCCATAAAACACGTATGCGAAAAGCTATTTAAATAGTCTAACGTGTTCCTAAAGTAGTCTTCCTAAAGTGCATTTGATTTCACTTTTCAATTTAAAACAGAGACTAGAATTCCGAATGCGGCCATTTTATAACTTCCATCGGGAATCGGTTCGGAAATTGTCTTTCTCCGGATATCGAGGGTCCGGAAGGAACGTTACGTAGTTGTAAACTTATCTATCTTTTATTACTCTTAAAAGAAATTTCTATCTATGGATTTCTAGTAATTAACAAGTATGTTTGTCTTTTAAAGATCATGAAATCTTTATTATTTTGTATTGTTTCTACTTTTTATTGTGTCCATCTAGTCATGTAATTATTATTTTTTATTTTTATAAAAATATTAAATATTTTAGCGATAGGATTTATACAGTTTGGTCAACACTATCACAACCCTATTAAATAGAGACATATTCTTGCTTTATTTTTGGAATATACGACATCTCTTAAAATAATAAGGTAAAGGTCAATATTATAAATAAAAAAAAGATTCCTGATGACGAAAATGTGTGTTACTATTCATTAACAATTTAAAACTTTTTCCTGATGACATAAAAAAAAAATTCTATGGAAATGTCACTGATTCGATTATATTACATTGATTATAGAATCGATCATGTTCTCGATCCTTTACTATGATTATATTGTAATTTAAAATTAGAAACATTTGAAAATACTCCGCAAAAACTATTCATCAAACTTCTGAAAGAGAAATTCGCCTAGTATCGCTTCTTACATTGTCATCCCTATCCTACAAAACTCTCACCTTCCATCCATCCACCCGACAGTCAATGTGTGTCACTCTTGTCACTCCTGGATATAGACCTCTTCTCCAATGGTTGCGATTATTTTGAAAGATAAATAAAATTTAGGACATCGTTATATTGATATTCGTTTTATTAAGGTATATTGGGTACATAATATTATATGGCTGGATGTTTTTCTCAAATAGGACCACCTTAAAAGTATAGTTTGTTATATAAAAAAAAGTATCATTGAAATCGACGCACAATTAAGGACAAAATCAAACTCCCTGCATAGCACACCAAACCTATTAATCTTATCGATAAGTATAAGTCCAGTCTGAAAGCGGAATAATAAATTAACACTAAAATCGTCTTGTTTTTAATTAATTAGAAGCACCACACCCACAGACATAACTCACTCCTATTATTTCGTAGTTAGCTGAATTCCTCCCCATTTGGTAGTCAGTTTATAGTTTTTCACTGGGCTGTCATTGTTTTAGTAATTTACGATGTATTACTTAGAACGAAATTAGAAAATTTGTGCGTTGGTTTATCGTTATAGCTAAACTAGCTTCTGCCCACTGTTTAGACTACGTTAATTTTAATATTTTGATTTCAATATCAAACTACTGAATCGATTTTGAAAAGATTATATAAATTTTATAAGGCCATTCTGAAAGCCCTTTCAAATAAAGATATTTGTTTTAAAATAGGTTGAGAAATAACGAAGCTCTGAGATAACAAATTTAAAAAAAGACACTACCAAGTGAGCAAGTAAGTACCAATACCTTTTTTTACATTTGTTAAAAATGAATGTCTAAAGTTCGACTGCGTTAATATTATGTCACTTTCGTAACTGTGGCGAATCTAATGTATTTATATAATAATACAGCAGTTTAGCCACACAGTTTGCCTTTCTGTCTGAAATGCTGTGACGTAGCTATTTTCTGAGGTATTTTTCCTTTAAGATTACCAGTACAGAGATATGTATATGTATTTATCACTACAAAATTACAAGTACAAAAGTTTTTGGACCCATTTGAGTTTTTTTTTTCGGAATTTATTTGAGAAATCAAAAATTAAAATGTTCCTTGTTATTGTACATTGTATTTCAAATTCTCGTTTAAATTCAAAATAAACTTTATTCAAATTGGCTTTTTCAAGCACGTTTAATTAAGTCAAGTTCATTTCAGTTATATAGATATATAGATATCACAATCTTACGCTACCATCGGTAAAAAATGTTTGTTATTTTTTTACCGAGAAGAATTTCGATATTGACTCCTTAAAAATGAGTTCAGTTTACTGTGGATCTTTAATTTGGATTTGTTTTCACTGTTATCGTGCAAATCCTTATAACATTTCAATATCTCGGCCAGTCACAGTCCCATAGAAGCAAATTAATTAATCCAGTTGGTGGTAACTGCGGGATGAGAGCGGTCTGCGAGGGAAACGACCGATCGATTGGCATCTGGAGGAGCTGTGACCGTGTGGGTGCCTCATGAATACTGAAGTTGCTCAGCGGAGTAATTAGAGCTGCTAATCCATTTGAAACTGGCCCATTTTTATTTTTCTTAGTTCCCTGATCCTTTATTTCAATTATCTTCTTTACTTTTCGTGGTATCGATGTGCACAGATATCTGTAAATTGGGAGTCGTGAATTACATTTGTAAGTAAAAGGAGTAATCTGATTATTGAATCGCGTAAGTGAGTTAAGAACTATTTACCGATATAAGCTCTGTTCACGCTGTAATAATCTTGTTAAGCTATACTGTAAGTTTTAAAAAATAAGTTGTCTAAACAACCCAATTTGTGTCTGTAAACTACGTATATTTAAAGAGCTCCTAGCAGAAAGTATGGAGAAAAATTACTAATGTATTATTATTTGCTTTTATATTTGCGAGTATGTGTTTTTATATTTCACTTTCATAAATTAAATACAATTAATGTATGTAAGCATATAATTGTCATTTTTATTTTTAATAATTGGAATTGTCAAAAAACATTTGTAAAATATTAAAAATCTCGCACAATGTTCTAACACAATAAAAACCAATTTTTGTTTAACTTTATACAAAACATAATAAATAAAAAAAATTAGAGTTTCAAGTTTTTGTAGCACTAAAGAGTGCTTAAGATACGTATTTTCTATTAAATGTAACGGTGAATACTTGTAAAGAGCTCCATCCAAGTGTGGAAAATTTTTAAAGGAGACGCACTTGATGTGCAATATTGATTTACGGAGACTGAAAGAGGATACGATGCGATAGATTTAGTATTTTGGTATTTATACCTATTCGTAATATTTATAATTCGCTTATTAAAGTCTTTTCAAGGTTTATTGCAATATCTATTATTATCTTAGACTTTGATATTATTTCAGTATCTAAACTCAATTTTTTTTTAT
Organism: Hypolimnas misippus; assembly: GCA_037950945.1. Classification (NCBI taxonomy): domain Eukaryota; kingdom Metazoa; phylum Arthropoda; class Insecta; order Lepidoptera; family Nymphalidae; genus Hypolimnas; species Hypolimnas misippus. Next base: position 204,376 of record JBBEEQ010000006.1, on the reverse strand, counting down.
ACAATATATACAAAAAATAAAAATCCAAAACAATAAGAAATATTAAAAAAAAAAAAAAAAACGATAGTAAGCCTAAGTAGCTATCAATGTCACAGTAAGACAAGGTGCCCAAACACTGGCGGCATTTTCTCTTTGAATGGCCAGATACGCTGGCCAAGGTAGACATTCGTAAAATATAAAACATACAAACACACGATACATATATTTATGCAAGTTCTCTATCAAACAGATTTATTTCTCTTGTTAAAATCCTTTACTAAAAATAAAGGAACAAAATATTCCTTTATATACTGGTTTACTCTTCATTTAAAGGCAATATCACCTCAACTGGATTTGATGCTCACAAAACCTCAGCTTAGTATCAATGGAAGAGATACTGGTCGGATGTGACGAGACACGTTCTATATTGGAAAACGTTTTGGAGAAAATATAATGTAATTTATATTAATATTATAAGGAGGTAACATTTGTTTGTTAGCTAGTTTGTAGAAATAATGTCTGAAATATGATCTGATTTGTAAAAATCTTTTTGCGTTAGATGGCCGTTTATTGGGGGTGGTTATATAAACAATCATATATTTACATAACAATTATATACATCACGCTACAAATCATAGAAGCGAAGTACTAACTGTAAACGCGAGTGAAACTGCAAGAAGCAACTAATATAGAATATAACTATTTTTTTGTTGTTAACGCAGGGGAAATCTTCGAAAAGATACCCATTTGATGTGAGGGATATCGGAAATTTAAGTATGAGCGTCGCACGGGAGGGGCTGCGCTCCATTTCTCGTGCTGAGTTCGGGCATCGCAGGAGTTTTAGTGCGTACTATTCTCCACATAACTCGATCAGTAGTGTCTAGTCCTACATGCAAAGATACAAACAAATTTTACCACTTTAATAAATTCGTATAAATATTGTGTAATAAAGACTTAACCATTTATTAAGTCTTTATAGTGTAACAGAAAACGACTTTATTTTGTTTTAGTTTGTTTGAGCCGAACAGGAAACCTTTGTTGCCATTTATATTAATTTAAATCTTTAATTAAATCGTGATAATCTGATTTAAATGCTGGGAAACTCGAGTGGAGTAATAAATTCATTAAACTCATTTTATTACGAACGGTTCACACTCTATTTGATTTTATCGTACACTTATTTGATTATTACACTTTGAAGTTGTATTTGCTAAGTTTTGCTTTCTGATTCAATTCAATTCTTTGCTTTATGGCTTTTAGTTATGCCAATAAGACACATGTTTTTGTTTTCAGATTTTCAAAATTGACTGTCATTGTCTTATTTTTGAGTTTCACGTCATTCTTAATAAATATTATCTCTCGCTTAGATAATAGACTCGTAAATTTTAATTTCACACTTTCATAAATAATTACATAAGGTGTAAAGCAATGACCTGAAAGAATTTATTATCAGTGTCTATATTTTAGATAGCTGCGGCATTCGTAAGGTTAACTAGGTAAGCGTTACCAGATTTTCGCGATTATTATTCATTGAAATAAAACTATTTTACGGATTTAAATCGCGTATATTAATTTATTTTTATCAACCCGACGTTTCGAGTATTTTGCAGCGTGCGGGTAGACTAAGGTGACATTTTTTTTTGTATTTAACTTTTCTGACAAAATGACAAATAATGGTTTAAATTATTAAAAAATACATCTATGCTAATTGTATCAAGAGTTAAAGAGTTTGTTTATTTGTTTGAACGCGCTAATGTCTAAAAAAATCTGGAACTACTGGTACGAATTGAAAAATTCTTTATGTGTTTGATAGTTTATTTATTGAGGAAGGCTATAGGCTATACTAAATTACGCTGCGGCTCATAGGAGCGAAGCAGTAACCATAAACGCGAGTACTACGAGTGAAACCGCAAGGGACGGCTAGTATTGAACATTCATATTACAAAAATAATGTGTTGATGACATGATAATGTAGGTCAAAAATTTGTATTCCCTTTTGAAGTTTAAAAGTATAAAGCTATGAATGGTTCTAATATCGCTACCTTATTTCCGTTGCGCTGAAACCAAATGGGAAGATTTAACGGAAATTGTCATTTCAATACTATTTCTAGGAGAAGAAAATTTTAATATCTGTAACGGACAGTCGTAAAACTTTGTTTACAGTATGTCGTCCTCATATAATTATGATATATTTATTATCAATAAAGAGAGAGCGAATGAAATTTACATTGTAGGTAGTTACATGTCATTTCAATTAAAGTTAAATCCAGAGAGGGTAGATATTGGTACTGTGCGCCGCACACTGGGACCCGTTCATAGAAAGTAACGCTCAAAAATCCAAACATAAAGAAAATGCAATTTAATTGCAGTATAAAGTTTAATTGAGTTTAAAATATTAATATAAAATGAAAAAAAGATTTACAATTTATCATCCGAAGCATCAGATTCATTAGCAAAGGCTACAAATTCTTCTATAAGCATATCAATAACTTCAGGTTCAAATGTTTTCCTTTTAATATCTTGCGAAGATCTTCTTTTTGCATAAGCATTAAGCGATTGGCTGTGTGGTCCAACAGAGATTGCAATGGAACCTCACTTTCAATTTCAGTGGTTCTAATTCCGTTAGGAAGACATTGTTTTTTAGCAGTACGAACATTTTTATAAGAAGGAAATATATCTTTAGCGTAATTTCTAATAATATTATATTGTCTCCTACTTAACTGTGCCTCCATCATTAAAGATAATGCTTGTTCATTAGTTAACATGCGATTTTCAGGTACATTTACTTCAAAACATGTATTTGGACTAACAAGTTCTTGAATTGTCTTCGCTTCTTTGCGTTTTCCACTAGCTCGCTTAACTCTTTAGTAGAATGGCTATGACGAAGTATTGCACTTTTCTTACGTTTTGATTGGTCACTGCATTCAGTAAATGATTTGATTACTACTGGCTTCTGATAAAGCTTGAACTGGGAATCATACCCCAACCAAATCTTTTCGCCTTCAAAAAAACTGTTTTTATGTCTACCACTTCTATCCCACTTAATGTAAAAGACTTCTTAAAATTTCGAAATGCTAATTGTAGTCCTGTTTGTTTTGTATCCGGACAGTAAGTACGGCCTCTAAGATAGTTTTCTAGGTCCATGAACTTTTTTTCCATAGATTTAAAGTTACTATTGAAAATAATTTCACATAACTCTGCGTTATTCAAAGTTAAGTATGATGATGAATTTTAATCTGAAAATTAATTAAATAAGGCTATCTAAATAACAAAATAATATGAAAATTTGGTGTGACAAATATGATTCCGACCTATATTCTTCAAATCATATATTAGACACTAAAATGCATTGCTATTTAACCAGATATTTTATTTTTTAGTAATATCATAACGTCTACATAAAATTACTGCGCAAGAAAACATTTTTTTTCTCGAAAATGCGCAAACTTCTATTGCTAATGACTTCAGTTCATTATTAACCAATATCTCCTAGATATAGTAAAAAATATTTCAAAAATAGAAGTTTGCGCAAAACAAAAAAAAACGAAATTGTTTTATTAAGTACCTAAAAAAATATATTATCACACATAATTAGCCAATAATCCTAAAATACTAAACTTTTGTGTTCATAAAAAATTACATCAAATTAAACATACCTTGCCTCGTTTCAGCCATGATTCGACTCAATAAAATATGTTGTTTACTTTTAGAAATAAATGTCGCAATATTAACAACAAACTCGCGTACGTTAGCGAATAATTAATGATACACGAAAATAGTAAACTTTGACACGATATACTAAACAGCAGGCAGTATTTACTGATTTCGTATTTCTACAACTTATGTCATTTATTCTTAAGTCTAAACCTACATAGTTAATTTTTGAAATACCCACATTTTGAAAATCGAGTTTTGAGCGTTACTCTCTATGAACGGGTCCCTTTGTGCGCCGCTCGCTGGACTGTCAAAACTAAAGAAAAAATACACCGAAGAGGCGCCTCGCGCAATGTTGTCGTTGTCGAACATGAGTCCTATCGAATTGTGTCAAATATCATACAAATCACAGACACGTTGGCGCAGTGGTCACTACAACTGACTCAAGCGCTAACGGTCGCGGGCTCGATCCCCGTTCACGGCAAATATCTCTATTGGCCATACGGATGTTTGTCGTGGTCTGGGTGTTTGTGTTAGTGATGTGAGTGTTTCCGGATCCCCGACACAAGGTCACACGATCTTAATGGGGTCGTTGAGTGTGATGCGTTTATTAAAAAAAAAAAACTAGCTTTATCTCGCGACGTCGCTCGCGCTTATGTATATTATGTTTTAAAATAATACATAAAATATAGCGTTTGATCAAACAAAATAATGTTTCATACAGATGGTACCATAACTTTAATTTTTTTTCTTCGATAGCGATCTTAATGAGGGCCGTTAAGTGTGATGCGTTTATTTTTAAATCATAAACTCATAGTGAGCGTGCGAAGTGTTAGTTTCTCGTTAATCCGGGACAGTGTCGGCGACTCCTACAGCAGACAAGCAGAGATGCTGGTGAGTTGGTTGCATGGTTTTCTAACTATCCATTTGTCACTGAATAAAGTCATATAAAAATACACTCTAATAAAGTCGATTATTGTACACATATGCACATATGTACATGTGTAAATGTAGATTTAATTAAGACATATGTTTTCTTGGTGGCCTGGCTCACAGAAATCTCAATATTAACTCCAAATAAAGTTTTCTTTAATTGATAATTTGCAAAACTGTTTCCTACATATTTGACACTTATCGTTGTATATTGAACAATGCACACAGTATCTATATAAATTATAGACATATATTATTGTAAAGATGCAATAAAATCCATTCAGTAGTTTTTGCGTGAGAAAGTAATAAACATACATCCATATTTCCATCCAAAATTTCGCCTGTGTAATATTAGTAAATCGTAAGGATTGAATGTAACGTCCAATATTGTTCTTACTCAAGGTCGCCCGATACCTTTGCAAGCGCAGCGAATATAAATTGATGTAAATTGGAAACGAACCTGCCGTAAAAGAGGATTCGGACACGTTTGCTCTCCGATGCGAAATGGGACGCTGATCATGACAGCTACAGACGTTTCGCTAAATCGTCTGTTCGCTTGATCTGACAACTGAGTTGGCAGAAATTGAGATCTGTTGTGTTTTGATTAAAGAAATGTGATATATAACACGGATGCTGATAAGCAATGTGTTAACCCAAAAGTCAAATTTTGATATATTGATGTATTTTGTTACTACGTCACCTATTTAACATTATTCAAAAAAAATTCAAGTCATCTAAACTAAATAAGTATGGAAAAAAGTTTCTTAGCTCAATGTTTCACATTTCAGGTGCGTTCCATACTTTGTAATTTATAAAATAATCTCAAATATTTAAAAACTTATTAGTAGATAACATATTAAATAAATCTATCTGCTTTTGATTCAATATACATTTTATCAAAATAGAAAAGAAAAGATGAATATATACGTCTTCTAACTCATTTATTGAGAATAGGTTTGACATCCTTAGACGTCATTTTCTCAAAGCGAAGTCCATGTGGCTTGACACAGTATTGCTTATCGCCGTCCATATATCAACATAAATAAAATTGAAACGTCTGTTTGTATTTTTTAATTGATAGATTACCAATAAATGTATATGAAAGTAAATGCGATACTCACGTAAAAAAAAACTTTTAACTTTTTCGTCTGTCTGTCTGTTTGCTAATATTAGAAACGGCTGGACCGATATTAACAAAATTTTCTCTAGCTAATGCTATAAGCAGTAACTTTGGATACTTTTGTTATTAGAAATTTTATCTATTTTAATTTCTCGCAGACAAAACCGCGAGCACCATACATAAGTAGAAATCAATTGCAGCATGTGAGCGCAGCACTAGAGACGGAGATCTGTAGCAACCTGTTTGAATTTAGATTAAAATTCACATTTGAAACATGGAGATAATTAAAATAAAGATTTTTTAGTAGCGAGATATTTAAAGACCTTTTCAGCAGAATCGTAATAACGTCATGCAGTGATGTAAGATTCGATTTTTTACATTAGGTTCCAATATTTCCTCACTAACAAGCGCTCAAGAATCAAGGCGAAGCAATTATATATTATTATCTTTTATATTTATATCTGTAGCGTCCGTCCTAAACTAAAACTGTCTTTCTTTTTAATGTAACAATCCAAATTAGGTATTGAGCATTCGCCTGCAGTTGAATCTGTTTATTTTCAACCGACTTCGAAGAGTAGGGGATTCTCAATTCGTAGCGTATTTGTTTAAATGTTTGTTATCTCAGAACTCCACTATTTCTTAAACGATTTAAAAATTCTTTCAATTTTTTTATAATCGGTTCAGTAGCTTGATTTTTCTATCAAAATGAAATTTGTAAGTTATAAAAAAAAAATTCTCTTTCTAAGTCTTAATTATTAAAATGTCGAGCGAACCAGTTGTGTATACTGGACATTATACTATACGCACTACAAATTGTATTATTACTAAATTTAAAACTATGTTTTTGATGTAATTATCTGTATACCTTCATATGTATTTGGTTAAAAGCTTCTAATTTCTAATTACAAACGGCCACTTTTATTTTATTTGTTTTCATAGATTAATGAATGAACACAAACTTAATTAAATTCATCTTGCGAATTAAAGGCACGTATTCGTATGCGCGTAGTTAGCGAGTCAATTTCACATTATTCATGAGCTTATGAATTTTTTACTATTGCTTACTATGTTTTATACAAATTTAAATGCGAATTTAAAAGGATTTCTTAATGAGCTTTTACCCTTTGTGCAGTCCTACTTTGATAATAACTTTCATAATGTTTTTAATTAGCTTTACATTTAAACGAAAATGCGAAATATTTCATTAAGTTTCCTCATACTTCATATTACGTTTAGTAAATCCTATATTTTTGCAATAGCCACAATTAAACTGACATTAATGTAACTATTCGACTTCTGTCAAGGAATTAATAAGCATGAAATCGTTTGTAATTTATTTACGTATTCTTTCATTTGGTAGGTAGTTTGAAAATATTTTTTTATGTTTTTTGTGTGCATCGTCGTAGCTATAGCTTGCATATGGGAGGCGTCTGTCCAAGGGTAGAGTTCCAAAATGCGTGAATATAAACTAGTTTCTATCCTGGCATCACGCAGTACGATGGTATGACTCGAGATGCTAATCTCAATTATTTAGAAATTATATAAACCATTGTCATTGCCATTCGCTCAATGTTTTATTAATTCGTTTACTACACGAATTAATATCAGGGTCAAGTTTTAGCTTTAACTGCGTTAACTGGAAGAATTTTGGGACAGATAATACTAGAATGTTTTATGGTCTATTTGATGCGAGCGAAGTCATATATTGTTTAAACGCACTAATTTCAGGAACTACTGGTTCGAAATAATATATTATTTTTGTGTTAGATTTATTTATTGAAGAAGACTATAGGCTATATTACATCACAGTGAAGCATTAACGTGAGTAAAACCGCAAGGGACAGCTAGTAACCTTTTAATTCATAATTAAAAACCAAGAAAAAACAGCCAATGTAAAAAAAAACATTGATAAAATGTTCTAAATTAAATATGAAAGGAAACCAGACGCTAAATGAAGGGAACGAAAAAAATATAACGAATACTTTCTCCCCAGAAGGTTGGACATAAATTACTTATTCATTGGTCGATGCTTTGTCCTGCGAAATGAAAATACAAGATTCTCTTTACGACACAAATACTGATATCATTTAGGACGACATTCACTTGTCAAAAATTTGCGTTTGTCTAGCTGTGCTCCGCGGTTTTACCCGTGTTCCTAATTTATTCGGATATTGCTCACTATTTAATTAATTTTGATTTTTTTTTCGGGTCTCAACAACACTCTTTTATTTATTAATAAAAATGAATTAAAGTTTAAAATAAAAGTAGTCGTAAGTTACTCCTTATAACATTAGCTATTTGTGAGTGAAAGTTCTGTCAAAATCAGTCCAGCCATTTCAGAAATTAGCCGAAACAAACAGACAAAACAGACAAAAGACAAAATTTTAAAAGTTGTGTTTTGATGTAAGTACCGTGTATACTTACATATGCATTTAGTTAATTTGAAACACGCGGACAATTACAAACGGACACATCAATTTTATTCATATATATGTACTAGCTGGTGCTCGCGACTTTGTCTGAGATGTATGTGATGTCTACGTCTATGTAGCTATATGCAAGCAAAGTCGCAGCTCATTCGGTTTAAAATTGACAAAGTTTCATACAAACTTTCATCCTCTATTATATCTCCTTGGGGGTAGAATTAATGCAAATCCTTTCTTAGCGGATGTCTACGTCATAACATCTACCTGCATGACAAATTTCAGCCCGATCCGTCTAGTGGTTTGGGCCGTGCGTTGATAGATCACTATGTCAGTCAGTCAGTCAGTCACCTTTGAGTTATATATATTTAAATAGATAATAAATTTCACTCTAATGACGACAACTAAACGAATATCTAAAACTAGAGTAAGTAGAGTAATCTAGTATTTTAGAAATTATTATATTACAAATATACTACTTTCAAATGAAGAATTATAAAACATTTATATAAATGTCCAAATTAAATAGCGCCTACTTCTAAAAAAAATCCGCTTCAATGTAACCGAGAATTATAACACGAACAAGATGAAAATGTTCGTAAGCCCTGTTTAAGGCGAGAATTATACTTGTAAGATTTACTTACAAATGTTCGTTAGATTTATATAAATTACTTTTGAATCTAAAATAAATTCAGTGACATATTTATTAAGACTCATAGTGTATGATTATATCACTATATCAACTGCAAGAGTAAAACTTACAAGTGTGATTCTCGCCTAATAACCATCTGGATGATATGCAAAAATGGGAAACGTATTAACAGGGATAGAGGATCAAAGGGGAAGGCTCTGTGCTGTTCAGTTCTGATTTACAGTCTGTCCGCTACCGCGTCTAATTAAGAATACCCTCGCGATTTATTTATGAGTATTTCCTTATTAACCTACCAGCCAACTGCGACGTCGTTTGAGTACGTAACTTTATTAAGAGACTAGCTTTTTCTTGTCACTTTGCTCACGTTTATGTAGATTTTGTTTTAAAATATTACACGTGTTTATTGCTATTATATAGTTCAAAAATGGACGCTGATAAGCAATCTGTGTTAAGCCACACGGACTTCGTTTTGAGCAAATGGCGTCTAAACATGTCAAACCTATTCTTAATAATTTTGTTTGAAGACGTATATATTCATCTTTTCTTTTCTATTTTGATAAAATGTATATTGAATCAAAAGCAGATAGATTTGTTTAATATTTTATCTAATAATAAGTTTTTAAATATTTGAGATTATTATATAAATTGATAAATATAGAACGCACCTGAAATTCGAAACATTGAGTTAAGAAACTTTTTTCCATACTTATTTAGTTTAGATGACTTGAATTTTTTTTTAAATCATGTTAAATAGGTGACGTAGTATCAAAGTAGATCAATATCTCCAAATTTGACTTTTTGTGGGTTGACACATTATTATCAGCATCCAAATGTGATAAATATTTTTGGGTCAATTTTGTACACAATCTCTGCTATATTTTCCGATATCAACGAGTTGCTAGGCAATGCGCCAATATAATATATCAGTCTCCTTAACAATACTTAAATTATAGTCGAAGGCGAGAACTACACTCGTAAGTTTTGCTCCACAGATTTTCATAATTCAAATTAAATCAATGTTATATCATTGGTTTCAATTTGCTTCAATGCTTTTTTTGACAACTTTTGAAAGGTTAGCTGAGGAGCTGTTACCAGGTAACAGAGTTTTTTTTAATATTAATTACGAGAATAAAACTTATGAGTGTATTTCTCGCCTGTGACTATCTACTTCCAGAACAATATGCCTTTCGATACGAAATCTATTTTAAAAATTGAAAAGATTTTTTGCTCTTTTGTCTTTAATATAATTCACTCCCTCTTTATTAAATTACTATAGATAGCCCGTGTGTTCAGTTATAATACTGTAAAGTTTCGTCAACATTCGTGTTGAAGAAGTTAAGGAATCTCTAGTCAATTAAGCAAATTACACTGTACAAGATAACATGTACGATAAAAATGCGCAGTATATTAAAATATCATAATAAACTGTAATTGAGAATACACTTTGCAAAAATTTATTTTAAAAGAGCACCGATCTAGTTCTAGTTCTAGTCACCGATCTTGTCGGTTCTTCTCGGTAGAATCTACTTTCCGAACCGGTGGTAATTTTATATTTAGACGACAAATTTGTAACGTAATGATTCAGAAGTGCTTTAAAAGCCTACTTGAATAAAGTTTATTATGAATTTGAAGATTTAACTATTGTATATACAAACACACATATCCCAGCACAAATTTTTACATAAGTAAAGAAGCACTTCTACTTTAAGCCTTTCATTGAAGTTGAATTGTATATAGGGTTTGTGTAGTTCGTGTTGTTTATATCAATAAATATTTAAACAGTTTTACAGTAACTGAGCGATATATTTAATACTCGTAATGTTTAAGATAATATCTTTCAAGGAATACACGTAGAGCCCTACGTAATGTTACTTGAATATTGTTTTACATAATTTATGTGTTGGGAGCGTTTTGTTTTGTGGGAAGATATCAATGATGTCGACCGAAATAATACACAAAATATTGTGAATTTGTATTTGGATAGATAAATTGAAGTCCTGTCTGTTTTAAAGAGCTTTATTTAGATCTGTATGTATATTAATCATTGTATATGAGTACCACGAAGGTGCTACGCAAACAGACATGAATTTGTGTCGCGTGCCGGATACAAGACAGTCAATATTACCGCACCATTACCACTATTAAACCTATCAATGGAGTTAAGACCGCCAGTGAGGGCTTAAAGTAGTCGAACAACAAGATCCACCGCGATCGAAGGCTTGAATACGCACAAAATTTAGCGTTCCATGATTACAACGCTACTTTTCGGACTTTATTTTCAAACAATACATATACTTCGGTTGTTTCCACTTGAAACAAATAGATTGCTGAAGAAAGTGTTCGGAGTATGCAACTAGAAACAGAAAGGTCGGTTTTCTGAGTGCCAAAATCCATGAGCTTGTAGCATAATATCGTTGCTCGTATGGATACTGACAAATGGATGCTGATAAGCAATACTGTGTCAAGCCACACGAAATTCATTTTGAGAAAATGGCGTCTAAAGATGTCAAATCTATTCTTAATACATTTGTTCTAATAAGTATTTGTCCATATTTTATTTTCCTTTTTTGGTAAAAAGTATAATAAATTAAAAGCAGGTTGACATATTTAGTATATTATCTAATAAAAAGTCTTTTAAATATATAAGATTGTAGTATAAATTACAAAATAAGGAAGACCTTGAAATTCGAAACAATTAATTAAGAAACATTTTTCTTCTTATTTAGTTTATATATGACTTTATTTTTTTACTGAATAATGTTAAATAGGTGATGCAGTATCTAAATATATCAATATCTCCGAATTTCACTTTTTGTGGGTTGACACATTATTGCTTATCAGCATCCAAATAATTATGTATCAAGACATACGGAATTCATTTTGAAAAATTGCGTTTAAAGATGTCAAATCTATTCTTAATAAATTTGTTTAAAGAAGTATATTTCTCTTGATAAAAAGTATAATTAATTAAAAGCAGATTGGCTAGTGAAGAGTTTTATCTAATTATAAAATTTTCATATATAAGAAATAATTGTATAAATTACAAAATATGGAACACACTTCAATATTCGAATCACTAAATTAAAAAATATTGTTCCGTACTTATTAAGTTTGACTCGAAGAATATTTGAACAATATATAATATACTTGACGCATTATCAGCATCAATATCTCCGAATTTGACTCTTTGTGGATTGACACATTATTGCTTATCAGCATCCATATAATATCATTGATTTACAAACTTGGCGTGTACGCGTGTTTCGTTTATTGTCACAGAGACAAACTGTTCTTCATTATACATTACTGGGCTTTAACTTGGAAAGGTTTTCATATTAATTTCAAGGCTCCAACGGCGGTGTACCACGGAGTTATGGGACGCTTCGCTATAATATTCATACCCAATCTTGGCGACGACTTGGACATACATATTTTAAGCACTGCAATACAAATAAGCTGCTTTTTAGGGTTCCGTAGTAAAAAACGGAACCCTTATAGTTTCGCCATGTCCGTCTGTCTGTCTGTCTGTCTGTCCGTCTGTCTGTCTGTCTGTCTGTCCGCGGCTTTGCTCCGAAACCCTTAATACCAGAAAGCTGTAATTCGGTATGAGTATACATATGAATTACGCCGAGAAAGTCGTACAATAAAATCTTAAAAATATTTTTTTTTCAGGGTGTCTTCCCTATGTGTTAAGAGAGACCAAAAATTTTTTTTCTCATTTATCCCATGTTGTGGGGTATCGTTAGATAGGTCTTTTAAAAATGTTATAGGTGTGGGAAAACCATTTTTCCGAACGACGAACTGTTTCCGAAATATTAAGCTTTGAAGTGTCAATTTTTCTTAGAGTCAAGTGTCCCCCCCTCTACCCACTAAACTGCTGCGTCTAAAAATATGAAAAAATTCACGATAGCGGTACATATAATGAATTTAAAAGGAAAATTATCACGGCTATGTTGGTTCTTATGGTTATCGAGTTATAGATGATCTAAGTAAAAATAAATATTTCACTTTTTAAAGCATCACATTATGTAAATATTAATAATTTTAAATTCATATATGAATTTAAATGAATAAATAAATAAATATTTAATAAGTTTAAATTAAAATAAAATATAAAATAAGGTATAAAACAATGTCTCAATAAAACATGTCGCGAGTGATTCTGAATCGCGCTTATGAAGTTTTCAACCAAATCTCCATAGATTTCATAGGCGCTAATCAGGAAGGAAATTTATCGGCGCTAAGTATATTTTACAAGTGTTAGAATAATAAATAATCGACGAACATTTAATGTTCAAAATCGTTAGTATAATTCACATTCAAACATTTTTACGAAAATAGGTACTCGAAGATTGCTTGACCGATCTTGACAATTCTGACAACTACGGAACCCTACATTGTGCGTGGCCCGACACGCACTTGGCTGATTTATTTGAAGTTGGCTGGAATTTTGCTTTGGTGTATATTTTTTCTATTAACTTGAATTGAATAAATGATTTTTGATAAAAAAAAATTGCTTTGAGTGTGATGGTTATAGTCAATTTAATTTTTTGAATTTTGTTTTCTTATATGACATATTTATTACATTTTTTTATTTTAATACCAAATTACTGAACCGATTTTGATGAAATTCTATGGGATCAATAAGGATATACCCTTTCAGATATACCCTACTTATGTCAAGAGTTCTCTTTCTTTGCATCAATAGCCTGTTGCTAGGCTTATCACAATATATCATTACAAGAGTTTAGAAAATAGCAGAGAGCCGAGATGGCCTTGTGGTTAGAACAAGTTGATCCCAACCGGTGATCGCGATCTAACCCCAGCTAGCACCACAGCGTTTTTAAATACTAAATTTGTGTTTAAATTCATCTTGTGCTCAGCGGTGAAAGAAAACATCGCGAGGAATCTACAGGCACCGGGAGATATTCTGTTACATGTATATTCGCTAAGCTGCAGTAAAGCAGCGTTGTGGATTAAGCTCTAAACCTTCTTCTAAATGGGAGAAGAGGCCTTTGCTCTGCAATGGGACATATACAGCTTGTGACTTTACTCTTAGTAAATAACAATGTCTCATTGATATTAACTTCTAAACTTTTTATAAGTATATATAAACAATTTTCTATAACATAATGAAAACATTATATTATTTCGCCAGTTCAACGGGGTTGGTTCTGTCGGCGGCCGCACTCTCATGCGCTGCGTGTTCAAACAATTATCTTGTGCAAACATTATTGAACTAGTTGCTAGCGATATTATATTAAATTCTGTTTTCATATAAGCCGACGTGCTCGCGACTTTGCTTGTATGGCTTTCCCTTTTTATAGCATAACATGTGACATAAAGAATATGAGGTTTACTCAGTACCGTAGCTAGTATTTTGTGCGTCTAGGTATTATATGTGTCCGGGTTTCCCTGAATTATTGAAATCCGGTTTCGGACTTAATAAAAAATTTAACTGATAATCAAAACAATTTGTAACACACTGAACAACGTTTTAAATGATGATATAAGATGGCTAAAATTAATTTAAAGGTCTGCAAAAATAAAAAGGTGTTTTATGACATTTTTAATTGTTTTTTTGCGCCTCTTGTTGTGGTTGCCAAGTTTTAGAAATGGCAACTATGCATTCGGTGAGAGTAACTATAACTGCTCCCTTAAAAATAAAATTATGGTATTGTACTTATTTTTTATCATTCTACGTCTCATGAAAAATCGTGTAGGTATTTACTAAAGTAATTTTTTAAAGATATATGCACTTATATATTTATTGTTTGTTTCATTGAATAGGCTCTAAAACTACAGGACCGATTTAAAAATGATTTGAGAAGTCCCTCCAGTCATTTCCTTACTTTCCTGGTGCTGCAAATGTCCTTGAGCGGTAAAGATCACTTAATGTTCGTCGTTTGCCAGCTATTTTAACCCGACTGCGCTACGCAAGGGTGGTAATGTATTTATCAGTCTATGTATGTATCCGTGTATATTTGTATGTGGGTTTGTACCTTTGTGGCACTATTTAGACCAAATACGTCGGCCAATTTTGATAAACGACGCGAATATCATAGAAAGTATAATAATTTGGAAAAATTAAAATGGCTGATTTAGGACAAGAAAAAAATAAAAATCGACGAACTGTGTTAAGTAGGGTGTCGGTAGAGTATATGAATAGGTATTAAAAACTTTTTAAGATTTTTTACATTTTTTTCAATCAGAGTTACCGTTTAGAATTTATAAACATTTTATGTTTGTTAGTAACGATATTCTATGGTCTTGTTACGCAGTCGGGTTTTTAACTTTTTCAATTAATTATTATTAAAAAAAATTTAAAACGCATTAATAGTGATACGAGTTTAAAATAAATTTCATAATTTCCACGTAACCAACCAAGGATATAAAGGCACGGTTAATTATAGATCCCATGTCACAACACCGCAAGCCTCGGGGACTTAATTAAAAATTGCGCAGCAATAATCTCTTTACAAGGGGGAAAGAGATCGCAAAAAATTGCTTCACCACGGTGGATAAACCTTTGTGCCGCCAGCAATTAACTCAGGCAAATGATAATTACAAGCGAGCTTTACTCTCTGCGAGACGACTCCGACACGATTCTTAAGTACAATAACATTCAGACGATCATTCGTATTACTATTATTAATGCGAAGATTGTTGCCAGATAAATCGCGGGGCGTAATTAGTAATATTTCAAAAAGTAAGTTTTGCACTAGTGTTTCTAAATGTACTTATTTGTCTGGTGTAGATCCTTAAAATGATCTTAATATCTTATCTTTTCAATGTATATTATATATCGGTATAGGCTATATAGTAGATAGCTGCCCTTCCGACGTCGAAATCTATATCGATAAGATAAACGATTCAAGAAGGGGAGATCGTGTTATGTGGAGATTTATACCCCTTTGGGATGGCTTTCCTCGGCAAGGAAATGGAGAGGCCACCGGACCGCTTGCTCATCCGTTGCCCTGCAACGCTCCGCTCGTGGCTGGCAAAGTCTAGTCTCGCTCTCTCCGCGCCCTATTTATTCTGCCCCTGGCGCTGGAGGGTTTAGTTAGTCCAGCAATTAAACATTGATAAATGATATCTCGTTTAGTATCAAACTTCACGACTCACGATTTTTTTTAAATTTTTTATCTGTGCCTAGTCGTAGTGTATAAGGAAAGTCTGTTAGAAATGATTTCCATTCGCCCACCGTTCTGTTTTGAGTGCAGAGAGGATCTGAAACTGCAAATATTCACCTTTCGTCACTTCAACCTGAATGTTTGTTTTGTTTAAGATAATCTTCGAACGAACTTATTAATTGTTTAAAAGTAAATATAGTTTTTAAATTAGTCAGAGAGTTAGTTTGAAACCAACCAAAGAAACCAAGAAAGGTTAGTTGCGTAGAATTGTGGAAGAGCATATCTATAGCCTAATGAGTACTGATCGTACACGGGCTGGCCCGAACGGAGCAGTACCTCACTCTCGCAGAAGGTTGACGTTAAGTAGCTCATGTGGCTGCGTTTTGAACGGTGAGTGCGAGAACCGGAAGTCTAACCCCTCCCCAAGGACTTTCTATTCCCTTTTACCGCTTATTCCTTTTTCAGCTGGCAACGAATTAATCTCTTATGGGTTCCAAATGTCCACTTAATACTAGGTATCACGCCTGCTCGGTTGCCAACTATTTTCTATAAAAAGAGGAGGAGAAAAGACACCTAAAATTCCAATTGATCGTCTTAAATACAAAACTTTAAGATTGTATTAATAATAGTTATTCGAGACACATTCTCACAGAAAATCGGCGTAGTTCAATAACATTAATTTAAAACGGATTTTGTACAGACGATAAAAGCCTACTCGAATAAAGGTGATTTCAGACTCATGATGAGAATTAAAGTTTCTAAAGACGAAGACGATCTTGCGGTTTGTAGCACATAGGTTTGTATCTCGGAGCGTCGTAATCTATCTTGCGCGTTTATCAAATTATGTAGTACAATCATAGCTACTATGCTCATATTGTGCGGTCAACGTCACTCCTTACATCGCTGAAGTCGCCGG
Organism: Hypolimnas misippus; assembly: GCA_037950945.1. Taxonomy (NCBI): domain Eukaryota; kingdom Metazoa; phylum Arthropoda; class Insecta; order Lepidoptera; family Nymphalidae; genus Hypolimnas; species Hypolimnas misippus. The sequence continues at coordinate 187,566 of JBBEEQ010000006.1, read as the reverse complement.
TGTGAAACTGCCCTAAGTATTAGTTTAAATTTTAAAGCGATTGACATGTGTAGAAGCAAAATAAATAAATCTAAAGCTGAGTGTTAAAAGCCGAATTTATTTACTTTTTAAGTGTAACTGTTACTTTATAACAATGTAAACAATTCTTTATCTTAAATATTTATTTATTTATTTCACTTTATTGCACAACAATTAAAAAAATACATTGAGCAAAAGGCGGACTTAAAGCTATATAGCCTTATCTACCAGCCAACCTTAAGACGTGCAAGAAAGAACGTTCAGTAGATGCATATAAAGTCCAATAAGTATAAGTAAATCTACTTGCATACATAAACACATACATACCATACATAAACATATACCTTACATAAATATATACATTAGGAGTACATATTATATAAAAAGCATATTTGAAAACACTACTAGTACAAAGTAAATAATATGAATAATACACAACGGGGATATCACAAAAAATTTTAATAATTTTTATAATAAAAAAAAATTAAAAATAAAAAACGGTCGAAGAGAACGAAATCTATACTACTATTATAAAACTGAAAAGTTTGTTTGTTTGAACGCGCTAATCTCAGGAACTACTGGTTCGTATTGAAGAATTCTTTTTGTATTAAATAATTCATTTATTGAGGAAGACTATAGGCTATATTACATCACGCTATGACTCATGGGAGCGAAGCAGTAACCATAAACTCGAGTGAAACCGCAAGGTAGTATAAATAAATATACAATTAATTAGCTTCTGCTGGTAGCTTCGTCCGCAGTAATATAGGTTTTGTTGTACTGAATGACCGTTTGAAACATATTGAAAACTAGCTGTGTCAGCGACTTCGTACTCGTGCACTGCAGGATGGCGCGTCTCGTACAAAGCTAGGCTTCACTCTGTGGTGCCTCTCAAGAAAGGAGCATTTTACTCGCAGTAATGATTAGCATTTTGTAAAAAACTTGCCTTTTACTTTAGTTAGCCGTATAATAGTACTTCCCAGAAGTTGATCCTTATACATCACACTATTACATGGTGCAATAATAAAATTGTGTTATTTTTTTTTTTTCAAAATCGCTAACTTTGAAAAAAATAAAACATTCGATTTCTGGCTCGGTAGTTAGGTTAGTAGTCTAAGTTACTCCTTATAACATTAGCTATCTGCCACTGAAAGTCCCGTCAAGATCAGTCCAGTTATTCCATAGATTAGCCGGAACAAACACACAAAAAGACAGACAAAATTTGAAAATTGATTTTTTTAATACAAGTACCATATACTTTTATATGCATTTAAGTTAAAGCTGTTAATTTAAAATTACAAAAAGACACTTCAATTTTATTTATCTGTATAAATATTCTAGAAATACGCGTACCTATTAGAAGTTAATTTAACTTCCCGTGTAACTATAGCGAATTTCGAACAAGAATTTTAAAAAAAATTATCGCAATTGGTGCACCAGCAATAAACGATACGGACATATGATGTACTGTATTGAATGAAATCATTATTCAAAGAGTCGAATGACCTAGTAGAGTGCATCGCTTTCCACTGATGGTCACAGGTTCAAACTCGCGTTAACCTGAAATATAGTAGCAAGTTGGATAACGCTTCATATTTTTTTTTGTTTTTTTTGGAACCAACTTCTAATAAAGGAGGATATTCTCAGTTCACAGATTACTCGACAACGACTGGACTGACTTGGTTAATTGTTTGTAATAGGGAATACCGTCTGATTGATTGGTGATCCCATAAAGTTTACACCAAAATCAGCTTTATGGTTTAGTCTTAAAATCAAAATAATTAGAATAAGTATGTTATTCAAATAAACGGAATTACGTATGTATTTTACTTTTGAAATTATTTCCCTTTTTTCAAAATCTTGTTTAAGTGTTTGTGTCTGTTTAAGTGTTTGTGAAAATGCACTTCAATAAAGTAAATTGTGATTTTGATTAAAACACACATATTTTCTTTAATTTGGGATTGTTTTGTTTCTCTAACGCGTAGAACAATATTTATTTGAAAGAAGCTAAGCGCGGCAGTCGGCGCTCGGGTGCGATTGGGTTCGCTCGCGAATTAACCGTTTAACATTAACTGTTCGTGAAAAACGTGATTCTCGTGATTAGATATTAACAAGTTAAAACATCAAATTTTAAAGGTATGTTCAAAATTGTTAAGTTTATGTTTGACTTTAATGTACGGAGTTATCTTTATACTTGTTACAAATTATTAATTCTGTTTGGAACAAAATTTATACAAAGGTTTGAGTTAATAGCGGATTTGTTTGATTTTGGATTATAGGAAAAAAGAAATGATATTGGATTAAATTTTCTGGTGGGTTATAAGGGAAATTGATTTGATTATAAAATATCTTATTTGAAATCTTGGGTATATGCTGTGATTTAAAATCTAAATTTTGATTAATATAAATGTTAAAATTTATGAGGATGGATGGATATATTGATAAATGGACATTTAACAAGATATCTATCCATCCATACCTTAAGAGGCACCTCTTTTTTCTAAAAATATACTGAACCGATTTTGATACAACTATACAATAATGAAAACTTATTCATTAGAATATAGTGAGAAATACATTTGTATGTTTTACTTTCGTAAATGTCATAAAATAACTCTGTATTCTGGTGTCAGTTACCTAGGTAACCTTGCGAAAGCTGGAAGTATTTATTTTTTATTTCAAAGGAATTGACAGCAAAATTCTTTACGTGTAAAATAAGTACAAACTATGTATGTGAATCCTTATGAAAGTCTATTAGCAAAACTTATAAGTGTAATTCTCGCTTATTACATAGGCTACTTTTTAATAACATCTTGTACAGACAGTTAAGTACACATATGAAAAAAAAAATTGTTTACAAAACATTGTCCGGGAAAAAGTTATTATAATGAAAAGTGAAATAAATATTTTAATAACAAGCTTTTATTTAAATACGCTAAAAATAATAATAAATTAAAATTTTTCTTTAAAAGTTTTACTGTCCACGTGTAGCGTTATTACGCAACATGACACAGAAGCTTGACGCGAGATTTATATCTCTAGATAAACAAGTAAATTAAATTACTTAATCTGATAATTTTATTTTCAAAACGTTTAAACTTAGTAATTTTATTATATCTAAAAGGCTTGTTGTTATTTTTTACTTTTTAGTTATCGTTGGACTGGTTTCCCAGTCTGTACCTACTTCTCGTTTAACGGCTCATTGTTGCAAGGTCGTTTGCTAATCCTATATGTTATATTTTTTAAACTTTCGCGATTTATACTTTTTATATTTAATATAACGGGTCTTATCGCGATAACTAATGGTAGTAATACCTTTTTTATTGTTCGACGTTTCGACAAAGTTGCATTCGTCGTGGTCACGAGCTGAGCTGAGCTAGTGTACCAAAATTTAGACTAATTGGAGCAAGAGAGTTTACGATCAGCGTTATATTTATTTATTCGTATTCCCAGCAGACCTTTATATGATACCCATATTGTAGGAAAATGAAAAAGATTAAGTCCGCCATTTTTGATGTAGAGTTTCGTCACTGTATTTTTATTTAGTTTTTCTCAGCAAGCGTTTGATTTTCAAAAGGAAGAACAATGATTCTTAAGTATCTAGTTACAGTTTTTTAATTTTAATTCTGACCACTTGTTTTCATAAAACAAATATTGCTTCTTTGACCTCAGTTGTGATCAAAAGGCAAAGGATCCGACCTTCGTGGTAAAAAATCTATCACATCCGGACTAGCATAATAAGTCCATGACGAAAACAAGAAAACTAACACAAAGCTTACTAAATATCATAATATATTAAATAGTAGACATTTTTTATTTAATTTTTCCAATAACATTAAATGGACGCTGATAAGCAATACTGTGTCAAGTCACACGTACTTTATGCCGTCGAAACATTTCAAACCTATTTTTGACAAATTTGTTCGACGAAGTACATATATATCCAACTTTTCTTTTCTAATTTAATAAATTCAAGTCAAAAGCAAAAAAATAACATAACGCTTACTAAATATCCGTCTCAATTCGGTTCACCACATGAAATTTATCACTCTATCTATTTTCAAACTACCTTCTAAGTACCCAGAGTACGATACCTAACTGTTTCGTGTAATACATAATAACGCAATTGTTTCTCGGGATAGTAAATAGTAACAATCGCGTTGCCTAATTGTCTCCCAATTACCTAACATTTATAACATCTGAGGCGGCAGTGTGTGTCACGTCAAATCGCGCGGGTGTCACAGCGGGGTGCCTCACGGTGACAGACGTAAACCTCATGTTGCACAGATAATATAGCGTTAAGCCGGGTGGTATACTGTAAGAATTTTTGTTCATGAATGGCAAAATGACTAATTAAAAACTTCTAAACCTTCCTAGACGCATACCAAGGAATTTTTAGCCGAATGATATGGCTCCTAAGCTCGCTGGATCAAGTTTTTTCAATGACGATTGTTTTTCTAAAACAATTTTCTATTAGTGTGTGACCAATGTAAAACGCGTAAAATATTGTAGATTATATTATTTGGTTGTGTGCATGACAGTGGCGTCACCCAGCGTTAGCGGGATTCGTGAAGTTATTAACACTCAAATATCAATTGTTTAATTTTGACTTATTAAATGAAGTCCAGTGTAGATTGATCCAAATATGCATTGCAATTAGATTCTTGTTGACATTATGAACTTAGGTTTTCTAGAATGACGTTGCATGTGTTTGTGCGGCCACTTCAGTCGTTAGGTGACGTCAATGAAATCTTTTCTATGGAAACAATATAGCAGAGTTTCCTAAAATGATTTTTTTACACCGATGAGACAGAGTTTTGAGACGTCTAGAATATTGCGTCCATAATATGATGAGCTACATTCAAATTACACCATATAAAGTAATTTTTAGATTCGTCGTAGGACTTGTCTTGTTAATAGTATGCTGTCATAAATTTAATAGATATTTTGAATATTTTCAATTGAATGCTTATAATATTTGAAACAGTTCCATATCGCTTTTTGTCGCTATGCAACCAGTGGATAAGCAGGTTTAAGCGATGTCGGATGAATGCGATTTTGACGCGGCCATCGCTTCCAGCTGGACCATAATCGATTTACAATATTTTGCTCTAGTAATGATATTTTTATGAAAATAATTTTAATAATAATTTATTAAATTTTTTCAATAACATTAAATAGTACTTATCGTGATATATGTATTATGCATCTCATACAAAAAATATTTTTATGGCTTTTAAAAGAATTACGAAATAAAATATAATTATTGAATTGTGTTTCTACATGCCTTTAATCAATTTAATTTTTCATAAAAATCTTTAGGGTTTTCAATCTTTCATATTCAGAGTGTTTATTTTTTTATCACAGAAAGAGAGCTTAAAGCTCAACACAAAAGTTTCCTCATAAGCACCGGGCGATTAATCTCTCGCATTGTTTAGGTGACACTCCCCCGCCGCCCCTACTCTACACCCCTTTGTAGTACGTAATTATTATCTTTCTGGTACTTATAAAATTGTTTTTTTTTTTGTTTAGTCGAGATTTAGAGTCATCCGAAGCATTTAATGCATTTTCAGCATTATAATTAAAAGTATATTTAGGAGGAATTTTCTATATCATGGCTTTATTTACAAACTAGACGCGCCTCGCGGTTTAACACGCGTCAATTTGAGGAAAAATTATATACTATAGTAGCTTCCACTCGCGACTTCGTCCGCGTGTAATAGTTACTTTAAAAAATAATGCATTATTATGCATTATTTTAGAACAAATTTGGTTAGCATAAAAAAGGTTATAGTGAGCTAGCCTTTAAAGATAGACAAATGCTGCAGCGGACTTTTTTTTAGAACTTTTAATGAGGAATAATTCTGTCATACATGATTTTTGCGAAACTTTAACCGTTCATGCAGCACACGCAGCGTAAGCTCTCTCAATAGGAAAATATCCCCCGATTTTGAAACATTCTTCATTGGTGCTCCGCTCCTTTTAGTCTTAGCGTAATAATATATAACCTATAGCTTTCCTCGATAAATGGTCTATCTAACACTAAAAGAATTTTTCAAATCGGACCAGTAGTTCCTGAGATTAGCGCGTTCAAGCAAACAATCAAACAAGCTCTTTAGCTTTATAATAAATATGCGAAAACAAAATGGAAAAAATTATATAAACATAAAATTAGCTTAAGTTTTTCCTTATAACATTAGCTATCTATTAGTGAAAGTCTCATCTAAATCGTTCAGCCGTTTCAAAGATTACAGATTCAACGAGTTCATTTCACTAGATATATGGATGCTGATAAGCAATAATTTATCAAGCCATAAAAAGTCAAATTCGGAGATATTGATGTATTTTGATAATGCGTTATGTATGTAACATTTTTCAAATCATCTAAACTGAGGAAGTACGGAAAAAAGTTTCCTAATTTAATGTTTCCAATATTTAAGTGTGGTCCATATTTTGCAATACAAAATAATCAAACGTAATACGTTAAGAACGTAAAACTTATTATTAGATAAAACTTTTCATTATATCAATCTGTTTTAATAGATTATATTATCAAGTCGAAAATAAAAGATGGTATATACTTCTTCAAACAAATTTATCAAGAATAGGTTTGACATCTTTAGACAACATTTTCTCAAAATGAAGTTCTTGTGGCATGACACAGTATTGCTTATCAGCGTGTATATATTCCATGTGGCTTGATACAGTATTGCTTATCAGGGTCCATATATATTTGGGTCTTTTCTGCCTACTGGTAACAGCGCTAAGTATTATTACTTCAATGATTAAGGATAGCTGATGATAACATCCGAACTACTTGCGAAAACTTTTTTTCGTTACAATCTCTACCTGTTAACTTCTAACGCAAGTCGCGTTCAGGGACTTAGTTTGAATAATGAATTAATTAAAAAAAACACCCGACAATCTATTCATTAAGACCATTTCAACGAGCCCCAGCACGATGCTACTGCTGTAAGCTGGTGAGGAGGAGTGTATTCTGCTGATTTCAGGTGATGCTGCAGCATCAGGTCGAGGTTACGTAACTGTGCTATTTTAATATCATTCATAGTATAATAAATTTCGATCAATAAGACTAGTAGAAGTTGTCCAGATCCTTTCAACAAATAGAAAAGAGCTGATAACCGTCAAACATCACAACAGACCTTCATAAATTATAGCTTAGAACTATCTCGATTACACAGGCTTTCACAAAAAATATGAATCAAAATTGCTTTAATCGTTAGAGAGATATGACGACGCAGACAGATACACATATACACAAGTCACTTATAAAACCCCTAGTTTTTAGTCGGGGGCTAAACATAGAAATAATTATTTCTCCTTTTAAAATTTTAAAAGCCCTTACGCTATAGAAAATTAACTGATCCTTATAAAGTACTTTAAAAAAACAAAACGAAAATTTTCAGACACTATTTTAAGATAATTTCGAGATCAATATTTAATAAGTAAAACAGAGACAAACATTTTTGGTACATTTGGTACATTTTTGATCAAAGACGTTTCACCTGTGAGAGAAAACATTTAAATGACTCTGTAAAGTACGTTCGTGCCCCACTATGAATGATAATGTCCCTGAAGGGCAATGTCGCGAGGAAACCTGCTCGTTTGTCAGTAATAAGTTATGTAAATCCGTCGATCCGCTGTGGAGAAGCGTGATGGATTAAGTTCTTAAAAAAAAAGATTTTTTTTTATTTTATAAAAACAGAGGCCTAAAAAAATCACCGCGTAATATTTAATACCATTAGAAGTTCAGTATTTTTATATGTAGACTATATTTTTAATAATACCTTTATTAGCTGTATGTACTTTTTTATGTTTGTTCACCGTTTTCTCCGCCGAATATTGACTGATTTGGCATTTTGTTTAAAAAGGTATTATAACGATTATTGAAAACGATAAGATCCGTTATTTAAAAATATGAATGTGCGAATATTTCACAGTATCGATTTAATCGATTTAAATGGAATCGTTTTCCAGTTGATTATCATTCGATTCGATAAGTTCTGGGTAACTTGAAGTTTGCTTTTAAAGTCGATTTTACTTGACTTCGAATTTAGTACAAGAAAATGAATGAAATTGGCATAATGTTGCATATTCTTTAGTTATTAGAACACGTCGATCTCAACCGATGATCGCGGGGTCAAACTCCGGCGAGCACCGCTGAGTTTTGAAATTCTAAAATGTTTAAGTTAATCTCGAGCTCGGCGGTGAAGAAAAACAGCGCGCGGAAGCCTGCGTTTGCCCGGAGAAATTCTGTCACATGTATATCTGCCATCCGCTGTGCAGCAGCGTGGTAGGTTAAGCTCTAAACCTTCTCCTTAATTGGACAGGAGGCCTTTGCCCAGGAGTGAGACATTTATGGCCAGTTACTACTACTACTAGTATTGCATGTTTTTAAAGCAATAGTTTTTTAACAAACAGCCCGTTGAGTCATCAATTAAATTCAGTACTTTTTTTTTTGTTTTTAATAGCACTCGTGTTTCAGTCTCAATTTTGGCACAGCTGTTAGTATGCTCTGTACAAACTTTGTTGCCGGCGTAAAAGATAAATCCTAAGTTTTGTTATAAATCTAGAAAGTACTAAAATGGGGACATCTTCACTGTTGTAATAATCTATATTTTATGTATTAAAAAATCGATGTTTATATTTATATATGTATCATATGGGTATAAAAACGGCTGGAGCGATTTTGATGTCATTTTTTCAATATTATTATAACCCCGCGATCTCACGATCGCTGTAAAGTGTTTAAAACATCGAGATGATGATAATAACTAAAATACGCGATTTAAATTATTTCAAGATAGCTTTATTTCAATCTGCAGTAATCGCAAAAATTTAAGTAAATACTAGTTGAAGAAACTTTGCTGCTTATTGGTGAAAAAATTAAGAGTTACAGTACTTACTAAGAGTATTAAAAGAACGAAAATTTCAAGCACAATGTACATAATAAAACATGAAAATGTTCGCTGAGCCCCGAGTCACGCCTCAAGAATTGGTCTAAAAAAAGTTGACTAAGTTTTAAAGAGATTATTTTATTTTTGAAGTCACAAAAAGTAAAGGTTACGCGTCTCGACGCTTTCAGGTCACAAATACTTGGTAGTAAGCGAGGAGAATATTAATGAAAAAAGTTAAAAGTGCTTATAGAGTTAATTTTGTTCGGTGGTTTAGTGGTTATCTTCATAACTTAAAAGTGTGGCCGACTTCCTTATAACCTTCTGTACCATCTTCAATTATTTTTTACTTAAAGGACATGATTATGGATTATTTAAAAATCTATTGAGTCGATTTTAATAAACATTATGACGTCTCAAAAATAAAACCCTTTCAAATAAAAAAAAGTTTTTAAAATCAGTTAATAAATAACAGAGTGCTGGTAACAAACATTAAAAAAAAGAACATGCCTCGTTCTGTATTTCTAAACGCATCTTTAACTTCCCAACAATCCTTATCCTAAATACCTGGAGGGTAGAGGAGAAAAAGTTTCTACAACGTCAAGTAACGCGTCGGGTCGAGCTCTTAACGCTCCCTTCGTAAATATATGTATACTGTTAACTTATAAACCTATCGGTGTGAAATCATGCCACCAAGTATACTGTGTTCGAGTGTATAAACAAACATATGTACAGAAATAAATTAAAATTTAACCGAAATGTGGCGTTAAGTGGACGAACGTTCGCTATCGAATATCTATTCGCGGCATTACAATAAAAATAAGGTAATCCAACGTTTTTTTTAAAGAATATAATTAGAAAATGAGCAGGCGGGACACCTGATTTTATACTTTTTATTTTACTTGTTTCATTTTCGAAGATGGTTTATTTATTATTTAAGTTTTTAAGGTATATTAATAAATAATAAAAAAATAAATAACGCATCACCCTCAACGGCCCCCATTAAGATCTCATGACCTTGTGTCGGGGGTCCGGAAACACTCACAAAACTAACACGAACACCCAGACCACGACAAACATCTGTATGCAAACGTTTGCCGTGAGCGGGGATCGAACCCGCGACTGTTAGCGCTTTAGTCAGTTGCAGTGACCATTGCGCCAACGCGTCTGTCAAATATATGATATATGAAGAAGAAAAGACTGAAAATGGAGGAGTGGAGTGTCAGGTTTTCCGACCACGACAAATATAGCCGTATGGTCTATATATATATAAGTCATGAGCGGGAATCGAGCCTGCAACCGGGCGTCGTTGTAGTGTCCACTCCGCCAACCCATCGTCAGAAATTAGGTAAGCTTGTAACGGGCTAAAAATGTCTTCGGCTGAGAAAAGGCCTCCTCTCCTACTAAGGAGAAGGTTGAGAGCTTAATCCACCACGCTGCTTCACTGCGGGTTGGCGGATATACATGTGTCAGGATTTTTCTCGGCATATTCTTATTTAAACACAAAAATGCTGTCATAAATGGAACCATAATACGTGTATTGACGTCATAACGTCATTTTAGTAAGAGCAACGGAGCAAATTGAATTTACACTTAGAGTCTCGACTTTCATCGCCAGACGATTATTTTTATTTCATTACTTCAAACGTTTCGGACTGAATTTATTTTTGCGGACTACGGTGAAGGTGGGCAATGAATTATATTGTCCGTATAGTTTAGGAGCTTGAGCAAATGTTTTGAGAAAGAGCTCGTTAATCAGCTTGTCTTTAGTGGCTTTATGACGTCACAATTTCAATATGGTGGGTGTAAACAGTCTATTTTTAACCCCCGACGCAAAAGAGGGGTGTTATAAGTGATCGCAATGTGTATCTGTGTGTATGTCTGTGACACTGTAGCTCCTAAACGTGTGAACCGATTTAGATTCAGTTTTTTTTATTTAAAACAGGATTTTCTAACAATGGTTTTTAAATATGTTTTCCCAAAATCGTTCCAGGTAGTAATCTTAGATGCACATGAATACATAAATTTCAAACACCAATTGCAAATGTATGGAATTCTTGGTCTGATGCTGCAGGATCAGCAGGATACATAATTCCTTACTAACTTACAGCAGGGTATCGTGTTGGTGCTCGTTGAAATGGTCTCAACAAATAGATTGTCGCCGGTTTAAAAAAAATAATTTTACTTTATCATTATTTAGGGTCTTTTAAGGAAAAGTCCTTCGTTTACGAACAGAATCGCAAGCAGAGCTTATATTCTAATATATTAAGACGAACTGTTCTCCAGCTTTTAATTAAACATGCAGTGTCGAGTCCGACGCGCGGTCAGAATATTAATTAGTTTTCGCCAATTCAATATTGCTCGCCAACTCGACAACTAGGAATTGTTTTAAAATAATAATTTATAGTATTAAAAAATCCGAATATATTGTGTTTGCATATAAATTTAAAAAAAAGGTAGTATTAATCTTGTTCTCAACCGCCTTCAAATAGAAAAGATTCTGTGTTATATATGTATATATGTATATGTAATACAGAATCTTATATATAATGTAATTTTGTATGGCTAAAAATTTCTTAATAACTACTGATCTGATTTAGTTTGGGTTGTCGCTATTTGTATGGGTATTTTTATTATTATAGTTTTTTTCGAAAAATGTTTTAATTATATATTTTAAACTATCGCGATTTATATTATTCATATTTAATATAAAGAGTCTTATCGCGATAACTAATGGTAGTAATACCTTTTTATTGCCCGTCGTTTCGACGAAGTTGCATTCGTCCTGGTCATGAGCTGACTAGTGTACCGCGCACCCTACGGCGGCGAGTGCGCGAGTTTTCTTCGCCTAGAGCATTAGTTATCACGATAAGACACGTTATATTAAATATAAAATGTTTTAGTGTATAGTATATTATTCGCTGAACATCTTTGAAGACAAACGAAGGAACCCTTCAATAACTAACAGTAAAATCGTGACGGTTATTGCAGCGATTTTAAAAATGACAGATTTTGTTCTAATTAAAAATCCCTGCGATTAGCTGTATAGAAGAATATAATCTTTTAACATATATTGAATCGTGTATATATTATATTTCATGGTTCAAATTTGTATTTTCCTCTTGTACTGTACATGTATGGAAATTGAAAAATTGGCCTTTATATTTGAAATAATTTGATTGATATGAATAATAAAAACCAATTTGTCAATATGCAAATTTCATATCAATAATGTGAATTGGACTAGTTGAGGGTACAAAATAGATTGACAATCATCACTATAGGAAGACGATATTTTTATCGTTAAGCTGTAAATTCTTACGGGATGATGAATCAGTCACGGCACAATACTTTCGCTAGATTGTATTGTGCGTGGAGCTTTAAAGCTTAAGTTGACGATGTTTTCCTTCTTGTGATGAAATGTTTCATTCGTGACCATAATATTGTATAACTACGGATATGTTATGAGTTCGTTTATTTTAGCATCCACAAAGCCGATGATCTCGGAAGACGTCGTCTAGTGATCGAGGGTAATAGGCGAGGAAATTTTTGGTCCAGCAATTCAATCGACGAGCTTGTTAAGGTTCCAAATGTCAGATTTTTAACGTCAATTAGTATAAACGTAAAGAATCTATTTATCAAATACTAGCAGTTCGCTTCGCCCGCGTATATTCAAGTATTTAACACTTAACAAACATTCAACTCTCTTTTTAAACCCTTACGGGTTGGATTTTCGAATATCCTTTCTATCCTTTTTTGGTGCACACTTACGACATTTAAGGAACGTTTGGATAATATTAATTCACGATTTAAAGATTAGTACGAAAGATATAAATGAATTTGTTAATTGAGTTTTCATTCGACTTAGAATTTATTCTTACGTTAATCATATCGTTGATCGAACAATCTCTAACATGTTGATGAAATAATACGTGCACGTTTGGCAAAACTAAAAGCTATAAGACAAAGAATGAATGAATGAATGAATGCATATCGTTGATTTGTAGATAAATGTAATTCTAGTTAAAAGAACACATGCCATATTATAAGTCGTTACCCAATTCAGCTGTTCAGATGAACTGCATGAAAATTCAAGGTTCCTAACTAGATGTTTAATGTAGACGACAGCTTTACAATGGCAAAGCCTAAGGGTGAAGGTGACGATTTACGACCCTGTGACCTATTTACACGCTTGCCTTCTTACAAATAAAAAAGTTATGTTTGAACTCTGTGATAAAGCATCTTTTACGATGTTATGGATCTGAGATACATATGACAAACATTTTAATGCGAAAATACAAACGAAATGTCTTAAGACGGTGCAGAAGTAAAAATGTGAATATTAGTCCCTGGTGGATGTGATCCATTTTATTTATTACATTGAAATATTTTTAAATATGTGACAAATTATAAACAATGGAAATAGGCTTGCATGGTTTATGAAATTATATTAATACGCATGTCACTTATAGTAGCGAATGTGTTTTATAGTCTAACGGAGGCGACGTTAACCGACAGGCAACAAAATAGAAGTATGGTACAAATAAATTCAACGTCGTCGCGTGTCGTATTGACCAGACAGAAAAATAAGTTTTAGAAGGTAGTCCGGTATAACACGAGGCAGCTTATCTGTACAAATAAATAAAATTGAAATGTCTTTTTGTAACTTCAAATTAACAGCTTTTAACTAAAGAAAGTATATATGATTGTCACATCAAAAACATAATTTCTAAAGTTTTTGTATGTCTGTTTGTTCCGGCTAATCATTTAAACGATTGGACCGATTTTGAAGGGACTTTCACTCGTATCTATGAGCTATGTTATAACGAGTAACTTAGGCTATTTTTATTATATATTTTAATATAAAATAATTATTAAAGAGGGTTATGCGAAACCAAATGGAAATTAATGAAATCGAAATGGAAATTAATGAAACAATATACAATTCGAGTAGGGTAGGTAAACATTATATAAATATATCAAATTAATGCGAGTGAAGCCGCGGGACACAGCTAGTGATAAAAATATAAACAGTATTTGAAAATCCTTCACAACCACGAAGAAAATATTAGACGAAGCAGCTTTTACGTGAATAGAATTATAGAATATGCCGTACTCGCACTATCAGAAAGGTTTTTGAATTGCAAATGAGTGATCATAAACCGTTTGTGTGAAGCTGCAGGCGCGGAGCGGGAACCCTTGATGTTAAGCGCGTGTAACTGGAGTGCAAGTTTTTAGTTCGACTAGCTGAGCCCGCAATTTCGTTCGCGTGGACTACAGGCTACTAAAATAAGGCTCTTAAATAATACTCTGTGGTGTCTCCCAAGAATGGAGCATTTTACTCGCAATAATTAAAATTTAGTAAAAAAAGTTGCCTTTTTTTTGCCGTATACTATTACTTGCCTGAAGTTGATCCTTATACATTACACTATTAGATGGTGCAATAATACAGACTGTTTTTTTTTAATCAGCGGGTCCGATTCCTGGCTAGAAAAATAAAATTCTAAAATAAAAGTAGCTTAAGTTACTCCTTATAATATTAGTTATCTGCTAGTGACAGTCCCGTGGAAATCAGTCCAGCCATTTCAAAAACTCACCGGGGACAAACAAACGGACAGACAGACAAAAATTTTTAAAATTGTGTTTTTGATGTAAGTATCGTAAATATTTTCATATGCGTTTAGTTAAAAGCTGGTAATTTGAAATTGTAAACAGACACTTCAATTTTATTTATTTGTATAGATTAATTGGGTCCGAAGGGACGTGTTTTCAATGTGTCTAAAATGTAATAGCGTAAAACATTTTAAAACATTTTTTCAGGAGGAGAAGTGGGATTATCGTTTTACATAGTAAATAATATTATATTTTAGTATTTTTTTACATCTTTTTAACCGAATTCAAAAAGGAGCAAGTATCAATTCGTAATGTAAGATATATATGTTTCATTTCTGACATTACTGAATCGAATTTGTATTTTTTTTTTTAATTTGAAATGGTATTATTATACTTTCAAAAATATTTTTTATCAAAATCGGTGGTTAGTTTGGTTATGGATCTAAAATAAAAATAATTAGAACGTAATTATGCTTATGTGTTTCACGTATTATTCTTTACGATTACGTTTTAATAATATTTGCTATCAATGCGTTATAATATTACTAACGCGCAAATAATTAAGTCTTTTTTGTTATGTGTTGAAGATTACCCTTACGAAACAATGTTCTTAAGCCGTGGATCTGATTTTAAAGAATTTTGGTATAGAGATATCAATTAAAACTTAGGCTATTTTATGCAGCAAAAATAAAACATAAAGGGATGAAATAGAAGATCAAATTACTAACGCGAACAAAATATGAGCACTTGTATAATATGAAGTAAATAAGTTTCAACATGTGACCCTAATATTTCCGTACAAGTGCGATGACTCCTCGGCTCCGGCTCACTGAGCCGAGCGTTACAGGCTGTCTATGTCAATTCGCGCCTGTGACTGCGAGACCTCATTACCCGATTGAGCAAGGAGGGTAATGTTTTTACTCGCATTTTTGTATGGGTCTGTTTGAGGTGAACAGCCTTAACGTTTTTACCAAATTATAATCGACTCCCAAATAATGAGGTTCTCAGTTCGTCGGAGACTTTTTAAAGTACGTTCACTGTTTATTCGAAAACGGCTTGACCAATTTCGGTAGTCGTTTTATGTTTAAAATGGTTATACCTACTCTCCAATAGATCCCATAGAATTTTTTTTATAAAAATCAGTATAATACTTTGGTTTTAAAATTAACGATTTTGAAGTGCAAGGTGTTGGTATATAAGGTAGTTGGATTCTTAAGTTTTTTTTTATAATTTAGGTTTTGTTCATTGTAACAGGTTCAGCTTATTTAAGTTGACATTTAGTGTTTTCACAGCTAGACCGATTGACCGGCTTAAATTAACCCTGAATGGAGCTAGGGAAAGACATAAGTTATTTAAAAAACTAATGACCTTCAAACGAATATAAAGCTTATATGATCTTAAAACGCGATTGCTTGTGTGTGTAAGTATGCGTTTTTTCATGATGACTAAGTTCTTAAATAAATAGATAGATAAAAATTTATGTTTTTTTTTTTAAATATCAGACTTTATCTCAAGTTTCGAATGGTGTTTAATCTTAATAAAAAGATCAGTTAAATTTCTCTTTAACGCTCGTTTAATCATTTAAAAAAAGAAATAAGAACGTCTAAACGCAAGTGTATAAACTTTACAATGCAGTTCCATCAAACGAAGCACACGTTTTATATTCTCGCGGATATTCGCAGCCAGCTGGCCGGCGTCTAATGAATGTGTTCAGAATTGCAATCTTGTAGAAGCACTTTATCAGCTGACGTTTATGACCGCCTGGTAGCAGTCGTTAAAATCGTCTTAGACTTGAAGGTTGCTAAGTTTTACTCATTGCTGTGCCCGGCGGTTTCATACGCGTCAATTTGAAGAAAATAATCACCTCCTCTAATTGAATCGAATATTGTTAACTAGCGGATATATCGTTTGTTTCAATATTGATTTCGCGTAACCCTCTTATTTATTTATAATAAAAGTAATATTACTTTTTAATATAATTTGCTTAAGTTACTACTTAAAAAATTATCTGCGAGCGAAAGTCCCGTCAAAATCCACTCGTTTCAGAGATAAGCGGACATAAACTTTAAATATTGTTTTCAGTGATGTAAGTACAGTGTATACTTTCATATGTATTTAGTTAAAAGCTATTTAATTGAAATTTACAAACAGACAATTCAATTATATTTATTTGTATAGATAGTGTGTCCTACAGGAGAAGGATTATTTTGGCTCTTATTTTTATATTACACTAAAGAAGTTTACAACAAAATATGTTATACAAAAGTTCCTTCTACCGTAATTTTCGAAACTAGGTGAACTGGACATAACGAAATCAATGGTATGAAATTAATGTCATTATGTTAATTGCATCATGAATTTCACGTGTAAACATCGAAGTTTACCATACATGCATTAATTTCCATGTCATGCATTATTACATTCATGTTAACATGGGAAATTGTAAATGAAATTAATAACATGAAAAAATTTCATAGCGCCAATTCCGTAATTTAAACTAGGCTTAGTTTTGTACTTACTAATTAAAATTTTGTCGTGTCAATAGAAATTTTGGTATTCTCTGCAGTGGCGAAATTACACATTTCCTGTCAGTAAGCTATTCCTTGTCGCTAATAGGCTATTCAAATTTGCCATCGCTACCAACCAAAATTCGAATCTTTTTGGCATCAGAATTTTTGTAAGTCATAAAAGAGGCTTCAATTATGCAGTCACTAAAAAGCTCCGCCGTAGGCTCCAATCTCAATCTGCTGGTAAATCCGCCTCTGATTGTCTACCTAGCAATATCAACTATTGTCTATATAACCATCCAGTATAAAAATGTAGCCTATTTAGCTCCATATTCTTCTCTTTAACAGGAGACATTTGGTCAGCAGATGAAGATGTATCTAATCAAAATAAAATATACTTTTTTCAAGTAGGCTTTTAAAAGCACTTCTGAATCGTCAAAACAAACAAAAAGTACTTAAATTAAGAAAAGCTACCACCGGTTCGAATGTAGATTCTACTGTCAACAACCGGCAAGAAACTCGATAGGTACTCTTTTAAAATTGTGATAATAAGTACATACGTTTAACAATTACAAATGTATGTTAAACATCCTGTATGAACTCCAGCTATACTAAATCCGCGCATCATTATCATTAATTGGTTATTGGATGTGTTTTATGATATAAATTTAATTTTAGAGCGTGATAAAATAACGCAGTTTGAAAAATCTTTCATCCAGGCTATAAATATTGCTGTGCTCGCGATCGGCCGTGGAACTCATTTCTTAGAGTAACGGCTATTGGAAAACTTGAAATTGGTTTTGGTATAACAAAGAAGGCGAAGAAATCACGTTTAAGAATAAGTCTTATTGTTAAATCAGATTATATTAAAGGTAACCTGTTTTCCCAAAAAATATTTTTTTTCAGTATTTACGAAATCATATGAGTTTAGATAATCGTCCTTGGTTTTATGTTGTTCTGAAATGAATTCACGTCGTCGTCCGTTAATCATATTGAAGAGAGTACAATTGGAAGAATTAAGTCGTTTATTTTGTTTCTGTCAACTCATTGATGGACAGACAGCGCTGCAAATATTGTCATGCTATATTATGAATGATCCTTAACATAATTGATACTGTATTTTGTTACAGCCATTGTTCTATATCGTGTTTTAATGAAGAATTTAGTTTTCTATATTCTTTTCCTTGTATCTTATTTTAATGTTGTTATGTTGGAATAGACTGTTTCGTTTTTAGTGTTCAGTTCCCGTACGTTGCCTAAACTACTAGGGTACCAGGATCTCGTTACAAACCCTTCGCTGTCCGTCTGTCCTTTCGTCTGTCTGTTCGTCGATCCACCCATCTATCTGTACATACGTCTATTAACGGACTGTAATGATCCTTTATTTGACTTGCTTTTATTTTTATTTTCGTGACACCAAATTCTATGTCACTGTCTATTGCCAATTTGTATCTATACCAAAATGTATGGAAATGAGCTCAGACCGATAGAAAAAGTTACCATTACAGTTATAAAACATTAATATGGCAGTATGGATTCTATTTATGGATAAAACACTAGAAGGAATACAACATAAGACTAAGTCGAATGATACCTACGCTCTGGACGGCGGCCAAATGTTGAAATCGCTTCTTGCAGAATGGTGTTGTGCACATACTTGATTCCGCAATTAAATCTAAAAGCGTTTTGTTTTTAGTGAGTTTTTTACCTAATTCTAGTAGGATTAGCGATTTTGTTCGTGAGGATATTGTATATACAGAGTGTATGTTAATTATCCCATTTTATATGAATTATTTAAATCTTTGTTTTTGCCGGTTTCTTTTGATAGAAGGCATTTTTCCAGCCGATTTCTCTATATTTATATATATGTATGATTCAAAACTTCTCTATATGCCGATTTAAATGAGTCTACAATAGTTTCGTTAATTCGAATCTACAATAGTTTAATTGTAAAATAAATGATTGAATTCACGCAATATGCGTGTTTCGTGTTAAAATCCGATAATTCACAGTTTTTTTAAGCTACAGTTATTAGTCACTGATTTTCATACCCTGTCCTTTGTACTATGTTTTGATTTGTTTGCATGTCCTTTCTATGGTAAAGAGCCAGTTGTTTTTATGGTAAGGAGTGGCCCTGAGAATTACAAACTTTTTTAGCAGGACGCTGCTAGCGTTCTTGTAATCAATATATGCGTTAATTTTTTTACAGTAATGTATTAAAAATATTTCAATTTAAATAATTTCGGATTTCTAAATACTATATTTTAATTTAGTTTGTTATAAACTTTTAATCTTGCCAAGAGAGTAGACTCATTATAAAGATCTTTTTTTTTCGATTGTCCTATCTTGTTTCAAACCACTTCGAGTCAGCCATCTTTATAAACGTTAATAAAATGGCTATCAAAGACAGGAAGACGGCTGACGCAATGCCAAGATTCATCTCGAGAGGAAATTGATAAGACTTTTTTTACTTTTGTTTTATGGCCAATGTTAAAAACGGATGTTTAGAATTTCGTGTACTTTTCTCTTTTATTAACCGACTTCCTAAAAGGAGAAAATTCTCAATATATTTAGTTTTTTTTTAATGTATTTTTTGTATGTCACCGATTACTCGAAAACGGTTTGATCGATTTAGTTATTTCTTTTTTTGTTTGAAAGTGTATGCTTCTACATTGTCCCATAGAATTTTCATCTAAATTGGTTCAGTAGTTCGGTTGTAAAACTAAAAAAAAGGTGTTTAAGTTAACAAAACTACGTATTTTTAGTTTTTAAAATCGGTTTCCCTTTTTAAAAAGTCTTATATAATTTTGATTTTAAGTTAATTTTATGAATAAGAAATTTTATTTATTTTGGAAAAATAAAATGAGTTAACTAAATGGATTTGAGCTCGATAACGTTTGGAGGAGCAGTGTACATCGAAACATAGGAAGTCTAGATACAGTCGACATACATGGGCTCGGAAGACGCAGTAGCTGAGCTTATTCATGCATGTATCGGAAGATTTTATAGACACTGTGCGGCAATAGTGTTCATTCGCCGGCTCGCGCTCGACAAGTTAATAATTCTTCTTCACGTTCGCAACAAAAATTCTGTTTTCTTTAAAATCTAATTCTTCTATTTTGTATGTACAAGTCCATATCTGCAATAACTATAATAAGTGAGATATGTTTAATGGAATATTGTTTAATTTTATTTAATTAACATATTTTTCTGTTATTAGGTTAGGACACAATGATACATCTCCTTTCAGATAAATTTAGTTGTAAGTTTAAATAACTAATTAACGTAGGGTCGCTGAATGTCACAGGAATCTCGGTGACATCAGCTCACACAATCCGTTCGATTTAGATGAATAGTTGAGAACAAAGTAATAAAGACGCGCATTTTAATAATTGCAAGAGTATACACAATATGAAAGACGAAAAACGGTTTAGATTTAATATCACTTTGATGTAAAGTATTTAATAACTTTTTATATAATAAGGTCTTTTTCTGATAATCCTATTGTTCTAATTATTTTCTATTCGTTGCCCCTCGCGGTTCTACTCGTGCTTACGGTTATTGCTTCGCACATATGCTGCAGTATAATCTGGAATCAGCAGGACTCAACTCCTCATCACCTTACAGCAAAAGTATCGTGTTGCGGCTCGTTGAAATGGTCTAAGGGATAGATAGTCGAGGTTTCTATTTTATTTTCAATTTTAGATCACGGACATATGTGTGTACGTCCGAAACGTAAAACCAGATATGGCATACATATGTCGGGATAAGTAAATATTATAACACCTTGCAATAGGTTGACATTGGTGCCATCTTGTATATAATTTTTTATTCATGAAAAACTTTAGGTATTATGCAAAAATATACTTTGCCCCATGTATGTACCTCACATTGACTTTGAATAATATATGTCATTTTTAAAACTGTTATCTTTGGTGACATGTATTATTATTATTAAGTGTTACTTCACAAATTTTAAAAATGATGTTTTTTGTGCTTCTTTTTCCAAATTAAAACACATAATGTTACGATATTAATTTCTGTACCTACATTAATTATTCTGAGGCTTGAAGTCGAGTTTGTGTAAGACTAGCTGTCCTTTACGGTTTCACTGGCGTCTATGGTTACTGCTTCGCTTCTATGAGTCGTAGCGTGATGTAATATAGCCTATAACCTTCCTCAATAAATAAACTATCTAACACAAAACTATTTTGTTCAATTCTTTTGGTTCGAATTGAAAAAATATTTTTGTAATTTGTTTATAAACAAACTCTTCAGCTTTATAATATTACTATAGATAAAATTAGAAATTCACGGACAGAAAATATTTAATTAGAATTTTATCCGTCAATCCTTCAGGGTATATAGGCTAGGCAAAGTTTCTGTTAATTCTTTCACTACGAAGAACGAGTTAAAAGATATTGTGTGGAAATTGTTCCTTTAGATTTATATGAGTTTCTTTTAAGTTGTCATCTTTTATTAACCGACTTCAATAAAGATTTAGGTTCTTAATTCGATGCGTATTTTTTCAAATCTTTATTACCTTACAACTCTTTAATTTATCATAAAATTTCGTCGAAATTGGTTCCGTAGTTTGGTTTTACCGTGAAAATAACAAGAAAATGTGTCGCCCAAATAATATTACGTATTTTAGTTTAAAGTCGGTTCCATTTTTTAAGTTTTAGTTATTGTAATTGAATTGTAGAATATTATCGAACATAATTTACCTTAGCACAAAGCGAGAATTACATTTGTAAGTTTTACTCTCGAGAGCGATATTAAACAACTCTGTGACCTAGCAACAAAGACGTCGTAAGTAGTTACGAAAGCTGTCAATGTTATAAACAGGGCACATTAAATTATTTTAGCTGTAAAGAATTAACAAATGATGTAAATATTTTTGACTGAGAGCAAAATTTATAAGTATAATTCTCTCTTAGCACGAAATGTAAACTGCATTGCACCGCGTACCGGGTACAGTTAGCAGGTGATAAAAGTTGTATCGATATTTGACAACCCATCATTTCTCAATAAAATAGATTATATAAAATAAATAACCATTTTATGTAGAGTGGCTTTTAAGTTTTTAAGCTTAATACGACACCGAACATTTATTACAGTGACGATTGAATAATATACCATAATTTTTAATATATTGGTAACGCGGATTAACTCGAACAAATAAACATTAAAATGAAGGCTTAAATTATAATAATAAATCCAGTAACCTTTGCATTTAAAGCGAAATCAATACCCGATAATCCTGAATATTAATTCCATTGCAGTCAGCTAATTTAAACTGCTCTCAACCACAATATGAAACGGCATCGATGGACCGCAGCTCCTCGTCGAACCCCTCGCACACAGCAGTCGCTACAACCACAAAACAGTAACAATTACTGGTGTTATGAATTTGACCCGAGTATCTGTCTGTGGTATTGGAGCTCCCTAACGAATGAACCCATTCTGTAGGTTTCATTTTTATGTTTGTAAGCTGATGTAACCTTTCTTAGCTAGAATTTATGAAGTTTTGTGCAGATGTCTGAAGCGGTCTTCCAGTCATTGAAAGGATCTAAGCAACTTCTCTTAGTGTCATCAATATACTATTCTTCCGAAATCTGTCCAGTCGCCAAGTTCTACCAAGTCGAGCAAATAAAAGCGGCACAGCCGTAACACTCTTTTCTCGCAGCATTTTGGACCCTTTCGACCCTATACCTTCATTGAAGATTAAACTAGAAGCCTAGAAGAATTTTTAGCAACCATGCAGGCCTCTATATGCACGGTATATTTAAAATTTAATTTAATTTGATCTAATAGTTTGAGAATTCAGTACTTGACCTGATGCTGCAGCTTGCATTTACATTACAAACGGTTGCATATTCTCATGACTTCATCACCTTCACAGGTTGTAAGTAGTGTATTAATTATTAACTCTCGAAGCGAATTTCAATTTAACTTCTGAATGCGTTTGTTTTGCTCTTGTTTCAAATAGCTCCGTCAGGGGCAGTAGATAATAAGAATATGTCATGAAAAGGGGACTCTATGAAAGGATTTACATTTAAGTGTCTTCTAGAAAAACTTACCTAAGCTTAGAAAATAATTGGAGTTAAAATGGCGATGTAATTTTTTACTCAAACTAAAAATAGAATTTATTGAAACAGGCATTTTGAATCGTCAATTTACAAGTTCTGCTGCTACTAAAAAAACCGGCAATAAAGTCATTAAATACTCTTTTAAAAACGTTTCTTTTAAAATTCTACTTTGATTACTTTTATAAAAACTACAAATTTATCCTTTCCGATTTCAAAAAAAGAAGTTCACAATTCGTAGCGTATTCTTATTTTTAAACGTTTTTTATCTCAGAACACGAACTGTCTTAATCGATTTTAAAAATTCTCTTTTTTTCAGATTTTAGATTAGTCCCAAAAATTTTTTATCACAACCAGTTCAGTACTTTGACTTTTAAATCAAACTAGAATGTATGAATGTGTAATGAAGTATGTCATCCAAACAAACGACATTCCGTATTTTGTTTTCGATATCGGTTTATCTTTTTAAGCCCGAGTATTTATCGATAAAAGTTGTTTTAAAAGATAAACGGTATTACAAAGAGAATGAACAAAGAAAAGACACTTTAAGTTTATTTTAATTTCACTGCACTGAGAATGGTAATGCACCTCTCGGAAAAACGTTTTCTTCTCTATCTTAAATGGCTTTCGTCCAATTGTTTTCGCTCCAACTGTGGATGATTTATATTGCCTTTTATTAACTTGAGAATTGTTATAGGATCTGTTTTACCGTTGGACCCCAAGGGTCAGGTCGACAAAAAACTTGTTTTACACAACTTTCTTTTATGTGAATGTAATTTTCAGTGTTGTATTGTCGCTTTGCGTTTTACTTGTTAATATACTTTCTATTTAATATTGTAATATACGAATAAAGTAAAGTAATAAAATGTCATTTGAATGCATCTTTATATAAATAAATAGTGGTAGTAACAATACTAGATTCCCCTCGCATTCTGTGAGATCTAGCGTGGTGTAATATATTCATAACTTATTAAACGCGCTATCCAACACAAAAATATTTTTTTAAACGGATTAGTCGTTTCAAACAATATCCACTAAATTCCAAATTTTAAAAAAATTAACATTATAATATTAGTACAGATCTCATGTTAATTCATACGTAGCGAAGTAATATTAAACTTTAAACGTCAAATCGAAAATTAAGTCACAACGGGATTTGAACCCGCACCTTCAGCATACCACCATACCATGCCATACGCTCTACAGTTCCTATAAACTTCCAATAAAGACTACGAATAATATGACAGAATTATGGTAACTATTATGCTACGTCGTAGCCTCGTAGTCGTAATGTAAAGACATTACGGCTACGACGTAGCATAATAGTTACCATAATTTTAGCAAGTTTAGAAAATTAACGTGAGACATACATATCATAGAATCGTAATGTCTGTTTGTACATAACATTATTGATATGCTACGACAATGTGAAATAATTATGCGAAAGACCATTTATTATAGCTATTATCTATGATTTTTGGGAAAAATCCTTGCTTTTTTTTACTCTTATTGAGCATAACGTAAAACGTAATTTCGTCTTAGATATTATTAAAATAATATGTGGCCAATGTTATGTTATATTCTATAAGCAAAAATAGAACTAACAAAAGCGGTCAATCTGTGTTCGAGTGTTCGGGAAACTCAGATAAAAAAGTAACGAATTATAAACAACCTCGTTTTTTGAAGTCAATTAAAACCAGAATATTTGAAAACATCGTCTGCAAAATTTGACCACTAAGCGATAAAAGGTGGTATTTCTACTACCACTTTACAATCTACATTTTTATTCAGCCGGGCTAAGCCTTCAGGTGAATTAATCCTAATGAGTTTGTAACGACCGCCACACTACCACTAAAGCGGATTACGTTGTGAATATCTAAATTGTGAACCTTTCATTTTAGGATTATTAACGAACTATTAATTTAACCGATACGCGGACAAGTTGGTTTTTTGCTTTTGTAAACAACGTAAAAGTTACAATTTGCACCTGTGGGCTTAGATCGCTAAACGAAAACGTATATGAGTTCGCTACGTAATACGTCAAACTTTGCAATTTATTTTTCTTAATAGTCTGATCTATAGGAACCCCTTCCTTATAGAGGCTACGGGGCTATAGTCCTGACAGCCCTCTGCATCGAAAGTTAATAATATAGTATTAAATAGACAGCCATTATCATAAATTCCAGAAAATCTAGAAGAAATGTTACCAAGTGTAATAAAAAGAAAGGAGACAAGTGAAACAGCAATAAAACTAAATGTAACATTTGCGGTCATTTCTATAATTTGTTATGTATTTGTTTGAGTAAAAAATCTACCAACTAGAGGAGATTATTTAGTAGCTTTCGTTCGGAGCTACGCTCATGTTAATTCAGACGATTTTATGTCAAACGACCGTTTGACAATTATTTTTCTGTCTGTTCGATACGACACACGCACTAGCTACTAGAACTTTGCTTAATTCTCACAATTGCAAAAAAAATGATAAAATTTTATTGCAATCAGATAAATTGTATGACATCGAAGAATAGGAATTAAATAAACATATTAAGCGACTTCAAAAAAGGAGATTCTAAGTTCGTAGTTTTTTTATGTTAATTACGTCAGAACTCCGTCGGTTATTAAGCTATTTTGCATTTGTTTTAGTAGTGCTAACAGAATTTTCACAATCGGTTAGCTAGTTTGGGTTTTTGGATTAAAATGTCCAAAAAATCATAAAAAAACTCAATTGCGTATTTTACTGTTGAAGTCGGTTCGTTTTTAAAAACTTTCACTTATTTATTTTTATGTAACCGGATAAAAAGTCCCCTAACTCCTTAAAGGCCCGTATAAAAGGAAGGTGTTTTCTTATCTGGAACGTGCGTTCACTTCTCCCGTCTCGAGTGACGTTCAGATGGCGACACATAGGGGAATTAGCGGTGCAATACTGCTGAGGAGTCTGGAGTTAAAAGATAGAGGACCTCCCTATTCAGTTTTGTTTTTATTTCTAATGTTCAAACGTTTTATTAGGTTATTTCGTACGCTTAGTATAACTGTATTCAACATTATTGGCCACAAAACGCAAAAAACCTTTTGTCCTTGGAAATTCTGCCGCTTATGTAGACTTTAATGCCACAAAATGTTGATAGGATAATTATTTATTTTTTAAGTCATAGATTATAAAGCAAAGAAAGATATATGAGACAAAATTTTAAGAGTATGTGTTGGATCTTGTGGTGTCGACGCTTGCCTGCGTGTGCCGCATGCATGTGCATGAGTAGGAGGTCGGGCGGTGCTTCCTAGATGTGCTGCGTATGCGCGTGCGTATGTGGGAAAGGTGGTGCTCATACTGCATGATACCAGACAACTGTATATTGTTTCGCCGATTATAGCAAAGTAGTTTTGTGATTATTTATCATGGAATTCCGCAAAGGAATGGCTGGTTCAATTAAATACGAAACCTTCCATTTGTACCTTAAATTTTGTAATTATTGTCAGAGGAAATGATCGACATGAACAAATGTGGCATGTAAAAGGATATTTGAATAATTGTGCTTCAAACTTGAGATCTTCTTTAAGTGCCTCCTAACGGAGATTGGCGACCATTAAGGCTAACTGAGGCTTGTTGAACTTTGTTTACCGCTGCTGTAAATAGTGATGCAGTACTCATATTAAACCACTGGCGCAGGTCAGGATGTCAGGAAGTTCTACGGCGAGGTTTACTTGTTACTACTACTAACCTTGATTTAGGCAAATTAATTATTACAGACGTAAAAAGATGTGCCAATAACGTTTTTTTTGGTGTGTATAATTATGAATATAACCGATATCCGCTACTCTGTCTGCATAGAATAGGTACCTCTTTCGATTAGCCCATATTCTTGGTCAAGGACTTGTCTATCTGTATAACATCATAATTCATCAAAATTGGGTCAACAGTTTAGGTGACTCAGAGTATTTATAGTAACTATGAAGAATATGAGCAGCAAAACTAAGTTTCTCTCAAAAGTCAAGTTCCGTTCGGCCTGTATTTAATTTCTCCAACAGTTTTTCAAAATGTCTAATTTTCTTGGGCTATTTAATTAAAGAATGGACGTTTAAACCCTCTGTGTATTTCTGCTTTTCTTTGATACCGTTTCTGTTGGATACAATAATACATTTCATAAATGTACTGCATTTAGTCGTTCCAACAATGGTTGCAATTGTGCAGGGACGAGGCTCCGAGTAATTATTCCAACACCCGCCTCTGGCGAGGTCCAGCGACGCTTTGAGACTGCTAGAATGCTTAATTATTTTATTTTCATTTCATATACTGTTTTTGAAATATTTTTTGTTTAAATATTTAAAACTTTATTCGTAGTGGGTCGTTACCTATACGTGATATATCTATAAGAAACCATCTGGTCATGAAAATTGGGAATTATTATCTTTTACTAATTCTTTATTTTTATTCGTACAAATAGTTTTTTTTCTGCTTTCATCTTATTGTATGAATTAATATTAATTAATTATTTTTCAGCCGATTCATTTACTAAGATGCCTCTTCTCTTGTTAAAAAGAAGGTTAAGACCCCGTTTCACTGTGTTCCAAAGTGGGCATGATATTTTCCTGCTATATCAGTTTCAGCTGGTTACCAGTTAGACTGCTAAACAAGAATACTTCTTTTTTTCTATACCGGTAAAAACGCTATTGCAATAATACAATGAAAAGTACAAGAGAGCTAATTGTTAAAGGCTATTGCCATCGAAACAAGCAACATTACGTTCTTTACCTAACATTTATCTGTGAAAATGTAGCATAGTTTTTTGGCGGTAATTATCGGCTATTGGTTCTGCGGTATATAACAACTTCGGAAATCAAGATTTTCATCATCAATTTCAAGCATTTGCTATACGTTAAAAGCATTTTAAATTATTGCATCTAACAGAAACAACGACAAATTAAATGAACTAGTAATATTATACCAAATGTATAAACAATGGAAATAAAAGTTATTATTTTTCTATGAATAAAAAAACTATGTGTTTGAATTTACATTCGTTTCTCGAAAGTGTCCCTCGCGGCGGTCGCGTGAAATATTCAGAGTGGGAATTTCTCACATGTCACGTGAAATTGTGTGTCTCCTAACTGAATATACGTTTGCGTTCTAAAATAATAAGTCACAATAATACGCCTATCTCCAGGTAAAATTGGCACTTCATTACTATTCTAATGTTTTAAATATAAAAGTATAGTACTGCTTGAACCGTTAAGGTGATTCGGAAATGTATATATTCAGAAATATAACGTCTGACAAAATATTTTTATATGTTAAATTAGGCTGAATGCACTAATACCTTGCTCAAACTCATATCATGAAAAACAAAGACGAGTAAGTGCGCGGCAATTTGATTGTCAATCGAAGAATCGTGAAAAATGTATACATTTTTGTAACTAAATAAAAATAAGTAATAATATTAAAGTATTTGAATTATTTATTACAAGTGAAATATAATATTTAAAGACTGAACTATTAACTAAAGTATTATATTATGTGCTTCGTGGTTTCACTCGCCTTATATTTCTGCGCATCTGTTTCATCATGACGTTTACACTGCTTCGTTTTTTATGTGTCGAGACATGATAAAGACTATAAAACTCCTCAAAAACGACTTAACTAACCCAAAAAGTTTTATTCAGATTTTAGGTGATCTAACAGATCTTAGAACAGCGTGTAGTCAAATCCACGGCTTTTTTATTTTATTATAAGTATTAGCGTATATGGATACTAATAAGCAATTATATGTGTGTAACCTATTAAAAAAAATTCGGGTCATCTATACTAAATAATAGTGTTGCCCAAATTCAGTCTTGGTCTTGCAGTCTTGGTCTTGTTCTTGCGTTTTTGCAAGACCAAGACCAAGAACAAGACCGCGTATTTTTAGCAAGACCAAGACCAAGACTGACCGTGCAAGACTTGAGCGAGAACAAGACATAGCCTGCAAGACTCTTGCGTCTTGCAGCTAGGACTTAGCGCTATTTCACTGAGTAGTTAGGTGTAACAGTTCGGTGTATAGGTAGGTACGCTTAGGAATTCTATGAGACGCAAAAAACTGTATCAAAAAATATGAAAAACTGGACCTATGCGCATTACGACTAATACCATAAACATATCTATTAAAATATCTATTAAAATCAAACTGAGTGCATGCATAGTTATGTTTTAACCATCGGCACTTTGATAATGCGGCATCAAAGGTTTTGTACTTACTTCTCAAAGAAATTTGCCGCTTTTCGGAAGTACATGGTTATGATACACGCGCCGGCGGCTTCTTTTGAAATCTAAAACAATCGTTGCCGCCACGCCGAAATCATAACATTTGACACTATTTGATTGCCGCCATAGGGCGTAGGTATACTCATGCAAAATAATTTCGAATTTTAAGAGTACCTACAGGTGTTCCAAAGAATAAATAAGTTTCAGAGTGCTTAGAATGAAAATGAATACATTATACTGATCACGCAAGTAGTATTATGATTAGGATAAAATGGTAAGGATAGGTAGTAGATGTCATATTAATTCATTCTAGTAAGTATATATTATAATATTGATTACTTATATGGTTTTAAACTAATTACTTAGGTACTATTATTGTACATTTAGTCATTATATTTCTTAAGTTTTTAAAAGAAAAAATAGCAAAAAAGTGTTCAAATATCACCCGTTTAATAAATATTGTAGCCGCTTTTAAATATACTTGAAACGTGTAAAAAAATTCTACAAAACTAATAAAATAATATAAAAAGCGTAGGTACTTATCTACTAATAAAATAAAAAGCCTGCGATAAGAGTTTTGTATTACTTATCAGCCCGAATATCTCTGAGAGAGATGATGAGAGTAAGTATTTACTAGCTGTGCCCGCGACTTCGTCCACGAGGAATAGTAACTTTGGAGGTATAGTGACGTTCAGAACTTATTTATTTATTTTAAAACTTCTGTCATCAAACATACAAACGAACTCTTTAGCTTTATAATATTAGTATAGATGTACGCCAAAACATTCACTTATATGTAAAGAATAGTGATTGGCACTAATTCTTTACATATATTTTATTCACGCGTCGCGTCTGTACAAGTAGGTAATATTTAGTGTGTGTTTGTACGCCGCACGCGGCATTGTTTCATTTGCGGCGGCATCCTTTTCATAGAGCCGGCACGTGGCGAGGCGGCGCGGTAGAAAGCAAGGAAACGTACTATAAATAAAGGAATTATTTTAATTCCAGTCATTTCCAATTGAGCTGTGCTTCGAGTCTAACTTAATAATTGTTTTTACTAATTCTCGTTGTTTTCTAAAAACGTATCACGTGTACAATTTAATATGAGTGACGAAGATTCAAATTATTCTAGTCCGAGTAACGAGAGTTTGAGTCACAGATCTAAAAGACCCAAAAGCAAATTTGAAGAGTTTTTCGAAATAATTCATGCATCCCAAACTGCCTTCTGTAAATTGTGCCAACATAAAAAGATTGAAATAAAAATGAAAAACAGAAACACTTCAGGCTTAAGGAAACATCTAATATCTTTCCACAAAAAGGAATCAGAAATATTTCTTCCTGTTAAACCAAAATTAAGTGGAGATATCACAAGCTTTTTAGTAACCGCTGGAAGAAGTGGACAGGTAAGAATATTTTTTTAACAGTTAAAAGAATTTTAACTCCGCGTAGCTATTCATGCGATACTTTCAAAAACGCCATTAACTTACGTAAGTATTTTTGAGTTAGTGGTGTTTTCATCTAGGGGTGCGACATATTAAGTATGTAATTATCGTCTAAAATATTTTTTAGACGATAATTACATACTTAATATGTCGCAACGATGAAAGATGAAGTTTCTAGATGAAAACACCACTAACACCCATATTTTCATTGAATCGGCCAGTAACAACTAAGTACTTTATTTTGGTAAATTACAGTACAGTGCAACCTTAATATAACAAATATCAATTTAACGATTTTCTCGATTTAACAACAACAAACCTCCTCCTCTTATACGCTCAAACCTAGTATGTTTTAAATAATAACACAAGATTTCTTGTTTTGTTTCAGTCGGAAAACAGCAGTGACAACATCACGACAGCTACAGTTGATTGGGTGGTGAAAAAATATCTTCCCTTCTCATTTTTCGATGACGAAGCTACACAAGTATATTTTCGACGTATTTGCCCTAATATGGTGTTTCCTAAAAGGTCTACACTTAGAAGGAAAGTCAAAGAGCGATTTGAAGAGCTCCAATTGAATCTCAAGGAACGACTTCAACAATTATCATCTAAAATGTCTTTTACCATTGATGGGTGGACGTCAATTGCTGGTAGGAGTTACTACGGGGTTACTATTCATTATATAGACAACGAATGGAAGTATCAATCTGTAGTTCTTGATTTTATACCATCACGCGGTCGACATACTGGGGAAGATATTGCAACGATTTTCCATGAATGTTTATTGGAATATGGCATAATTGATAAAATACAAGGTATCACGGTCGACAACGCAACTGCAAATACCAAATTTATGTATGAACTGAGCAAACTGCTGCCGCAACACTTTGATTCAGACAATCAACATTTCCGGTGCTTTGCTCACATTTTAAACCTTGGTGTACAAGATTTATTAAAGACCTTAGCATTACACTGTGAGTCTGACACTAACGCGCAAGATCAGCAGTACGAAGACTATGCAGACGAAACTGAGGATGAGGAAGATGAAGAATCTGCACCAAATATTGCTGACTCGCGTACATCTGTAACAAAGTTACGCAGCATTTCCAGTAAAATAAAAAGAAGTGAGATAGTGAAGAAGAAGTTTCAGTCTGCTTGTGAAGCAGCTGGCGTGCCATCAAATCTAAATGCCATTCTTGACTGTCCAACGAGATGGAATTCCACACATGATATGATTGGATTTGGTTTAAAAGTGAGAGCGGGCATTGACATATTGTGCAGTTCTGTCACCGAATTAAATGATTTTCAAATCACAGCTAATGAATGGCAGGTACTCGAAAAATTACATAAATTTCTAATAAATTTTAAACTTTTAAGTACAAAACTTGGTGGAGACAAATATGTTACATTACCGCTAGTCATTGTATCATTCAATCTCTTGCTAGATAAAATTGAATCCATGGTAAAACAGTTAGATGAGAAACCTAATCGATCTGAAGTGGATGAAAGGCTCATTCTAGCTTTCCAAGCAGCTCGAGACAAAATGCTTAAACATTACAAGAAGAGCAACTGGATTTATTGTACTTCTTTAATTTTAGACCCAAGGCATAAGGCTCAGACTTTTGACCTGACAATGTGGGGGAAGCAACTTAAAACAGAAAGTCTGCGCAAGTTCAATGAACTTTATGAAGAATATAAAAGTCTACACTCACTGAACAAATCTCTGGAATTACCAGAAAAAGAAAATAAAGTATGTGATGAAGATGAAGACGTAATAGACTTTGATAAACTCTATGAATGTCCCTCGACGTCATCTGGATCTTGTCTTCAAGGCTTAGTGATAGACGAGTTGGAGGAGTACCTGAGAAAACCAAGAACTGCCAGCTCGGAAGACATTTTAGATTGGTGGAGGACGCATGAGACAGAGTATCCGATTTTATCGAAAATGGCTCGTGATTTTCTCTCAATACCGGCAACTTCAGTACCTGCTGAGAGATTATTTTCTAACGCATCATTAGTAATTAGAAAACATAGAAATAGGTTAAGTGATGAGTCAGCCAGATGGTTACTTTGTATTAATTCTTGGTCAAAAAAATTGATATAAAGTATCATAACCTAATGATAAAGCTGTTGATTTGTGTTGTATTTTATTTTTTATTCAAATAAATGATAAATCGTAAAACTCTTTTATTAAATTTCTTATAAGTTGAGGGTTCAATCTCTTTCTAGACAGATAAGTATTGTTCTTTAAAATACAGTCAAGTTATTGTAATTAATTTTTTTTTTTACATGTTGTAGCAAATGTAAGCTTATAAATCATAAATGTTTATTAAGAAACAGTTACTTCCATGAAAACGACATATAGGTCAGTTGATTTTTCGAATTTCTTATCAAATCTTCAGTTATTTATTAATCTGCTTGATCTTTACTATGGCTATGTTAATTCAAGCTCACAATGTTCCAAGTTCCAATTCTAATACGTTTTTCTAACATTTAAAGTAAACTTTAATAAATAGTAATAGACTAATAGGTAATTGCAAGACTTGCAAGACTCTTGCTGCAAGACCAAGACCAAGACCAAGACCGGGAGCGCAAGACCAAGACCAAGACCAAGACCAGGTGTATGGGCGCAAGACCAAGACCAAGACTGGCTAAGTCTCGTCTTGTTCTTGCATTTGGGCAACACTACTAAATAAGTATTTTATGTAAAAAGTTTCTTAATTTAATGTTTCGAATTTCAAGTGCGCTTCATATTTCACAATTTATGCAAAAATCTTATACATTTAAAAACTTATTATTGGTTACAAGTTTTTATTACAAATCTGTTTTTAATTCATATTACTTTATATCAAAATACAAAAGATAAGATGGATGTGTACTTCTTCAAACAAATGTATTAAGAATAGATTTGACATCTTTAGACGCCATTTTCTCAAAATGAAGTCCGTTTGGCTTGATGCAGTTTTGCTTATCAGCGTTCATTTATGGAGCTGCAAAGATATCAATCATACTGTTCATTGATATTATTCATTAGTAGACTGTTCTCACGTTCCACCTCACATCCTCAACTATGTCGTGTTTCCGAATCATCGACGTCCATATATATCGGTTGTAACGGTCACTTTTTATCTCTATATTTTTTCGCAGTTTGAACTGATCTCCACAATCATTTAAAAAAATCGTTATTTCTCGGCACATGTTCCCAAACTTCCATGATATTTGCTTTTATGAAATTTCCATTTTTATATTGTCTGGTGTATGTTTTTACTACGGGTGTTATTATGGGTCTTAAAATTTTATCGTCAGGTATGACCATGTGAGGGGATCGGAATTTTAAAGGACATATTAATGTTTGAAGGCGAATTGGCGAAGGGATCAAAATTATTACGACTTATCGCACCTGGCCATCAAAATGTTTAATCTGTATCAATAATAATGTTCTTCCCATTCTCTGTGAAATAAAAAGCTGAGTTGTTTGTTGAAAGGCGCTAATCTCAGTTATTACCAAAGGTGGATCTAGCTCTCAAAAATGTTGTACTCGCAGCCACCCGAAAATCGGTCAAGTGCTATTCGAAGTATGATCTCGCTCCTAAAAATCACTCAATACGTAAATATGTGTGAAAATTTTAACTATTGTGGTTCATGAGATACTGTCCGTTGAAAGACAAACGGAGGGACAGGGAAGGCTTAGTAATCCTGTTGCCACCTGTCCGGTACAGAACCAAAAAAATCTATTAAATATTCTCTAAAAAATATATTTAGTGACAATATATCACGTAGGTTTTATATATGTATATAAAACTGACACTTATCTATACTTATATTATAAAGCTAAAAAGTTTGTTTGAACGCGCTAATCTCAGGGATTACTGATTCGAATTGAAAAAATCTATTTGTGTCAGATACTTTATTTATTGAGGAAGGCTCTAGACTATATTATGTCACGTTACGACTCATACGAGCGAAACAGTAACCATAAACGCGATCGAAACCGCAAGGGACTGCTAGTATTGATAATAATTCCTAACGTCTTTGTATAAATTTTCTAAGATTCAGATCTTCCAAGACATTTGTCAGCGAGGGCGACACATGTCCGCCCCGGTGAGTTCTCGCGAACCCTTTTTGCCAGGATATTGACACTAATTCTTTGTAACGACCCGGTTTGGACACGTTATGATAGATCACCACTGTGAAAGAAACCACGTTTTGTATTGTAGTCTTTTGAAGAGCAAAATTGTCTATTGATATATTTGAGAATATTTTATAGTAATGCTAATTTATTGTTGTATTTAGTTAAAAAAAAAGTCCTTTGAAAAATAAAAAAGAAAACCCTACTGACGACCCTCGTTACCAAGTGTGATGTCTTGGAGTCGTTAAAACATATAAATCAGTCTATACTTAAAAGGTTTGCACGAAATTAGTAAAGATTTTGGAATAGTTCTAGTATCATGCTAAATTCCTCCGATGCAACTAAATTATTCTATTAATATGGGTATTACAAACATATACGTTGTATATATGCAAGTTTCTACGACACTTAGAAATTAGTTAAATTCATCTTTTTTTTTGTTTCCATATATAGATAGAGGACCACTCTGGTATAGTGATGATAAATGTACCGCTAACGCCGGCGGTAACGGGTTCGATCACCGCTCGGAACAGATGTTTATATGTATAAATATTTGTTCCTAGGTCTGTGTGTCGGTGTGTGTCTGCCCACTATACCTCGGAGATCACGTGAAACGGGCCCGTTTGTTTACGCAATCACCTGACAATTATTGTCACTCTTAGTCTTCTCCTCTAAATGGTTATAGACTCTTAGGGGTTGCGGAGGTCAGATGGCAATCGCTCTGTATAACCAGCTATTTATCAATATCTGAACTAATAAGCAGACCCTGGAAAAACATCTAGATGATGATGAGATAGTTAGAAAGACTAAAAAACGTTGCCACACTATTGGCTGTGAGCACGAACGCTGTAATCTAGCGTTACCGGCACCCGCGACTTTATTGACAGTCGACTAAGATGGATGTAGTTTGCCCCGAAGTTTATGCTACAACGTATGTCGTGATTGGCTACAAATAGAGAATCTTGACAAAGTGTTTTTGTTAACTCGTCATGTTTTTAGAGCGAATTAATACATTATTTATTTTTATTGTTTCAGGTATTGCTGATTATATTTATTACATACACTATAAGGTAAATACTAAACGAAGTAAGGCAAGAATTACATTTCTAAGTTTTGTTCTCAGAGTTTCATAAAGATTTACATATATTGTTTGTTGTTGCTTTACGTTTTCAGAATTTGCTGTCTTTGCGTTTATTTTTGACAAACCAAGCTAACGTAAGGTTACCCAGACAACTGTTACCAGGTTACTGAAATGTTTTATGTCTGCCACGAGAGTAAAACCTTGAAGTGTAATTCTCGCCTGATTTTGAACATACGGTATATTCTATCGTTATTAAACAACATTTAATATTCGCTAATTGTCGCTATATTTCGCACTGAGTACCCTAATTTTAGATTTACATGCGAAATATTAATTACTCTGCTACGAGTACATAGTAATTACCTCTCGCCCATAAATAAATTGTGCCATCAGTTAACCTGAACCATTTTAGAAATATATATCGTTATTTGTTACCATTTATGTCTTGTTAATTAAAATTATTATAATATTAGTTGTGGGACATTTGGGGTTGATAAGCAATAATGTGTTAACCCACTAAACGTCAAATTCGGAGTTCTTAATGTATTCTGATAATGCGTCACGTATTACACATTATACATACATCTTTAAAGTCATGTAAACTACATAAGTACCGTAAAATGTTTCTAAAATTAATGTTTCGAATTTCAAGTGGCTTTCATATTTTGTAATTAAAACAATAATCCCGTATATTTGAAAAACATATTATTAGATACAACTTTTAATTGCACTAATCTGTTTTTAAATCAATATACATTTTATTAAGAATAGGTTTAACATCTTCAAACGCCATTTTCTGAAAATTAAATCCGTGTTGCTTAACATGGTATTGCTTATCAGCGTTTATTTGAAGATTCTGACTTGTTTTTTTTTTAATTATGGGGTAAATGAGCAGAGAGGTACCTGAAAGACGAGACTTCACTGTACATATGGTATTATTAACATTTTAACCACTCCAATACGAATGGGAAAAATCTTTGTGATGGGTTTTCAAAGTGCTTTTGTTACCTGCAAAGTTTAATGAACATTGACGAAACTTCGCTGTAACAATAAGCAGTTACCTGAAGCTTCGGAACTGAGGTTTGAGTGCAATTTATAATATAATGGCCTTACTTATAAGGGAAATTATATATAATGGAGTTTTTTCTTAGTAACTGTGGGGAATGTAGTGTGTTAAGAAATACGAAGTTATGTATTTTACTATAATAAGTAATAATATATTTATAGTAGGTTGATGAAGTACGTAAATGAGAAAATTATAATTTAAATAAGAAAATAATTTAGAATACAGCTGACAGGTAGACGTAAATTACTACAAGACAGAACTATAACTAAAATTCTAGAAATAATTAATAAAGAATACATACAATAAAACTAGTGTTAGGACGGCTCAAAAATAATATTCAACAGTCTCAATATTTATTGACTTTCTGTAAAGTCACAGCATAAAACTAGTGTGTTCCATATACAGCGCTTTCTTATGTAATATTGAATGCCCGTTCCACGAATTGTCATCTATTTTTAAAAAGTGTCATCATCTAAATTACAGCCAATACTTATTTAATAACCGCGCAAAAAAAGTCACTTTTGTTTACTATTCCGCTATAAAAAGCCGGCTCTTTCAAGACTTATTCAACCGGCTCTTTCATAACTTTTTCTCAAAAAAGATAAAACCTTCAATTTAGTTTTTACGCAGCTGCAAGGCCATATATGCACAAACTGAATCTACAACACATTTATCTATATTTGTTTACAATAAGATACCAAAAAACCACTTAAACGTAGTAAAATGCTTACTTTGTAGTACCAAAATCTTTGATTTGATGTAGGTACCGGCTTTGATTTTTTTCGGCGAATTGACAAATGTTAGTGGGTGACGGTAAATCAAACTACTTTAAAAAAAATACCGACCAAATCCGTTCGTAAACTACCAAAATATTGAAAGTGGCTCTTTCAAAACATGGCTCCTTCATGCCACTTGTCACCTATATGATAAATATATATAATGATATTTTCTTGTCTTATATACCGAGACAAACTAAGGTTTCATTAAAGTCTAACATCAAATCTTGGATTTTTGAACTAATTGATAGATTTTTATCAAAATCATAGGAAAGTACATCACAGTATTACTTGAAAATACCACCTTATATTTATAAAAGAGAAATGTCTCTTACTCACTCATCACGAAATCTCAGAAACTACAAGTGCTAGGAGTTTCAAATTTTGCATAGAGGTTCCTTTTAGGACGTAGGTGCTCGCTTAGACGGAATTTCACCTAAGGGGGTAAAACGAGGGTTGGAAGTTTGTATGAAAATTCTATATTAAGCGTGAGTAAAACCGCGACGATATGCTATTTATCAATATTTATGTTTCACATAAAAATCCATTAAGTTTACTTTTCTCATTGTCAAAGTATCTATTATCATCTTCTTATTGTGTCGTCACTTCCCTGTGTTCTAAAGAATGACACGATTGCTCTTAATGGATACCACCATTAGTACTTGTGCTTATTATCGACTTGTCTTAGTCTTCTATTGTAAAAATATTAATAAATAAGAGCTGAAATTCTGCGTTGTAAATATGTATAAATTTTTTTTTATAGAGAACTAGCAATTCTTCGTAGCTATGTATAATCAAAACTCAAAATATACTTTATTCAAATAGGCCTTTACAAGCTTTTTCGATATATATACTTATTATAATTACTATCTTATCTGGTGTAAAGTGTAGATGCAGTCGAGGATAGTAAGTCTTGTTGCACTTGACCGGTGTTAGTAACAGTATTAACATATAATACTGTTACTAACACCATAAAGAAATTATTTTTTACTAGATGACCCGGAAAATTTCATATCACTTACATATATGTATTTATGCAAAATATGAACAAATTTAATACAAAAATTGTATCTATAATAAATGCAAAAAACTGTTTTTATTTTTGAAAACAAAACACATTAAAGAAATTGGATCTCATACTACAACTATGTAACAGACAAATTTAAACCTTCACCATTTCAATCTTCTCTGAATCTCCATAAATATTTCAAGATCAAAATAACTCAAATCGCTCCAGCCTTTCTCGAGTTTTAGCGAGATAAACAAACAGCAATTCATTTTTATACATACCTATAGAAAATTTTACGTAAACATTTAATGCTTTTCCGTTTAACCAATGTAGTTTTCATATTTGTGTTCACCCTCACATAGAATGTGAAAGAGGAAAGATCTTTCATAAGCGTACAACACATATTGCACTTCTGAAGTGCAATTTTTGGAGTTTGTAATATGGGAGGATAAACTGACACAGCTGTCCTTTTAGGGCTTCCTACACAACAGTTTGGAGTGACACATTATTACACAGGCGTAGCTATTTCATATGGGAGGGTTCCTTCCATAGGAAAGTTCCCATTATATTATCTCCTATGTATCTATCTCCTTCTTATGTGCACTGTATTGCCCGCTGTATGACTCTTATCACTCACCTCCACAGGTTGACTGGAAGAGATCTCTTTTAGAGATAAGTCCGTCTTACGCAAAGTTATTTTTCTCCTTTTTTATTTTCTGTAATGTCTTTTCTAGTGCAATAAATAATATATATATATATATACATATATATATATATATATATATATATATATATATATATAAAGTTCCGAAGGGGGTTATAAGTCCAAACTGTACAAAGATAAACTAATTCTTATCCGCTCATTTCGCAGTTAGACCCCTCCCATATGAAAGCTGCAACGCCCCTGGTGTCAGGACTAATGTCAAAACCCGTAATCCTTGTCAATATCTCTGAAAACTATTTGTCACTGCGTCTAACTTGTTGTTTTTGAGGATTAATGAAGCGATTTGTTATATTCAAAGGGCTGGGCGTGAAAGGAAAGCTAATTATTTACGTCTAAATGTTTAAGTTAGTTTGGTAATAAATTAAGACTCTAAACACGGCTGTCAGAGCCTAAACCGGTGGTCCTAGAACTATGAATTACGTGGTATAACTTTTGTAAGACGAATGTTAACAGGACGATTATTTACCCACAAAATTTTGTAAAGTGATAGAATAAAGTAAACAAATTAAATTATTTATCATTGAGACTCAGACTTCAATTTTTTTAAGGAACTTTTTGACTTAAAAAGCAAAATACATTTGGGTTACACCATTACTAGCTATTTTGATTGAATAAATCAAAAGGCTAAAGCGGTTTTGATGAAAATTCTATGTGACCAAAATTAAAAAATAAATGCTCACCTGTTATTACCACAGATAGGAGTTTATGGAAATAAAAAATAACAAAACACTACGAATTGAGAACCTTCTTCTTTTTAAAGTTGGTTAAATATGTAACATAAAACGAAAGTGAGTTTTCACAATCCTCGATAGCTTTATTGAGCCTATAAAATATTTTATGTATCTTTGAATTTATGGCGATTGTTTGAATATAAATCTGAAAAAATATGTTTTTTTTCTTCATCATTGATCGGTTAAAATTCGACTTGAACCATATTGGGTTTATGTTACTATAAAAACTGTCCCTTTAGAAAAAGAAATTTGTAAATAAACCTTAGTCGAGTAACTAGGTTTATGCTTTGAATCCTTTTGTTTTAAATTATTAGGCAAAACTGTTGTGAAGCGAAATGACTTCCTTGCAGAATATTTAAACCATATATCCATATTAATTAAAAAAATTCAACCGGTTAAGTTCTAAACGAGTCCAATAATATATTTTATGTACATAAAAAAGACATAATGTACGCAAATTATTTTAAAGATATAATTTGGATGATCACCGTGATTTATTTAGACGTAGTTTTAACTATTTTAAATTATCATCATATAAATTTAAATTTAGTTGACATTTTATTTATTTTAGATATTGTTTTTTTTTTATAATCAATATTTATAGTGTGGTTATTTGAAAAACTTTTTTTCTTTGTGTCGACCTGTGTTAATTGATTAATCTTATATATAAAAAAGCTTTGTAAAGTTATGATAGGAAAGCAGATTTAATATGATGCTTAGTAAATACTTTTAAAACCAAATAAAAAATATATTCGTAATATTCGTCCAACACAACCACACTGACTTAATCATGAGCGTCGAAACTAAGTTGCAAGAAAGTGAGACTTAAATCTTTCGGACACGAAAAAATATAGGTACTAAGAAATTAAGTAATTCATTTCGATTTCATTACCTCTATAAATACAAAGACTTTTATAGAACAATGCACCTCACTCTAGATATGAATAGAAACAGATGATAACGTTCCTAAAAATGTTGTTGTTGATTTTTAAAATGAAAATTAAATGGGAAGGTAAATTTCGACACTTAGGCTCCTGTGTACATTCCGACGTCTTATCTAAGGAGGCGGGGGTGGGGGAGGACGCGCTCAACAGGTCACTCGTATTCGGTACTGAGGAGTCTCATCGTCAGCGGTGAATGTTCGAGATAATTAAACCTTTCAACTTGTAGAAATGTTTTCAACTAAAATCTATTTCATACGCTGCTTCTACTGGAGTAAAACGCGACCTTTATTAAAATGTTGATAAGCAGTAATGTGTCAACCGATAAAAAATCTAATTTGGAGATATTTATATATTCTGGTAATGCATTACATGTTTAACATTATTGAAAAAAAAAATTCAAGTCAACCATATATGACGGAACCATTCAGAACGTTTAATGGTCTTCGCCATGGCACTGCGCTTTCTTCTCTGATGAAATTTATTGACCAGGCCAAAGCCAACACGGCTGAAGAGTCTTGATGACGATAAATGCTCCACTTCATCGGGCATAAATACACACTTGTAAGTTTTACTCACTTAGATTTACATAAAATTTACATAAGCATAAATATCATTGCCTTTATTTTTGACAGAAAACAGCTTCCGTAAGATTACTAGGTACCTAACTGTTTTAAAACCACAAAACAAAGAATTGAATTGAATATATGGTAACGGTATGGTAACTTACCAGATTACAATTTTTTTATATTAATTCCGAGATTAGAACTAAGAAGTATAATTCTCACCTAGTAAATAGAGTGTTTCAAATAGAATTTTTAAGGGCCTGTTTTCCCGGTTCCTGATAAAGTTATCCGAAATCCAACGAATAAGGTTTGCTAATATTTTATATTCGAGAAGGATAGAATAATTCAAGAATTACATTTATAAGTTTTACTCTTAGATTTTCATAAATTGTTTGTCGTTGCTTTACACCCGAAGAAACTTGTTGTCATAGACTTTATTTTTGACGGATAAGGCTTTCAAAGCGGTTCACCTGTTTAGGAGCTACGGTGCCACAAATACGCATAGCGGTCTAACTTATAATTCCCCTCTTTTTGCGTCGGCGTTTACAAAGACATCAACAGAGTCGTAGAGTTTTATTAGTATAGAATGAATTCTGTACAAATTGAATATTCTATTAAGGACCCATTTCAAACCTCTTTTGATGTTTCTGTCGGTTCGGGCGACGCGTCGTTATTGACGAATTCGTGCAAATAAGAGTTAATTATGTACTATATTTTTCCATACGTTCGTAAATGTAGCTGAACACAGAAAATAAATATAAGTAAGGAAAATAAAGTAAGCTGAGGTGGGCTAGTGGTTAGAACACGTCGATCACAAACGATGATTCAAACCCGGCTAGTACCGCTGAGTTTTCAAGTGCTTTAAGTATTATTTTATTTTTTGTATTTAAATTTATCTCGTGCTCGGTTAAGGCTAACACCGTGAGAAAACCGCATGTGGCGGGAGTAA
Organism: Hypolimnas misippus; assembly: GCA_037950945.1. NCBI lineage: Eukaryota > Metazoa > Arthropoda > Insecta > Lepidoptera > Nymphalidae > Hypolimnas > Hypolimnas misippus. The sequence goes on along the minus strand of JBBEEQ010000006.1, from coordinate 144,778 downwards.
TTTTGACACATGTATATCCGGCCCGCAGTGGAGCAGCGTGGTGGATTAAGCTCTTAACCTTGCTATAACAGGAGAGAAGACCTTTGCCGAGCAGTGGGACATTTACAGGCTCTTACTCACTTTACTTAGTAAGGAAATAGACAATTATTATTTTATAGTGGTAGCTAATAAACCTAGTTTAGTAGCTGCGGTGGAATATACATATACAAACATATATAGACTGCAAAATTTATTAGCCTTCCTTTTGCTTTCGCCGTAGTCAGGTGGACAAAGGCGAAAGCAAAAGACCGAAGATTATAGGATGTTCTTGATGTTCAATAGTATACAAGAGTGAATTAAAAATGTAGATTTTATTTTATTTATTGGAAAGTACAATATTATTGTTCGATCAAATCTCCCGAGAACAAAAGAAAACCATTCCATCGCGCTTCGACTAGTGACGTGACTGCAAATGTTTTTTTAATCGAGTTATATGAAATCATAAAACTTGATCGATACATTTGACATTTGAGTGATTTGTTATGTTAAAGTATCTAAATACGTCGGGACTTTCTTTATGTATAATTTCCGATTACTCGAAAACGGCTCAAACACATTTGTTTTTTCTTCTCTTAATGTGTACTCTTTTTCCTCGGGTCCAAATAATTTTTATTAAAATCGGTTCAACTGAACTTTGCTTTTAATATCAAAATGTTTTAATAATTAAATGAGTATATAATTTAAAACGTCTTGGTTAGAGTTCCTCGATTGAGCTTACCGCTAATGAAGAGTGGATACTTAGCGGATACTGTATATTTTTAACCGACTTCAAATAAGGAGGATCTTAACATCCCTCGGCGCATTGGTTTGAGTTTATGGGTGACGATCCGTTAAAACTGTCACTTTTATGTCTCTCTAGCTGAAACATATTCTTATTAACATTTGAAATTAGTAATTTTTATTTTTAGTGTAAATTTAAAGTATTACTGGTGTTTTATTTCTCGACTAAATTGTTTGAAAACTCAAGTCATACAAATATTTACTCGAGTGACTCGATAAAAAAATCGTATTCGACTCACTAGTACATTGCGGATAAATGATATTTCAGCAACCCCGATGTTCGGGAGCACTGCGGGTTGACAAAGCTCATTCATTGTGTTTGTGCCTCGGGGGCTTCGTTTCACGTGAAGCAAAAAATATTATTAATCAGACTGAAAAAAGATGACCCGAAAACTGTTCGAACAATACAAATATTGAAAATAAAATATTATATAAAAATAACTAAGACTTGATTAATATTTTTTTTATTTTTCTTATTTTGTTTTTTTTTTTTCATATTTCGATTTTTTTTTAACTAACTTATATTATGTGTTGTTTTGTTAATTAATTCTTGCATGTGGTGTTCTCCTATAAATAATTGTAGCACTTAGTTTTAAGTTTTATTGTAAGAAAAATTGTTTATGTTTAGTGTACACATTGTTCGAGAACCAAATAAATAAATAACCGACTTAAAAAACAGATTTGATAGGTATAAGTAAACTAAGAGGCAAAATTAATTCTCAAAATCGATTCACAAACGGCGGTTTAATCGGTTTTGGTCGAATTGAGAACCTCCTTCGTTTTTGGAAGTCGGTTAATAAAGAAACCAACTTAAAGCATAATTATTTCGCTTACATAATCGACACACTTACACCAGTTATTTCGATTTTAATTTTAAATTACTAAACTGATTTCAATAAAATTTCTATGACACACATCTAGAAGAATATGCTTTGAAAGAAAAAAATTAATGACGGAAATCTATGAGGTAATAAATATTAAAAAATACGCGACGAATTGAAAACCCCCTTCTTTTTTAAGATGATTGAGAATAGGTATTCACCTCCAGTACAGTGACTGAATAAAATATAATGTTTAAAAAATATAAGCTCATTTTCTACTTCAAATTTTTTTCCGAAGTCTGATTTTAGTTTATTTTAGGATTCCGTTCATTACGATGTCTACGTCGTCTATCCGTCCTTTTGTCCTGCCGTGAATCGTAACAGTTAGCTAGTTCAAAGAATACATGTTATTGTAGTAGACATATCAACAGGTACCCACGAAACGTATATTATCAACGTTTTTTATTTTTCTCCATTGAAAAATTGTTAGCTTTATACGAGCATAAACTAAGATTATATTTCAAACCCCAAAATAAGAAACTAATATCAAGTTGAAGTCGAGGTTATTCAACTATGTTATTTTAATATCATTCTTAGTACAGCAAATTTCGGGTCGATTACTCTATTATAAACTGTTCAGATCCTTTTAACAACTAAATAAGGGCTTTGAGATAAGAAAGACGATAATCTTCAAACGTCAGAATAGATCTTCATAAGTTATAGCTACGAACTATCTCGATTATATCAGATTTCATAAAAAACTCCATCAAAATTGGTTGTTGGGAAGCTATTATATCACCGACAGACACATATACACACGTCAAACTTATAAAACTCCTCTTTTTTGATCTGTGGTTAATAATGCAAACCGGTCAAGGATGAGTCGTAACTGTTACGGAACCCTTGTTGCAAAACACTGACTTGGGGTTTATTATTACTGATCTTAATTTTAACCTTCAATTATATTATAAATTGAATATTAAACAGAAATACTAATAAGGTTATTGCGGAACGCCCGGCCGTTTCGCGAACGACAAATATTTTCCCGGAGAAAATTAAAATAACATTAAAGATATGCCTTCATAGGCTTCGAGGTGTCTTTGTAGAAAATATAATTTGGTACGGAAATTTAAATATACAAATTTATTGTTGCGTAATTGAAACATAATGTATCATCGTGGTCTTAAAAGGTTTATTTCTCTTTTATTTATTGTCATACAAACTTTTCCTTGAGGCTTGGAGGAGGGTGAGGAGGTGAGCACACCTTAATATTTACCACGACGAGGCTCGCGCCACCTCCTGTAACTTATTTGTATTATACCAATAATTATTAATTAATTATTTGGTCCCCGCGACTTCGTCTGCGTCATGATAAATAAAATTTCTAAAATAAAAGTAGCCTAAGTTACTTCTTACAAGATCAGCTATCTGCTAGTGGTCCCGTTAAAGTTTGTCCAACCATTTCAGAAATTACCGGAACATCCAGACAGATTTAAAAAAATGTGTTTTTGATGTAAGTACCTTATATACTTTCATATGTATTTGGTTAAAAGCTTTTAATATAAAATTACAAACAGAAACTTTAATTTTTTTTTTTGTATAAATAATTATTATAATCTGTTTTAAACCACACTATATCAATAAATATATAGAAAGGTATACAGCTTGAATATAATATTTGAACTTCCTAAATTACAAATGGCAGCTCAGGCCTGAGACCGCTTGACTTATGCAAGGGACTTATGATCTTGGGAGAATCCAGCGCAGATTGTACTTACATATTACATTAACCATAATTATCACCACCTCCGCTGAACATGGCCTCAGAGGCCGGGGTCAGGAAATTATGCATGGCAATTTGCTTTCAAAGTACAGTGTACGATGCCAATTATTTGCGTAAGATTAAAGCAATCAAGTCATACATTAAACATTAAGTTATTTTTAGTTGATTATAAATGTCCTTTTAAACCCATTTTACTGTAAAACACGCGCGTCATCTACTGCTAATTAATTGTATTTTCACATACATGCTTCGAAATTTGAGCATTATTTTGATAACCTTCTTCGAGGTAAATCGAGGCAATAGTTGTATGAAAATCCATAACTGTCGTGTTTAGCTGCCAATTAAATTACTATGTAAAATAAAATTTGTCGCATAATTTAAAAATGGAACGATCTTCAACTTCGAAATATAGCGACCAAAGAGGTAACTTATCAAAGGTTTAATTTAAATTTGAAGTGGCTTGCACATAGAAAACTGTTTAGTGAAAAAAAAAAAAACTTTAGCGCGTTAAAAACTATAGTTATTAGTTCATATTTAATATAATGTCTTATCGCGATAACTAATGGTAGTAACACCTTTTTATTAATCAGTCAGCTCGTGACCACGACGAATGCAACTTCGTCGAATCGTCGGGAAATAAAAAGTTTACTACCATTAGTTATCGCGTTAAGACAGGTTATATTAAATATGAATAATATAAATTGCGAAAGTTTAAAATATTTCATAGTTTTTTGTTTTTCGTCACCTTCGTCATTGGTTTTAAATACTTTTTCAAATAAAAGTTCTGAATCGTACTTAGTTTAATTTCCGCGCATTATTTAAGAAAAGTACTACACAACCCTTAGCCGCAACTAGTCATTGATGGACTTACGTATGAGTGACTCGGCTCCGCCTCGACCCTCATTCGCACGTTCATCCATCAATCCCTCTCTTGCCGGCCGCGGCAAAAATGTACTATGTTCACTTAACCTGCCCGCAAGGGTTAACAATAAAAAACCCTTTACAAAAAAAGTTTTTACACAAAACTTTTTACAAGTCAGTAAATAACCCGTAAAGTTTTACTTGACACCGACTTCGAATATATTACTTAGCACTGACTTCTTTCAAAATTGAGAACTACCTTCTCTTTTGAAAGTCGATTAATGTAAGTAGACAGAGTTTTATACCAATCGATGAACATGGCAGCGCATAGAAGATGAACAAACAAACAATCAAATGTTGGTTTCATATAGATATTCATTTAATATGAAAGTTAATGATTATAATACATTTCCCAAGAAGAGCGAAGCCCGTAGGTAATAAATTAAAACACGCCGATGTTCGCGCCAAATTTTACGGTCACGTTTCCGAGTCGTATCGTATACATAAATCTTTTCTTCTGACTGTTGCGAAGATTATTCTGCTAAGTTTAGGGCAAATGTGTTTAAAAAATATATTAATTCCTTGATATTTTTATGTATTTTTATATTATGTTATGTTGTTACTGTTAAAAAATATATTTAAAATAAAACTAGATTCTGTACTTCTATAATTTCGTCTTATCTATATAGTTTACGTGGTACTTTCACATCTCTAATAGCCATGTCGTACCAATTTAGTTCAGTCATTTGACAGTTTAATTTAATATATAAGTTCTTTCATTGTAAAATGAGTAGAAAAAAAGAAATGCTGTTAAAAAACTGTTTGCATTTGCTATTTTTCCAATACGACGCTCTAAACTAGAAAGGAAAGATATCGTCGAAATCTATAAAATTACCAATATTTTAAATTTCTGCAAAACTTTTCTGATAATCTATTTTTTCGAGCAATAATGACTTGGCACAACTCTTCCAATACCTACACTGTTCATATACCGAATACTTTAATGTAGTAATAATCTTATTTAATATTATTTATAAAATTAGATGTTCGATATGTATCTTATGACACAATTTAATAGCGATTTTAATATTCATTAACTGAAATGTTCGGCGAACTGTTTGATCTTACTAAAATGGTTAACTTTTAAAATGTGTTACTTATTTTCATCAATTGCATAAAATTGTAAAACGATATTGAAAGTAAGAGCTCCCATCAGAAACAGTGTATCTCGTTACGTGGGTAAAATTGAAAGCTGCACAGCCTCTGAACGAACTCATCTTATATGCATCTGTGAAGATTGCATCTGAACGCGAGAACTTTAACTATAATGCATCAATTTTCCTATTTTAAGAATTCCATTTATTGGCAATTGGAAAGCAGACGAACTAACTGTTCTTTTAAAGTGCTTTTTACTGTTAACTACCTATCGGTTCAAACGTTTTAAAAACTCATTCATTAAGACATCTTTTCTATATTTTCAAACGACTAGATGGACATTCTCGATCGTAGTATATTTTTTCAAATGTTGTCGCCTCAGAACTCTTTCATTTTCATCAAAATAGATGCAATAATTTGGTTTTAAAATCTAAATAACTTTTATATTAAAATAAACACGAATGGCTAAGAAGAAAAAAGTATCATAAAAATTAAGCATTGTTTTTCTTCAATCATTTAATTATTGGATTGAAACCATTAAAAATGTTTTTAAATACTATAAAATTCATAGAGAATAGCAGAGAATACTATACGTATTTCTAACAATATATTCGAACAAAAGTTATATTAGAACAAACAATATGAATTTCAAAGTTTATCCTCCGTTAAAAAAAAAAAACAATTTTTCGTTTGATAACTAGAAATGACTTTTTTTAGTGCAATTAGTTAAGCGAGCAAATATTAGCTAAGGTCATAGAAATAAAACGCGCGAGATATTTTAATAAATGCGAAGTGGGTTTAAAGTAAACATACATTTTTAAAATTTATTTTAATAAATTCATAACTTCGTATATTACTTAATATTCTTTGATGTAAGTTTCTCAACGAGTTCAAATTCATTTGATTAAAAGAAGCTGCGTTAGTTCTCTCATGTCCCTGTTAATTAAAAATCTAAAACCTCAAAAGAGCGTTATGCTCTTTACGGGGACTGGGATCGTATGAACTGGCGGTAAAATTTGTGTTTTAATGTAAGAACTTGGTTTCTTAAAAGATTTTACTAGGGTAAAAAAATATTTATACGAAAATTGGTAGGAAATTATGATTTGATTTATAAAATAAAAAAAAATTAATGTAATTACTTGTATTAAATATTATATTAAAGAAAATATACTAGAAATAAAAACTATATTTACTCTGAAATTGTCCTTCAGATCTCTATAATTGTTTTCTTTTGTTAAGAAATGATTTTTTAAATACTTTTACATAAGTAATGATTTAGGCAACGTCGGCGACATTTTTACAGTGCCCAGGGCGGCACTGTCGGTAAGTTCTTCTTAGTTTAATGATGAAATTTTACATATTGATGTAAGTTCCATATTTTGCGATATATAAAAATCTAATATACTTCAAAAACTTTTTGTTAGATAAAACTTTTCATAATACCAATCCACAGTGTACCTTTTATCAAAATAGAGAAGACAAGGTGGATATATACTTCTTCAAACTAATTTATTAACAATAGGATTGGCATCTTAAGATGCCATTTTCTCAAAATGTAGTACATACGTGTGGCTTGATATAGTATTGCTTATCAGTGTAATATAAGATATAATGATATTTTAGTATCGCTGCAGTTAAGGTGTAGTAAATTTCGAATCAATCAGAATCAAATCAAATTTGAATAATTAGAAAAGATCTGACGGTCTACAAACCTCTAAACAGATCTTCATAAATTATAGGTAGAAACAATTTTGACTATATTCCGCTTTCAAACGAAATAACCCATCACAATTGATTCCTTTAGTGAGGAGCTACGATACCACAGACAGACTTATACGTCAAACATATAACACCGCTTTTTTTGGGCGGGATTTCATAATTAATAATTTTAAGGAATTGTAATACACGTAGTTATCGATTCTTTCTGTCTGCTCATATTGGACGGATTAAAAAGATTAATGATTGATAAAAATAATTAAATGTTGTGTTGTAGGAAAAAACGGTTTTAATTGAGATCTTCAACTCACAATTAAACTTTAATTCAATAAAATTCAATAAAAGATCTTAATTCTCCAGTCACGAGACGTTTAAGTCGTAATAGAAGCGTGTGAATAGCATTATTTTTATCAATGTGACTATGAATTGTCGTGGTTATATTGTCTTTATAAATGAGCTCTTACCAATTTCTATAACAAGTACAGAAAATAATGTTTCTATCTTTATTATTATTTATGTGTATGGATATAGTTAATTATTTATATATTATTTTATCTGTTCCCTCTGGTGTAACTCGCGTTTATTTTTACTCCTTCACTTCTATGAGACGTAGCGTGATATAATATGGCCTATAGCCTTCCTCAATAAATAAACTATGTAACACAAAAATAATTTTTCAATTCGAACCAGTAGTTCCTTAAACGTTCAAACAAACAAACTCTTCAGCTTTATAATATTAGTATAGACCTAAAGCATGAATTTAGGTTTGAAATAAGGAGTTATCGCAATCACTACTATATATTCTAACAGTAGTATTTTTTCCGATAGATGCGTTAGCACAGTGACCACTAGAACGGACTGAAGCGGTAACTGTCGCGGGTTCGATCTCCGCTCACGGCAAAAGTCTGAATTGGCTATACAGATGTTTGTCGTAGTCTGGGTGTTTGTGTTTGTGTTGTATGTGTTTCCGGATCCCTGACATAGAATCATGAGATCCTAATGGGAGCCGTTGAGTGTGACGAGTTTTAGTACAAAAGTCTATTAAGAATTTAATCGTCCGAATGTAGCATTTTGTGATAACGATAAGACCCTGTAATAAGCCTGCTAATTAGCATCGTATAAAAGTAAAAATATTTAGTGAAAACTCTTTTAGGTTTATTTTTCATAATTATAAAACTGAATATATTTTCTTTTGTTACAATGAATTGTAATTAGAAGCTTGAGTTATTTATATAGCCAATGTTAAACGTGACTAAATTTAGTAAATATTTGTGATGCTGGCGGATCATTCTCTCCACGTGTCGGTTTTAATTGTAAGCTCCGGCTGAATTGAACGTAGTGTACAATTGCACAATATTTTTTCATCAACTACATTTTTATTTTTATTCTATTTAGTTTTTGGTGGCACAACCCGTCTAAATTGAATGTTTGTTTTAAGATATATCATTTAGTAGCTATGTCCTGCTGTTTTACTCGCGTTAATTTGAGGAAAAATTATATATTTATAGAGTAGTTTCAATGTTGTTTTCCCGGAACGCTTTTTTTTATTTAATAATTAAAAATTTAATATTTTTTTAAAACCAACCTAACTTACTACTTATAACATTAATAACGCATCATAATAACGCATCACACTCAACGGCCCCCATTAAGATCTTATGACCTTGTGTCGGGGTTCCGAAAACACTCACAACACTAACACAAACACCCAGACCACGACAAACATCCGTATGGCCAATACACACGTTTGCCGTGAGCGGGGATCGAACCCGCGACCGTTAGCGCTTTAGTCAGTTTTAGTGACCATTGCGCCAACGCGTCTGTCAAACATTAGCTATATGTTAGGGAAATTTCCGTCAAAATCAGTTCAGCCATTTCAGAGATTAGCCAGAACGAATAGACAGACAGACAAAAATTTTAAAAATAGTTTTTTTGATGTAAGTACCGTATATACTTTCATATGCATTTAATTAAAAACTATTTATTTGAAATTACAACAGACAATTCAATTTTAATAAAAGAAGTATATGTATAGATTAAATTATAAATAAAATTTCGTTCCAATTCATTCATCATTATAAAATATCATATCATATCAGGTACTCGTTATTTAGTTCAAACAAGTTTACCCGCGCAATTTTTGTTTGCTACGCCGTAGCCCGCGTTAGGCCTGCGTAGCCTATGTTTGTATGTGCAAAATCTGCAGCCGAATTAAAGGACAGAAACATATGATTTAAACTTCTATAAGTATAACGTATCTAACACAAATTATAATTCAATTATAGGTTGTAGTAAAGGTTTAGCTACAACGAGCGGGAATCAAGTCGTCAAGGGTCACGTATTATCGCAGCGACGGCGCGTCGCCGACGATCGTTTGTCTAGCTCAGGAGGATTAATTAATACTATCTTAGAGAAATACCTTCGTAACAGAAAACTATTTACGTTAGTAATAGGTGTTGACGTTCTTGATGTATGGTGAATTAATTTTGATTGAATATTTTAATACGAACATTTATTATTTTAGAAACATCCTTGATAATATAATTTGATAATTAACGGTTCCTAGAGCAGCTGTTTATTGTTTTTCCACTAACATTTTAAGCGGAGAAATGGGGGAATTGCGTCAAAATTATAAAAATGTTATTTTAATACACTACCGACTATCAATTTTATTATACACTAGTGCCCCGCCCCGGCTTCGCACGGGTACATACATTCACACACACGCAGGCAAACACGCACGCACGCACACACACATACATCATTTTTGCGTCGGGTTCCAAAAAAAAAAAGTAAAATTATAAAGGAAGTTTGAATTTTTTTTAATGAATTTTATTTATTCATAGTTTTTATTAATGTACTCGCGGCACTTTATTTTATTACATTACATTGACTCCCCCCGTACCCCAGTGACGATTGGGTTACATTATTAGAGTTTTAGTAGGGATCCCTAATTTTTTTTTAAATATAATATAGCCTATGTTACTCGGGGATAATGTAGCTTACCAAAGGTGAAAGAATTTTTGAAATCGGCCTAATAGTTTCGGAGCCTATTCATTACAAACAAACAAATCTTTCCTCTTTATAATATTAGTATAGATAATCATAAAAATTTAATTTCGCATCCGTTTAAGGCATATAGTCAGGGAGGCTAATTCCGTCTGTCGGGGGTCAATAATCAAAATTAAAATGAAAGTAATACTTTATTCATGTAAATTGCTGACAAACGAGTACGCGCGACACTCGATCTAACTCACACTCGGTTAAATAATCACCGCCGCCCATGGAAATTTGCAGCGCAGAGGAGGCCATTTGGTCTTGGTTTTGTATCGTCTTTGGTTTGGCATCGTCAATTAAAAAATTAGTCATCAAAGGGTCCACCAACGGACGCGACGTCTCAGCCCTCCATAAGCTCAAACCATTTGTAGCCGCTTTAGCCATATTGGCTAGAAATAATAGATATATTTCTATATATCATCTTATTTATATATAAAAATAGTTGGTCAATTACGAAAATTAAATCTTGAAGATTTTTCCGCTTTTTAATTACGTTGTGTACCTTATCGTTGTCTTAGATTTTCGCGATTATTATTCATTGAAATAAAACTGTTTGAAACAGATTTAAAACGCGTATATTAATTATTTTTATTATCCCGACATTTCGAGCACTTTGCAGCGTTCGTGGTCACGGGTAGACTAATATCATGTTTTTCAATGGCAGTTCTCCTGGTATCGCATCATCAGCTCCACTTCACTGTTTACATTGTGCCGAGAATAAATTGTTTAGATTTATTCTCGGCACAATGTATACAAACAGACAAACATACATACAAAAATTTACAGTTTTCAGATTTTTTCCTTTATTTGTACCATAAGATCTTACTTCTTGCCAAATTTCATCGTGCTAGGTCAATGGGAAGTACCCTGTAGGTTTTGATTCCCTTGTGAAAACGTTAAAAACGCTAAAATACTTAAAATATGCGACACAAATGACCGTATCTTTTGATTGTGTTAACTTAGAAGTTTGATTTTTTCACAACTCTTAGTAATTATAGCTCTGAATACTTGACATTGATAAAAAATTTGGTACCTTCAGGCGTTCCTGAGAAAAAAGTTGAAAGACAAACTTACAAACAGACACACATACATACAGAAATTTACAGTTTTCAGATTTTTTCCTTTATTTGTACCATAAGATCTTACTCTTTGCCAAATTTCGTCTTGCTAGGTCAATGGGAAATACCCTATAGGTTTTGATTCCCTTGCGAAAACGCAAAAATGGTCAAAATATTCGACATATTTGCCATTATCTTTTGATTGCGTTGACTTAGAACTTTAATATTTTTACGGCCGCATGTCATCGTAGACTTTAGTATATGATATTAATTTCAACATGATACGTCCATGCATTTCTGAGAAAAAAGGGTTGACATCCCGACAGACAGACAGACAGACAGACAGACAGACAGACAGACAGACAGACGGACAACAAAGTGATCCTATAAGGGTTCCGTTTTTCCTTTTAAGGTACGGAACCCTAAAATGGAATGGAAAACGAAGGAAAAAAGATGTAAGGGAGAGGTTAGCCTTCCGGCTCTCTCACTCACCGTACAAAACGCAGCTACGTTGGCTACTTCACGCACACCTTCTGTAAGGGTGAAGTACTGGCCCGATCGAGTAAGCCCCTACACGAGCTGTAGTCTGCAGCTTTAATATTTGTACAAATTGATACACTATTGCCCATAATTGCAAGTAGACGGTGACGCCTCACAGACGGACTTAGCCATCTTAGTCAGGTCTTTATATCTTTTTCCACAACATCGTAATGTCATACGAATTATTTCGAAATTGATATTTTAGCATCGTACAGTTGAAAAATTGCAAATTATGTAAATGCACGAGTATTCATATGCAAAACTGTTTCTGAACTTTGTGATAGATAAACCTGATATGATTAAAATATTTCCATTTCCTTTAAAGTTAAATTAATTTATTTTTATTTTAATAAGCAGATTGTAATTTATAATGGGCATTTCACAGAATTTATTACGTCAAATTAAGTTAGCCTTAAAAGTTTTGAATTTAATGTTAAAGTTATAGTTTAAATATTACGATAATTTAGGGTAGAGAACTTTATTCAATTAAATAAAACCATTTCAAGGAGAGTAATTAATTAACAGCCGCTCTAGGAACGAACGTAAAGTCATATTTTCTAATACGATTCGTTTACTTCGTACAATAAAGTAAAAATGTATTGGTAAAATTTAAATAAGGAATTTATTTTTAATAGATGTATGAACTTACGTATCTTATAAAATACAATACGAAGTTTTTGTATAAAATTTTCTATAACAAACTTTACAAGTCTTAAGAAATCTTTTACGAGAGTTTTATTTCCGCAGAGATTTTATCCTCATCGAGTAACTTTTTGATGTTTTCCGATTCTTTCCGAAGGGTCAAAATTAGAAAGAATATGAAAAGTGTCGAATTGAGAGGACACGATTTTTATATACCTTGTCAATTTACCGGTCTTATCAAAAGGAGTTTTAAAAGGAAGACTATAAATTATTTTGTAAGGATTCAAACACATTATTGACTGTCGTAGACGTGTAGGCATGTCCTAACTGTCAGAAGTACATACGTAAATCACCATCGCGGATGTGATACATCAATACAATATGGATACAAAATAAAATCAATAATTGCTACACACCGGAGATTGAACCAGCACCTTTCTGGAATTTGTTAGAGCACTTGGAACTAGCTGCAGGGAGGTGCGGTTAATATTATTTCCCCGGGAATGGAATAACTCGCAATGTACAATATGCAGAATTATTAGGGCTCATCCGAATTTTGGGCCAAAGTCATTTGAGGCACGTAGCGTGCCCTTTTTACGCGTGCACAATTCTTTGGTTAATTCTTTTTTTATATTAAATTTACAACTTTATATTTTTGAATAGTTAATGCGGATATTATTGTCAAGTTGTCAACAAGTTATGACCCAACAGTAGTTTATATTTGAAACTCCAGTCGCTGAGAAAATTACAGTCCGTTATATATGGTTTCAACATCACGGACAATTCCGGCGGGAATCGCACACGGCCGCGCGACCTGCCAAGAACTTTATAAACTTTGCACTCGTGTAGGAAGCTTAATTACACAAGTATATGTTTTTGTTAAATCCTAAAGTTTATAAAGAAGAACGCTGCTTTGTATTTAGTCTGACATCCTAGCGAGCATTACACTTAAAAATTTTGCTCTCAGACTATCATAATGATTTACATAAATTGTTTGTCATCGTTTTACATCTGAAAGCATTTACTGTCCGTGCCGTTATTTTTGACAGCAACAGCTTTCGTAAGGTTACCTACGTAACTGTTACCAGGCTGCAGGGACGTTTTATGTCAATTACGAGAATAAAACTTACAAATGAAATTTTCGCCAAACTATTAACATATTACAATCTACGACATTAACTATATATTTTAAACTTTCGCGATTTATATTATTCATATTTAATATAACGGGTCTTATCGCGATAACTAATGGTAGTAATACCTTTTTATTGCCCGACGTTTCGACGAAGTTACATTCGCCGTGGTCACGAGCTGACTCCATACCATTAGTTATCGCGATAAGACCCGTTATATTAAATATGAAGTACGACATTAACCACTGATATCAGACTTACTAGAAAATAAATTAGCATTTAAAGTGGACTATTTGTATTCCGATATTATAATTATGTGTACAAGACTAGAAAATAATTAGGACACAAATCTGATTTAAAGAAATATTAAAAATAGCTGTTGCAAGTTTTTTACAAATATGTCGTGTCAAGGAATTCTTGTCACCTATCATAATAACACCCCCATTTTTTGCAAACATATTAAACAAAATAAACATGAAGGCGGATATAAAGAATTGAGGATACTTCTCAAAACTACATTTTTTTTTCTTCTCAATATTCTGCAAAGTACAATTTACATTTAATGATGTCGTGGTTGTTTTGGTGTTTAGAAGAATTCCTATAAGTTAGATCCACGTTAGTGGAGAGGTTATTATACCGTTGAGAGTTATTAAGTAATCTTTACATTCAGAACTTCTTCATTTCCTTCCGAAGTTCCGCTGCAAATATCCACGAGCTAATGAAGCCTAACCGCTAACTAGCCTCTAAACTTTTTTTTAATTTTATGTTGTATGCCAGATTGTATAAAAAAGTTTATAGTTAATATACCAACTTTTATTAATTCTAATATTTCTGATATATTTATCAAATTAATTTAATAATTAAGAGTCGTTAAGATAAGGGATGTTGTGCACTAGACGTCCACATCCAAGACTACTGATTTAGACCAGATTTTATTTTAAGTCCTGTTGACCGCGTATAATCCACTACTGTAATTTGTTACCTAGATGATTTTTTCTTATTTTGTGAAAAGGTTGCAGCTGGTTGATGTCCTTGTTGCCGTCGTTCACTACAACGAATAAGTGCGGGTAATCTATAGGCAACTTGGCGTAGTCAAAGAAGTGATGTTTCTCTACAATTATTTCAATATATATATTTTAATATTATTAGTATTTATATATTTTTTTATATATCTTATATTTTTATTTTTATATATTTTATATTTATACTGACTGGATGAAAATTTCGTGTACGCCACCAATTTTTATTTTTTGGATATTTAATTGGGTTTTTTCTAAACCACCCTCGTGTTAAGGCAATTAAAAAAACATAGGTTACTCCGTTGACACAGTTTCGAGTATTTCAAACTAACGCACGGCATTTGATATTTATATTTGAAATAACGTTATATAAATATATTATTATTATAAATTTCAACTCTTATTTCTTTTTTATTATTTATTTTAGTATTTTCTTTTGTTGTGTAACTGCCCACGTGTCCTGAAGATCTTTCAAACGCAGACATGTAAAATTTAGTTCACCAGTTCACGAAAGCATTAATGTTTCCAAACTTAGCCATTTGATTTTAAACTAAGTGTGAAATGTCACCACCTAGTGGCCTAAAATCAGTTACACTAACTACGGGCGAGGCGAGGCCGGTGAAATGGCGGCTAATGGCTTCGAAGTCAGGTACTCAGCGTGAGAGCCCCTTCCTGTTCCTCAGGGACACTTACCGCAAGTTTCATGAACTCCTGGAAACGTACATTTGGAACATTAAGAGGTTTCGAGACCCACAAGCTTGTTTCTCGTGTGAAGGTAGAGAATTCTAGAATTAAGTTAGACTTGCTCATTTGTCGTTTAACAGCTATGTACAGAAGCTGCATGTGATATATATAGTATAATAGTTATAAACATGAAATATAAACATTCTTCGGGTAATCGTTTTTAGTTATGTGAGGCGTACAGTGTGATTCATAAGGCGAAAATTGTATATATATATAAGTTTATCTCTCGTAATGGACACAAAACAACTCTTGATGGGCCAATAGAAATAAATCTAAAATTATTAAAACTACTATAATTTCAAGAAAACTAAGAACCGCCATGAATATATTATTTATTTATAAAATAAAAATATATTCAAGTTAATGTATTAGTTGATTGTAGATAACGGGATTAAGCGACGATCGTCCATTACTCAACGACAATTGAATTAACTCTGAGTTTGTCGCCAACAAACACTCGTTCTAATTGATCATGCTATATACACAAGTCTTTATTTACTGCCTGTCTATAAATATCATAATGTTTAGTACTTTGGTAGTAAGTATATATCTTCTGTGCATACTTCTAGCGATAAGGTATTCGTGTGAACTCGGAGTATGTTATAAATATGCCGACGGAATATTGATAGCATTCTGGCTATTGCTTCAATCTTGTGAAACGCAGCATGATGTAATACTTACAACCTTCCTCAATAAACTATCCAACGAAAAACAATTTTTCAAATCGGATTAGTAGTTTCAGAGATTACCCCCGACAATCTTTACCTTTTTATAATATTAGTATAGATATCGCAATAAATGGGACTTAGGCCTTTTTTATCCGTCCGGCTATCAGCGAGCTGTCACATTGACCTTGATAGGTAGAGTGTTAAAATTTTCAAAGAATGCGTTTCTATTGCAACTGTACCTACAAATAAATGTACTAATCCAGTGCGTCTCTTGTTTCTCTGTTTCCTTGTATGACGGAAGGGAACCCGACCTTTGTAAGTTTGGCAATTGCTGAAAATAATGTGATAAAGACAATGTACCTACTTATACACTATAATATAATATAAAATTAAAAAATTAAAAATGAAGTCCGGCGCTCCGTTTATTGAGACCATTTCAACGAGTCCCAACACGATATTTCTGCCGTGAGTTAATGAGGATTTGTGTATTCTGCTCATTCTAGATGATCATGTGCTCGTGTCTGAAATTTTGTTTGTGATAACTAGGGCCATTGTGACACGTTTTTTAATAAAAATAATGTACTTAAATTAATTTAACGTCTCCCCAGAGAAAAATTCTTCATATTGTTTAGGGGATCCGTGTTTATAGGCAATGTGAACGATGAAAAATGAGGAACACAATTTTATTTATGATTTTATTTTAGTGAAGATTGATGATAATTTACATTTGACGGTATTAAACCAAAATATGCTGGTATATTGAGGTAGAGGTGGAGCCTCACTGGTGATCGTCGTGAGGTAACTAATATAGCTGTGTTTCGTACGGTGAGTGAGAGAGCCGGAAGCCTAACCTGTACATATGGACGCTGATAAGAAATACTATGTCAAGCAACGTGGACTTCATTTTGATAAAATGGCGTCTAAAGATGTGAAGAGTAATCTTAATAAATTCCTTTGAAGAAGTAGAACATATCCATTTCTTCACTTTTATTTTGAGAAAGGGTATAATAAAATAAAAGCAGATTTTATAATAAAAAGTTTTTTCCAATTACAAGATATTTAAGTCATCAGATTTGTATATTTTGCAAAATGTGTTATGTTGCTTATCAACGTCCATTTATGGAGCTGCAAAGATATCAATCATACTGTTCCTTGATATCTATTCAATAGTACACCGGTCTCACGTTCCACCTCACACCCTCCACTACTTCGTGTTTCCGTCGAGCAAACATTAGCGCCGCGTGTTTATTTACTTCGTTCTTACAAATCAAATTACGTTAAGATTTTTTTTTTGCCTAGTCCAATATTCGTATTTATTCGGTACATTACGTTTTCTTTCTTAGAAATTTAGTGGATTTCATTTGTTTCGCATAAACTTTCATTATACCGACGTTTCAATAGTTAAATTAATGTTTTTATTGGCTTGTGAAAATACCAACCTGTACTTATTTTATTAACACTTTGATAATGTTCGTTTATAGTGTTTTGTTATATGTATTAGCCTTTTATGTTTTTTGTTTTCGCAAGGAAAATTTTCGAAAAGATACCCGATTTCGGAAGGGGAGATCGAGTTATGTGGCGATTTGTACACACTTGAACCTCTGCGATGGCCTTCCTCCCTAGCATGCATCCGCTGCCCTTTACGTGCGACGCGACGGCAAGATTGGCGTTAAACTATAATAAAAGCTTTTCGTAGGACCAATGAGAACCGGAAGCCTAAACCTCTCCCCATTTCTTTTTCTTTAACCCTATTCCCTTTCTTTCCCCATTTTTAGGGTTCCGTACCTTAAAAGGAAAAACGGAACCCTTATAGGATCACTTTGTTGTCCGTCTGTCTGTCTGTCTGTCTGTCTGTCTGTCGGGATGTCAACCCTTTTTTCTCA
The DNA here is from genome assembly GCA_037950945.1 of Hypolimnas misippus. Classification (NCBI taxonomy): domain Eukaryota; kingdom Metazoa; phylum Arthropoda; class Insecta; order Lepidoptera; family Nymphalidae; genus Hypolimnas; species Hypolimnas misippus. The sequence goes on along the minus strand of JBBEEQ010000006.1, from coordinate 126,879 downwards.
GAAATGCATAGACGTATCATGTTGAAATTAATATCATATACTCAAGTCTACGACGACATGCGGCCGTGAAAATATTAAAGTTCTAAGTCAACGCAATCAAAAGATAATGGCAAATATGTAGAATATTTTGACCATTTTTGCGTTTTTGCAAGGGAATCAAAACCTATAGGGTACTTCCCATTGACCTAGCACGATGAAATTTGGCAAGAAGTAAGATCTTATGGTACAAATAAAGGAAAAAATCTGAAAACTGTAAATTTTTGTATGTATGTTTGTCTGTTTGTAAGTTTGTCTTTCAACCTTTTTCTCAGAAACGCGTGAAGGTAACAAATTTTTATCAACGTCAAGTACTGAGAGTTGTAATTACTAAGAGCTGTGAAAAAATCAAACTTCTAAGTTAACGTACTCAAAAGATACGGTCATTTATATCACATATTTTAAGTATGATAGCGTTTTTAACGTTTTCGCAAGGGAATCAAAACCTATAGGGTACTTCCCATTGACCAAGCATTATGAAATTTGGCCAGGAGCAAGGTCCTTTAGTATACATAAAGGAAAAAATCCGAAAAATGTAAATTTCTGTCCGTGTGTCTGTCAGTCTGTACGTCTGTCTTTCAACCTTTTTCTCAGGAATGCGTAAATGTATCAAGTTGTAAATTGATCGAGCGGAAAATATATTAATCTTAGAATTCAAATTATATGTACTTGTAACAAATTAACATACAAGTTGACCATGGTCAAAAAAACAATTTTACAAACACTGAGAAGAAATTTGTATCAATACGAAAACATTAAAAAGCAGTAAACCTTTATAAACAACGCAATGCAATCTATATATCGCAGCTAACAAAATGATAGCGCGATGTAGCGTACAGCTAATGCCATTTATTACAACATTATGACATTAACTGTGATATAATTCTGCTCGATTAATATTTTTAGGGTTCCGTACCTTAAAAGGAAAAACGGAACCCTTATAGGATCACTTTGTTGTCCGTCTGTCTGTCTGTCTGTCTGTCGGGATGTCAACCCTTTTTTCTCAGAAATGCATAGACGTATCATGTTGAAATTAATATCATATACTCAAGTCTACGATGACATGCGGCCGTGAAAATAATAAAGTTCCAAGTCAACGCAATCAAAAGATAATGGAAAATATGTCGTATATTTTGACCATTTTAGCGTTTTCGCAAGGGAATCAAAACCTATAGGGTACTTCCCATTGACCAAGCACGATGAAATTTGGCAAGAAGTAAGATCTTATGGTACAAATAAAGGAAAAAATCTGAAAACTGTAAATTTTTGTATGTATGTTTGTCTGTTTGTAAGTTTGTCTTTCAACCTTTTTCTCAGAAACGCGTGAAGGTAACAAATTTTTATCAACGTCAAGTACTCAGAGTTGTAATTACTAAGAGCTGTGAAAAAATCAAACTTCTAAGTTAACGCAATCAAAAGATACGGTCATTTATATCACATATTTTAAGTATGATAGCGTTTTTAACGTTTTCGCAAGGAAATCAAAACCTATAGGGTACTTCCCATTGACCAAGCATTATGAAATTTGGCCAGGAGCAAGGTTTTTTAGTATACATAAAGGAAAAAATCCGAAAACTGTAAATTTCCGTTCGTGTGTCTGTCAGTCTGTACGTCTGTCTTTCAACCTTTTTCTCAGGAACGCGTAAATGTATCAAGTTGTAAATTGATCAAGCGGAAAATATATTAATCTTAGAATTAAAATTATATGTACTTGTAACAAATTAACATAGAAGTTGACCATGGTCAAATAAACAATTTTACAAACACTGAGAAGAAATTTGTATCAATACGAAAACATTAAAAACCAGCAAACCTTTATAAACAACGCAATGCAATCTATATATCGCAGCTAACAAAATGATAGCGCGATGCAGCGTACAGCTAATGCCATCTATTACAACATTATGACATTAACTGTGATATAATTCTGCTCGATTAATAAAAAAATTTATTTATTTTTTTATTATTATTTAAACGCGCTAAAAATTATAAAATAAACTTTTCATTTAAAAGTTTAATCGTCGATTTATAACGTCATTACGTAATTAACATTCAATATAAGAGCTTCACGCGATTTGATTTATGTACTCGTATTGACTTAGTACGAAAATTTTAAAATTAAATTGAAACAGATCGAGTTATTTAATTTACTTATTTATCTACACATATAAGTCTTCTGGTTATTAGTAATATAATTAGTTATTTATAAATAAACAATTAGTTTTGTTCGAATTAAGGACTAATTATTTTCGTCTTGGCAACACTAATACATATTTTGATATTTTGATTGATAATGTAAATCTAAATATTTTACGAACGTAGTGCAGGGGTAGTGGAGTGTAGTAGAATATAAATAAAAATAAAACGAGAATAAAATATAATATAATTATGTTGTTAATGTCAAAGTCAACAAGTTAGTTCATTGAAATTGTCAAGAGATGGCGCTAGGTGTATCCTGAATCGCGCTATAACTTTTTTGTTTGAAAGTATAAGGTGTATTAGTACATAAAATAAAATTTTGTGTTTCCATGGATTGCATCCATGATCGTGTTTTAAATTAAAGTGCTCCTAAGTAGTTTCAAAATAGTTTTTGGGACGTGATCCATATTTACATAATATTTGATTATATTTAAGCGACTTCTAAAAAGGAGTGTTTTCAATTCGACCTTGTATTTAATTTTTTTTATGTTTGTTCGCCGATTACGCCGCTTTTTGTGTACCGATTCTCAAATTTTTTTTTTGTTTGAAAAGGTATAATTCCAAGGTGGTCCCAATATCTTCAGGTCAGGATCAGATGATGGGATCCTGGAGAAATTGAGGGAACTCCTCAAATATTATAGGCAAGCGTATACCGATGTAGGTATTTTTGATAGTAACTTATGTTGGAACTGATGATGAAGACCACAAATGGCGTAGATGGGTTAGACTTATATAGATTTCTATAAGTTTGTACGGAACCCTCGGTGCGCGAGTCCTACTCGCACTTGACCAGTTATTTTATTATATATTCCTTTTATTATATATGCTAAGTATTGAGATGGAAGCGGGAGACATTAGGCTTACATTAGCTTTTTCACGTTGATTTTCTGTGGAAGTGTAGTATGCCTCCGGTCGAGTTAACCCGTATTCGAACTGTCGTCAGTGTGCCACATTAAGGCTCTACTACGGTGAAACAGGGTATTCAAGTACACTTATATAAATTGATTTAAGAGACTATTAAATTCAATATTTCTTTATCAAAACTGTTATTCTTTAATCATTCACACATTTTGAAGAAACAGCTACAAACATCGAACAGTTTTCTAAAACTGCAGAAATGCTATCCACGGAGATCTGTGTTATTGTATTCAACTGTAACAATAAGAATAGAAGAAGATAAGTTATTTCATCTTGGTCACGTAAACAGTGACTTCACTCTCGAAGCATTTGTACTGAATCTAACCAAAGAAATGTCAATAAATCTGTAAAAATATTGTTTTCTTTATATTCTCAGCTTCTGCTGATAAATATAAAGAAATACTATGTGTTTAAGACATATTTCTGAAATATAATAAAGTAAAACGAGGCTAGGATAACAAAATGATTAATGACCTTAGCATGATTGTGTTATAGGATTTTTTATTTTTGTTTTCAAAGTATGACCGGCCTCACATAGCTTGAATATCAATATAAATTTATATGATTAATTTATAATCTGGTTTTCCAATGTTTGAAGAAATTAGAATTTAAAAGGAGAATAGTTAATTTGTACGAAATTCGTTCTTTCTTAATCCATACTAAAAATCAAATTGAAGTGTCTGATTCTATTTTCAAATTAACAGCTTTTTACTAAATACATATAAAAATATATACGATAAAAGTATATAGTTCATAATATGAATTCAGAGAGTTATTTCGTCTGCTTGAGGGCAGTCCCATCAGCTGTCTAAATATAATTCGAATTATTATTTAACATGAATAATAAGTATATAAAATAGAACCCATAGGTAATAAAAATGGTTATATCACGTTGGCTGGCAGCTGAATATATTGCTAGAGATCTTGACGTGGGGTTACTTTGATTGATAATACTTATGTATAATATGATTTAGTCCTTTATTTCGCCGGTAACAATATAGGAACTTGTTATTTTTCAGCCACATTCAGTAATGTGAAAGCGTTTTAAGTGCGAAATTCTGTTGAACGTTCGCCGCTTTATTCGGAATATAGGTGTAATATTTTTTGAGTTTATATTTTTGTAATGTGTACATTTATACTATAACTAGCTTTCACCATCGACTTCGTCCGCGTGGAATAGTAAATGTAAATCCAAGATATAAGCCATCTTCACTTTAAACAATCAAATCGGTTCAGTAGTTTTTGCGTGAAAGAGTAACAAACATCCATCCATCCATCTATCCATCCACACATACAAACTTTCACATTTATAATATTAAGTAGGATTATGTAACTAAATGGTTCATGAATATATAAAAATATTTTATTTCATATTTAACAGATGTATAATATCAAGAATTATGTAATATAGCCAGTTACTTGGTTAATGACACTGTTTAAAATACAAAGCGCCATGCCATCCGAAGAGCAAGTAGGCTTACTCAACGGGAAGACTGAAGTATCTGGACAACATTACAACAAGTCGGGACTTTGGAATTAATCGTCGGAACAAATAAGTAGACGTTACAATTTTATCTATTTCTCATCTGATAATTAGACTGAATTTTGGTATTAAGTTCACACTACGTGCATTTCGTTCCATCGAGACGAGGGAAACGTTTTTGAATTCGTGCGTCTTTTTTTATTTTTGTTTTGTTTAAAATTTAACTAGACTGTTTTTTAAATGAATTGAATTGCTTGTAAATGAAAAGTCGGGACAATCCAGAGATATCCTGATATCTGGCAAGCTTAGATGCCAAAGTCCTTCTACGTCGCAATTTGGTTTGCTACTCAAAATTAAATATCATTTTCCTAAGGAAGTATAGATTAAACACGAGTTAAGAAACCAGATAATATTTAACAAATTTTGAATTTAGTAACATTTAGAACTATTCATATATATATTTACAATTCGTTCACGAATTCTGGACGTATAGCGCCGGAAATACGCCAGTTAATGTGCGAGTCGCTCCCGTGTTCCGGCAGGAAATATAATTCTTACATTCGGGACAACATCGGTAACCCGTAACTGATATTAATCAAAGCGGGTCTGGATGAGTTATTACCGGAAGCCGGAGAAAGCGGCTGCGAGATGAAGATAAAAGGACACTGCTCTGTGTATTATTTTTCTAATCAAATTATAAAATACTTGCTAACCCTCGCAGTTTCACTCGCGTTTATGGTTACTGCTTCGCTCACGGGAGCTCAAACTCACAAGAGTAATATCCTAGAACCTTCCCCAATAAACAGGCTATCCACGCAAAAATAATTTTTCGAATCGGATCAGTAGGTGCAGAGATTACCCCCTACATACAAACGACAAAAATAAAAACATATTTTACTTCTTTATAATATTAATAGTTACTTTTTTTTTAATAAAAAAAAAACGTATATTTTTTTCAAGAAAATATTTATTGTACAACTAGCTTTTGCCTGCGACTTCGTCCGCGTTTTCGTCGTTTTTCATAAAAAAAGTAGCGTATGTCCTTCCTCAGGGTTCAGTAGTTTTGATGTGACAAACAGATCGTATTTTGGTAGCGAAATATAATATGTCAATCCACAATACTTGATTTCTATGATTTTTTTATTGAATAGGTAATAATGTTAACTTTTTTAAATTGTGGGATGAGTGAGAGTCTTATAAACATAAGAGTAAACAAATATAATCAGAAAGCTTCGAACTGCTAAGCTATCAGGAGTTACACGTGTTATTGTGAGTCAACCGTAAAAGATAGACATGTGCTGTTGGGATATTTTTTAGAAAATTTTATGTAGAATATTTCTGTCATACATGATTTCTATGTAACTTTAACCATTAAGGCTGCATACGCGATGGAAGCTTAAAAATTGGAGTAACGTCTCCAGTTTTCCCAAAGTTTCCCTTCACTACTCTGCTCCTATTGATTGTAACGTCATAAAAAGTATACTATAACCTGCCCAGGAGTATGAAGAGTAATTGTACTAAGTTTCGTTAAAATTCGTCGAGTAGTTTTTGTTTCTATAAGAAACATACAGACAGGCAGACAGACAGACAGACAAAAATTTTACTGATAGTTATTTTGAAAATATATTTCATGTACAGAATTGATCTCTCTACAGATTTATTATAAGTATAGATAAGAAAGTTATATGCAATATATTTGTTACTAATATCGCAAATTCTGCGTTGACAATAAACAATTACGCGAGGTCAATTTTTTAAAAAGCTTTACCTTTTAATTAGTTGGTGTCATGAACATTACTTCTATCAAATGAAATAAACTGTATAGCGTTACATTTGTGTCGCGACTGTAACGCTCATGAGGTCAGCGGTTTTGTGTTCATTCTTCAAAGGCTTCGTAAATTACATTTCATTTGTATTAATATATATTAATTAAACAAATGTTAAAACCTTACCTTATTTAAGGAATTTAAAACTGTAAAATTGTTTGTATCCATGATGATGTTTGTTATTAAAATGGGTCTTTTATACACTGATAATGATTGTCCATGCAAATAAAGTTAAAGTCGACGAGTTCTGTTTGTAATTTCAAATTACCAACTTTTCACTAAATGCATATGAAAGTATATACGGTACTTACATCAAAAACACAAATTAAAAAATTTTTGTGTGTCTGTTTGCTCCAGATAATCTCTGAAACGATTGGGCCGATTTTGACGGAACTTTCATTCACAAATAGCTAATCTTATAAGGAGTAACTTAAACTACTTTTATTTATTTTTTAATTATTTGTTTTACTGAATAACTAAAAAAGGACGCGGAAAGAAAATACAATTTTTCCCCAAATTAATGCGGGTGATACCGCGGGGCACAGACAGTTATGAATCAACCCGCCAACGGTCAGTCGACTAACGGTCAACATTGACAAAGTAACAATTAAATTCGTAGTTTTTTGGTAAACGCATCAAAGAATTAATTATATCATATTTTGTTATGAGTATATCGACTATTGTCCCGCATTTACAATAACTTGTTAATAACTAAGTTTTTTAATACTAGCAATATTATTTTGAACAAAATTTCTAGTTTATCAGTGGTAGGTAGCGGAAATACTAGACAAATAGCTTTTTGACACTAGGTGCTCCTAGCTGCTAACTATCGCTACCAAAACATTCATTCAGACACTTTGAATATTTTTTTCTAAAATCGCTTTGTTTGATTATTTATATATTTATATTTCATTTCAATTCAATTTTATATTATTTATATTTCACTTCGACGAAATATGTGTTTTTTAAAATTAAACACTAGGAAAATACTTCAGTAGATGTTAGTCATTTATCTAGAATCACAACCGCGAAGTACGCCAAAGTGTTAACATTACACAGATTATATAAGCTTATTAAGTTAGTCAAATTAACAATTTCTTTATTGAAGATTATAAAATATATATAAACACACTTTATCTGTCAAAACTATCCGCTATCAAAATGTGTATTATTTGATGATAATTGTCGACAATAAGCTCCCCGATTGTAAATGATGTGAATAATCTATATCGTAACCACATTGAAGTTCCTTTAAAGAGCAAACTAGAAACTCCTTAGACAGTTCCCATGAATTCATATCAATGTCTTGAGAACAGCAGCTTCTTCAGTTGTACAATGTCCGTCCTATGTCCGTCATTCTATTCACTAGGAAAAGGTCTTTATGGCGAATACATTATATAACTAGCTCCTTAGACTGATGCAAGATTTACAATACTAGTTTTGAAATCTTAAAAGACATATAAACTTAGCATTATAATTGTAATATACTATAATAGTATTCCTCCCGCGACTTTATTCGCTTGGAATTCGTATACATCGCGATCCCGTTTACTTCTTACTCACTAACTGTCATACTACAAAAGACGCATTAAAACCATGTTGAACACGTGTCTAGCTAAACAGTGTTTAAGATTTAAACATTGCTTAAAATATTATCTAAATTGCTTAACAGCGAATAAACTCATAAAAATACTTATTGATAAAATGTTATACGTTACATTTGACAGTAAAAATAGGTTTTAAACATCTATTAAACTCACTTAAACGTATATTAATCTATGTCTAAAGCATGTTTAACTCAAAACTGTCTTAGACGCGCTTTTAACGTCTGTTTAAATCTTTTGTAGTAAGGCAGTAAGAGATTAAAAGTAGTCTGTGTCTTTTCAAAGGATGATAAAATATATCCCTGTAAAATTTTATTGCAAAGTGTAGGTGAGAATTACTCATAAGATTTTAATTGTCAAACTCTTATAAATATTTACATAAGCTGCTTGTGCCTTAAACCTGCCAAAATTTACCTACTATAAGTGCCTTATTTATTGACAATCACAGATTTCGGAACAACAAATTCTTACGTATCTGCTAATAGGCTAAAGAGTTGCTCCACATCAATTACGAGAGCAAAACTAACGAAATTATTAGTCGTACCTGCTCGGGTTTAGTTGTTAGTGCGTGAGCCGCAGGAACAGGATTTGTTTAATGCCACAGGTAATGATACACACACGGCAATTATGCTGTGCTGAAGTGACGCCTTTACTACTGAATATTTCAAATTTTAATGTTAAAAAAATACTGTGGTAGGGTCTAGCTGTAGTCAATAGGCGTGTATAATAAACTTAATTTGGCTCGTAGCGTTTCCTAGCATGAGGGAGAGAGAAAGAGCCGGAAACCCAATAATCCTTCCCCATGTCTATGTAATCTGGTGAATTATTTATGGCTCCTCTGGTGCTGCAAACATCGGGGAAGGCTACAGTGCATTAACAACAGGCGACATGCTTGCTCGTTCGCCTGTGACTTTTTTAATGTAAGAAAATATAATAGTGAAAATTAAAAAAATGTATATAATTTTTATTTTAACTCGCTAGCTTACTTTACCGCTCAGTGATTCCGTTAAGATAACGTAGCCAATATGTTATGTTAACTGAAATACATTTCCTTTCCAGGGTCGCGATGATATTAGACTTTTAGCGTAACGTTGTTTTTGAAATTCGGCGGTGAGACTCGCAAGGACAGACACCCTGAATTAGAATCTAATATTTGCATAAATACAAACATCCGTTTTAAGTGGAAATCAAACTTGTACGTATCGTTAATAAGTATTCAAATAATTTTCTTTTTTTACATAAATAATAATATAATTAAGAATTTAAAGAAAGCAACAGGCTGGAAATACGAAATTACATTATCTTAAAACTTACAATGTAATTCTCATAGCTCGTAGTTTTGACTATAAACTACTATCAATAACAAAAACTACCAATAATATTATGTGGTCATATTTACTTAACTCAAACTCAAACTCAAACTCAAAATATACTTTATTCAAATAGGCCTTTGCAAGCTCTTTCGAATCGTCAATTTACAAATTTGTGATGTCAGTTCTACGTGAAGCTACCACCGGCTCGGAGTGTGGACTCTACTGAGAAGAGCCGGCGAGAAACTCAGTAGTTACTCTTTTAAAAATATTTTTGTACAATACTGTTTGATACAATTAGCTACAGTTATCCTGCGAGAATATCAACGCCCTATTATTCCACGCGGTTTTATCATTAATGTAGTCATATACTGAATAGTATGCTTTTTCTATTAATGATTTTTTTATGTAAACTTTAAATTTAAGAAGTGGCAAATTTAATATTGTTTCCGGGATTTTATTATAGAAGCGTATACTTTGTCCCATAAAAGACATATTAACTTTGCGCAGTCTGAAAGTAGGAGTTCTTAGCTTATCTTTACTTCGTGTGTGTATGCAATGTTTGTCACTGTTCCTTTCAAAAGTATTAATATTTTGGTGGATGTACAAAATATTGCTGTAAATATATTGAGATGGAACTGTAAGTATGCCTATCTTTTTAAAAACATTTCTAAGGGACTCCCTAGCTCCGAGATTATAAATAGCTCGAACGGCTCTTTTTTGAATAATAAAGATGTTTTCAATGTCAGCGGCGTTACCCCAAAGTAAAATACCGTAAGACATGATGCTATGAAAATAGCTAAAATATACTAGTCGAGCCGTATCAATGTCAGTTAATTGTCTAACTTTTCTGACCGCGTATACTGCGGAGCTAAGTCTTCCCGCAAGGGATGCCAAATGAGTTTTCCACTGAAGCCCAGAATCCAATGCTATTCCCAGGAATACGGTGTTGTCAATAATTTTAATAGTTTCATTATTTAATAGAAGATTAAAATTTTGTTTGTTTACATTCGGCAACGAAAATTCTATGCACTTGGTTTTTTTGGCATTTAATGCTAAGTTATTGGTAGTAAACCAATTTTGAACAAGGAATAATGCATTGTTTACATCGTCATAATTATCCTTCTTCCTGTCAACTTTAAAAATTAATGAAGTATCATCAGCAAACAATACAATATCACAAATGCCATTCACGTAAAAAGGAAGGTCATTAATGTATATTAAGAATAGAAAAGGACCCAAGATTGACCCCTGTGGAACACCCATCTGTAATGTAGATCCCGAGGATCCTTTACCGTTAACAATCACCTGTTGAACTCTTCCACTCAGGTATGAAGCAATTAATTTCAAAGCCTCATCTTTCACACCATAATGATTAAGCTTTCTTAAAAGCGTTTCATGTATAACACAATCAAATGCTTTAGATAAGTCACAAAAAACGCCAATAGCATTTTGTGACTTTTCCCAAGCACTATAAATATGCTTGAGTAGAGCGATCCCCGCATCTGTTGTGGAATGACCTTTGGTAAAACCATATTGTTCACTGTGGAAAATATGGTTTGCGTTAAAATACGCGAGAAGTTGATTTAAAACTATTTTTTCAAAAATTTTGCTTAAGGACGGTAAAATAGAAATTGGACGGTAATTGCTCGGATCGCTCTTACTTCCAGTTTTAAAAAGGGGCAACACTTTACTGTGCTTCATTAGGTCTGGGAACGAACCTACGTCTATACATTTATTAAAGATAAAAGCTAAATAAGGGGCAATATTGTATATTATGCTGTTAATTAATTTCACCGAGATGCCCCACAGATCGTTTGTTCTCTTTATTTTTAGTGATTTAAATGTTTTGATAATATCTGTCGAAGTAACGCGTTCAAATGAAAATTGCATACTACATTTATTAACATTATGTTCTAATAACTTAACTGCAGCAAGAGGAGATGATTTCAAAGTTGATGTTATTTTACTAGGTATTTTTGCAAAATAGTCCTCAAAAATATTTGCCACTTCTATATCCGAATTAATGCGCTTGTTATCAATTTCTAACTCTAGTTGTGTGCTTTGGAATTTTAGTTTCCCAGTCACACTATTTATAACATCCCATGTTGCCCGTATTTTATCATCCGAATTTAAGATTTTATCTTTAACTAGCTGTGCCCGCGACTTCGTTCGCGTGGATTACAGAATGCTTGGTATGTCTCCTGCAAATCAAGGTTATAATAGTCTGCGGTGCTGCTCAAGAAAGAAGCTTTTTACTTTGGATCTGGGAACTTTCTGGTTGTTTTTATAAGCAGTCACTAACTCAGATATGGTATTCCTCCACGGTTTTCGCTATAAATGTTGAAGAAAAGTTGTTTTGTGCTAGTCTTTAAGATTTTGACTGCAAAACAGTAAGTTCCCACTAAGTTTCTTCTTGTATTATATATCGGGTGACTTTTTTTAACTGGGCTTTGATATTTATATGGCCAAATCCGGAACTATAAGGAATCGCAAAAGATACTTAAAGGAGTTTCGTGTCAAATTTTGAAAAATCTAAAACTGGATCATATTTTTTTTGATTTCATGATTCTCCTTGCCAGGAATAGAACCCACTAATTTTAGAAAAAAAAATACATTCTGTATTATTACACCACCAATAAACTTGTAAAGATCAACTTTTGGAAAGTAATAAAAAGTGACAAATTAAAGGAAAAGATTTTTTTACAAAACAACATTAAATATATACACTAATTAGAAGTTAAGTATTCGATTCTACATAGACATAATAAAATATGTGGGTTAAATCATGGGTTCCCGTAGGTTTAGAAAAAAAATCTGCATTACTTCGAACGATTTGTTTATATCGCATCAAAATGCTGGTCACCTACTAAAGTAAGGACGACTGTTAACAATACAATCGAAAATATATAAAAAAAATCAGCCAAGTGCGTGTCGGGCCACGCACAATGTAGGGTTCCGTAGTTGTCAGAATTGTCAAGATCGGTCAAGCAATCTTCGAGTACCTATTTTCGTAAAAAAGTTTACGACGAACTGGGAATTTCCTTTTTTAAGTCAGTTTATACAATATACGTACTTACAATTTTAAACCTTTTATTATTATAACATTATTTTTAATTTATCTTTATATTTCAAGACTAAAATATTTTTAATGTAAAATGAATGTTTGAATATGAATTATACTAACGATTTTGAACCTTATATGTTCGTCGATTATTTATTATTCTAACACTTGTAAAATATACTTAGCGCCGATAATTTTCCTTCCTGATTAGCGCCTATGAAATCTATGGAGATTTGGTTGAAAACTTCATAAGCGCGATTCAGAATCACTCGCGACATGTTTTAGTGATACATTGTTTATACCTTATTTTATATTTTATTTTAATTTAAACTTATCAAATATTTATTTATTCATTTAAATTCATATATTAATTTAAAATTATTAATATTTACATAATGTGATGCTTTAAAAAGTGAAATATTTATTTTTACTTAGATCATCCATAACTCGATAACCATAAGAACCCACATAGCCGTGATAATTTTCCTTTTAAATTCATTATATGTACCACTATTGTGAATTTTCATATTTTTAGACGCAGCAGTTAAGTGGCTAGAGGGGGGGGGACACTTGACTCTAAGAAAAATTGACACTTCAAAGCTTAATATTTCGGAAAAATGGTTTTCCCACACCTATAACATTTTTAAAAGACCTATCTAACGATACCCCACAACATGGGATAAATGAGAAAAAAAATTTTTGGTCTCTCTTAACACATAGGGAAGACACCCTGAAAAAAAATATTTTTAAGATTTTATTGTACGACTTTCTCGGCGTAATTCATATGTATACTCATACCGAATTACAGCTTTCTGGTATTAAGGGCTTCAGAGCAAAGCCGCGGACAGACAGACAGACAGACAGACGGACAGACAGACAGACAGACAGACGGACATGGCGAAACTATAAGGGTTCCGTTTTTTACTACGGAACCCTAATGAATAACTCACAGTAACTTCTTTTATGTTTGTCTATTTTTTCTATGTGAGTTGTACAAAGTTGATAGAATGTGACGTTTGTTTTGGTCCTGGTTACCTATTCCGTTACCTAGGTAGGTTTAGATAATTCTTAAAAAGATGAATGAATTTATTGAAAATCTACATTTCACTGGACTCGGCTATGGTACTCACCCGCTATTAGCGTTAAAACATCCCGTTATAATTTTAAAATTTCACTTTTAGGTATAATTGTTTTTTTAAAGAATTGCTAAAGATTTAATTAATGTAAGAATTTGATAGAATTTTGTAAAAAAAATAGTCTTTTCTTTTTGTTGCAGTTAACTGTATACTATTACCTCCCTGAAGTTGATCCTTATAATATGTGACAGTATCAGATGATGCAATCATACAGAATGGTAATTTTTCTCAAAATCAACGTGTTTCAACGTCGTTTCTGGCTAGGAGAACTTATTTTTCAAAAAACTAATGATATAGTTTTAGTTTTTATTAAAATCGGCTCTGTTACTCCTTTAATTATTTTTCGCTATTGCTTATAGTTTCGGATTTGCTCTATCATATCCAGTAAAAGAATTACCCAGTAAATTTATTATTTTTCAAAATTATTATTATTTATTAACTTTCCTATTTGAATCAAATATTATTCACTATTTCATTAGTTTCAATTTTGTTCCACATTGATGTTGACAGATAGACAGACAAAAATTTTAAAATTGGGAATTTTGTTGTAAGTACCGTGTATACTTCCATATGCAAATGCGTATGCATATGAAAGTATAAAGTATTTAAAATTACAAACAGACACATTAATTTTATTTACTTGTATACCTTCCCTTCTTAAATATGAAATTGTTTACTATTTTATTGGTTTCTCCAATATTTTGTTATCGCGTAATTCTCTTTTTTAATTATTGATTTAAATACATATATTTTTTAATAAAAGTAGCCTAAGTTAATCCTTATAATATTAGCTATAGGAGCTGCTGTAATGTTTTTAAGAACTTCTAAGACTTAGTGATATTTTGTGATATATTTCTTCCATTCCCACTCCCTTCTCTGGGCCTCACGTGATTAGTGGACATCCTCTATCTGCGAGTGAAAGTCTCATCAAATTTGATTCAGCTGTTTCAGAGATTAGTCGTAAAAAACAGACTGACAGTACCTGATGTAAGTACTTTCGTGCATTTAGTGAAAATCACAAAATAATGTTCGACGTGATCCCATAAATAGACATATCTTTTTTAGCTGGCACAAACGCACAGATAAACAGACAAACGACAAAAATTCTAACAATTATTGTTTTGGGTTCTATTGCGTAGGTAAAGACCCCCAATATTTTTTTTTTCATATATCTTGCATGTACAGACAGCGACCCGTTAGAACTTTTTTTCATATTTATAGAATGAAAAAAAAAACTTAAATAGAAGTAAGCCCAAGTCACTCCTTATAACATTTGCTAACTGCGAGTAAAAGTACCATCAAAACCGGTTCAGCCGTTTCAGAGATTCGTCGGAACAAACAGACAGACTGAGAGACAAAAAATTTAAAAATGTATTTTTTGATGTATGTACTGTATATACTTTCATGCATTTAGTGATAAGCAGAAAAAAATGTTCAAGGTGATTCGTTAAATTGACATAACTTTTTTATTTATGGACCGATTGACATAAAACAATGCCTAAATGTTAAGTGAAGCTTACTACAATATATTAGTGAAAACCGCATCTAAATCGGATAAGCCGTTTCTGAGATTAGCGTGCACAAACGCACAGATAAACAGACAAACAGACAAACAGACAAACAGATAAGAATTCTAAAAATCATAGATTTGGGTTCTATTGCGTTGGTAAAGGCCCCCAATAATGTTTTTTTTCAAATATCTTCCATGTACAGACAGCGACCCTCTAGAATTTTATTATTAGTATAGAAGATGTATGACGACTTTGCACATGAACACACTGCTTTAAATATTTTTGAATATTTTTTTACATATTCTGTGAAGTTAAAGCTATGATTAAACCGCTTCATACCGTATAATTCATACAATTTATTTCTACTTTTATATATGCCTGTGGTAGCCCAATCACTAAACTTTAGTTTGCCGCTTCTATTGAGCGTTCTGGTTTTGAAAATATTATTAAATTCCCTTAAAAGTAATTCAAAAAATGATTTGTAAAGAGAATCCGGATCTTGTAAGGTCATATTTAAATTCAATAGTTTATGAGCCACCATTTCTTTAAAACAAATTACTTTTTTCAATGTAAATGGTCTACATACTGTTTTTTGTGTGGTTTTAATTATATTATCTACCAATGTAAACATTTGACCACAGTGGTCAGAACTTAATTTATTGATAATATGTTTTTCATTTACTTCACAGTGACAAAATACATTGTCTATACACGTGGCAGACTGGTTTGTAATTCGAGTTGGTTCAGAGAATAAATGTACTAAATTAAAAGCTTTAAATAAATTAATTAATCTCACACTGGACGTTGTTTCTTGTAATATGTCCACATTAAAGTCACCACACACAATAACAGTTTTAGTTTTGCAAATTTTTTTTAATATGTCTTCCATAGTGAATTCGAATAAATCAAATTCTCCTAGCGGTGGACGGTATACGCAAACTATAATGTATCGTTGGAATTCAACGCAGGACACTTCAATAGTACGTTCGATAGAGAGCAACATAACATCTTCACGCGGTTTACAAACAATGTCATTACGTACTAATATCAATGAGCCTCCCCGGATAGCGTTCACTCTGACGAACGAACTTGACAAAGTATAGTTTTCAATATTTAACAACTCATACATTTTTAGCCAATGTTCTGTAACACAAAATACATGTACATTAAAAAACTTATTACACATATTTCTTGATGCTAATAATGAAATAAAAAAAAACGAACCTAATCAATACTAAAACTTTATGTAGAAAAAAAGAATTTCTTGAAGGGGAAAGGTGACAACAATTCAGTATAAATAGAAACATTTATTTTGAACGTTTAGTATTAAATGCCTTAAAGGATGTTATTTTATAAGTTTTCTGAATTCGCTTCTATCAAATTCCAAAATATACGCGAGGAGCTGCTATCACGAGATGTTATGTACATATCATTATTGGTAGTATTTGTGCTCGTTGTTATTAGTTTATAACAACGCGGCTACATCCCGAGATTAAGTCGTTTGAAACTACGTGTTCTGAAACTTAGATTAGGTTTAACTTATTCATAGGAAAGCTTTATAACGAGAATCTCATTTATATTAGATTTTTGTTCTTGACATTTCTTGATATAGTTTTATAACTATCGGGAAAGTTAGTGGTACTATTATATTTAGTTGCTTAAATATCAAATAAAGTGAATAAATAGTAGGACGTGTGCCCGTGTGGATGTCGATAAGCTTTCGAGCAGGATTCTGCTAGTAATATAAGTGAAAATTAACCTGGGCTTAATACCTGCAATTAATACTATCGGCGAGAATTCCGTTGCTACCTCTTCTGAAGCTTGGGTTGTGTAACTGAATCGAAGTAGCAACAGTGGTCGGGAGGCAATTAATCGTCTCGGCGCCGCTCGCCAATAAATTACTTAATAGAGTTCAGTTGCCTCGCCACCGAGAGCCAAACGTGAAATTAATATATTGATGTAAGTATACAATTAACTTTTACAATTATTATAATGACAGGCTGTGTGACCTTCTGTAACTTATAAATATCACTTGTAATTAATACACAAGTCTATCACCTGTTTTCAATAAGCATTTAACGGCTTCTATCGATATCCTAGTATCCTGCGTCGGAGGTCCGGGGACACTTTTTGTTCTTAAAGTCATATAAAAATGACAGTTCACATTCATTTCTCGATATTCTATCTTCTTTTCTTTCCTTTATGATGTATGCTCTCGCAATCCTAGTTCACTCTCTTTTACGATTCTCTCTGTTACGATTATGACAGTTTTCATGATCATCATCATCACATCTCATCATCAACCGAACCACTATCAATATAACCTACGTCCGTTATAAACGTGAAAATCATACAGCCGATGGGTTCTTAACACGTGACATTGGAAAGGTAATAATGCGAATATGGCTTTAGACCAATAAAACTTGAGCATACGCGGGCGAACTGCCGGCAACTGCTAGTATAACATTGGTCAATGGACTTCTTCATTAGTTATTAAATTCATACTTTCTCAGTTGCCTTTTATTTATAAGTTTTTTCTGAAAATTTAACAATTACAATTTCTCATTTATCTGTCGCTTGTGTGGCACGGTAAGTTGCGGCGATGATAAGCGATTTTAAGTGCACAATATTTCAACGTGCCAACGTTTTATGGAACCTTTTGTATCTTTTACAAATCCTTTTCAATAGCCGAAAATATTACTCGATCTACTTCCCGTCGGATGCAGCTTTTAGTAATGGTTTCGTTTATCACAAAAGTTTACCGTTTTGTGAAAATACGGTTAAAATATTTTGTAAACTAACTGTTTTAAGAGCGAACTTCTGCCAATAAAGGATTTAAAAACAGTATTTTATTTTAAAAGTGCTCCATTCAGTCTTTTGCGTTTACCGCTTGAAAATATTCTAGTATTTGAAATTAAAATAAGTAATAATTATCAGTTAAGTAATAAAATATGAATAGAAAGTAAAGTACTCTTCAGACATGTCTCAATAGGCTTACAACAAATACAGTTCTCTTCGAATAGATTTCAAATAGGTCGCCATCAAATCAGATGTCATTGAAGCGTTTTCTTTTTAATACAAAAGAATAGTTTAATGAATTACCTGAATAATCTTGAAGCATCTGATTTTGAAGTATCAGTCCTCATATGGCTTATTAGCACCTCGGAATAAAACTTTTTGAGCGGATTTACCTAAATTATGGTCACTGGTAGACTACTAGTCTACATGGCTTTAAAGTGTTTATAACGTCGGAATGATATAAACAAATAAATAATCCAACAAATCAAGAATAAACCAAATGGGACAAGACGTTTTCAAGTGAACGACGAATTGAGAACACTCTTCTTCTTTGGAAGTTCAAAAGCAGTCTAATAAAAAGAGATACGTATTGGAATCACTTATTGAAGATGTTGTAAGTTGTTTAGTTAATAAATAAAACGGATCCCGGAGTTCGCGGCAGATTGTATCGAACCGTGACAGGAATCTCATCAGCTTGTCTTATCCTTTTCATCAAATTTGCTCCGAAGCCGATGAAAGTTGAACAGTAATTAGAGGAGAAGGCAATAAGAAAGTTCGCGTGAGAAGTAATAATACTTGGAGGCGGGAAGTAGGTGTGATAAGTTTGGAACTTCATGAAGTTGCGTTTATTATAGAATATTATTAAAAAAGTCAGCAATTGTGGGAAGCTTGGCAAATGTTTGATTACTAGGTCATTTATTTTTTCAACTAATGGAGGTTGGAATATAGAGGAGTGCGGAGTATCAAGAGCAGGCTATGACTTTTAGAATTGCGACATTTGTTCAGACCCTATCAACGAGCACCGACACAATAGCTCTGCTCAAGAGTTTATCAGACCAAGAACTCCATAATTTTGCATTGATATACTACATATTACATGCGTACGTGTTTAAAATTTTAGGTCACACCTATGTTTGAAAGTAAATCTTGAAATAGATCGACCGATTTTTGGTAAAACATGTTTAAGGAGCATCTCTAGAAAACCCTATATAAAAAAAGCTACGGTGCCATAGACAGACACAACATTTTTGCGCCAGGGATTAAAAATGATGGGCGCCAAGAATGTTATTGACTTTAAACTCTTTGTGTCACCTTATCTGTCATTCTAGGAAACCAATGGCGCTTTTAGTAAAATGTAAAAATAAATACTTACTACAATGTTATTAACAAGTAAAGATTTATTTATTTATAATATTTTACGTACAATGTAACCCGTTCCGTGTGCCAAATATTATAAACGAAACGAAGCTAATATCATAACGCTGATTTATTAGAATGCTGAGCCGAGCTGAGGATAGCAGCCAAAAGGCAAGAGCGTGTGGACTGGAGAACTAAATATTCTAATTCCAAATATAAAATATTGTTATTTCACTCAATATAATGTATAAGGATAATTGGATGCTAATAAGCAATAATGTGTCAACCCACAAACAGTCTACTTCAGAGATATTGATACAATTTGAGAAAGCGCCACGTATTTCACAGTATTAAAAAAAATCCAGTCACATATAAACTAAATAACTACGGTAAAAAGTTCGTTTCCTATTATTAACATTTTCAGTTCCATTTATAAATATTTTCTGACCGTATTTGTATAATACCAAAACTTTTTATTAACGATGTAAGTCAACGATGACTATTTTGTTTAAAGTCTAATTATTATTAGTTTCCCAAATAAATCTTTTAACATTCGCGACAGAGAAGAACTATTGTTTTAAAATATAGCGTCTGATACTTTAAAAGTAAGTATTTTTTTTATAATTTTGCATACTGTAAAGGAATAAAGACAAAATTTTAAACAATATTTAGTTTTTGGTACCTAGACACTTGTTGAATGTGGTTTTATTTTGTCATTTGTAATAAAAGAAATTGTTAAAAATACGTACAGACGGTCATAGAACCTCCTCCCCTTTCGAAGTCAGTTAAAAATAGAGTAACTGCATTACTTACCTTGAGTCTATTTTATGCAAGTAATCATATTACCAGTATGAATATAAAATTGACGTGTGTTGGTATTATTCACAAGTGGCGTTCCCGACGTGAGTGCATTAGTCGTGGTCGGTGGTGGAATACGTAAAATGCCGTCAGTTCGCTGCTCGGCGTAATGTGATAAAACTGTAATGGGGTCGTGTCTGTACGTAGAAATTGCGTTATCGTAGTAAACGCAATTTTTGAAAATATGTATTGTCTTTCTATGTAAGTACACGGAAAAGATGAATTTTAAATGGATTTTTGTATGGTGATGAATTTTATTATGAGACAACTTGCTGACGGTCATAACTAAAAAGCCAGACTGCACCATACTGAGGCACCGCATACACATAGATATTTATTTACCTAATGCCTCGGTATGCAAAATATTCTTATTAAGTAATTACTTTTAATGTAATATTACTATTATTATGTATCTTTTATTGTATCTTTTTCCTTTTATTATACATTTTTAAATACATTTCTATACATAATATAAAAAAATAGCTGTCCACCGATGGCAGAATGTGAGCCAGCTAGGGCTCCAAGTTGAGGAATCTCCTCACTATACGTGCCGTGTCAAATAATTCTGCCGTCTGTATTCTGTGTTATTATGTTACTATTGATTACGTTATCGGGGAAGGCTACAACATATCACGCTCTCATAAAAATTAAGAAGAAGTAACTATCGAATAATTTAGCGGTTCTTCTTGACATGACGTACATTCTGAATCGTCATAAATTTTAATACTTACTTATTGTTGCTTATTAAAACTTACTAAATAATGTATATTTCGATGTTGTTTTTCATAAAGTTTTAAATTTAATCTCCACGTAATATCTTGAGCCATATCTTATTAAACTAAATCTAACTCTAATGTTTAATATGAGCCAGGTGAAGTTTTTCCGCTCCATTTAATCTGGAGCTCGGCTGAAGCTCGCGAGTAAACAAGTATGTAGTTCTTGTCGAAGTTTGTTTCGGCCATTAATATCCCGTCTTCTTGACTTTAATTATTTAATGTAAAATAGCTGATGTGTGAAATTTTCTCGCCTTGACAGTGAATATAAGGATGTAGTAGGTACTTTAACTGTTCTCTTGGTATAGTATAGACAAATTCATATTTCTTTTTTACCAGATTGCGCGACGCAAGGGAGAGTAATGTGTTTATCAGCCTATGTATGTTTGTATGTTTGTATGTGGGTTTACACTTTTGTGACACTATTTAGACCAAATCCGATTTTGATAAATGACGCGTCGATCGATTCGTTATAACGAGGCAAATTTCATAGAAAGTATAATAATTTGGAGAAATCTAAGTGGCAAATTTTGAATGACGTAAATTGGGAAAGAAAAAAAAAAGAAAATCAACGAACTGCATTACGTGCGTGTAGTTGAATACATATTTTAGGAACGATTGAAAGTTCATTAGTAACGATTCCCTATGATCTTGATACGCAGTAGACTTTTTAAATATTTT
Organism: Hypolimnas misippus; assembly: GCA_037950945.1. Taxonomy (NCBI): domain Eukaryota; kingdom Metazoa; phylum Arthropoda; class Insecta; order Lepidoptera; family Nymphalidae; genus Hypolimnas; species Hypolimnas misippus. The sequence continues at coordinate 105,325 of JBBEEQ010000006.1, read as the reverse complement.
AATTATTTACTGGTTCTTTAGTTCAGTTGTCACAGAAAAACATCGGCTTTCAATATTAAGCATTATGTGTGTGATTGAGGTAGAGCTTAGCGATAGCTTTCTGACTACAGCTCGTACCTGCACTGGCTGACGCGACCGCGGCGCTCACTCTCACTCTGAACATCGGAGGAAAGTAACAAACATAGCTACGTTTAACATACTTTGCATTCCTTAGCTAAAGTTATTAATGGGTTCGTTTGTAAATTCATAAATGAAGACATTAAATCCTAATGTGACTTATAGGATAAGCACGTTTTCGAATAATTTCACCAAAGACTTTTTACATCAAAAGTACATACATCCGAACATAGAATCTCCTTTTTCGAAGTCGGTTAAAAATAGAAGGTAACCGAATAGATAGTACCACGTTAAATGGTACTGTCCCCGGACATCTGCAACATAAGAGGAGTTACGAGTGCGTTGTCACTTTTAACAAGGTATATCTATATAATATCTCTTATCTATATACTCGACGCTTGATAACTCTTAAATTATAGCGCTCGCGGAAAACCTTAAGAGCAATTATTTAATTAATGAGGCGAAAACGTGACTTTGACAAATTAATTTTCAAAGTTTTGAGCATCGACCTGTCTTTATTATGTCAATACCTTAACATTACTGTTAAAAGTTTAACAAACAAAGAACTTTGCATATTTAATTTCTCCGGGGATACGCTGCACGCGCGTTACATGAACTTATTAAGTAATTAAACATGCAGGGAGCTTCTCTAAGTTATTTACAGCAAGAAAGCTAATGGAGGCATCAGTTGAGTGCACTTTGAATGTTTAATAATATTGCGAAGTATTTTAAAATACTCTTACTGTAGTGTGAATAAAAGATTGGCAATAATCTTTTGGAGCAAACAATAAATTTTGTGATGTGGAAATTTACAATAAATTTTAAATGATCATATTGGATACATAATGAAGATGTAATGATTAGGTACTGGTGAAAAAAAAACTTATTTTCTCTAACACTAAGACTCTTTTATTTTCGCAAAAATACATTTTTAAATGCCTAAACTATGTCTCGCTTAGTTAACCGATCAAGAATGCTAATTAATTCAAGTCGATCTCTTACGTCAATTTTGGTGTTACCACTTTACAAAAGTAAATAATTTACCATAAGCAATCAAATATATTCAAATACCTTTAAAATAAGTTTAATAAAATCTTAATTTTTTTCATTTGCTAACACTAGGTTAACTTTTTGGTAAGTTCAGAAATATAATTCCAGCATGCTAGTCTATTTAAAAATGCCTCGAATACACGCTGAGCCCACTAGTTAACGACATTAGTGGTCAAGTGCAAGTCGAAATCGTAAACAAAGGTCCTGTACCATCGTACAAAATATAATGCTATGTATTTTTTATTTAAATATTCTTGTAATGTCTTTGGCACCCTTTTAGGTACGGATGCACGATTAAATTTTAGAACTAGTGGGAGTCACTACTACGTTCCCATAAAAGTCATTTGAATAAAAATTTACCGATACAGATTGACAAATAAATAACTGCACAAATCGGTGAACGTAGAAGCTTACGTTAAGCACAAGAGCTCTTAACATAAAGTAGGTGAGCACTAAGAAACCATTAAATGGTTGGTGACGAAACTTTGTTGCAAAGTTCGTTATTTTTAAAGTAAAACGTGTTCGTAAAACTTGGTATTTAAAATTCGGGAAATCCTTTGGGACGTATGACTGAATAATGTTTATTCGGTATATATCTCGAAGTCTTACATTTTTTTTAATATATCAAAAATCTTTACGAAAAAGAGTAATCGAAATTTATTTTTGAGTAGTTTAGAGCTCATCTTCAAAATTTTACCACCTCGAATAATTATGAATCGAGTTCGAATAATGAGTACGCGGAAATTATAAAAATATTCAGTCTCAAGTCTGGTTGATTTCGCATCGGAATTATATGATCCTTACATTTAGTTTAAACCAGTTGGTGCTGAGACTTGAAGTAAAAACTGTCACCACCTATTTCAACCTTTACGTTCTATTTTCACCACAAAAAGTAGGCTTTGTATGTCTTTACCAAAATTTTATTACGATGGTTAAGCAATTTAGGAGTGAAAACGTGACCAACAGACAGACAGAGTCACTTTCGCATTTATAATATTAGTATTTTAGTATGGCTTTTAAATTAGTGATTACGTACTTTAGATGTATATTTTACAGCTTACTACGTCATTAGCATGTCAACTACTTCGTTGAATAGTGCCATTATCATAACAAACGCTTGACAATTCTCAAACCGTGCAAGATATAATGCCTGTGAACAGCGGCCGTGCGTCAGCCATTATGTTATAATAACTTCGTTTCAAATATTTAACTGGAACGACTTATAAATATGAAATTTCAGTTCTGGCAAATGGATTGTCTTTACAAATACTAGCTTTTACCCCGGGCCGTGCTCGCGTTAATATATTTTTTTTTATTCCGAAAAATCTACAAGTTATAATTCTCTTCCTCGGCTATAATACTATTTTCTGGATGAAAAGTACTCTGTCATTTTACTTCTGATGCCAGGCAGTCATACATTTTATATCTGACGCCAAACAACCACTACACCATACTGAAGCCTGACTATTAGAGGTGTCCGTATAATATTTACATAGTATAAAACAAAGTCGCTTCTCGTCGTCTGTACGCTTAGATCTTTTAAACTACGCTACGGATTTTATTGCGGTTTTAATAAGAAAACAGCGCAGAATAAGTATTTGATTTACTTTTAAACATATGTGTGACCTAAAATTTTAAACATCAATGCATGCCACATAATTATACAAAGTTATGGAATTCTTGGCCTGATGCTGTAGCCAGGATCATCTGGATACACAACTCCTCATCAACTTACAGCAGAGTATCGTGTAGGTGCTCGTTGAAATGGTCTCAATGAATAGATTGTCGGCTTTATTTACTTCAATTTTAGTCAAAGATAAATTCTCGAAAAAGCTGTTACACTCTTTAAGCACACTTAGGCTAATTTTTGTCGTGAAACTAAATCTCCGTTTGTCGTGAAAATAAACCAACAAATTTATAATATTCGTAAGCATTTGATTAAGTATTCAGTTCGCTCCGATGCAATTTTCTTTGTTATTGTGTCAGCGTAACGTCCTAACCCCAAATGTTCGCACTTAATTCGAAAACGTCGTTATCTAGATGAGGCTTGATTGGAAACGGTCGTTGTCTAAATTATGGTATTAAGCGCTTAATGGGAAACCGTATTTCCGCCATTTTGTTTTTAACGCGTGAAGTTTTATCTTTTTAATCGACTTCGAAAAAAGAGGAATTTCTCAATTTGTAGAGTAAGTTTTATTTTTTTAATTATTTCTTAATTATAGGTATACTTTTAGATCGTTTCTATAGAATTTTCATTAAAATCGGTTTTGTAATTTGATTTTTAAAACAAAGTATTTAAACCAAATTGCGTATTTTGTTTTTAAAGTCGATTTTGTTTTTACAAGTTGTGGTTATTTTACACTTTCTCATTAATATGAGAAGAGCCTTTTTGAAGTGGGTAGAAAACACCTGTTAGTACCGCAGAGCGCAGACAATAATTGCCGGTAATGAGTTTGTTATGCGACCTCGGTTCACGAACGACCTTCCTTTATTTAGTTGTTTACTTCAGTTTTAAGTTGAGCTCGTATTTGCACAGAAATTCTAAAACATCAGGAATATACGAATGCTATTATTCTGCCAAGTTCTACGATAGTAATATCTTAGTATTTTCTTAAGTTAGTTGTCGCCTAGCACTCGGAATTCGACCGTGGTTCAACCGATTTCAAGATTGACCGCAGATAATCTGTTCTTAATTTAACTACTGAACTGAGTTTGTTTAAACGCGCTAATCTCAGGAACTACTGGTACGAATTGAAAAAATATTTCTGAGTTAGATAGTTTATTTAGTGAGGAAGGCTATAGGCTATCTTATGTCACGCTACGATTCATAGGAGCAAAGCGGTAAACATAAACGCGAGTGAAACCACAAAGTACAGCTAGTTAATTATAAGTGAAATCTGGTTTGGTTTGTGTTTAATGTATGTATGTTTATTAAGTTTAAGAGTTTCTTCACAATAACGTTTGTCCAGGATAGATTCAATGAACGTACGCGCAGACGCCGCAACGCGAAGCAAAAATAACTGGCAAATTGCAAATGAGTAGGCGGGGCACCTGATGTTAACTGATCATCGCCGCCCACGGACACTCGCAGCACCAGAGAGGCCACAAATGCGTTGCTTAAAAGGAATAAGGGACAAATGGGAATAGGAAGTAAGAAAGGTCCCAGACCTTCCCTCCATACCTAACTCCCACGAGGGTATTGTGATTCCGGCTCTATCACTTACCATACAAAACTATTTGTTGCCGAACTTCTGCGAGAGTGAGGTACTGCCCCGGTCGAGCCAGTACACGAGCTGAAGTCAATAAGCTACGCTCAACTTCAGTGAAAGACTTTACACGCACGCATTCAGAATTTATGTTATCATATCCAGAATTAGTGAAACATTCTGCCTTACTACAAACATTTAAACATACGTTAAACGCGTGTCTATAAAAAATCGTACTTCAAATCTGCATCTAACGATATTTTGAGTTAAACATGCTTTAGACATAGTTTAATTATATATAAATAATGATAAAGTGAGTTTTATAGATGTCTAACACCTATTTTAGCGGTAAAATGTATCGTGTGACATATTATTAATAAGTTTTTTATGATTTTATTCGTATATAGGCAATTTAGACTAGATTTTATGTATCAATAAATTTTTAAACACAGTTTAGCTAGACAAGCGTTGAACATGATTTTATTTCATCTTTTGTGGTATAGCAGAGTGTGTTTACTTTAAGTGTCTGCTTGGTTTTCGTAGACTTCCAAAACATATTTCAATACCGCTTTGTCTGTGACGCTGTAATTTAATTAAAAATCTCTTGAAGATGTTATCGTTGGCGAGGATGTCAGTCTCGTTTCTTGTTAACACGGTGCGACAGCCGTGGCTTAAGGCGCTTACACGTGGACGTGTTTTCAGTGCGGATAGGTTAGTTTTAAAATAACATCATTCTTTTTAATAAGAGAAGAGGTCTTTGCCCGACAATGGAATATTTGCAGGCTCTTTTTGTTATTTCAAATCAATTCCTTTTAATTAAATGTATATAAACATATATACCGTATCATAAAAAACATAATTTTTAATTTTTTTCTTCATATGTCTGTTTCTTTGTTTCGGCTAATATCTGAAACGGCTAGACCGATTTTAGCGAGACTTTCACTCACAGATGGCTAATATTATAAGTAGTAAAAGGGCTACTTTTATTTTAAACAAATTATTTTTTTTAAATTAATAAATAAAAAATATAGTTACTCGAAAACAAAATTGAAACTAATGAAATAGTGAACAATCCGATTCAAGTAAGGGAGATATTATCATGATCGATGATTCGTGCTTAAACCGCGAGGTCGAGCGTATACACATGAACACACAAGAGTACAAAAACGCTTTTACGCTCCGAAATAACGCCGGGCGTGTAAACACCCTTAGCTCAATGACGACCGAGGTTTATTTATTCTAATTTAAAGAACGGTAAACAATACTGACGTTGCCGTGTATAATACTCTTAAATTTGAGACGATCTTTACAAAAACTTTTAAATATAATTAGAACTCCACGATGATGAAAATATGGGTTAATAAAATTTGGATTTATCTATTTTTAGGGTTCCGTACCTTAAAAGGAAAAACGGAACCCTTATAGGATCACTTTGTTGTCCGTCTGTCTGTCTGTCTGTCTGTCTGTCTGTCTGTCTGTCTGTCTGTCTGTCTGTCTGTCTGTCTGTCTGTCTGTCTGTCTGTCTGTCGGGATGTCAACCCTTTTTTCTCAGAAATGCATAGACGTATCATGTTGAAATTTATATCATATACTCAAGTCTACGATGACATGCGGCCGTGAAAATATTAAAGTTCTAAGTCAACGCAATCAAAAGATAATGGAAAATATGTCGTATATTTTGACCATTTTAGCGTTTTCGCAAGGGAATCAAAACCTATAGGGTACTTCCCATTGACCTAGCACGATGAAATTTGGCAAGAAGTAAGATCTTATGGTACAAATAAAGGAAAAAATCTGAAAACTGTAAATTTTTGTACGTATGTTTGTCTGTTTGTAAATTTGTCTTTCAACCTTTTTCTCAGAAACGCGTGAAGGTAACAAATTTTTATCAACGTCAAGTACTCAGAGTTGTAATTACTAAGAGCTGTGAAAAAATCAAACTTCTAAGTTAACGCAATCAAAAGATACGGTCATTTATATCACATATTTTAAGTATGATAGCGTTTTTAACGTTTTCGCAAGGGAATCAAAACCTATAGGGTACTTCCCATTGACCAAGCATTATGAAATTTGGCCAGAAGCAAGGTCCTTTAGTATACATAAAGGAAAAAATCCGAAAACTGTAAATTTCTGTTCGTGTGTCTGTCAGTCTGTACGTCTGTCTTTCAACCTTTTTCTCAGGAACGCGTAAATGTATCAAGTTGTAAATTGATCAAGCGGAAAATATATTAATCTTAGAATTAAAATTATATGTACTTGTACGAAATTAACATAATAGTTGACCATGGTCAAAAAAACAATTTTACAAACACTGAGAAGAAATTTGTATCAATACGAAAACATTAAAAAGCAGCAAACCTTTATAAACAACGCAATGCAATCTATATATCGCAGCTAACAAAATGATAGCGCGATGCAGCGTACAGCTAATGCCATCTATTACAACATTATGACATTAACTGTGATATAATTCTGCTCGATCAATAAAAATTTTTATTTTAATTATTATTTAAACGCGCTAAAAATTATAAAATAAACTTTTCATTTAAAAGTTTAGTTTAGTTTTGTTCGAATTAAGGACTTTCGTCTTGGCAACACTAATATATATTTCGATATTTTGATTGATAATGTAAATCTAAATATTTTACGAACGTAGTGCAGGGGTAGTGGAGTGTAGTAGAATATAAATAAAAATAAAACGAGAATAAAATATAATATAATTATGTTGTTAATGTCAAAGTCAACAAGTAAGTTCATTGAAATTGTCAAGAGATGGCGCTAGGTGTATCCTGAATCGCGCTATAACTTTTTTTTTTTGAAAGTATAAGGTGTATTAGTACTTAAAATAAAATTTTGTGTTTCCATGGATTGCTTCCATGATCGTGTTTTAAATTAAAGTGCTCCTAAGTAGTTTCAAAATAGTTTTTGGGACGTGATCCATATTTACATAATATTTGATTATATTTAATCGACTTCTAAAAAGGAGTGTTTTCAATTCGACCTTGTATTTAATTTTTTTTTTATGTTTGTTCGCCGATTACGCCGCCATTTGGGTACCGATTTTCAAATTTTTTTTTTGTTTGAAAAGGTATACTTCCAAGGTGGTCCCATTGTCTTCAGGTCAGGGTCAGATGATGGGATCCTGGAGAAATTGAGGGAACTCCTCAAATATTATAGGCAAGCGTATACCGATTTAGGTATTTTTGATAGTAACTTTTGTTGGAACTGATGATGAAGACCACAAATGGCGTAGATGGGTTAGTCTTATATAGATTTCTATAAGTTTGTACGGAACCCTCGGTGCGCGAGTCCTACTCGCACTTGACCAGTTATTTTTTTTATATTTCGTCCATTTATTTAACAATTTCTTCCTAGTGTATGACGTCATTACGAGTAAAAGTGAAGGATGATAAACGTCATGTGAGCCAGATAACACGCGCTCGAATGTTTTCGTTTCGACGGCGCAAAATATGTAGTTAATACATTTTCGTGACATTTTTTTATCGAAATAAACATTTATCACATAAATTTGTATAAATAAAATGATAATTTATGCGTTATCGGGTTTTAGATATATTTTTTTTTCATTTCAATGTGCAGTTCGTTTTTGTTCCACTGCGAGGCAGTTTGTCTCCTAAATATGTTTTAACTTTCAACCCTCTACCCAAAAGGAGGGTTGTTATTTGTACGACATGTGTATCTGTACGTCTGTCCCTAATTAATGGACTAATTTTGATGTGTTTTTTGTATCGTTATTTCATTCTTTGTTCTCTCATAACGAATACTTACCAAGAAACCAAAAAATATTATGTCCATCCGATTGCTACCAAAATGCTGATAGCATTACCCGCTGGACATATCTGAAAATTGCATAAAAATTTCAATAAAATCACTCTAGACATTTTGGAGTTCACGAGAAAATTAGACCTACTAATATTAATTGTTGTCCCGGATGGATAAATATGCATATCCGCGGATACAGATATTTGGTGTCAAAATCCGCAGATGCGGATCTAACTAATTTAACTTTGTTGCGTAAAACGATAATTGACGCCACTTGATACTTTGCGTGACAGGCAAGACATGTCACGACTTGCATTACGTTGTTCTTTTTTTGTTTTGTTGATAATATAGTGTAAGAAATAAGATGTAGGTAGTCTTAAAAAAAGATTATATAACAAAAGTAAACATTTAATTTTATGGGTTAACGAATTTACAACAAAAATAGGTTCAAGACTAATTTTAATTACAAAAATAATGAAATTAGCAAAATGAAAGCCAGGCAGAGCTTCGGCGCAGTCTGAAGTTCAACAGCAAAGTGACGCTCGAATGGCTGAAGTCTTCCTTTTATAGCGATAGCAAGCTACCGTCATAAAAATTTCTTCAGTCTGCTAAATAGTATGACACTGGGTACACGTACAGGTACATATAAAATTTAATCTATTTATTTGAAAATAATAAGTGATTAACAAGTGAAGTGAGCCCGCGTGTCAGTACTTATCACAATGAGTCGCTTTGTTAGTAAAGGGCTTATCAGTTGTTTACGATTGTGACCGAAACTAAGTTCAGTTTGTTCCGGAGTTTAAGACGTAGTTTGGAGTTTTGTTCATTTGTACAGTGTTTACGATTCATACATGATTTATGATTATATAAATCATACGAGTATTTCTTATGAATTCGTGAAATATTTATTTAAGGTTGTGGTAATAATATGACGAGATGGCCTTGCGGTTGAAACACGTCAATCTCGATGAACGCGGTTTCAGACGAGTGTTTATTTTTTTCGTGATCGACGATGAAAGAAAACATCGTGAGGAAACCTACATGTGTCGGGAGAAATTCTGAGAGATCTATATTCGCCAGCCCGCAGTGAATACTGTGGTGGATTAAGCTGTTAATCTTTTCTTATTAAGGCAGGAAACCTTTACTCAGCAGTGGGACATATACTTTATTAGTATGGTAATAATGAAATGAAATAACACCAATGCAAACTATCAGAATACTTGTACTGTTTTTAAGTTTTAAATATTTATTTTTTTTTAAATCTTTTTTAATTCCTTTAATTAGAGTTATCTTGGAATGTTTACAGAACATTATCGAGCAGGTATTAGTTTAATGTAAGGGTCAATGTAAAATATTATAGTGTCAGTTTTTCCAAAGAAGTGAAAACTGCTTAAAATTAGCTATTTAGCCAGGCAAAGCAAAACCTACGCGTTAATAATTAATTCCTTATAACACAAGTCTCGAACAGTGTTGGACGCGTCGCATTCTATGCGTTTCAAGCTTTTGTTACATGCTGCTGCGTAACTCCTGCAAGTTTTTCTACGTAACTACTCGATTGCGGTAAAGTAAATGCATATTTACATGAGACTAGCTGTACCTCCTGGTTTCACACGCGTTTCTGCTTCGCTCCTATGTTATCCTATCCTAGCTTGGTGTAGCGTGGTGTAATGACCTTCCTCAATAAACGGGCTAACCAACGCAAAAATAATTTTTCAAGTCGATCTAGTAGCTTCATTCAAATTTCTTATTCAAAAAACAAACAATTAACTCGTATCTTTTTATAGGTAATATTAATGTAGATATTACACATGACAGTGTTATCACTTTGGTGCAGTACATCACTCCGCTTCACCGTGGTACAATTGAAATAACAAGAATCGTGATTTAATTTTCATTTTAAGGTAATTGTCGTTGTAACAGCGAAGTATATCGAACAGTCGAAGTGATCGATGTGACGGGTCCCGGCGGTGACTCGTCGCGAGCGCTCGTTGAAATAAGTGCAAATGAAATTTCTGCGAATACTTCACTAGAATTCATTTCCAATCGAAAATACGAACTTTACTCACGGAATTGCTCGACAGCTTAAATAGATAGAATAGTTTATAGGATTTCGAGTTATTAAATAAAAGTACACCAAATAGTTGTATTGGTACAAATACTCATTCTGCAGCATTATTATTTTGTTATTGCTATTTATTTTAGATAATATTGTTTTTTTAACTGTTCGATAAAACAATTACGAATTACCAAAGCTTTTTTTAACTTTTACCACCGACCCAGTGCCATGTCCTATTAATAATTGTGATGAAAGAGAAATTGATAATAATTAGAGGCTTGCTGTCGGCTTATAGTTTAGTCGGTCATTGACTAGTCCGCCAACTAGCAACTAAATAATAATTAACGTATGTGTGTGGCCACGACGAAACGCTATGGGTGCTAAATAAGCTTGCCGGCGGTTGGCAGAGAATTCAGTTTGATTATGTATATAACAGTTGACCAAATTTATCTTTATCAAATCATGCTATATTCTGCAGTTAATCTCTGATTTTTTATATAAAAACGTCTCCATCAACTGGCAGAAATCAGAAATCAATTGTTAGTATATTTCTACATGATTAGCACGTAGGTAGTTAGTATGTGTTTTTTCTGCTAAGAAACTGTTAAAACCTTACTTTGATCTTCTCTGTTTGTAATCGTGTCAGTTTATTTTAAAACAGTTTCTACTTTTCGGTCACACTATTTTGATAACGTTCATAACTTAATGAAAACCCACGATGAAACAAAAATCATAACTTTTATGTAATTAATCATCTTTTCATTTTTAATTGAATTGTTTATATTAGAATGCAGCGAAGTACCTTATTTCATTTTGTGTGACCCAGTACTTATTATTTTGATTTTATGACCAAGTTACTGAACCGATTAAAAAATAATTACAATATTTAAAATGAAATTTTGGAAAGCAAAGCTTGTATTCTCAGTTAGATATTTTTGCCTTAAATCCTCCTTTAGTCATATACTGTCATACTACAAAAGACGCATTAAAACCATGTTGAACACGTGTCTAGGTAAACAGTGTTTAAGATTTAAACATCGCTTAAAATATTATCCAAATTGCTTAACAGCGAATAAATTCATAAAAATACTTATTGATAAAATGTTATATGTTACATTTGACGGCAAAAATAGGTTTTAAACATCTATTAAACTCACTCAAACGAATATTAATCTATGTCTAAAGCATGTTTAACTCAAAACTGTCTTAGACGCGCGTTTATCGTCTGTTTAAATCTTTTGTAGTAAGGCAGATAGAGTTTTATATATAGAGCTCTCAAGACTATCCTAACAAAGAGGATTTAATGCAAGTATGGATATATTGCAAGCTAGTGAATTTTGGCTCACAGAATTCCGACCACTTTGGACGGCGTTGCCTAACAACCAGTTAGCGGTTGAAAATGACAGGCGAGAGTATCTTTGGTTCAATAAGTCGATTGACGAGCTTGTCAAACTTGGAAATGTGTATAGGTTTTTTAAAGCCAAATAGTAGGAACTTAACATTATATAGAAATAGTTATAACATATTATATGTTAAAACTTGCAGATACGTAGACTATTATAGAAAATGATCATAAGCATGCGTGAATGAAGAGTAATTAGTAAATTCTTTGTTTTGATGGCTTTAAGTAGTGCCATATATTAACCGATTTTCACTTTTTTTTTACTTTACTTACATATTGCAGCATTCATAAGGTAACTTGAGTATTTACCAGATTACTAAGTTGTCTACACGAATATTATAACTAAGATTTCATTGTTTCTTTATTTGCAATATAGGCTCCGAAACTGCTGGAACGATTTGAAATATTATTTTTGCGTTGGATAGCCCGTTTATTGAGAAAGGTGAAAAGCTACGATTCGTAGGATTATGATACACGTCAATGTTAAGTTCACCTATTAAGCAGAGAAAATAGAATAGGAAAATTCATAGTTTCTTTCACTTTAATAAGTAGATATGGACGTTAATGGTCAGTCCGCGACAGCGCTGGCGCGCCGCCAGGCCTCCTGCCTGTTGGATCAACAGCGCCAAACAATCACTCACTAAGAACTCACCAGCCAGCGATAAACAAGAAATTCATCGTTACATCTGGAGATAGTTCATATAAATTACAGACATAAACGCTCGACTGTCTTGTTCTGTTTTAAATTTATAGTTTTTAGGGTTCCGTTCTGAAGAGTGCCAACGGGACCTTATTACTCTTCTAACGTCTGTCTGTCCGTCCGTCAGTTCGGGTGTATCTCATAAACAGTAATAGGTGAAGTGTTGATTTTTTCACGAAATGTATTCCTATTGTCGCTATAACTGCAAATAATAAAAAGAAGTTAAAGTAAATAACGGTATATTGTCTTATGAATTATTATTAATGAGATCGCGGGTTCAAACCGCGGCTAGCACGGCTGAAATTTCTAGAGCTAAATTTGTGTTTAAGTTAAACACCTGCGTGGAGAAGTTAGCAGTATGCAGGAAGACACGTTAACACATGTATATCCGCTAACCCGCAGTGAAGCAGTGTGGTAGATTAAGCTCTAAACCTAGAGCTAAATCGAATAGTAGGCCTTTGGCCAGCAGTGGGACATTTACAGAATGTTACTTTACTTTTATTTTATTATCTCATTAAAAGGGGTCCCTCGCTGATTAGCTGTAGTCTACTGACTGTAGCACGTATAAAGGCTGGCTCGACCGGCGCAGTACCTCATTCTCACAGAAGATCGGCGTGAAGTGTCTAATATAAACTTGTCGTACGGAGAGTATGAGAGACGAAAGCCTAACCCTTCATTCATTCCTTTTTTAACTTCCTATTCCTTTTCACCCTTTATTCTCTTTTGAATATTTCTGCCTGCTATTTTTTATAAAAAAAATGTAGGATGGCACAGAACCATTCGTATACGCGTCCCGATCGCACTTAGCCGATTGTTTTTACATTTTAAGTATGCAAATGTGTACCTAATTGATTGTAAACTGCTTTTCTATGAAAAACTAGTGCTCGTGAAATATTTAAATGTCTGAATTAAAAGCATTCTTCACTTTATTTCTTGATATAAATAGATAAAGTTTTACATCTGTTTATATGTTCTTTATGTAATAATATATTCATAGCGGGGTCATACGATGAGGTAATGTTGCTAGTGTTTTTGAAATTGCACCTCAGTGTTGGATTCAGGATTCATTCAGATAAAAATTATGTTGGTACTTTTTTCTTAATTTAGTTGAAATATTAATTTTTTTAGGGTGACAACGGGATTACTGATATCTATCTGTCCGTCTGTCTATATCTGTATGTCTATCGCATGAACCGTAATAGGTCGAAACTTACAATGTTCACAGAATGTGTATATATACTACCACATTTATTAATATATAGTATATTATGTACAACATAGATGCTATAACAATATGTAATAAATAACCCTTCGTGATTCGTACAACTCGCACTTGTCCTGTTTTTTTAAAATTTGATTTCGTATTTAAAATGTTTTATTAAATGACATGAATGTTATTATATGATTATGACCCTTTACTATCTTATTCACACAATCAAAATAACACTTTTCACTAAATGCATATGAAAGTGTCTACGGTACTTACGTCAAAAAATACTTTTTTTAAAAGTTTGTTTGTCTGCCTGATTATTCTGGTTAATCTCTGTGACGACTGGACCGATTTTGATGGGGCTTTTACTCGCAGATTACTGTTATACGGGGTAAAAAAATAGTCATTTTAATAAATAAATAAAAAAGGGTTACGCGAAAACACAACTAAAACCAATAAAATAAACAATTTCTGATTCAAGTAGAGAAGGCATATATTATGTATGTGAAACCGCGGGCGCAGCTAGCTATACTCCAGCCAAATTCGATGTGGAATGTTTAATAACAAAGCGTTGCTTAGCAACCAACGTCAGGCAGATGCTCAAAACATTTTAGAAATATGTACAACAATTATTTTTGATGTTAATAAAAATTAAAATTGATGATTAATAATAAAATATTTAAGACAAAACTACTAAGCGCATTCTTGGTTATAATTATATCTGGAATAATGTAGACCTCAAAAATAATACCTCCAATTTTTAAATGATATCAGAAATTACCTCGTAGTTATATAATTCGCTTTATTAACTTTATCTATCGCCTCCCAAACTACAAGACTCATTTAGATTATATTAGATTTTTTTAAGCATTCATTTTTTATACTTTATTAGCTATGCGCGATAAGTATATATTTTATTATAATATAAAATTAAAATTATATATTATAAAGTAATGAGTCATCTTATCATTTAATCAAATAAAAATTACATTATTTATTATTATTTATTTGCGTTAAAAATATTTTTTTTAATTAATTAAAATGTAACCGCAATAAAATTCCTTAAATTTTATCTGATATACATATTAGAATAAATTGTAAATATATGTATGTGGTTGAAACAGTAATTATTGTGCTATATTTATGCTATCCAAAAAAAGATGTCTTTTTTTAAATCTGTGTGTAATGAAACGTTGTGTGTAATGTTAACATTCTTAACCTGTTGTGGTTATACTACATTATAATACGACTAAAAATATACACCACCAATTACGAAGAGCCTGTATCGCTATTATATACCTTCCTAAATCTGCCAATTGCTTAAAAACACTCCAAATGTTACAAACCTGCGATTTCTTTACGTCAGTATTAAAATATAGGGTTGTTAGTTTTGTAGTAATATTATAGTGGTAATTCAAGATTTTTAAACTTTTATTTTAAGCTAATTTTCATATAAATTATCTATTGACCGGCCAAATTAAAATTTTGGATTCTATATTAAATTAAAATTTTTGTGTTTAAACAGGAAATTTTGTTACAATGAATATAGTTGTAATTATAATAATTATTATTTTTATTAAGAGTGTATCAACCCTAATTATGATGACTCATGGTTTGTTTACTAAAATTCCAGATCGAATGTGGCTGGAGTATAGTACTATGAGACGTATTGAGAAGAAGAAGTTCATTCGTTACAATGCTAATTATCATTATAGTGTAGTAGCCCCGTGGATTCACTATAGGTCAGTAATATGTCATGGCGATGACGGACGCGTGACGTAATCTAATGATCAATCAGAGCACCAACAATCAGCCAAACGCGTCGCACGAACACACGCGATCCGCAGCCATTTGTTACTAGAATTACGTATATTCTGGTGAATGCACTTAACAACAAGATTTAAGTAATTTACAACTTTAAACTTTATTTTTAACACCTCGCAGTTCAAAATCGCTTAGTTAGAAGCTGCAAGAGCTACGTCGATTTCTTGACGTCACATAGCCCGTAGTGTCTATGGGGTCTGCGGGAAAGAATGCGAATCTAATGACACTTTATACTTTAAAAACAACCAAGCCGTTTTTACTACTTGTGGTCTCAAGTGAATGCTTACTTATATATATGTGAAAACCTTCCCCTCCTCAGTCAGGTCAGTCGGGTGAAATTGCTTCGTTCACTATCGTGGTTTATATTAATGGAACAAAATAATTATGTCTATATATATATAGAGTATAAAACCACAATTGTATAGCCAGCTTAAAAAGGAATAAATGATAAAAAGGAAAGGGGAATTAGAAAAGGTACAGGGAAAGATGTTAGGCTTCCGACTCCCTCACGTTCGAAGCGCAGCAATATTAGCCACTTCACGTTGGACGGATGAGTGGAACTCACTGGGAGAGTGAGGTAGTGTTCCGGCCCGGCAACCCGTGTACGAGCTGTCAGTGAGTGGAATACAGCTATTCTCTACCTGCTTTGCGTTAGGTATACTATTTTTGTATTTTGATAAGAGAACATCTCAACACTCATATGTGAAGCTGAAGAATTAATTTGTTTGAACGCGCTAATAGCCAGCTTGTTCTATTTGAACAAATAATTTTGCTTTACATGTGCTGTTTGGATGGATAATGGAAGAAGATTAATGGGGCATAAGACATCACGCTATTGCTCCTAATCACTGCAATGACCATGTATAACAATCACTTTTGGAATAACAAAATCCAACGCTAATACCGAAAGAGCTTAGTGGTTAAAACACATCAATCTCAACCCATGTTCGCACGCTCGAGCCCGGCTATTTCTTATTCATCTCTTGCTTGTCGGTGAAAGAAAACGTCACGATACGACCTGCATGTGTCGAGAGAATTTCTGACGCATGTATGTATAGTATACATTATCTACCAACCCACTATTAACATTTTTCTTAATAGGAGAGAGGCCTTTACCCAGCAGTAAGACATTTTCGGGCTGTTTCATCTAGTAAATTATATAATTGATCGATTATTTGGTCTTCATAATATCAGTTCGCAATTTCTCTTGGGAGTCGCGGGGTTTCGTTAGAGCCGTGCAAACTTCTGCTGTTCAGTGCCTACACCGGCCTCTAGAACTCGTATGATGTATGATAATTTCCTTTTTGTTGAGGTTTATTTCTGGATATTACTTAATAATTTCATTTTATTTCTAAATTTATTCATTACAAAAAATAGAAGAAAAGTTCCAGCTACTTAGATATAGAATAATTTATATTGCTAATTAAAATTTTATAGAAACAAAGTAATTTGAGTTTTTTCACGAAAAATAGTCTAATTAAAACCTTAAAAATATTAGAAAGTAAATTAAAAATATTTAATTAGCGTTAAAAAGTAGAGAGTACCAGTTTAGCCACAGCGAACGGGCAAACTGCTGACGTCTAAACGGAAAAAGGTACAATTTAATGTTGTCATACGAAACATTGTTCCGAATTACATATTACACAGATAAAAGTGTGTAAAAATGATTTAATAAGGATCCGTGTTGCGAGATAATTCTGTACCGTACTGTGCCCCACGGCGGCAGTTAGCGCGCGCTCCGCGAGACAAGCGCACGCCTGGCGGCACGCGCGCCGGGAGTTTGTCGTGTTCCTAACGCGTCGCTTTAATGTTTTGCATGTGGTAATACATTTCTCGTATTGGATGAAATCAGGTCGGTATTTTTTATTGTTATAAAAGACTTTTAATTTTAATATGTCATAATCATTTATGTTTGTTTGTCAATTTAATTTTGTTTTTTTTAATTTCCATTTGTTTTGTTGTTACAGTTTTTACAATTTTTTTTTCTAATTTATTCTAAGTAACCATTTAATTATACATACAATTTATATTTAACATATATGTAGCGTGGGGTGTAAAGAGATCAAAACATAAGTAATTACATTTTCTTTTATTTCATTAGTTTCATACATGTATAATGTAGTGTACATTACAGACAACGAAGATTCACCAAGGTGTTACAACACCACTAAATACAACATTATATTTTACGACTAATCCCAACAATAGACATACGAACGAACTAAATCTTCTAACATCTATACCGACAAATTCACAACATCACTAAGTTACCTAATAAGCGAGCACTCGGTAGCTCCACTCGATGGGGGCGTGCATTAGGGGCCTTTAAATCGGATCCAATTGAATCGAGATTTTCTTACGTCCTTCGCTCATGTCTTATTAACTTTTATATGTAGGCAGATTGCGAGGGGTTTGTTTTATTTGTTTGTAACGATAAATCTATATATGTATATGTATATAAGCGAAAGGTCACTCACTCATCACGAAATCTCAGAAACTACGAGTGCTAGAAGTTTCAATTTTTGGATGTGGGTTCTTTTTCGGACATAGGTGCTCACTAAGGCGGGATTTTACGAAATTCGAAATGACCCCTAAAGGGGGTCCCTTTAGGGGTCAAATTTTGCAAACCAGGGGTTGAAAGTTTGTATGAAAGTCCTGTGTAAAGCGCGAGTGAAACCGCAAAGAACCGCTAATATAATGAGATCGTTACGCAACAAACAACTAAATGTTTAAAAACTATAAACATATGCCGACCCGTCTGTATTCGGATTTGTTACTGTTACATTCGAAGAAAGTTGCACATAATTAATAATAAAACTATATAAAGAGCGAATTTTGTGCAAATTCAGCGCAGTAAATTTTGGAGCCACTGAACCATATTTTAAAATTTTGGTACGATTTGAAAAGTACATAATTCTAGATGGCTATATTTTATGAATATATGCGAATTATTAAAAAATAAAATCTAAATTAATGCGAGCGAAGCAGCGAGCAAAGGCTAGTAATAAAAAAAGCTAAAGTTTATTTATTTAATATAATTCCGCTTTGATTGCGTTAGGCTATTTACGAAGATTTATAGGCTATAATACATCTCCCCGAGAAACTGCAAGGAACTTAATCTTTTTCTGTTTACTATCCTCATTGACCTTCTTTTAAAACTAAATAATGTCTTAAAAGTAATGAAAAGTGTGAAAAAAAATTCTCACATATTTATGGCAATTGGCAAATTCCACTGTAGTTTAAATCGTTCACCTTGTAACCTTCGCACAGTAAATAACACAATGAGCTCCAGATGTACCATCACATTGCAAATGCTCAGATTGTAGCGATCGCGTGATCATAACATCTTGTGACACTAATTGAAAATAAAATAAATCAGCCAAGTGCGTGTCGGGCCACGCACAATGTAGGGTTCCGTAGTTGTCAGAATTGTCAAGATCGGTCAAGCAATCTTCGAGTACCTATTTTCGTAAAAAAGTTTACGACGAACTGGGAATTTCCTTTTTTAAGTCAGTTTATACAATATACGTACTTACAATTTTAAACCTCTTATTATTA
Organism: Hypolimnas misippus; assembly: GCA_037950945.1. Taxonomy (NCBI): domain Eukaryota; kingdom Metazoa; phylum Arthropoda; class Insecta; order Lepidoptera; family Nymphalidae; genus Hypolimnas; species Hypolimnas misippus. The sequence continues at coordinate 86,419 of JBBEEQ010000006.1, read as the reverse complement.
TAAAATTATTTTTAATTTCTCTTTATATTTCGAGACTAAAATATTTTTAATATAAAATGAATTATACTAACGATTTAGAACTTTATATGTTAGTCGATTATTTATTATTCTAACACTTGTAAAATATAATTAGCGCCGATAATTTTCCTTCCTGATTAGCGCCTATGAAATCTATGGAGATTTGGTTGAAAACTTCATAAGCGCGATTCAGAATCACTCGCGACATGTTTTATTGAGACATTGTTTTATACCTTATTTTATATTTTATTTTAATTTAAACTTATTAAATATTTATTTATTTATTCATTTAAATTCATATATTAATTTAAAATTATTAATCTTTACATAATGTGATGCTTTAAAAAGTGAAATATTTATTTTTACTTAGATCATCTATATCTCGATAACCATAAGAACCCACATAGCCGTGATAATTTTCCTTTTAAATTCATTACATGTACCACTATCGTGAATTTTTTCATATTTTTAGACGCAGCAGTTTAGTGGGTAGAGGGGGGGGGACACTTGACTCTAAGAAAAATTGACACTTCAAAGCTTAATATTTCGGAAACAGTTCGTCGTTCGGAAAAATGGTTTTCCCACACCTATAACATTTTTAAAAGACCTATCTAACGATACCCCACAACATGGGATAAATGAGAAAAAAAAAATTTTGGTCTCTCTTAACACATAGGGAAGACACCCTGAAAAAAAAATATTTTTAAGATTTTATTGTACGACTTTCTCGGCGTAATTCATATGTATACTCATACCGAATTACAGCTTTCTGGTATTAAGGGTTTCGGAGCAAAGCCGCGGACAGACAGACAGACAGACAGACAGACGGACATGGCGAACCTATAAGGGTTCCGTTTTTTACTACGGAACCCTAAAAAGGTAAACTATATTTTAAGATTAAACAATTTTATTTTAAACATGAACAAACAGTACCTCAAGGCCAAACTAAATAAAAATTAAAAAAAATACAATTTTCTAGAAATCCTCAAAAACAATATTCTTATGAAAAATATTGTATTTTCAAAAACATTTTAATTGATTATATATCTATAGTTATCAGGTATGTTAATACTTGTAATCTATATCCCTATGAACACGACGCAGCCGTCAACTGTGTTGCCCTGCAGGGCAACATGCGTGCGCTCGTTATCGCAACGCGATACATTTTGACGATTGATTATTTTTTGTTCTAAAACAAAACAAATAAACTGTCACAGCCTATCGCAATGCGATAGCGATAGCTCGCCGTAATAACTCTCCCTTATTCTCTATCATAAAAATTGTAGTGAGTTTTTTGCTCATTACGATTTTACGCGCGATTTTATAAAACTATAACGAAGTCAAATCGACCCTCCCGCGTTTTTCTACCTAAAAAGGTATAAAGAAGACACGATACTTATGAAATTAAACATAAAACTCGTACAGTTTTAGGTTGATAATTTGATCCACCTGATTGCACTCTCGTTTACATGGTAATTGATACAGATTTCTTTATATCAGGGTCCTTCTTTTTTGTGTTAAGAAAAAAAAAACGTGGGCCGTCGTGGCTCGTGAGAAACGTCGAAAGTGTGTTGTACTCCCAACACAAAAAGTGTATGCCTGCATCGTTGCTCCTAAGCGGGTGAACCGATTTGGATGCAGTTTTTATTTCAAAGAGGGTTTTCTAGTGATGGTTAGATATGCTCTACTAAAATCTTCTTTCTTTTTTAGGTTCACACTAACTATTGGATTTACTTTCAAACATATTTGAGCATACAGCATAGCTATGCAAAATTACATAAGCTGTCAGTGTCAAAAATAAGGCAATTAACTTATATATGTTTATGAAAGTCTTTGAGCAAAGCGTATAAGTGTAATTCTCGCATTATCACAGGAAGACAAAGTCACATTACGAAATTAGTATGAGAATTTATTCATGACGGAGATACATATATTCATTTTACCAACAACTTCACGTGTAAACATCATTGGAACGCTTTGCGCATTATTTTATCAAAATTAGAACTTTTTAACACAAGTGATTTCACATGTAATCGCAACGCGAATCTATCTACAATAAAAGTGGCGCGAAAGCATTTCGGCGCAAGATATTGACGGCGCCATGGCAGCAATGCTGTTGATTTTTACAAGACTGCGCGACGCTAAAGAGGGTAATGTGTTTATCAGTTTATATATGTACATGTATAAGTAAGGGGTTTTTTTTTTGTAACCTAACATGTTGGCCGATTTTGGCGGCGCGAAAGTCATAGAAAGTATAAGAATTTAAAAAAATACAATGAGGGATTTGGGACGCCATAATGTAAAAAAGAAAAAATGAAAATCGATAAACTGAGGATATCAATTGGGGTATCATTGAATAGGTATTTAAAAATCGTTTTTAACGACCTAAAGTTGATTAGTAACGATTTTCACTGATGGTCTTGTTACGCAGTCGGGTTTTTGATTTTTTATCATTATTTTCGCGAAACAAGTTACACAAGTACTCTGTACTATAATACATTGTACTGCGTGAAATTCAGTTTATCATTCACGACGCTTAACCGGCTTTACAGTAAAGATTCGTCATTATGAAAACTATGCGTTCTGCCCACTGGACCATTCCGACTCTAAATATGTTTTCTACTTTTTTTACTCTTGTTTAAAATTGTGCTTTTATCTTTTAGTTGATAAATTTTAAAGTTATATTAGTTTAATAAGGGAGCGCTCACCGTTACAGCGAAGAACTTAAAAACTTAACGCCACTTTAGTAGCTCGAATCTTTGTCAAGTTTAATTGAATGAAGAGCGGTCTGACTTTTTAGTTTTCTATTTACTTCAAACTATACGTTTTGTTTTCAATTTTAATCCGGTGTTACATGTTTCAAAGATTTTTTTTTATTTTATTCTTTTAGTAGACTTTAATTAAAAACAAAATAATTTAGGTATATATTATAATCATACGATGAATATGATAAAAAACCGACCGTATGTTAAATACAAACTAAAGGTGTATACAAAATTTCAGCTCAATCGGTTGAAGATATCTGCTTCTAAACTTAATTGCAAGATTCCAAGCGAATAAAGATAGTTACGTAGTACATACATACAGACATACATACAAAACAAAAGCTTGTAATAAAAGGAAATAAGAAGTAAGGGAAGGAATGGGGTTGGGGTCAGGCTTCCAGCTCTCCAAAATTTAACAGTATACTAAGATTTTATTATTACTAATTTATATTCATATTCATATTATATTCATATTTAATATAGCGGGTCTTATCGCGATAACTAATGGTTACCTTTTTATTGCCCGACGTTTCGACGAAGTTGCATCCGCCGTGGTCACGAGCTGACTGGTGTACCGCGCGCCCTACGGCGTCGAGTGCCCGAGTTTTCTTCGCCTACCCTCACAATATTAATATTGTCTTTACCGTTATTATAATGCTGTAGGTACACTACACTAACGCAATCGGATCGCGCGATTGTTCATTGTTCAAGGTACTTTACTTTTGTTAAATTTATTTATTTAATGTTGTACTTTCAAACTCGTATTAGGTATTCTCGTTTCACTATTTACTATGAATCTTTCATACAATTAATCGTAAAATTGTTTACAAACACTTTAATAATACCTTAACCTTTACATAAATAAATAATACGTATGTAAAGAAAACCTTTTTAGTTATTTATGTCAATTTCTCTTATTACTTTTTATTGTTGACTTTTGTCATTTAAAAAATATTTAAATTTATAATTATTAGAATTTTCTTAAGATATAAAATAGACCTGAAATAGAGGCTTTAAATGTTGTTTCTTTAATTTTCAGGTAAGATAATAATATTTTGTTAAATATATTGTAATTAGTTTTATGTTAATTGTAAATAAATGTCGTAAAATAAATCTTTAATTTTCAGAGAAACGCAGTTTTGTCTTTATTTCAATAATAAGATTAACATCATTATAAAACAACATTTTCGGCAATTATTTCACGAAAGATGGAAAAATTAAGATTTGATTTTGCCGTGAAACCAACGGCAGATGGAAAATCAAATATTATTTGCGTAACTTCAATAGCTACAGTTGAAGGACAGGTTTTTAGAATACCAGACGATTGTCAACCTGCAAATCTACACCAAACAATTTTAAATACATCAAACTATGCTAAGGTAAAAAGATCATTAAATAAAAGACATCAAACAAGGAAAATTTGGATAACATTGACAAATGATATGTCAAAAATATATTTAGATAATGAACAAAACTTACAGTTTAATGATATTTACTTAGAAGAAATTTTAGAGGAAGCAAATCATTCTGAATCTATACGGAATGACACTAATTACGCGTTAGAAAAACTATTAGAGAAATTTATGGGAGATAAACAAACAAAATCTGAAATTCAAAATTTAGGGAAGACTGCAAAGGATTTTGTGATTGAAAAATTTACTGGCAAAAACTCAAATGCATATCAGTGGATAAAAGATTTTAATAAAGAGTGTGAACGTTTCCTAATTATAGAAGATAAACAGAATATTGAAATTTTAAAATTTTTTATGGAATATTCTAGTCTAGATTGGTACAGCTGCATGATAATGAAACTTTCAGTAGAGTCAGAATGGAGCAAGTGGGAGAAAAATTTTTGTGAAACATTTGCAAACAAAGGATGGTCACCCATAAGATATGCATTGGCATTTAAATATCAAGCGGGCTCTTTACTGGAGTATGCTATAAAAAAAGAAAAATTGTTACTGGAGGTAAGGAGATCAATTGACACTGGGACACTTATAGATCTCGTCGCATTTGGTTTACCTAATTATGTGGCAGATAAAATCGACAGAGAAACTTTGCAAGGAACAGAAGATCTCTATAATGAATTAGGTAAATTAGAATATCTTGTCAGGAATAATAAACATGATAAAAAATGTATTGTATATTCTGATTCTAAAACTAAAAAAAATGAAGAAAAAAAACCATGCCAAATCTGTTTAACCGAGAAAAAAGGAAAACGATACCACCCTGAGGAAAATTGCTGGGTTAAAGTGAAAAATCAAAAATCTATTTTAAAGTCTGTGAATAACTCAGAATTAGAAGTTGAACTCAATGAAGAGAATCCAAAAAACTAGAAGTGCCACCATTAATAAAAGTAAAGTTATTATTAAATGATATTTTAAACGTTACCGGAATTTATGATTCGGGCTCTAATGTGTCATTAATAAATGCCAAATTATTAGAGATACAGCCAAAAAAAAGTGCTAGAGATATACAAATAGTAAACTTGAAAACTATTAATGGTGAAAAGAAAACAAAAGGTATGATAACACTAAAAATAAAAATCTATGATATTGATAGAATGATGGATATTTTTGTAGTAGATAATGAAAATTTCAATTACGATTTTCTTATTGGTTTGGATTGTATAAAAAAATTCAAATTAATGCAAAATGAAGAATTAAAAATAATGCAATGTATCAATCCAAAAGAAAAGACTTTAACTTTTAATGAAAAGAATACGGAAAACAAAAGCTACGAAAAAAATCATGATTCAACTTTAATAAATGTCAAAATTCCTGATGCACTAGGTGACATGAATAAAAAAGAACTTTCTCCATACTCTGAGGTATTAAAAGAAGAAGACGAGCACATAGATAATTGTGAAGTAAATTTCAATGAACATATTAACTCAAGTGGATTTGAAATGTTTGTAAATCATCTCGATTTATACCAACAATCAGAAATTGATAAATTGGTTGAAAAATTTAAATCTGTCTTTGCTAAGGATAAATATGACATCGGTACTGTACGAAACTATGAAGCTCATATTGATTTGATGGTTGATAAATACTGTTACAAACGTCCATATAGATGTACAGCTGAAGATAGAAGAGAAATAGAAAATCAAGTATCAAAACTATTAGAGAAGAATTTGATTGAAGAATCTTATAGCCCGTTTGCCGCTCCGGTAACTCTTGCATATAAAAAAGAAGATGAAAAGAAAACAAGGTTATGTATAGATTTCAGAGAATTGAACAAAATTGTTGTGCCTCAGTCACAACCCTTTCCATTAATTGAGGATTTAATGATAAAAACTGTTAACTGTGAGTATTTTTCTACTTTCGACATAAATTCAGCATTTTGGTCAATTCCTTTAAAAATTCAAGATAAATACAAAACTGCATTTGTTACACAAGAGGGCCATTTCCAATGGACGTGTCTTCCATTTGGATTAAAGACCGCTCCAGCTATTTTCCAGCGAATATTGGGAAATATTATAAGAAAATACGGACTTTCTAATTTTGCAGTTAATTTTATAGACGACATCTTAATCTTTTCTAAAAATTTTGAAGAACATTTGCTACATATTTCAAAACTACTAGAGGCAATACTTATAGAAGGCTTTAGACTTAAATTTACGAAATGTACGTTTGCAAAAAAATACGCCAAATATTTAGGTCACATAATAGAAAATAATTCAATTAGACCTCTGAAAGACCTATTTAACTGCTGTCAAAAACTTTCCTGTTCCAGAAACAAGAAAGAATATTCGTCAATTCTTAGGTAAAATAAATTTTCATCATAAATTTGTACCACACAGTGCAATTATCCTGGACCCGTTACATAATTTATTACGAAAAGATGTGAAATTCATATGGTCGGCGGAATGTCAGGAATCATTTGATAAAATAAAGGCATTGTTGTGTTCAGAACCAATTCTAAAGATCTTTGACCCTGAACTACCAATAAACATTTATACAGATGCTAGTATTAAGGGAGTAGGGGCGGTATTGAAACAAAAAGATAAAAACGAAGAAAATAAACCAGTTGCTTATTTTTCTAAAAAATTAACTGAAACTCAAAAAAAAAAGAAGGCGATATATTTGGAATGTTTGGCAATAAAAGAAGCTGTTAAATATTGGCAACACTGGCTTATAGGAAGAGAATTTACAGTACATACAGATCATAAACCATTGGAAAATATGAACATCAAGGCAAGAACTGATGAGGAATTAGGTGATTTGATGTATTATTTGTCCCAATATAATTTCAAAATAAAGTATAACCCAGGAAAATCAAATCAAGAAGCGGATTGTTTAAGTCGAAATCCAGTTCTAGAATCTTATGATAACATGGATGATTTTCTCAAAGTAGTAAATTTAATAAACATAAAAGATATAAAAAATGACCAAGGTAGAAATTTGGATGTACAGAATCGAAATTTTATTTTAGAAAATGGGATTTACTACAAAAAAAATAAAAGAGGTAAAAAAATAATACTTTCAGAAGAACTTAGCAAAAATCTAATAAAAGATGTCCACGATACTTACTGCCATATCGGAAGAACCCAAATGGCAAATAAAATTACACCTTTCTACACAGCAGATAACATCATCGCGAATATTAAAACAATCTGTGATGCATGTGAAACTTGTATAAAAAATAAATCAAGGAGAAGGTCAAAATATGGTTTAATGTCACATTTAGGTCCGGCAACACGTCCATTTCAGATTGTATCAATTGATACCATTGGAGGCTTTGGAGGATCCCGGTCAACAAAGAAATATTTACATCTTCTGGTTGATCACTTTACAAGATACGCTTATATATCCACGTCAAAAAATCAAAGCTCCAATGATTTTATTAAACTAATAAAAAAGGTGACAGGAAGCTACAATATTGATATGATATTAACTGACCAATACCCTGGCATAAACTCTAAAGAAGTTAAAGAATTCCTAAATAAAGAAAGCATACATTTAATTTTTACTGCTGTGGATGCACCATTTTCAAATGGGCTCAATGAAAGACTAAATCAAACTTTAGTCAATAAGATAAGATGTAAGATAAATGAAGGTAATATAAAAACAGCATGGACTACCATTGCACAGAAATGTGTAGACAAATACAATGAAACAGAGCACACAGTCACGAAGTTTGCTCCAAAATACCTTTTGGAAGGCGAAAATGTGAATATTTTACCACTTGAATTGCAATCAAGGTGTACAGAAGAAGATCTGAAAAGAGATAGAAAAATAGCTCTGGAGAATACAATGAAATCTCACAATTATAATAAGAAAATATTCGACTTGCATCGGAAAGAATATAAATTGGAAGTGGGAGACAGAGTCTATGTGGAAAACGGAAGTCGACTAAATAGAAAAAAAAATGGATGAATTGAGGATTGGTCCATATAAAATTGTGAAGAAGATTTCAAATTCAGTTTACGAAGTCGACACCGGACACAAGAAAGCGGAGTCAAACTTCTACCACATTACAAAACTGTCTCCTGCGTTTGTTAGGAAGTGAACAATTACCCACTTTGTTACTCGTAATTGTTCTCTTTGAGGGGGGGAGATGTAAAGAAAACCTTTTTAGTTATTTATGTCAATTTCTCTTATTACTTTTTATTGTTGACTTTTGTCATTTAAAAAATATTTAAATTTATAATTATTAGAATTTTCTTAAGATATAAAATAGACCTGAAATAGAGGCTTTAAATGTTGTTTCTTTAATTTTCAGGTAAGATAATAATATTTTGTTAAATATATTGTAATTAGTTTTATGTTAATTGTAAATAAATGTCGTAAAATAAATCTTTAATTTTCAGAGAAACGCAGTTTTGTCTTTATTTCAATAATAAGATTAACATCATTATACGTATAAGAAGGAATAAGTATTCTGACTAACAAATTTTAGAAACTGTTATATTCAAACTATCTAATATACATATTATGTAGTTGATTTTGCTGAAAGTTCTGAGTGAAGCGTCCCGCTTATGTGAATATTTGCGATGACAGACGATCACGCCCAGACCCACGGGGAGTGACTGATTAGCATAGAACACTGGGATATTGCTTCAATTCCGTTGATATTTCGCTCAAAACATTTATTAAACTTGCCAATTGTTTCACAAAATGTTATTTGCACAACGATGTTAGGACCTTCAGTTGAACGATGTTTGTACGGTTGTTTTATTCACTAGACACTTTCTCAGATTTGAAAATCATATCAAGATTTTCAATAGTAAAATTTAAATTCACGTCCAGTGCCTAATATGATAATTATTGTTAGTTTTCAAGTGTTTTTAAATGAAATCCCGAAAGATCACCTTTATAAGTTAGCAGAAATTATTAGACAATTGTGTTCACCTATACGCTGTAAGGTGAATATATGGTGTTCACATGGTGGATTAAGTTCCCTGTCGTTCTTTTAAACAGAATACTATTTATTTTTCTTTATAGTATGAAATAATTTTGAGATATTTAATGGGATTGACATAAAATATTAAATTGAAACGTGTTAAAAAGAAAACAAAATCTTTTTTCAATACATTTGAAGAAGTTAGAGCATTTCAATGCATTTAGTTTTTCGTTCATTGGAGTGAAATGAACGAGGGAGGCGATGGCGTCTGCAGCTTGCAAGTGAATTATATTTTCATTTTTGTAAAATAAAATTTTAAAAATCATATTATATTGCTTCAATTGTACGATTTTTTGATTTGTCCCACGGTCGACCTCAGCTGTACTTATTTAATTTAACTCGCGATCAATAAAGATAGCTGTTACAAGCTTGATATAAGTTTGACACGTGTATTGGTGTGTCTGTGTATCTGTGTGTCTCTCAATAACATTGCAGCTCCCTAACGAATGGACCAATTTTGTTGCGTTTTTTTTTTTGTTTGAAATCTGATGTAATGGAAATAGTATTCTGAGCTATAATAATTTATGAAAATCTGTTCAGACGTTTGAAGTTTTATTATTAACTTTTTCACAGTTCTGAAAGAAACCATCTTACAGTAGAAGTTCTGTGCTGAAGTTGGCTCAAATATATACCGTCGGGTTTTTTTATTTTTAATTTTATATAATATATAGTAATAATTATTATATTACAATGCTTATAGAAACAACAAAGATAAATTAATAATTGTTCAAAAATACATCGTTAATGTCCAATTGTTTTTTCTGTGTTCTGTTTTTATGAACCTTATATGAAGTGTTCCATATTTAAAATTATAAAATAATAAAATAATCTCATATATTTTAAAAACTTATTATTAGATAAAATTCTTTTATATACCAATCTGCTTTTAATTCTTTATACTTTTTATCGAAATAGAAAAGATAAAATAGATATATACTTATTCAAATAGATTTATTAAGAATTAATTTGACATATGTAGACGTTATTTTCTCAAAATGAAGTCCGTGTGGCTTGGCTCAGTATTACTTGTCAGTGTCCACATAAGAGGAGCCTGGGTACATACATATCTAGCTACGCCTGTCGCCTACGTGTAGTTACATACCGATAGGTACAAACTATCACAAGCAAATGTACCTTTCTTCTTCCTGCTCTCAATAAAAAACCGGTCAAGTGCGAGTCGAACTCACACACGAAGGATTCAGCACCCTCGGACAAGTTGTAACACTATATAATTTTTAAACAAGAGAGACGCTATAACAATATGAATAAACGGGTAGAATTTCGCGTCTTCGCCCGCGCTCATGTGATTTTACAGAAGAATTCGATAGAAGCGATGCAGACAACTGGTAAAATACTACCTTTTTGGTTTATATTTAAATATTTACATCAAAAGGTACGTGTAAGTTTTACGTCACTACGATCACTGAATAAGATTTTCTCGGCAAACGTTTTAACTATTTTTCCCTTTCAGGGTTTGGTGGAATATCGAAAAAGCTAATGGAAGCTAACAACGTAAAAGGCACTCACAAGCAAAATTTTAAGCTTTTGCCCCAGCGGTTCAGTCCGCAGCCCGTCAGTCAGGAGGAGTTGACGCCGCAAACTAATTATGCACTTCGTGAAAATTTCAACTACTCTACCTATTACGATTCATGAGATGTAGTCCACTGACAGACATACAGCCGGACGGACGGCGAAAATTTATTAACAGGGTCTAGTTGACATCCTTCAGCTACGGAACCCTAAAACCACTTTAAGTGTTGTATTGTGTTCGTATACCAGGGTGATAAAATCGGGCTCGCTAATTAAATCATGGAGCGGCGGTGCTAGTCTAGCCTAGGATTATAGGCAAAGTTTTACGACTCTGTAGACTCAGTCGCCTGCAGGCGTCGTGTTTATAAACTAGAATGTGAACTTGTAATAATAATTCTGTCTATTACTTGCCCATTGTTAAGAAAAATGCATCACGGTTAAAAATGCAAACACACATTACGACGTCGAGCTGTGACACGTTACGACGTGGTAAAACGGTGCGACTTCGCGTTGTGGCACGCTACGACGTCGCGAAACGTTGCGACGTCGCGTCATAAAAACTACGACATGCATTGTAAAAAAATATCGACGCGACATCGCTACCTAATCTAACATGTTTTACTTAAGACTCTTTCATCGATGTACAGCCTCCATACCAAAAACGAAAACTATCGCAACTCGTCCTCTAGTACGAGATAGTTTTTGATTATTTAATTTGCGGCCGGAGTTCTTCTTTATATTGACTAGCGACGCGGCTTGCACTTAGTCAAAGAATACAGTCTCGAGTTTCAAAACAAACGATCTTTTACAAATAAGGTTGAAAATAAAATCTATGTTAAAGAAAATTATTATTACAAAAATTGTTTAATATTTAATATATCTGTTCATATATAATGACTTGCCCTGACTAACTTACTAACTGATCCAACAACTCAGCGCCACCACCGCTAGGGCAACAAGATCGAAATTTTGGCAGTCGGTGCTTAGGTTGGAAGCATCCATTAGAAAATTTTTTTTCAATATTCCACCCCTAAAATGATGGACGTTTTTACACCTCGCAAAACGTTTGTATAGAAAATCTAATTCAGTTTTCGTATTAACGTAATATATAATACCCATACTTTTTGATGCTGACACTGAAATATAAAATACAAATCGCTTGTATCAATTTCCAAAGTATACGCGGGGGACGCCGCGAGGAATTGCTGTATATTTTAAATATAAATAATTACATTTTATTAGTATTAAAATAACAATTTTTCTGTTCTATAGCGCGGAAGGGAGGTTGTAAAATATAGCAAGAGCGAGCGCTGCCTCTGTTCTAACATCGTTTCGTTGAGCCGAGGTGCTCCGCTTTTATTAATGAAGACATCTTAAAAATACAAATTAAAACAAGTTCTTTAACTAAAGAGACGAAGATATATTTCCTTGTAATTTAACAAAATTTCTTTAAGTCATTCATTTGAGTATAAAAATTCTTGTTTGTTTTGATCGTATGCGGGTCATATTGTGATTGCGAAAAATCTTTGTCGACTTATTGTTTGCAAGGTCATGCGGATAATACATTTCATTTGACTAACGTTTCATACTGATACTAGCCAAATAGAAAAATAGATTTTAAACGATCGACCATAACAAAATGTACATTAACGCGAGTGTTTTAATACGGTACGCAAAAATAAATTCGTATGTCAATTATTTTCTTCACACCCGAGTATAAATGAAGATGACATCCGCTCTGTAATCGATTTAGATCGCCTAAGCTGTTTTGCATGAACGTAAAGCAGTAGAACGTAACATCAATTTGAACGTAACATCAATTTCATTGCTTTAGGTCAGGACTACGTACAAGTGCTCAAACAAAAAACGCTTATACCGAACTGTTAATATAACACTCCTCTGTGGGTATTTCGCAGATGCTTTCTGATATGATATTAGCGTTTCGAAAACGTTTTCCTACATGTGACATTGAGTAGGCATTTAAATCTTATAACAGCGTAAATAATTTAGTCAACAAATTAAAGTAAAAAACATTTTTAAAAACAAGCTTTGTCATAAACGCGCTAAGAAAACTAAAATAAACTTTGCTTTTAAAAGTTTAACTATCAACTTCTAACGTCAAAACACAATTTATATGATACTTATAAAAGACAAAATAATGTTTCAAGTCGTCAGAATGTTACACGTTTTGATAACGATAGTTTTTAACTATCGTTATCAAAAAAAAAGAACTATCGGAGGTAGGGCTCGTGATATATGTATTGTGATCATTAAATAGTTTGTCTGATTATTTTTTTATTTTCAATTTTATTTAATCAGTTATTAGTATTAAATATATAAATTAAATAATTATAGATTTAAATTTTCTTTGTTAAAAATGCTTTGAAATTATTGTACCTTTGACTATTCCAACAAAATACGCGGCCTGAATTTTGAAATAAAAGTTCGCTTTGATAAAAATCAAGTGAGCGTTATGAAGTGACGCTGTAAAATATTAATTTGAAAACTACATTCATTATAGAGAGGACAAATATATGCGTGGTCTACCGACCACCGCGGTAGTTCGTTAGTTCATATTGACACCATGGCATGTGTGCACTCGCCGCTTATTAAAATAGTTTCTAACACACCGACAACTAACACCACGAGCTAACTTTATAGTGTCTGCGCAGCTAGGTATGTGTTTCAATATGTTAGGAACTGGAGCCAAGATGTTTGACTATGTTATAAGTAAGTTTCGTTAATCCATGATTATGAATGTTGTGAGTGCATTAAATAAGCGAAATAAGCTTTTACACAAATCAACAACAGAATAAGCATTTGTGTTTCAGCGACAAACCAGTTGATATTTAATGTATTATTATATATTTTGCGTGACACGTCTTGTTTAAGGTAAATACATTGACGCATATGCATACTACAATATATATATATATATAGCTTTCGTCACTATATGGTGAGTCTCAAACTGTCGTCGTAACATTTCCACGATGTGATTTAGTTTTACTAGAAGCTTTATTCCTTATTATTTTATAATAGTATTTTATCTTGTTTCAGACATCGCTGTACACTGGTTTCTGACAACGACGTTATTATTATAAGGTAAGATTTAGTTTTGTTAAAAATCATTCCACAAACTAAGGATTTTAGATTAATTATTGAATTATGAATAGGGAGACAAATAAGTTCTTCATTAAAAACTTATTTATCAAGATATAATCTCTTAAACATTAAGAATAGATGAACTATATCAGTGTATTTTCAATTTTTTCCTAAGCATTTCCACTGCCAAATCGTAAACCATTTTATATATACCTGTATATCCATAACACAGCATATATAGACGCGGATAAGCAGTGCTACGTCAAGCCACACTGACTTCATTTTCAGAAAATGGCGTCTAAGGATGTCAAACTTATTCTTAATCAATCTATTTGAAGATGTACATATACCATGTCCATCTTTTCTTTTCTATTTTGATAAAAGGTATAATGAATTAAAAGCAGAGTAGTATCATGAAAAGTTTTATCAGATAATTAGTTTTTCAAATATATGAGATTATTGGATATTGCAAAATATAGAACAAACCGCAATATTCGTAACGTTAAATTAAGAACATTTATTCCGATTTTATTAAGTTTAGATAACTAGAAATGTTTTTGAATAATGTTAAATACGTTACGTAATATTAGATAATATGACTTTTTATGTGTTGACACATTATTGCTTATCAGAATAATTTCGTGCGTACGTAGCGGATAATACACAGCACTGATCTTCAGCCCGTTCAATAAATGTAAGATATAAAACGTAATGGCGGTAGTAAGCGGTCGCCGGCGACGCGTTGATTCAATCAAAGATGATTGGCTCTCAATCGAGTCGCGCCGCCCGTGTCACCGCGCGGCGCACACGCGCGCGCGACGAAGACGAATGTGTAAGAGATTGCGAATATTTGACCCAGATTATCCAGCCCTACCATAATAAAATGAATAAATTACAATAATTTGTATATCTAGAACTTTATTCTCTTTATTTTATTACAACTGATGGGCGGTAATTAAAAGCAATATTTTAATTCTTACTTAAAATGAGAAAAGTTTTCAGTTCTAATAATATTGTTTAAATAAACGTATTAATTCTATCAATCGCAGCTAAAACCATTGATCTTTAAGTTTTGGTCGAATTTAATTTTTAAATTATTATACTCGACCCACAAAAAGGTGAAAGTTACGGACAGTCAAAATTATTATTTTATACGATTATAATAGACCATTTCAGCCATAATACACAATGACCAGGTGACAGACGAGTAGCTCGCACCTCATATAGTTGGCTCAATGCCGCAGTATAGCTCTACTTTGTAGTAAGGTCGGCCGTATCGTTCGGTATTTGTTCAATTAAGTTTTTATCACCTTTTCACGAGTCGGGTCGCGGTAATGTGAGGGTATATTGCATACTTGGCTTCTGCAGTTAATGCTGCTCCTAAAGTTATTAATTCTTTCTCGATCCAGCAATATCATCGACTACACCATTTGTGTAAATGGAAATTTTATTATTATCTTACTAATGGTCACGGGTGCTGCACCCGTGCTATAGCTTTTTAGGAGGACATTTTGTAAGTCCAAGAGTGTATACCCGGGCATCACGCAGTAAGATGGTATGATTCTTAACGCTATTCCCATTTATTTAGTCATTATATAGGGGGTCTTATATACGTCCATGTTAATGGTAAGTGAGAACATTTTTCACGAAAAAGTGAGAACGTAAAATATTTTGGTCTGCACTAAAAGTGAAAAAGAAAACTTTGTTAGATACTAGGTTATAGGTGTGCCAGCGAAGGTTTATATTGTTGTTTATAATTTCAGAGCAAAAATAGGGAAATATATAGGATACGTAAGCTAAGGCTTTGATTGTTGGATTCATAAATAATTTATTTCTAGTTCTCTAAGCAGTTGATGACGAAAAGACTATCGTACTTACAATTCTCTTACTATAGAAAGGAAAACTAACAGTACTTGTTGATGTAATGTTGATTCAGTATAAATGTTTCAATACTTAGCCGCCAGTATTGGAAGGTATCGTAAATCAAGATTCGTTTCTTTTATTGCTGTTATTCTCAGTAGACATGACTGGAAACCAATGAAAATACAACATTAATCAGAGAGCTCTGGGAACACGAGACCCAATCAGCTGCGTGTTTGTACGCCCTTTTATTAGGTACCCTGGTTTTACGGTCAATTGCTCTGTGATTTCAAATCGACGTAACAATACTTCTAACATTTGCTAACATTTTGTTGTTTATATTTTATTGAGTCAAGATAGCCTAGTATTGAGGATCTACCTCTGATCACAGCTCGTATACCTACGGACTGGCTTGACCAGTACCTCACTCTTACAAAAGACTACTTACTTCACGTAACTAACATGGCTGCGAGATCAAACTTGGAGTGGGCGAAGCCAATCGCAGAAACTAGCATAAAATAAACTCACCGTCCAACAGAATTAACTATAGAACAGATTAGCAAATAGTAATTATAACATAATCAAGCATGCTTAAATAAAGCCTATATCCGTAATAGCAATTTCCGAAAACAGACGGAATTAAAGATGAGCAAAATGTCACGACCGAGCTGAAATTATACCTGAATTCTAAAATAACGTATTGTTACCTATAAATAATAAATATAATATAAAACAGGTTCTGCCTTTAGATTTTCATAGATATTTACATAGGTTGTTTGTGTTGTTTTACACTTGAATGAATTTGCTGGCAGTGCCTTCATTTTCGACCGACTTTAAAAAAAAGGAGCTTCTTAATGCGTAGTGTACATTTTATAATCTTTGTTACCAACTGAAAAGTTCTTTTTATTAGAAAGAGAAAAGCTTAAAATTGGAACTATTTCATTTATATCAAAATCGATTTAGAAGTTTTGTTTTTAAAAAAAACCTTGTAACGTTAACAAGTCTCCTATGATGAATTTTAGAAAACGATATCAGATTGCATTAATTTAAACATTATTTTTAAGACTAATAATTTTACGTATTTGGTAGCGTCAAGTTGTGTTTATTAATCCGTTTTGTTTTTGTTTCATTCAGTCAATGACTTTAATTAATGGACTTTTATATAACTTAAAAAGGCTGTACTTCGTTCAGTTCAGCGAAGTTGTGAATTATTACGTTTAGAATGAAAAGGTCGGGTAATGATACTAATTAATGGAAATGTTTATCGGCCGGTGACTATGTGCCGGCTCGATGAGTTTACAACTCGTTTCAATTTGACGCCATGCTTGTGTCCGGAGCGTTCTGTCCGCTGGGCGTTTTTAGAAGTTTAATTATTGGAGTTTGATTTACATTTGCTAGCTTTGAATAATTCTTATGGCAACACGGTCTGGTTTTTAATCCGTTAAATTTTTAAGTGATGTTATAAAATACGACATCGTAGCTCCAATATGCATGGATCAAAAAGACAATAAAGAAAATATGTTATAAAATAATTAAAAATAAATACAGCTTTAATGAACGAAATGTTTTTTTTTTTTTTAACGCTAGCTAAATCTATATATATTAAAATAAAATCTGAACAAAACTTAAAATACATAATTGACATAATTTTTAAAGTTATTATGATTTTAAAATTAAACCACTCAACGAATTAAGACCCTTCTTTTATGATGGTCAGTTAAAATTTTAAATTGAAATTACCGCAAGCTATGCGTTAATTATTTGTACACTTGACAATTTTTGGTAAAATGTAACCTATGTTTTTTTATATTTGTAGAATAAAGAGTTTAAGGATCATAAATTCAAAGATAAGTTTTTAATATTAACTCTATTAGCTTGCTGAAAGTCGTGTTAACAGCGGCACCTCACGCGAAACTTTAATTTACAATAAATGGCTCTTCAAGTACACGCCAGGTATCGTTTTTCGTTTTAATTTTTTGAAATGTTTTTACACTCATTTCACTTAAGTAAATAGTTTTGTAAGCGTATTAAATACATTACACGTTTTTCGTGCATTAAGCGTGTTTCATTTTAAAGCCGTCGCAGAAGATTGTGATAATTGGATGCTGATAAGCAATAATGTGTCAACCCACAAAAAGTCAAATTCTGAGTTATTGATGTATTTTAAAACATATAACGTTATTAAAAAATTAAGCCATAAAAACTAAATAAGTGCGGAAAAAAGTTTCTTAAATTAATGTTTGGAATTTCAAGTTCCATATTTTACAATTTATAAATTAATCTCAAATATTTGAAAAACTTTTAATTAAATAATACATTAAATAAATTAATCTGCTTTTAATTAATTATACATAACTTTTATCGAAATAGAAATGGAAAAATGGATATGTACTCCTTCAAACAAATTTATTAAGAATAGGTTTGTCATTTTTAGACGCCATTTTCTTAAAATTAAGTTATTGTGGCTTGACACAGTATTGCTTATCAGAGTCCAATTATGGTATATGCTCCATATTCATTATTTATTTTTTACTTTATAGTGCTAAATAAAAAATATTACAATATTTTAAATAAAATATATTGTTAAATATCAATTCCAGCGTCATATAGTAAAGATTTTATCGTAACTTGTTATAAGTATAACAAAAAATTATGTCGAATTGAGAATCTCCTCTTTTCGAAATAGGTACAAAAGCACGAAAATAATTTTCGTCGCGTAGTGTGTTTTCATATTCAGTTTTATCAATATTATAAAAATACGTTGTATTGACTTAATTTATTCATTTTACTATTTATATTTTTGATCATACTAGTAATAAAATACTTTTGGATACTCTCATACAATAGATTTACAATATTATATCTGTTATTTATTTAAATTATCAATCTGTTCCCTTCTTGCTCGTAGATCTGCCGGCTAAACATTTACCCTTAATCGGTTTTTAAAAAGTTTTTTCAGGAACAGTTTTAATTTCGTTTTAAATAAACCCTTGAAAAGGGTGAAAACGACTGTTTGATAAATCGCAAAAATATTTTATATCTTTCGTAAATCTCTTTTAAAATTCCAACGTCTTTTAATCAAATAAAACATATTTATTGGGATGATCTGTAGGTCTCAGCACCTAAAGGAATTGGTGAGGGTTTCCGAAGTTTGTATAAAAATAATCTTATTGAATTTGTTGACTTTTAAAGGGGGTATTATTTATATTATTATGATTTATTTTTTATAATTGAACCAAAATGTTTTAGTAACATTAAATACTTATGATGTATTTTATAAATTAACTAGCTTCCGCCCGCGACTTCGTCCGCGTGGAATAGTTATTTTGGGCTAATAATGCATTATTTTAGAAAAAAATTGGTTAGCATAAAAAAGGTTATAAGTGAGCTTACCTTAAAAGATAGACATATGCTGTTGCGGCCTTTTTTAGAACTTTAAAAGGGGCACAATTCTGTTATACATGATTTTTGCGAAATTTTAACCGTTTACGCAGCGTACGCAGCGTAAGCTCTCTCAATAAGAAAGTATAGATATATGTTTAGGTACATGCCTCGTTTCATTTATAGCTATTAAGACGTAAAATGTAGTTAACACTATGCTTCACATTTGGAAATGTTGACAGTATAATTAAAAAGATTAGTTTTTTTTATAAATAAACTGTATCACCTATTTTTAAAACACACCGCCCAGCAAAAAGAGAATTATATAATCAAAAGTAAAAATAAACTCGGCTCGTAAAGTATAGAAAGACTTCTCTTTTTAATGTAAATACCGCTTTTATTTTTCGGTACAAATGCGATCCCTCATCTCCGGCTCACTGAATTGTGTTCTAAGGGAGCCATTCACGTTTCGACGGTCGCGCAGACAGATTCACAGACTATAATTGGATGTTATAAATTAAATTGTGAATTTATGACTTTGATTGCATGGTTCGTTTTGTGACTTAAAGAGGAATTTGAGGGTTAAGCATATTATCGGACGTAAAACACGCGAGTGATGGACAGAACGTAATTGGCACTACATGGCGGACATTGTGTGCGGATCCATTACGACGACGCGCGACGTTGTAAGCCGAGGTGCGATTCACTAGGAAACATCCTTAGAACGGACTTCCGCTTCTCAACAGGAACGAGATTACTTTTTCTTTACAGCTGACTCAGTATTCGCTCCTGTCCCCACCGGTGACACTACCAAGGTCACAAGGGTCAACAGCATAAGGCATTCAGAAAAATAATGAGTTTTCTTTTATGTTATTTTTGAAAAAACTATAATACCGTTGGAAATGCGCGTTCAAGATCATGTCCGCTACATTGTGTGTACAATTTGCACGTGTGTATCTATGAAATTTTGAATGGCTTACAATCGGGCCTGTAAGTAAGTAGCAAAAGATACAATTATACATTGATTGTATCTTTTAGTACACAATGCTCACATGTTAAAACTAGTTGTATGAAACCTTCTGGTTGTGTGGCAATAAGTTTTATCGTAAGAGTTGTAGGCGTACATTCATTCTACCTAATATTCAGAATCGAACTCAAGTTGCAATGCACATTTATAAATTTAAAAGCGAAAGTTTTGCACCCTCTCACAGTCGGTTGACTAAGGTAAAGCCTACCTTGACTACAGCTCGTTTACGGGTTGACTTGACAGGGTAGTATCTCACTCGCATAGAAAGTTTTAGTACCTACCTAAATAACCCTGATCTTGGCTGCAGCATCAGACAAATAATTCCATAATTTTGCATAGTTATGTTGCATACAAAGGTGTTTAAAATTTTAAGTCACATGTATTTTTGAAAGTAAATCTAATACTTATTGTGCATCTAAAATTCCAACCGTAGCTAAGAAGAAAAAAGCTCATGATGAATGGCTGTACCGATTTTGGTAGTACATGTCTAAGAACCATCGCTAGAAAACCTTTTAAATAAAAATTGCGCCTTCAAATCGGTTCACCTGTTTAGAAGCTACGGCGCCCCAGACAGACACACAACCGGTCAAACTTATAACACCCCTCTTTTAGCTTCGGAGTTAAAAATAAACTGGTTTTTACAACTGTCTTGTTACAAATGGTCTCTTAAAATATTGTCGATAACAATTCGGGTCGCGGTAATTTGTGGACTCGCCGAGGACTCATTGAATCTAACGAAATATACCGATACGATTTATGGAATTTGTTTTTAGCTCAGAAATAATAAGCGAGTATTTTGTTATACGTTTCTCCTGATTTATTATAGAAATAGAATCTGAGCTCTAGTAACATTACACTAATTTGATACATGTAAAAAATATATTAATCATACTTTTATATAAAATGATAACTAATTTTTGATCCAAAATAATATAGTTGAACTATAAATGTTTATAGTACAAATTTATATAAATAAATCAAAACTGACTGGCTGACATATTTACTGACTGATCGATCAACGCAGAGCCGAAACTGCTGGGTTGAGAAACATTACATTTTGTACAAATGTTCCTTAAATGTCGCAAGTGTGCACTAAGAAAGGAATTTTGAAAATCAAATCAATTAGGCATCAAATTCCCAAATATACGCGGGTGAAGCGGCAGGGAACTGCTTGTTATCTATAAAATATCTTACAAACCGAAAGAATAATAGTACATAACAAACATATAACTGAATAATTTAAATATATTCTATTTGTAAAAGATAAAAAAAGGTATAAATATAATTGAAATCGCAAGTTTAAAAGATTTTATGATCTTCTTAACTATTATACCGCTCGCATAGCATTAAAGTGAGCGAATTCAAAATCTGTTTGAAACGAGTTAGCTAAGTCAGTAATTAAAATTAAGTTTCATATACTTCTGTGGCTTATAATTATGATTTTGAAAACGTTAATAGCTATTCCAATCAACATTTCATGACATTAAATGACTGAAGCGTTAACGGTCACGGGATAGATCCCCGCTCACGACTGATGTCTGTGTTGGCCGTATGGATGTTTTTCTTGGTCTAGGCGTTTGTGTTTGTGTTGTGTGTGTTTCCAGACTCCCGACACAGGATCATGAGATCCTAATGGGGGTTATGGAGCGTGATGCGTTTATTTATTTATATATTAGCGTTTTGTGTCCAAAAATGTGACTTTTTGAATTCGGTCACTTACTAAGCGCTGCAATATGTACTTTAAATTGCTTATTGAATATGCACTGATAACGTTCATACAATGCTTGTTGCTACAATGTATGCCGAGTAAAGTTCAATCGCGTAAAAATTCAATAAAGAATGAAATGTTTTCAATCACAACTATAAAGTAGAAACTCATTATAACAAGAATGGTAAATATTGCCCCGAACCGAACGCCTCGTAAAACTTACATCGGTCGGTGCTGTTGGAATAAGAGAAAATGATTTTTGGAATTGCAATGAAATTTCACTCTGGGTCTCGAGTATTTTATATTTCACTAGTTGTTATTTTGTGTAATCTATTTCCTTCAGTTCAAAACCATAATTTGGTTCGTCATATAAAGTTACATCGTCTATTATACCTTCAACTTTTATTTTCGTGATAAAAGCCGTTATCCTTCTCCAAAGTTAAATCTATAATAATACCAAAATTCTTTTACACTAGCTTTTGTTCTTAGTTGCGTAGATTATTTGCTGGAAAAAAATAATAAATAATAAATAAATAATAAACGCATCACACTCAACGGCCCCAATTAAGACCTCGTGGTCTTGTGTCGGGGGTCCGGAAACACACACAACACTAACACAACCACCCAGACCACGACAAACATCCGTATGGCCAATACAGACGTTTGCCGTGAGCGGGGATCGAACCCGCGACCGTTAGCGCTTCAGTCAGTTGCAGTGACCACTGCGCCAACGTGCCTGTCCAAAATGCGATAGCTATTTTAATCTTCTGTCTATGTACTTTTATTTATCAGTATTTTCGACTCCACTGCTGAATATAAGCCTCTCCCAACTGCACCGCAGGTCCAGAGTTCAGTTTTCTGCATCCAGTCTGCCCCGTACTTCTAAACTATTAACTGTTATCCTAAAGCTAATAATTTTATTATAACGTCAGGTTGGTAATTTATCTGTAAGAATGTTGTATAGATGTTATAGTTTCCTTCGCGGTATACTCGTATTGGCGTGCTCTTGAACCTCTCTTGTGACGGATGATCCGTAAGCTTGAAATTTGTTCCGAGATAGTTAAGAGGATGCTTAGTACAGAAACCAAGACAGAACTGCAAACTATGATAAAAAAATAATATATTGTTTCCTTTAATAAATGCTAAGAAAATAATCTATGACTTTATTAAGAAGGCAATTACATATTTACGATATATAGATGATATCTTGAAACGAATTTCAAGCCTCACAGAACATCTTTTAAGAAAGGATCAAGAGCACTCTAGTATCAAATATAACATCTTTCTTAATTAAGCCGTAGACTATATAGTATGTTTACAATGTATAGTATATTTACACTAATGTATGAAATGACACGGCGAACTACACATAAGTTTCGAGAGCTTTAGTGATGTCCTTTTCATAATGGCTTATTTTATCGTTGGCATAAGAATATGACGGCAACGTCTTAGCTCGTACACCTTTATAGACGCTAATAAACTAACCATCAAAGGTTAAAAGGTAGGAATAATGACTGAGAAACATATTCGTCGATCCTTAAGGCTCTACCTCACCACAAATATAAGATAAGAATATAAGAGAAGAATCTATGATAAGATTTTAAGCATTACGTTACTTTACTCACTGACTGACGACTGAGATCCAAATTGGATTTTGAACAACGGCAAAAAATCAGTTGCTTTGATAATGATGTTATACGTGGTATCTTTGTTCTTCTCATTTACTAATGTAATACTCGAATCTGAACTGTTATATTAAAGACGAATCCTTTCGACGAGAGCATGGCTTAATATTCTTAAATTCATGGTATTCAATGTACATATTACATCGCTTGCGTATATTTCATTTAAAATTGTAATACAGTCGACATATCTCACATGCTACTCGTATCATAAATGGACGACTAAAATGGTCGAATGGATTAAGCGCCATAGAGTTTTCTTTTTCATGTTAATGTTTTAAATACTTTCAGAGCACACCTAGTGGCAGGCGGAGAAAATAAGTCTTATGTCCGATACATATCTATGCGTGTCTGTGGAATGTGTGTCTGTGAACCTACAGTTAAGCGCAATGGAGGGTTGAGGCTGTTGTGTTTCTTACTTACAGGAAAAGAAGATTTTGCACAACATCTAGCAATAAGTAAAATAAATATTAAACGTGACAACTGCGTTCGTTTTCAAACAGTCATTTAAAACTTAACAATATTTTTTATCAATGCTTGCAGTTTTTTATTGAAAACATAATGAAACAAATAGGAGAGGTGCAAACAATATGAAACAATGTAATACGTGACAGTATCAATTATTGAAGATATACTCGTATCTCAAATTTCAAGTATAATAAAATATTTGTAATAAGCTCGATACAATTATTATATTTATATTATTATTTAATTAAATACATTTTCATTTATTCATTTACTGTTACCTGTACCTGTCACAGAACTGCATGTGCCGATAACTACTAAGCTAATCTTATTAGGACGTATTATGTTAATTAAGACTATAATTATGGAAATTCAAATTATAAACTGATTGAATAAGTAATTAACACGAGCATAATAAAATCCACGAGCTGTTCTTCTCGGCTTCGCCTGAGTATATTTTGAAATTTGATTGAATCGTTTTGTATTTTATATTTAATTATTTAACCAAAAGAATGTGTACTAAGTTTTAAGTTAATACGACCACGGAATAAGATTTTTCATACAAACGTTTTCACCTTTTTAAGGGTGAAATATCGAATAATCCTTTATTAGGGGATGCTTACAACCTACATATAGCACCTACTGCCGAAATTCCAAGTTTGTAGCCTCAGCGGTTTAGGCTCTGCGTTGGTGAATCAGTCAGTCAGGACAAGTAATTATATATGTATAGATATAATAAAAGCAAGTATTTTGTGCACAGAATAATAAGAAATTTTCTTGTGTCTTTGGGAGTGATACTCTTCATTACGATTGTACTGATCGCGAGTTACGAGGTGTTCTCCGTTGAGGAATTCCGTTTCCTGTCTCGGATAGATTACATCGGGTCTTGATAATGCATTGCATACGGGACCATTCTGAAGACAGTACCAAAAAATATGTTTAATTTTGAAAGATTAGTTTAATTTTCGTTTTATTACATTATTTATTTAAAGATTCCAACGTTTAATCAACTAACTGAATTAAGAATTGAACTCGAAGTCTCTAGCGTTGTTTACATTTTTAACAGAAAGTTTACCTTCACCCCGCATCGAGGAGCTTAGAATGCTTCGCAGTACTTTTACAGAAATACCGCGGTGAACCAAAAACAACGTCGTCGAGTATTCGGCATGAAGCCTTTGAGTGGAATACTTTAAATTTGGCATCATTCATGTTTTCTCTTTTATGTGTTTTGTTTGAACTGTAAATTTCGGAACCTGAATAGAATAAAAAAAGTTACCAAATTGTAACTTGTACGGAACCAACTTGTACCTAAATGTAAGCGATCGCAGATGTTATCGCAAACAACTGATAATGATCATTAATTTTGGTAGGGATTTATTCTAATCTGAAGGGATAATGATTTGCCTTAAAAGGTTGTGGAAATTAGATAACAATCGCTCTGTGGGTAAATATGTCAGATTTTAAGTCTGCGTAGACAAGAGACTTTTGTCCTTGGAAAACCTTGGAAGAAAAACTAGGAAAACGAAAAAGATAACAAGAGGAAATTTAACATCGTGTATCTGTGGACGTGTTACATTTATTAAAAATAAAATTACAACATTGTTTTTACAACAAGGAGGCAAGAATCTTAGCAGCTTTTTCAATTACTTGGCCGAAAACCGTCTTGGTACAAGAGAGACAACGAGACGAATAGTGAAATCTTTGAGAATTTGTTGTGTGCTACCATTTGTAAGGAGTTATACTTAGGCAAGAAATACACTTATAAGTTTTGTTTTCAGATTAGCATAAATATTACAATTCTGCAAGTTATTTTTCAGTGCTTTACATCTGAAAGAATTTACCGTTAGTGCCTTTTTGACATTCGCACCTTTCGTAACAAATTACGATGTATCTGTTACTAGGTTACTGAGTTATTTTATATCGCTCTCGAGAGTGAAACATACCAATGTAATTCTCGCTTTAGAGATGATTCTGCAATGTAAATGTAAGTCAATATTGTCACATATACCGCAATACACACAAACACATATTTGTATTCCAGCATACAAGCAAAAATATCCATACGTTACTGAAATGTTTCAACGTTTGCTGCAAAGTACTTGGGTAATGGGAGTTCACCTCAACGTACACACATGTAGTGCGAGCCCATCAACATTCTAGTATCAGGCATTTGTTCAATTAAGTTTTTATTGGTGTTTTACGTTCGACCTTAATACTCCTGCGGTGCGGATGGTCTGCGGGCGGCGGGGCTCGTGATTGCCAGCAACTCTTGACTCTGTTTGCTTTTGAAACACGCGATAATAATGTACTTAAGCTCTCTGTGAATATTT
This sequence comes from Hypolimnas misippus, assembly GCA_037950945.1. Taxonomy (NCBI): domain Eukaryota; kingdom Metazoa; phylum Arthropoda; class Insecta; order Lepidoptera; family Nymphalidae; genus Hypolimnas; species Hypolimnas misippus. The sequence goes on along the minus strand of JBBEEQ010000006.1, from coordinate 60,143 downwards.
ATTACCTCTCGAAAATTTTTCATTTTACCTGTCTAAACAAACTATTTGTTTAATAATATAAAATTGGCTTTGTAGTATATTAGAAACCAAACTCACATGAGAAAATAATCAATTATGAAATAGCGTGAATTTTAATTTAATATTTTAAAACATTGATATAGAGATTAAAAAAAGCTATTAGCACAAACTTTCTCGATCATATAATAACCATTTTTTTATTTACCATTAATACATATTATACTGATTATTTTCTAATCCTTTACTATCCAATTTTGTAAGTGATAATATTTAATCCCAAAAGATGAGCACATCATATTTATTGTTATAAAAGCTCACCACAAAAACAGTCAACATGTAGCCATTATTTAGCAGAGAATATAATATTCAAGCGCCGTAGTTCGCGATAAATTCTTCACAGTGAGAGAATGTTTGTCCTGCGACCCCGAGCGGAATGTTTGTGCTGATGGAGGAACACGGCGCGGGGCAGCGGCCGCCTCGAACTAAATTTCACACTCAGAGGAAAATACGCTTCCGCACTTTCAAAACGTTTGCTCACCTTGCATTTTATCCGGCCTTTTTAATAAAGTTCTTATATTGTTGTAGTTTGGATCTGACGAGTTATACTTTTACACAAAGACAAAATACAAAACACAAGTGCTTCGCGCTTTTTGAAAATTCTTCAGAAATGTTCCTCTAAATCTTCTTTTTTAATAATATTTTGTTGTGTAGTTGACCTCCCGACGACTGCCTAATAAGACAAATGCGACGGATCTGTGGATCTACATTATCGTTTACAAGAATGTGAATCTATGTAACAAAGCAAAAAGAGATTTATGTTGATTCAGATATATCTAGAAACCAATATTGCCTTAGCCAGCTGTACACATATTATGTGATGAATTCGAGGCTTTGCTGGGGTTGTAGATACATTTCGGATAAATATCAGTCGTTTGTTCTAGTTTAAATGATACAAATACTATTGATTATAAAGACGATCTTATTGCTAGAAACGCAAACTCTTCCACAAAACCTTCGAGCAGAGGACATATTATGGATTGAAATGTTTAGGAAGTGTACTGAAGTTAATAATTATTGTACACAACATAAAGAGCGTGACAATAATTTACTTATTAATTTATTAATTGAGAAGTATTTAGAGCAACTTTATCAAAAAGGATTACGTTCTTTAAATAAAGAAGCGGTAATTGCGAGCGTACTAATATAAGCCCCATAAGTCTTGTTTTTTCTCTAGAGTGAAATTCAGTTATCGTTAAATTGTTAGTTAATTGTGCTTCACTGCTATGAGTTTTAGCATAACCGTTTATAGCGTGTTGTCTTATAATTAAATGCTAATCTAATGCAGAAATATTTTTAAATCAAACAGTAGTTCCAGAGATTAGTGTATCTAACGAAACGAAATCGTAATCTTTACATATTAAGTATAGGTAGGTTTCGTGACTGAATGTAGTGTTTAAAGCTGAAGGCAACGCTGGCATTAGAGACTAAAAGGTAACGGCCAGTGGTCCTCAGTCCTCGTTTCCACTTAGCCTTAAACGGATAATAATGTACGTTTTGCTGAAAAAAAAAAACGCCGGATGACCGAGCTCTGCTCGCATTTTTTTGGTAAATCGTGTTTTTTGGAAATCATATTTAAATACAAATTACATACTGATGAAATTTTAATAATATTTTTCAATCTTAATAGCACGGATGAAACTCAGTGTCAATTTATTTACATCTCAACTAAATACTGTCATAAAGTAAGCATGAAAAAACTCATAATATCTCCAGCGACCTGCCTGCGGCTTTAGGAAAAAGATGGGATGTTTGGAAGTACTTAGAACGTTTTCATTGCTGGAGATAAAGTGAATCCTAAATACTTATCAGCGTGTGGCAGTTTTATTACATATATTTAAATTTATGACATGGAAACCTAAGATTATATGTAAATAAAATGGTATCATTATATTTCAATACTAGTAATTCCGCGCGGCTTATCCCGCGCTTATTCATCTACCTAGCATTTTTTCCATGGCATGGTCAGCTTATTTCTCTAGTCTAGTTATTGGCAAGTTACTGATTTTTACACAGAAAGATTTACATCTAATTTCTGCACACTTTGAGGGCTTACTGAGAATAATGAGGAAATTAAGATAGAAACCGGGACCGACAACTTTATGTGCTCTCCTTGGTACGTACCTTGGAACAAATATTTATACAAATATCTGCCCCGAGCGGGGATTGAACTGCAACCGTCGGCCGTCGTTCAGTACCACTATATCAAAGCGTTCATGTATATGTAAAAAAAATCTAGAAAATACGTGTAAAGGAGAAACAGCTAATTTTCCTTGAATTATTTTAAGTTATTATAATGACAAAGTTACTTACTTACGGTTTGAGGACCTTCTAGAATAATTATAAATATTGGAGTAACTTGTCGTAAGGGATTGGTGAGAGTTGCTATATTTGCGAAGGATTACTTTGTGCTTGAGGTGACCGACGTGATTCCTGCGGTTTGGCTCTAATTAAAATGTTTGTATCTGTGGACTATGTACCAGACTGACAAATTGAGTTATTTTGATTTTTTATGCTAATACCGAGGTAGTTCAGGAAGAAATATATGTGGACCTTATTCTAGACTACATTCACTGATCCTTTGAAACATTCTTGCGCTTACAATTTATATCGAGCTATAAATGATAAATTCATGTCATGCACGGCTGTGAAACAAATCATCTTGATACAAACATCCTTGAAAAGTTTAGCTTCAATTATGTTAATGATTGTGATTAAGAACTAGTTAATCTTCTTTTGAGAAATCTTTCATTTTCTGGGACAGTAAATTTCCAATATATTGTCGTGACGAGCAGCCATTACGGGACGCATACTCAGGATGTAAACTCCAAATTTTATTAAAATTCACCCAGCGTTTTCGTGGAATATAGATAGACTTGGAGATAATATTTTCAAGAAATATTTTACGGCTTCTCTGTTATTAATATTTTTAATTAATTTTTGTTTGTCTAAACAATTTAATTTAATTTCCACCATTCTTTTCAAGGAATTCAAAAGATCTGTCATGTACAGACCTTCTCCTAAAACACAGATATTTATGGGATATTTTTACACGTTTTTTTTTCTTTCGAGATGTTTTATTTAATATGAAGTATTTGTACTTAATCTTGTTCCTGGGTTGTGACGTTTATTACGTTTCGTTTGGAGCGGTGCTCAGCTCCGTCGAGACGAGGCGACGCGTCTAATGGGGCATTTGAGGCATATTGTAGTTGTCTGGCACGCTGAGATAAAAAACATTAGGCTTTTACGTTAAATTTTACCAAATTAGAGAGCTACTGTTCTAATGGTATTACGGTAAATGCTGTAATAAGCTTAATTTAATATTGTTTGCGAAGACACAGCTTAAGTTAGGTTGAGTTAGGGGAATAAAATATTTTTTATACAGTATTTTGCTTGGAAGTATATTTACTGAAAAAGAATGGAACATTCTCTTACATTTCAAATAAAACTATATTAGTTTATTATCATTGGTTTCCTTTTCGATCAATCCGTTTAAAATAGTTTTGTTTCAAGGTAGTATAAACCTATGAATTCCTAAATGAACTTTCAGAAAAACCGAGAAAAATGTGCATTAAAGCATTAACTAATATTCTTAAATGTGAAAAATAAGTGTTTACTTAGTGACATCAAACATTCATCAATTTCAGCTCAAACACGCCCGACCAGTTTCTTGTGAGGTTGTCGATGTTCCAGCGATCCATCTTCATACGAGTTTTTTACTTACAAAAATATTAAACGGAAAATATTATGCCGTAGATAATTCTAACGCTTTTAGGACATTGCTGACCATCCGTGCATCCGCAAGCTGCTGTACGTGTCAACAGGATACATATTACTAATATTTAACTTTTGACCTTTTAAAATTATGAAATATCTACTAACATTTCAAATGTAATTGCAACTCTGTCTATTGAATTTTGGTATAGAGACGGATTGGACTGTCGAGAAGTTAGAGAGAAGAGAAGGTTAAACAAAACTTGAAGGGATTGAAATAGGCGATGAAAGCGCTTACTAAGATGAAGTCACGGGGATTAACAAGATAAGAATAACAATAAACTTATATGATAAACTGCGAATTTTGTGCGTGCGGAGTAAATTCCGGATCCATAGAACCTATTTACATAATGTACCATTTAAACGATACATTGATCGACCTGGTCATTGTCTACGTTTTATATACATATACATGCGTATTGTTTTAAAACAAAATCTACATTAAAGAGCGAAGCCGCGTGCAAAAGCTAGTCTGTTATAACTTAAGTAATTGATTTATTGCAGTAAATAAAATTACTTTTTTTAATTTAATTTCAATTATTTTGTGATAAAATGAACAGAGTAATACAGAATTATTAATTTAAAAAAGTCAATAAATAATTTTTCAAATCTTGAACCGGCCATAAAATCACGTAAATGATAAACAAATATTAATCTTAGGCTAATACATAGTGTTCAGCTAATACCGAGGGTAAGGATATATGTTTGACGAAGTATGCTCGGCGACTGGCGCGCGGCCAAGCGCGCGTTGTATTCCAGTCTCGCGTGTTTACGTCGCAAAGAATTCGACAGGTAGGCCCTGTCATGCGCTTACTGACTACTATAATGTTTTATATAAAGGGAGCTGATTTATTGTGAGCACATTTTAGTTTGAATATATTTTTAAAATATATTTTAAACTCTAGTTTTTGGTTTTGAGGTTAAATGTCAATAACTATCTACCAGCTTAATTCCGTATAATTTAAAATAACCAGATGTCTCCCAGGTGAATGCGTTCCATCGCCGATTATGTTGTTGCTTGATAGTAGTCAAGCATTTGTCTATATTGTAATGAAATATGCACAAAACAAATTTTCTCAACAAATTGGCTAATAGGATCTACGCAAATTAGAATTGTCAGTCAGGATCAAAGTCATTTCCAAAGCATTAACGAAACAACAAAATTTTCAAATTTTATAATAATTAGTGTCAAAGACTCTAGATTCCGTTCTGTAAGAACAAAAATACATATATGATGTGTATTTAAGATATAATGTCTGTGTACTTTTTTGACTCGCGTAAATGAGAGCCGGGGAAAGTAATAAATTACTTTATGTGATCTCTGAATGTAAAAGCGCGTGAATGTCACGGGCGGCGGTGTTTGGAAAATTGAATTTATCTCGAGCGTACTCTCCGGCTTCTACTGCTGATAGAATACGATACATCTTGTTAATTCAATATTTATTGGAAATAAATATGCTATGTTCAATTATAAGTATGTTGATTACCTAATTACGCTGCTTAAAATCAATATAAACAACTTAAAACGGAAAATTTATACAAGACGCTTTTTCATAAAGTATCTGCTTGAACTGCATATTAATTACTATTTTGATTAAGGTAGGTATAGGTTTTTATTTATGTAGGTTATCATTTTAAAACCTACACTTAAAGTAAGTACAAAACTATAACACCACTTTTAGTTGTATAATTTCTATCAGCAATAATTGTATTGCCGAAACTACCCTTTTAATATATGCCATTCCAAAAAGTTTGATGTTTTATATTCGTTTGTTTTCCTTCAATCTTATTTTACTTCTCTTATAATTATTCGTGTGTCATGATATTTTGGAAACATCGCTGGTTATACAAGCAAATAGTATAACCAAGTTCTTAATCGGTATGACGTCGTGTGCAAAAGTATACCCATTATTTCGCTATGGTACAACTGGCTACAGGCTGATGACAGATTTCTACTTATTTTTGTAACTACTTAGTCTCACTCTCGTTTTGGTGAAACATTGTAAATGTATGAATCTGCCCGGAGTCTGAAACGTGTGTAATAATTGCAATTTAAAAGGTCTAATCGAGCAACATTTAAAAGCTTAGTTTCAAGAAAGTTCGCGGACCACGCAGTGTCCTTAGGAATTAACTCCTCAGCAGACCGCCGATGTTTGTGTCGGTACAAAGTATTAAACAAACTTCGATCGCTCGCTGTAACAACGCGGAGTTCCACAGAGCGGAGGATTAAACTTTAACTCATTTTCAATGTAAGAGAACCGAGAGATGCTCGCAACTAAAGGGAACATTTTGTAAAGTTTCATTGTTTAACACTCCGTTCACACAGATGTGATTTACTTATGTTACAATTTCTAAAGGCAAAAAGTACATTAAATATTTCGAAATAACTTCATCCATGCCCTTTCAACCCATATTTTATTCCTTCAGGTTTTATTTAAAAAAAAATAGCCTTTATCCGTTTTATACTGTTACCAATTTCATCAAAATTGGTTCAGTAGTTTAGGCGTGTAAAGACAACAAACTGGCAGACAGACAGTTTACATTTATAATATTAGTACGTAAGTAAAAATAAGTATTTTAATTTAATAATAATTTATCGGTTTATGCATGCATATAAAACAGTTCAGACGTTGAGAGGATCTGAGCAACTTCCTCTGATCGAATCGTTTCGAAGTTTACTATACTACGAATGATATTAAAATAGCATAGTTGTATAACCATGGCTCATGCTGTAGCATCCGCTGGAACGAGCAGGATACACAACTCCTCGCCAGCTAGTCTGAGAATCGTGTTGGGGCTCGTGGAAATATCTTCAATGAACAGATTGCGGGATTTTTTAATTTTCAATGTTATCCTACAGAGCGTGTCGTATGTTTCAGAATGTTTATTTTTCACTTCGTCGGAATCTCGGAGCAACTATTTCCCGCTATTCGTCATCACGGACGAGTTTAATTTACAACTGCTCATTAAAGTTCTAAATCTGTACTTTGTTTAGAACTCTGTCGAGTAACGCGAGTTCTTTCATGTCTAAATCGAGCAATAAAATGAAAATTTGAGTTTATTCTTTTTGTAATAACACGATTTACTTCTTTGTGTTTTTTTTTAATTCCCATTATTGTTATTATTTCTATTGGTTAATCACAGGTGTAGTAACACTGACATTTTTTTCTGGTCATCTCAGAATGTCTCTAGATTAATGAAAGCAATATTAAGATATAATTACCATTTTCTGCTCGCCCGAGGCCACAGTTTATATTAGATATAGCTGTACAATGTGCGTTATACTTTCAACCGATTTAAAAAAGAGGAGTCTCAATCCGTAGCGTATTTTGTATTTTTTTTTGTTAAAAGCGAAATATTTGGTAGAAGTGGGTCATCCAAGTATACGAAATTGCGTATTTTGCTTTTAAAGTCAGCTTAGAATCTTAAATTATCATCGAGAAATTTGTCAGATCTTTAGCTCGCCCTAACTTATGTGGATACGTACGTAACACATTACATTACTAAACGAGCATTACACTTATAAATTTTGCCAGTTGCAGTTTTGCAAGTTGTTTGTCATTGCTTAACACCTGAAAGAATTTTCTGTTATTTTTTTCAATTCCTTTTATTAACAGCTTCAGCTTTCTTACGGCTATCTAAGTAACTGTCACCGGGTGATGTAATTCTCTTTGTAGCGGCGTGTTCAAACATTGAAATATTGTTAACAAAATGAGCTACACAATATATAAGACAAAACAGATTGGATCTTTATTCATCAAAGGCATATTTGTAAGTACAACAGATATTGGATCGCTTTTGTTCCTGACGAGCCTCAAGAACAAAGATGACATTGTTCCTGATATCATATGATATCATATCCTAGTTGATGGATGTTACATTATCTCACCGAGCGGCGCGTCATCAGGCGATGTCGAACAGTCGCTATCAATACATGAAATGCTGACAGATGAGGGCGGTATTTCGCTCGGATATTACAGAAATTATGACACGAAATGACAATTTGCGTCTGTGTTCGGCAGTTAACTAATCATTAGGTACAACCTTTCATTGTGATGACATGATCAATCTGAAAGTAGTGTTGCTTATTTGTTTTCACAGCTTAGCTATTAGATGCTTTGTTGTTTTTGATCCGCGTGTTGCTTCGGGTCTAGGAAAAGATCATTGTTGTATGCATACGTAATAAAACTAGACACAGTTTCGAATGATTACAGAAGTTGATATTTTACTTCGCTCGTCCTCTTTATTACTAATCTTTACTATTTATTTAACTATTTTGTATAGTTTATTTATCTAATAAAAAAATTTAAACTTATTGTCTGGCAACCAGAGGCGTAACTATACCACCTGAGGCCCGTGGCAAATTGTTTGCACGGGGCCTCTAAGTACAAATCGAAGTTGTTGCCGATGGCATATCCCATCTCATGGTGTAAAACAATGATCAATTAACTAGTCATAACAGTTCCTTAAAGCATTAATAGTCACGCGGCCTTCCTAACCTCACTTATCGCCGGTTATCGCGCGAAGCGGGACTAATCTTGAACTGCGATAAACTTAACTGCTGCCGTGAAGCGATGAACTCACCTGAAACTATTTTTACCAATATCAAATAAGTAGGTCTTCAACTCAGTTGTATTTGTTGTAAACATGTAACGTGTCTTTGGGGATTCTAATCTGATTTATTTTATAATTTACTAGGTTTTGCTCACAGCTTCGCTCGCGGTAATGTTGATTTTGTTGATGTTGAAGACAGTCTAAATTTGATATTCTGTCTAGTCTATACGACCTTCTTACAATTGCACACAATAAGTTGAAAAAGTTTTATCGCAAAGGGGTGAACGACGTCGCAAAATATACGAACAAACAAACATGAATTTTAATAATTAGATTATTTATTTAAGTTTTTTCCACGTTTATGGTTACTATTTCGCACTTTCGTTTCGATTGCGTCAATTATTTGTTAAGTATTATTGACAATTTTGTCTAAAAAAATAATTTTCTATACCTTTAGAAATCTTAATTAATAAACCTCCTTAAAGTGTTATGCCATTAATATTAAAACTTAATACAAAATAAACAATGTTTTGATGATTTGAGTAATATTAGCTATAAATTTGAATTGTAGATAACGATGTTTTATGCGACTCAAGTACTGCTTTGCGACGGTACATGACTTTAATGTATATATTATGTAAACGCTGCGCTTGCATATGCAACATGTAAAAACAGACATCTTATATAAATAAAATCGTAATTCGCGGAGAGTCTGAGCGCGCATCGCACACAAGCTATTGAAGATAAAGTTTATAAAAAGTTAAGATCTATTTAACATTTAACGAGCACGGAATATAATATTATATATACATACAAAGTTAACTGAACCATATTATAAGCAATATTAGTATATTGCCCCAGGCAAAGAACTCGTAAGTCTAAAAATTTAGAATCACGACCTATGCAATACGAGATGCTTCCTGCAACTTTGTCTATGTAAATCTTCATCTTCTCCGTGTTTAATTTTCGCGACACAAACTCTTCCTCCAAGGCCCAATCTGCCTCTCCACCAAAATTAACTAAAATTGTTTCAGAATATTGAGCGTCAAATCCTAACAAACAAACAGACATGGTAATTTTGTAATATTGTTTTGTTGTATTTCAATTCAATTTTGTTTTGATGACTTTTGGTTGTTCCATATAAACACATATTATTTCGCCAATGTCACGTAGAACGGAGAAGACACGAAGGAGATTGTTCGGTGCGGTCGAGAAAACAACTGTGGTGTGTATGGTTACTTTTAACTTATGTCAATTGATTTTGACACTTTTCACTTACATGGTATTCGGTTCGTTCGCGCGCCATTATTGCGCTTAATACGTTTAAAGAACTTAAGCAGGGATATATCGATTTATATACACCAAACACATTACGATACAAAACATAACGGAACAGAGTGGACTCAGATCGTGTAAAGAAGAATGTGGTACCAAAAGATTTCAGTGCGCCAATCCTCTCAAAATTATCGTATGTACATATTTCTTTATTTCTATTTTTTTCGTTGCATCCCAGCTCCGCGCACAGCAAACATAACACAAATAGTAATATGAAAGTATGGATAGTCGTCCTCGTCGTGCAACTGCTTACAACATACCAATAATTCGTTAAGCTGTTCGACGGTTTTGACCTCTCTATAACAGATTAAAGCCGAGCCTTATCTAGAACTGAAGCCGTAAACTCTGAAAACCTGACGTAGAGCGCAGGCGAGTCAAGCCGCGCACTACAATGCCCCGGGTTACACTTTATTAACGGTATAAAATGTTTTATGTAGGTATCTTTGAATTTACGATGGTTGATGAGTATAAATTTGCAATATATTATTTTTTTATTACTATTTATTATGATCCGAAGTATAATGTTCACTTTGATCCGTCTTATACATTTCGTATTAAAATAGCAATTTAGATTAAAAAGTAGTTCGCCATTAATGATCTTATTATTTCCACTTAAATTTTCTTTTTCCTGTTTCGATGTACAAGTAACTTCATATGTATTTTAATTTCGTATATTTTGAGTGCGTAATCCCTGATGATGCGTCTCAGATGTTCACATAGACTTGAATACAGTTTTGAAAAAAAAATCTGTTTTACATTACGTATATTTTAGAGACTATTTTTATTGATTTTATACTAAAATTGTAAGTAAACATCTAAAACTGTTCCAATTATTTTATGTTTATTTCACTTTGTAACAATCATTTAAAGGTGAAATTGGAAGGAAAAGTAAACCGGCCCTGAGAGGCGATTACATCCGTGTTATAATCCTGGCTGCGGGGCGCGGGGCGCGGGGCGCGGGGCGCGGGCGGCAGCGGGCGGGGGTGGGGGCGAGCAACAGGTGGCAAGCCATTGTATTTCTTAAAAGCCTCCTGAATAGATGATTTGTGGCTGAAAGCTATTTTTATACACATAATCGTTTCCCTTCGAACTCAAATTTTATTGTTATGTTACAACTGCGAGTGCTTCCGGCTTTGATGTATGGATTTCGCTTCAATCACAGACAAATGAGGAGTACAATAATAACTGTCATACTACAAAAGATGAAATAAATGTTCAACAAGTGTCTACAGCTTAATAGTGTTTCAAATTAAAACATTGATTCCTAATCCTAATCTTGCCTAAATTGCTTTACTGCGAGAAATAGCATAAAAAAACCTATTACTAATATGTTAAACTCACTTAGGCAGTATTCACTTCATGTCTGGTTTTTAAACTTATGTCTAAAGCGTGTGTAACTCACAACTGTCCTTAGACGCGGATTTGTAGTACGGATTTTTATAAACACGCGTTTTGTAGTAAACAGTAAATACTCGTACTAAAGAAAAAGAATCGCGTAGTCAACATTAATCTGCGTTTTTAGAAAAAGATTTAAATGATAATATTAATATTTACCCCGTTCAAGATGTCTTATTACTTTTTTATGAGAGAGAAAAAGGTCAACTATACGATTTTCACATATTTTTATTTTCTTTCAAGTCCCTATATTTGTACGCATTGACTGAATTGAAAATCACTTCGGTGATGTGTCACATCCTGGGTCAAGAAGACGTCACGTTCATGAGGAAATGAACGGACTATGAACAAATATAAACAGTAACTTCGTGTCTCATATCCATACAACGTCGCCGCTACAAGCACACAGTTACCTACAAAATATTATTGTTCTTAGATGCAAATCGTAGATCTTATAAAGAGAAGCGATGAATTTCTTATAAATTCTTTTAAATAATTTTTATAATTACGTTTTTGGTAATATATTTTACTAAGAGGAAAGAGCTTCTCTTACACATATTGAGCCAAACCTCTGGATCCGCAATCATTAAATTTATATTTTAAAAATATTGTATTCTGTTCGCAATTGTGACTGTTCGTTTGCGTTACTGCACTAGAGAAAATTTATAATAATAGATCTTTTAGGTTTTATAGAATTGCAGCAATTCAGAAACGTAACAGAATATATTATTTAAAACCATTTTTTTTTTGTCTCTTTACTGTTTTTCATCTAAACGTTTTGTGTAAGTGCGTAAATCATAAAGGACTTAAAGCAATTCTAAAGCTCTTAAGTGTTGTGAGAAGTATTTGGTAAGATCCTTGAATTTCTGACTCACTCTTAAATTTTTTTCGTTTGAACGATTCTGGCGACTGTTAAACCCTTACAGATATGTAATCACGGGGCTTACTCCTACCTGTCGAGTTACACCACATCTAAGGACGCTACAGTGTAGTTAGAGCTTTGGTATTCGTGCAATTATATAAGAGCTGTAACAGTTTTACATTATTTATAGTTGCTAAATATCATAACGGACGCCGCTCTGGCGTGGTGGTTCTGAATGTACCTCTAACGCCGACGGTTGCGGCGGTGCAGCGATATTTGTATAAATATTTGTTTCTAAAACTGAATGTTTGTTCTTGTGAGTCTCCCAATAGTGCCTCGGAGAGCACGTAAAAGGTGATAATTGTCACTCTTAGTTGGGAGATTAGTCAAGTCTAAATTACTACTGGATTGCCCTACTGATTATTAACTTGTCAATTTATGGACTTGAATAGTAAGACCCTGGTGTAACCGGAAAAAATGTAAGGTAGATGATGGTAATGACACATATCAAAGCTGTAATGACTATACGAGCTATCTAACATAAAAATATATTTCACTTTGACAAGAAGATCCTTAAACTATAACGTGCCAACAAACTCTTCAGCTTCCTATATTAGCGTTGAGAAATCAATATAAAGTGCAGTGAAACTCCACACATGGAAACTATTTTTCATACATCAGAGAAATAGTTTTATCAGGATTGTTCTCGGCTACAAGCGCGAGATGTCGAAGCATCCGGTCGCATGCTCGCAACGTCCGGTGTTGTCACATTGTTTGCAGTTTATTTGCAGACGAAGCGTCCGCTGCGGTTGAAATCCGCTCGCTTTTCATTTTATTGCTAACAAGCTTTTGCTCGCGGCTTCGTTCGCGTTAATATACATTTAGTTTTAAAGTAAAAGGCATTCAAATACGAACACGAAGTATAGCCGTTGACCATATAGCATAATGTGCCTTTTCAATGTTTCTATAACTTTTAAAATATTTTCGGCGGTTCCGGAGTTTGTGTTTAAAATTTAGCCTTTAGCCTCAATACTCCATGTTAGTAAATGTCACACGGATACTTCCTTTTCCGATTCTTGTTAAATAATAAAAAAAAAAACATAATTTATTTACATTTTAGAAACATCGGTTACGGCTTCATTTACAAACTTTATTACTTCTTCGTATTGAATACATAATACATAAGTTTGGACAGGGGGCACGTGGTGGTATTTTACCAGCATTAGCAGAATCGATATTAAAAAAAAAACTGAACTAAATCTTTAAATAGATTACGTATAAGCATCATTTATGAAGAAGATTAAAAAAATATTTTAGTTTTTGTACACACAGCCATAAAATATCCACCACATGCCCTGTTGACCGGCACAAAACACAAAAGTTGTTTCTATCTGTGTTTCATTAGAAAGGCAATATGAAGATAGTTTTAGATTATTAAAGCTAGATTATGCACGGACGAAGCCACGGGTAACAGTCAGTTACATGTATCGATTGTGTTTCTAGATTATCAAAATCAAATTATACTTTATTCAAGTAGGCTTTTACAAGCAGTTTCGAATCGTTAAAACAAACAAAAAATATTTAAATTGATGAAATGCTACCACCGGTTCGGAATGTGGATTCTTCGTTCGTTCGCATCAGTATCATCTATATAATCTTGTACTGAAAAATTTGCTTTTGCTATTATTTTTATTTATTTACTGAAAACTGCAAAATGTTCTGTATTTTTTTATTATACAAATGGAAACCTTGCTCTAGGAAGGAAACCTTTACTATTTTTATTGATTGTAGGACACCAGCCAGGTGGTGCTGCTCCTGTTCTCACACCTTGTTTCGCGTTCCAGCGGTTTCACCATTAGTATAATTACATTATTTTGGACAAAGATTAGATCTATTCTAAGACAATTATCTCGGGACTGTGAGGTCTCGAGCAATCTGCTCGTATTTACATAATAAATGAACCGTAATTATAATTTCATTGAACCATAGCCGCGGTGAACGGATTATGTAATTACTCTAATTATTGTGTATTCATATCTTTTTGCGTTGGTCCTGATTTGTAGCATAATTTAGATGAAGATGAATAATCAATTTGAAAAGCTTTTTTACAATAAATTTTAATACCTACTATTCCTTATTTCGTCGAATGATATCGGACCTTCAGAAATAGTTTTCGCTGGTTTTATTAATTTTTATTGTAAATTTCATTTTTAAATAGGTAAGTACTCGGTTTGTCATAGTGTAGAATGTGTCAAAATAAACCGAAAATTTAAAAATTAAAAGCCGAATTGCTTTAAAGACTCACGCTGACAGCATCCTCCTATTTCATACAAAAAGGCAAATAAGCAACGCACATTTTATTTGCTTATTTCTTCGATAAATTTCCCAAGTATTTTATTCAAACACGCACTACAGCTAGAGCAATTTCTTCGTGAACTCGGAGCGTTAAAAGTAAACGGACGGTTAAAAATAAAAAGCGCGTCAACATTGGTGTAACTTCATCTATTTATTTATCTTAAAATAAAGTAATTACTTTACCTATTTTTAAAGGGGCCTTTTTGCGTTAAAGCGTACAGTCTTATAAGGCCGCGCGATACCTAAAACAAATATTTTTAGATAATTATTCTCTCATGCACATACACACACAAAAATCGCACCATAAACTTGAACAACTTAGCGTTAACTGTCGAAAATTATCGTCATTGAAATATTCCAGATTTTAACAGTTAAAGGTGTGGTTTTAGTTCAAATCTAATATCAACTGTCAAGATGTACTTTCGTTCTATTCGATAGTCATGTTGTTTGAAAATTAATTAACTTTAATAATTCAAAACTTTAAAATACACGTCGATTCCGTTTCCGTTTTAAAATGAAATCACAAACGCTTTTATCGGGACACCGATAATGTAGATTGTCTCGCACCCGCGGGACTCGTGAAGCCGCGCCGGCCGCCGCTGCGCGCCGCGGACGAGTGCGATGTCCTCACAGTTTTATTTGCGCTGGAATAAAACTTTATTTCCTAAACATATAATAAAATTTTCACGTCGTGTTTGTGAAATACTTTATTAAAATCACGTTCCGCTGCGTTTCGTTGATAGTTTAATTTGAAAGTGATGTGAGATTTTTTCGTAAATTGCCTATTCGAAAGTTTAAAAGCCCATGGTAATCATGTATATTGAGAATTTTAACTTAAAGGAATTGACGTAACATATTAAAATACTGTTTTATAATATTTAAAACTCGTCAAAAAACTAGCTTAGGTATATATCGCTATTCAGCTACTCAGCTATAACCTAACATTACCTACCGACTGACAGACAGAAAATAAACATATACAAAAAGTTTTAGTGTTTAAGCCTTGCATAAGAGTTGTAAATATAGTTGAAGAAGCTTCGCTACTATTGCTTCACGTCATTACGTTTGTAGACTGATCTCCATCGCCATAAGCACTAATCTAGAACTTCTGCAGTCACGAACGATCTGTCTGCGTACGAGAAGCGGCTGTTGTGTACGTATTGGCTTTGATAGGCAAATAATAGTTGAGCTTTATTGTGAATCTCTATTGTGCTTTATTGTGAGTCTCAGTCATAGAGCCGAATGATGTTAAAGAGCATTTCATAAGCGATAAAGAACTAGGTAAACTAGGATTCTAGTGTTTTTTCGTAGTCGAAACAATGATAACTAAGAAATAGAAGAAAACCTAGTACTTTGGTGAAATATCTAAAAAATATTAAGGATTTTTTATTCATAGTACAAAAAAAATAAAACTGACTTCAAAAGCAAAACGCGTAATTTCGTTTTACTTCGATGAAAAGTTTTTTTTGTGTTTTTTAGGGTTCCGTACCTTAAAAGGAAAAACGGAACCCTTATAGGATCACTTTGTTGTCCGTCTGTCTGTCTGTCTGTCTGTCTGTCTGTCTGTCTGTCTGTCTGTCTGTCTATCTGTCTGTCGGGATGTCAACCCTTTTTTCTCAGAAATGCATAGACGTATCATGTTGAAATTAATATCATATACTCAAGTCTACGATGACATGCGGCCGTGAAAATATTAAAGTTCTAAGTCAACGCAATCAAAAGATAATGGAAAATATGTCGTATATTTTGACAATTTTAGCGTTTTCGCAAGGGAATCAAAACCTATAGGGTACTTCCCATTGACCTATCACGATGAAATTTGGCAAGAAGTAAGATCTTATGGTACAAATAAAGGAAAAAATCTGAAAACTGTAAATTTTTGTATGTATGTTTGTCTGTTTGTAAGTTCGTCTTTCAACCTTTTTCTCAGAAACGCGTGAAGGTAACAAATTTTTATCAACGTCAAGTACTCAGAGTTGTAATTACTAAGAGCTGTGAAAAAATCAAACTTCTAAGTTAACGCAATCAAAAGATACGGTCATTTATATCACATATTTTAAGTATGATAGCGTTTTTAACGTTTTCGCAAGGGAATCAAAACCTATAGGGTACTTCGCATTGACCAAGCATTATGAAATTTGGCCAGGAGCAAGCTCCTTTAGTATACATAAAGGAAAAAATCCGAAAACTGTAAATTTCTGTTCGTGTGTCTGTCAGTCTGTACGTCTGTCTTTCAACCTTTTTCTCAGGAACGCGTAAATGTATCAAGTTGTAAATTGATCAAGCGGAAAATATATTAATCTTAGAATGAAAATTATATGTACTTGTAACAAATTAACAGAAAAGTTGACCATGGTCAAAAAAACAATTTTACAAACACTGAGAAGAAATTTGTATCAATACGAAAACATT
This sequence comes from Hypolimnas misippus, assembly GCA_037950945.1. Classification (NCBI taxonomy): domain Eukaryota; kingdom Metazoa; phylum Arthropoda; class Insecta; order Lepidoptera; family Nymphalidae; genus Hypolimnas; species Hypolimnas misippus. The sequence continues at coordinate 43,381 of JBBEEQ010000006.1, read as the reverse complement.
AAAAATCAGCAAACCTTTATAAACAACGCAATGCAATCTATATATCGCAGCTAACAAAATGATAGCGCGATGCAGCGTACAGCTAATGCCATCTATTACAACATTATGACATTAACTGTGATATAATTCTGCTCGATTAATAAAAAATTTTATTTTAATTATTATTTAAACGCGCTAAAAATTATAAAATAAACTTTTCATTTAAAAGTTTTATCGTCGATTTATAACGTCATTACGTAATTAACATTCAATATAAGAGCTTCACGCGATTTGATTTAAGTACTCGTATTGACTTAGTACGAAAATTTTAAAATTAAATTCAAACAGATCGAGTTATTTAATTTACTTATTTATCTACACATATAAGTCTTCTGGTTATTAGTAATATAATTAGTTATTTATAAATAAACAATTAGTTTTGTTCGAATTAAGGACTAATTATTTTCGTCTTGGCAACACTAATATATATTTTGATATTTTGATTGATAATGTAAATCTAAATATTTTACGAACGTAGTGCAGGAGTAGCGGAGTGTAGTAGAATATAAATAAAAATAAAACGAGAATAAAATATAATATAATTATGTTGTTAATGTCAAAGTCAACAAGTTAGTTCATTGAAATTGTCAAAAGATGGCGCCGAGTGTATCCTGAATCACGCTATAACTTTGCTTTTTTGAAAGTATAAGGTGTATTAATACTTAAAATAAAATTTTGTGTTTCCATGGATTGCATCCATGATTGTGTTTTAAATTAAAGTGCTCCTAAGTAGTTTCAAAATAGTTTTTGGGACGTGATCCATATTTACATAATATTTGATTATATTTAAGCGACTTCTAAAAAGGAGTGTTTTCAATTCGACCTTGTATTTAATTTTTTTTATGTTTGTTCGACGATTACGCCGCCATTTGGTTACCGATTTTCAAATTTTTTTTTTCTTTGAAAAGGTATACTTCCAAGGTGGTCCCATTGTCTTCAGGTCAGGATCAGATGATGGGATCCTGGAGAAATTGAGGGAACTCCTCAAATATTATAGGCAAGCGTATACCGATTTAGGTATTTTTGATAGTAACTTATGTTGGAACTAATGATGAAGACCACAAATGGCGTAGATGGGTTAGTCTTATATAGATTTCTATAAGTTTGTACGGAACCCTCGGTGCGCGAGTCCTACTCGCACTTGACCAGTTTTTGTTTTTATTTTAAAAATAAACTACTTAACCGATTTTGGTGATCAATCATCCTTAACAAAACTGTAATCGTACACCCTTTCAAACAAACCAAATCGGACAAGCCGTTTTCGAAAAATGTATTTATATAAATGTAACAATACCACTATTCTCATTTAGCTCTCATCCGTCTCTATGGTTTACTAATTAAACTACAAACCGCTGGAAGCTAAATTGAACACAGCGTATGTGTCGAACGCACGACGGCTTGAAACCCTTAGCCACCATTACCGTTTAGTTAATTCCTCGCACAAATGTCATGTGACTGTTATAACCGAGCACTTCACGCTAATAGAGCCTTCGTGACCGAGCCATGTCGAGCACGAGCACTCTTCATGACCTAATAATTTATTCGACAGCGTATCAAAACAATGATAGTCCAATGTAACGTAACGCCTTTCATACATAGTGGCTGTTTAAATAAAATTGAGCTTTGTTTAACTAATTCGTTACATGTATGTTTAAATACGTAAGGGGAAATCTTCAAAAGATACCTCTGTTGGTTCTCCAACAGAGGAATCTTTTGAAGCGGTTTACGTGCGATTTCTACCCTCTAAAACGCCTACGACGGTCGTTATCAGCCCGAATATAGAGACCGCGGGAAAGCTTCATTACCAGTGCCCAGTCGTGCTACGCGATTTCATTTGTGTTTTGTGTGTTATACACTCATTACTTTTTATCTGAACCTTCTGAACTCACTAAGTCGCACAGCATATTTCGCATCGCTGAAAGTTGTTTATAGAAGTAACATTGCACCAGAAAGTTAACAAAAGTTACGGCTAAGTACTTACGTGTCTCTAAATTTATATTGTCATTGAGTGTCGAGCAATATCTTTTCATCAGGTTCGTCTTCGGCACGAGACTGAAAAGCTATTTAAATTTCAGACAATATACATTTGACCGTAAACACAGCTAAACGTAAATGTTATAATATTGAATAGTAAAGGTAAACAATAACGACAGCTAAGACATGAAGCAATCGCAAATTGTACTTGAATTACATTTGATTGCTTCAAAACCGATATATAACTGATATGATAGTATCAGAGAAGTCCTGCAGGCTCCGTAGCCCGCGGCGAGTTATTTTCCTTCTTGTCTCGTTACGCTCAATTCGTTCGCGGAGGGGAAATTGTCAATGTTTTGACTTATTACGATCTCGGGAAATTGGAGATTTTTTTGGGTTTTTATATCCTACTTTTATATTTCTTGACTTGATTGCGATGATTTTGCCCAAGAGTATAAATTTGTATTAAAATTATATTATTACTTAAACTTGAACACGGCTATGCGTATGATTGTAAAACAGTATTACTTGCTTATCTTTTAAGTCTTAATCCATGAAAGTTAAATAAGTCTATTCTCCTTTTCTCTAATTTCTTAAGCTCTTTATCGTTATTTTGGTTTATTCGGGAAAAAGTTTTTTTTTGGAGTTGTGAGGTTACAAAAATGAAAAAAAAATCACTACGAATTGAGAACCACCTCATTTATTGAAGACGGTAGAAAATGGACATTCACAAGATAACTATCTTAAATGCTGGAGATTATGTCACGAGAGAATAAATCAACGCATAGTAACAGAAACACATCGGGCCTATTTCCGCAGTATATTATATCGGCAAACAATAATGCCCCGTGCGATGTTCCGGCGGGATGTAGTTTCGCGAGCGCCGAGCAGAGCTCGACAAGGGGTAGTTCAGTGGGCGCGGTTACGCTTTGACAATTTACACCAATTACGCTGCCATTTCCGACGCCTGAGCGGACTCGATACTATCTATTGATACTATTCTAGCGGGCTTTTTACTCATGAAATATCTCTTATATATAAGAAGAGTTTGAAACTCTTAGAAATCTTCACGTAATACTTTGTACGTTTTTTCATGCATTGCGGTTTATCAACGAAGAAAGTTTAGTGGTCCCTACTAAAATAATTATATGTTTAATATTACCAAGTGCGGAGTTTTTAAGATTACCGAATTTTTATTTATATCTCTTGAGGGCTGGTTTCTATATTATGTAACCTATATTCTTCGTCAGAGTCTATGCTCTAGCACTACCTTCTTATACTACACACTTTTTAATCATGAAACATAATCCTAAGTGGTGTATGAACAGCTAATTTGTCAATAAAATAAATAAACAAATAATTGAGTTTTACACTGTGCATCAGTATCCGCCGAGGCCCGTGGGCATCGCTTTTAATTAAAAGATAATTACATCTCTGTCGAATGTAATCGAATATGTACGAGTGCGGCTATGAATATTAAAAACTTGGCCTTTTTTAAACCGCAATCGTTGTTTTCCATCGCTCGCGTCGAATAATACATCGACATCGACAGCCTGCGGAATATTAACACGAGAGGCTTCCGGTGCGGCTTCGGTGAGACATCAATAAATAATCGCTTACTGAAACACATTACCTGAATTGTAGTTATCGGTCAAATACATCTCGATTTACTATTATATATACGAACTATTTTTAGCTACAGCTAATGTATATGTATACATATATACAATTTAGAGAAAAATTTTAGTAATTAAGACTTTAAAAAAAACTGTCTTCAAAAGCAAAATGCACACTTCGATTGCTTGAAGGTCCATTAAAACCTTTAAATACTCTTTAAAATAGAAAAGGTAGAGAACATAAAAATACAAACACTACCAGTTTAGAGTATCTTCCTTTTTTGAAATCTGTTGATAAAACTAAAAATGATAAAAGCTCACACTCCGAGCCAGTGTGCGGGACGTTTAGACCATAAATATAAAAGGATTCTCTTGGGATTCTTAAAAACCTACATCTCCACACACTCGTAACTATCTTTGTATAATATTTTTACTTGTTTAAAATAATTGTGAGCTTTAAGAAAAAGTATCTTCTTAAAGCTCATAATTATTTTTGACCTACATTAACTATTGGTACTAATGTACCTATTCGTAGACCAATAATATTGATTTATTTAAAAGTGCTTGTGTATAATGGTCCGTCTCCAACTGTGCCGTAAGGCGTAAGTCTATGGTGTTTTATGACACATCAAAGGGTCTTTGAAACAGAATTACAATAACAAAGCTACTAGTTCAAAACATTACTTTTCAACGTTGTGCTGAGGCGCTTATTGGCGCAGCATTTTATTATGAGTGACTACAAACGAAGTAGGAACGTTTAAGATATTAATATCTTATTATCATTTGATTACGTAGACACATTCATGCCAAAAAAGTTGCCTTTGTCCTTCTCTGAGGTCTAACAGATCTCTATAATAAAATTCATCAAAATTAATTCAGCGCATTACAGGTGAAAACGTAACAAACACACATATAGACAGGTAAGGAAACTTAAGCACATATATTATTAGTACAGATATAGCTAACGAATACCCGATATCATCCACACCGCCTGGGTGCGCGGTCGGCATCCAATGTGCGGGCCTCACGCGGTTTTTCCCGCGTACAAGTAGCCTGCGGATAAATCTTCCTCCTGAGGTGTTCCCAGAGTGGTATAATTTTGTTCAAGCGTCGAGTGTATAGACACGTTTCCTTATAATTAACACCAGATGGAGCTATTTAGTCATGTGCTCCCTATTTTATTTATATAAAAAATATATAACTTTGTCAGTGTTCGTCATAACAGCACTAAATCAACATCGACATTATTCTTTCTAACTGTTGCGAGCACTCGCGAGATGTATGTCTTCACCGTAACGTGACACTTTCTGTTACAAGCTGCGCCCGTCGCGAAACTAAGAGCTAAGCGATGGGACAGGTGTGTCGAACTGACACACGTCCAGTATATTTATTACACATTTTACTTGAGGAACAGGACTTAAGTTTATTTTTTTTGTTCACTAGACGAAGGGTGTCTGCGGGACTATATTAAGCCTCCGCTATCCGTCTATCCGTCTGTCTGTCCGTCCGCCCGTAAGTCCGTTATCCGTTATACATAATATGTACCTATTTAAAAAGATCACAGTTTAATATCTTGTACGACAGTACAAAACCTTTCATATGCGAGTGCGACTAGCACGTGACCGGTTATTGAAGATTACAAAATATAATATCATCATCTTAAATTGGTTAAGCCGTTGAGTAGTCACATGCATACACAGAAACTGAGATTCATATATCATACATTTATATATACATACAAATCAAACTCAAAACACTCCCTTTTAACATCGCCGCAGTCGGTTAAAAAAACAAGAAAACTTTTCTCTTCACGATTTTAGTATAACTATAATGCATAACTTATCAATTTGTAACGTTCTTTTTTTTTACTCTATCCCCGAGACGATCCGATTTGCGTAATTTGTTTTTATTGAAAACAGATATCCATTACGTATCTCCTCCGCGGCGAGGCCGCTCCGCGCGGCCGGCGGACTAAGCCGGGCTCGCCGCGTAATGGAGCCCTGTGTTTGAACAGGATTCAATTATTACACTGACTCATGTTATTATAGGCCCTCCACATTCCTCCTACAGCATGAACTTACCAGAGTTAACGGCCGATCAAAACTGATTAACCTAGTCTAACCTTTTTCACTTTACGTTCTGGCTGGTAAGACCTATCACCTATTCGCAAGTGTAAACTATAAGTTGATAAAGTTTCATTGCAATCCGACGAATCGTATGGTAGCGCATGCGATACTAATAGACGCACAAACAAATATTGATTTTCATATATGAAATAGTTATATTAAGCAGTTATTTACTAGTTAGCAACCCGCACAATCTCCATCACTCGCCACGTGACGCGGCCCCGCTAAGCATGTGCAAACTAACAGTCTGTAAATTATTTATTGCTTAGCAAAAGCCTTATCTGAACTAAAACGCTAACCTATTTCGTAACATTAAAAGTTTCTTGCGAAATTATATATGAATTATATTTATTTTTATGCCGATAATAAAGACTTTTTGTATAAATGTATCATAATATTTACAGATAACGATATGCTCGTAGGAGTACTGTGTTGCGGGCATCTTCAATTACTTGTCACAACTTTATTCGGGTCAGTGGTCTTTCTATTCTTAAAAAGGTCGCCAAAGCTTCGAGAAAAGGATATTTTAATAATGCCTAATGCCTTAGGAACCAGCACAAACGTGTCCGAACAGTTGTGAATAACTATTGATTATTCTGTAATCTCGCTGACTTTTAATCTAAACTTATTATCGATATTATGAGAACGTCTTCGGAAATATTTTAATTTACCATATTTGTGATAATATTGAAGTAGGACTTAATGAAAGAAAAATAAATCGTAGGGAAACATCTTTCATTATAACGTATTAATTTAATAAAATTGAATTGTTCTTTATTGTTCTGTATCGGTATTAACTTTTCCAGACGATCATGAAAAATGTTTTTCATATATCGATATGAAATATTCTTTAATATATGAACATTGCGGTTGTGAAATGTTAAGTACATAGTGCTCAATATTTTACCATATGCAATAATCTAATATATTTGAAAAACTTATTATTGGATAATACTTTTCATTATATCAATCTGTTTTAAATACATTATACCTTTTTTCAAAATAAACGAAAATATGGCTTAATACTTCTTCAAACAAATGTATTAAGAATAGGTTTGGCATGTTAAGACTACTATTCTGCATTATATTAGCGATCTGAAAAATAGTCTGAAGAATGAAAGAAAGACGACGATCAAATGTGTAATCGAGTAATGTAACAAAGACTAGTCTAGAGTCTAGACTTATAAGACATGAAATAACGATGTAATCTCCTAGATATCGAGCTAGGGTGCTGGCTTACGTCGCTCGTTACCGGCTCGGAGCGCCGCGCGGTTCACGAGCTTCATATTAAGTGAAATGCACACCAGCTCTATAGGGGTTTAATTGCTTACAACATTGCTGTCGAAGGATATTTAAAGTAGTTAAACGAAAATACATGACTACTTTTTCATACTCGCTACTGTAAATTTTTGGTATAATATACATATGTATGTATTTAACCCTTAATAGCCTGATTTACGAAAATGTTTTATTTTTAAATATTACTGTGTTTGCTTGAAGATCTAGATGAAGGGAAAAATATTTAAAAAATCACTTTTTATTTAGAAAAAAAAACAAGGTATCAATTTGATACTTCAGGCATTAAGGCCATAAATAAATCAGATATCTCAGATATCAGATATACCTAGGTTAAAACTTCTAGTAATGTAAACGTTTGGTTTAAAAGATTGGTATCAAAATTGAAACTCTAGGCTATTAAGGGTTAAAACACATAACACTACAAATAACATTGTTCTCAAATAACAGACGATATGTTGGAACATGCTTGTCGTGGTCTGGGTGTTTGTGTTTTGTGTTCCCACAAGATAACGTCATCTTAATTAGGACCATTTAACATTTATTTATTATTTTTATGTTTATTATTAGATCTTGTGCAAACGAACGCTCTAATAGATTATAAATATTTCAATCAAACTATTTTTCTAACTGTACTGAATACGAAGTATCCGCGATTGGTTTATGAAATGGCAAATTAACTGTAGTTAGGGGACAAATCAACTATCGAAGTAACTGAATTAGTCAAGTTCGTCGCGTCAACAGCCATCGCTGTAATTGCTCATGTTGTTCAAACAAGTCCTTATTTACTTCGTCTACAACTGACAACGTTTTTACATAACTTCTGTTAGTAAATAAGGCTCTTTATTTGTTAAAAGTTTCACGAATATTTATCTTATAAACATGTTTGTTTTCTTCTACGCATCTTTGTATAGCTGTTGAATATTTGTCCACGTAGTTTTAGTTTGCCTAAGGAGAAGGTTTGAAAGTATTTACATTTTTTTAAATAATTCCTATTTTTGGGCCCTTCTTGAACTGACGTCATTCTAATTGATATTTGTATCGATAATCTTCATCGCAACCCAACAGTTAATCTATTCGCTTCTAGAGCAATCGAGCTAAACATTCTCATACATAATATATTCGCATTACTGGAAAGCGGAAATGACTTCACCACGCGTTACTATTGCGTCTGGTCAACATCAGCTATTTATGTGGTGTACTATACATGTAGCTGAATTTATTTCACTAAAAATAGATATGTAAACAATTTACTTACATTATGTTCTCATAGATGTAGAGGAAAGAAACAATCAGAAATATTTCTTGCTTTTCTAGACGAGTTGAAATAAAGTTCGGATATTCTGCTACTATAGGAATCATCAAATCTTATAATTTAACATCTAAACTCGACTTTCTAAAGCTTATTGGTTATTCGGGTTACTAATCAACGAGAATTATGGGCCGAGACTAAATCCTACTATTAATTGTGCGTATTTACATATGTACCTCAATCCTCACACTGACCGGCCAACAAATAGCCGGCAGTCGGCGGGGCTCTGGTGAAGATTAGTGGACTACTTATGTTAGGCAAATGTATAAACAATGGATTATCGAACACCCGTTACAGTAAACATTATAATATGACAGTGGTGTGTTTCCTTATCGCGTTTCTAAATGTAATTAAGGTCGTGTAATTACAATGTAACATCTGTTTGTTTAAATAATAAATTGCCCAATTCATCCACAAACTAGTCGCGCGTGCACGCTCACCGCAGACGGGCCTCGCTGTCACTTCAAATTTGATTTTAAATCAACTCCATGTGATCGGCTTCCACCGCCCAGTAGATTGGGAGCCGCTGCCTGTATCGAACCTGCTCGATAATTAACATTGTCAAAACGTCCCTGTCTTAATGAAATATTGATTTTCAGCCTGTTGCTCGTTCTTCATATGCTAATGGAAAAGCAATACTATGTCTGAAATGAACATTATGGTTTTAGCCTCGATTTGTTTTGTTTGAATATCATCAGTTTGATCACGAAAATAGAAATGCGTTTATACATTATGGTAACTTATATTGTAGGTACACGATCCTTAATACATTTTGGTAGTTGTTAAGCTAATTTATAATTCTGAAAAATATCGGTGATTTTCTTTACTGCGTGATAAATTATAAATGACTTATCCAGTTTGATGTGTCTGATATAAACTAATAAATAATAACTATAAAATATATAATGCCCTAAAATTATCTTTTGTGGTTAATCCCTCAGGAAATCTCACACAAAAACAATACAGAATTATTTTATTACTATAAATTATTATGACCTTCAGGAACCTGAGGTGTGAAAGTACGGACTTTGCTTATCTTATTTCTTTTTCTTACATTTTATTCGTATTTTCACATTTGTTTCGTAGTATAATGATATTTATTACTTGTACATGCTTACAATTACCGAAATGTTTCACCTTATAAAATTAGTCATGCAAATTTTAGTAGTAGTAAATTTTACAAGTAGGTACCAATAGTAGTATCTATATATACGAATATAAAAATCAAAACTGACTGGCTGACATATCCACTGACTAATCGATCAACGCAGAGCTGAAATCGCTGGGTCTAGAAAAATGAAATTTTGCACAATCGTGCAAAAAATTTTGTAACAATAAGAAATGGTTTCTGACAATCCAATCCTAAGAGATTAAAAAGAGGGTTGAAAGTTTATTAGGTATCAATTTCCGAAGCCGCTTGGAACTGTTAGTAATAACATTTCATAACCAAATTTCATACCAGTCAATACGTCTCAGCACTCATCAAAGGCTGCGTGTGGATTTCCATCACTATTCGAATCGAATGTTCGCCGGCGGAGATGTAATTACTCGCTTCATAACTGACGGCTGCGAGCGTCGTGTGACTGCATATTCAGATCCATCGGATACCTGCAATGTCTCCATACTACACTTACAATACAAGCATAATATTTTTTTTGCTTATAAATTTTTATATACCGTGAGCCTATATATATTAATATTTTCTATTTTATGTAGTATCTTGAGTAATAGGTGCGGCACAAGCACAAACAGCCAGGCCACGGCAGACATCCGTATGTTCTATAATTATTTATTACTAGCCCTACCCGCGGTTTTACCCGCGTGAATTTGACGAAAATTATATTTATTTAATGTTTACCTACCTAAATCGGATATTATTCACTATTTCACCGGTTTCCATTTAGTTTTTACGTACCCTCTTTTAAAATAAAAGTAGCCTAAGTTACTCCCTTTAACATTAGCTATCTGTGAGTGAAAGTTTCGTCAATATCTGTGCAGCCGTACTTGCGTACCCACGACTGTTAGCGTTGAAGGCACTTGTAGCGACTCTTGCGCCAACATACGTTATATACTTTTTAAATAGAATATGACTTGATATCTTATTGAATAATACAAGGCACCTCTTGAGAAACAAAATGTATCTTTCAAATTGTATCTCTATTCCTGTTTAAAATTTCATCCGAACTTTTGGACGAAGCTCGTAAATCCGGATATTCGCTATTCTCTTAGCAAATGTTACAGACAGCGGCATTACATCAATCCCTTTCTAATTTTCCTTTGTTACATTTTCAAAAAAAAGGTATTCGGAAAAAAAATCAACACGTGTGCTTATAGTAGGACCTCACAAAAATAAACTTTTCCAGTATTTCAGTTTGATTATCTTCTCGGCATAAATAAGTGTCCTAACAATGAGCGAACGTCAATACATATTCATTCTAAGTAAGAAGTTTACTAAACTAAAATAAAAGTTGCGTTTCCAAAGATAAACTCGAATTAAAGACTAAACTCGATTTGAAGATAACAGTCATGTCGAGGATCTTAAGCATTTAATGTGCGACATCATACATTATTGAATCCGCGTCTAATTAATTGAGACAGTCAGGCCACCTGGTAATCACTGACGTGCACGTCATGTGAGCGAATTAGCATTGCGTAAATTGATTGTATGCAATGTCGTAGTTGATCCCAGAACCTGGAGGATAGTACAGGTTTTAACAAATATAAATGTAGAAATAAGACGATCATTGTTGAAATGCACGCAAATAGAAGTAATAATTGCTTTGTGTTTGTAAATTAAAAAGGATTCATTCATCCTTCAGTCCGGAGCAGATAAACATTATGCAGATACGGACATAATACCTCGTGAATGGGAGGAACTAACTCAAAGCGGACACAAGAGACAGGTTTGAAAAGGATCGCATTACTATTGTTGCTGCAATATCTCTACAGCAAAGGAGACTATGGAACCATTAATCGATAATTAAGGAAACTAAAGCGTCTAATAAATAAAGCTACTTTCGTTATAAGACGTATTGTTTTTATTTCTTACTAGTTTGCGGCTTTACTCGCCTTAATGTAAATATTGTTTTTAAATAATACGCCTATTCATAGAATATCAATGACTAAAACAAGGTACTTTCGAAAACTGACCGTTGGTACTAGTTTTATGTAGTAATGTATAGTAATAATTTTATAATAGTTTCAGTACTTCCGGAAATCAGTTATGGGTTCTATATACAATAGAAAAGTGGTTCTCTCTTTATTATATTAGTGTAGAAGATTTCAAATCACAAATGTGTAGTAGTATTATAGTTATTTATGATAACTAGTGAGCTGTACGTCGTAATGTGGGTCCGAGCGCACGAGAGCACCGTCTACTAGTGGTCGTCCATAAAATACATTCAAGCTTCAAGGATAACACTTTTATATGGCTCTTCCTTAAAATACGTTCGGAAACTGAGCGAGAGAGGTTATTGCTTAGTGCTTCTGAGTCTAGCAAGAGAGACGTTACATTTTTATAATACAGCGTAAAAAGATCCAAAGGCAAAATTTAGTGAGACGTATTTTATTGATCGAGTCTCACGATCAAATTTTCAAACTCTTACATACTTCATTATAAATTGTCACTTTTTTTCGTTCATCATGCCGTTGATCCGTTTGAGAGTGACAGCGTGGATTTTTTAAACCTACTTATATTTAAGCACTCAGCGTCTGAAGTTCGACTGTTAATAATTATAAAAATACCAACTTCATACTTTCAATCTTATTATACACGCTCTCCCTGACGTTGAATTTATTCAGCAAGCCTTGTCACGGCACCGAACAATCGTCAAAGAGTATTTACAGGAACAAGGTACAATATGAAACAGCCCGCAGAGCGCGCGGAGGTTCAGCCACTTGTTAACCTGATTACCCGCAGAGCGGCCGCGTAATTGTACGTGTATACCGTCACGTGAAGTCTGAACTCCGAAATATTACTCTAAACATTAAACAGTGTATTTTGTTCTCGTTTCATTAATTTCTTAAAGGAATAAATTTTAAGTTATATCTCTTTAAAATAAATTTCAAATGTAAATACACACTCATGGGTATATATTGACACGTTGTAATAGCGAGTCAAACTTAAATTTACATAACAACTTACTATAATACATAAAGTAAATTCGTATGCAAAATATGGTTATAGTTATTGTTAGTCAGAAAAAATGAACGCGAAAAATTTAATATTCATAATACAGCCATAACAATACATTATGTAGATTCTTTATCGTATTAGAAAAACTTGATGCAAACATGCTTTTTTTATTTTAACATCTAACATAAAGTAATATTTTTATATAATAAATAAATATACATACTCTACTCAAGAATGTGAGTTCATCTTTGTTCGCGCGAAAAAAGTTTACATTACAACAAATAATAGCACACAATGTCCAACATTTATTACGAGGTAATGAACACTATCTCATTTATCCGGAATGCTCAATGAAAAATTTATTATCAGTTGAAAATTTACTTGATTTTCCAGTGCATTTACAATATTACAGAGGATAAGATTAACACTAGCTGTGGCTCGTGCATTTCATCCGTATTGTATTGTTATCCGCCCAAGCCGTGATGCGCCTACTGCTTCCACAGCTCTACTTCTACAGCCATAGAAAAACTGGTGGCTGGTAGCGCAATTTTATACAGAGGATAATCGAATGTTATAAATGTGGAATAAACTTTGTCTGTTTAACCTGTTTGTTACGTTTCACTTCTCAACGGAGAACTCTTGGAAAATTACATAGTCTACTTTGTAGTTACTCGTAAGTTACGAAAACAAAACAAGAGGGGGGTGAAATATGGGATAAAAATTTCTACGAAGACAACGTCGCGAAAACCAATTAATACTTACTCAATTAATAGACTATCTACATTAAGATCATTTTCTAAACGAAGAACTAGATTCTAAAAATTATAATTACATCAACTTATTTATATAAGTTGAGATTTATGGAATCAAATTTCAATATCAAACTCTGCATAATGACGACAAAATAATCGATCTAAAATGCTGATCCTGTGTGAAGAGTTCCAAGCAGCTGTAACTAGAGGCTCGCCGGCGCGCGGGCCGCCGCGAGTGGGAATGAAGTCATCGCCTTCTAATTTGGCGGTAATTAATTATCGCCATTTCCCGAAGCAGCCAGAACCAACAAACAAAGCTATTCCAGACTTCAAACAACGCGTGTGTTCGTTGATTAAGACAGAGAGTACGCTATGATCATAAAAAAAATTCGTTACTCTTCGTTTTGGCCATTATATAAGATTTATGGATTACCAAAACACAAATTATTTTTCATGAATTGATGAAATATAAACTTCAAATGGGTTCAGTGGAACATAATATCGAGGCTGAGCCTCTCATTTTAATAAATGTACTTACCAATTATTCAGTATAAATTTTACAAATTCATCAAAATTCACTGTATCTACCGAATAAATTATTTGACTTATAATAATATCATAAAACAAGCATTCATTTCGCCATTGATCAAGGCTTCACATTACACAACAGTTGTGTGTGCAGCAGTAAACTTTCGTAGCAAGTCGAATTGGATAAACAATGCCAATATTATTGGGCAAAATAATACAACAAAATATCACTTCATAAAGCTCATTTGATACAACCCAACTCGATATCTCTTTCTATTTGAAAACATAATTTATTTGCGTGATGCAAAGGCGATATCGAATAACCAAGCCTACGTGATTATCAGGCTGGCCGTTAATCGTCAGGGAGCAGCGCCAGTAAATTATATAATGGAGTTGTCGTAGACATACAATATAATGTGGAGGTCATTCGATAAATCGATGGGGTTGCTTTTAGATGACATCCAAATGTGGGCGACGATATGTGTGAGTGTGTTAATTAACCACAATAAGCGCCATTCAATACAGCTTTAATGGCGCCTAAAGTACAAACAAAAAAGATACATTTTAATAAATAAATTCAATTGACACATCTTGATATATTGAAATAAACATATTGTGCTTAAAATATGTCTTGCTCTGACTGAGTATTTGTTCACGTAGGTGTCACATGATGAAGTAGGACTATTGTAGAACAGTGTACAGCTTTTAAGTTGTTGGTTTCGCTTATTGAAATAGTTTCTGCGGCCACAGACGTGGTTTACGCTTCAGATTTGTAAAGGAGTACATTGAGTGTTAACAGTGCCATTTGCTATACAGTAGATACAATTCCAACCGTTGACACGAGACATTGATGTTTATATAAATGTGAAACATCACTTATTGTACAATGACATTGCTTCATTACTACATTCAGCACGGGTAATATCTATTTACCTTCTCATATGTATTAAAATCATTACTTTTTTCTTGGATACCTTACCATTTTTTCAGTGATTAATTTTTAAATTGACTAAAAATTAACCAATAAATGCAATTGTTTAGTCTGTATTTAATCGACTGTGCATGATGATGTGTGAAATGTATTTAACACCCTTCATGCCGATAAACCAAAGAGCTTCTCCTTCAAGTTAATAGCTCGTTGCGCTATTCAAAGCTCAAAGCTTGCACAGCTTGCGTACATATAATGAAGCACACATCTCGCTGAAGGCGGCGAAGGCACACGACTTCAATTAATTCCGCTTGCACCGCGCGTCATGTGATTGCTCTTTTGCTAATTGATGCCTCTTGTTCCCGACCGCCGCGCGACCGCAGGCAGGCGGGGCTTCGATAATTAATTGTTCAGGTGACTCGAATGTGCCGCAGAAATTTGACGTCTTTACATATAATATCAAATATGATATAAATGTGCCTGTGAAAATTAACAGGTTAAATGATAAATTACTTTTAGTTTTGTATGACCACGACACGCCCGAGCAAGAATCGTGTGCTGCTACCATGAAACAACGTTTAATCATAAGAAAACCCGCGTAGATATTCTCCTCTTTGAATTGTTTTCACATAACTTTTAATTTTCTTTTCTTATTATTCTTATCGCTTCGTTGTATTTCAAAGAAAGCGTCCTTCGTTTGATGTATCAACGGTAATTTCAGCTGAGTTGAGGAGATTCTTTAAAAATATGAACGAAAAATTGCGATTAGAAGTTTATTAAATAAGTATTCCTCGAAGGCGTTTGTATTTGTATGCATGTAAAGAATGTCTCGGACTCTCCACCTCGGCATCGAGAGACGCAGTCGAATTTTTGTAGATAAATATTAATATTTACAATATATATAGTCCTACTAAAACCTACAAGTCTGATTGTTATTCATTCAAGCCCTTTTTAATTCCCGACCAAAAAACGAAGTGTTGTAAGTTAGACTGTGTTCTGAGTGTCTATGTGTGGCATCGTAGCTTCCTAACAAATGGATCGATTTTTAAGGCTTTTTTTAACGTTGATAGAATGGGGATGGTTCTTAATTATAATTTTCGAAGATCTGCTCAGACGTTCGTAAGTTATCAGCTCTTTTATGGTTTTTGTAATGATTTGAGCAACTTCTACTGATCGAATCTAAATGTAATACTGTGACTTTAATCATATTAAAATAATATAGTAACCTTGACCCTACGCTGCAGCATCATCTGGAATCAGCAACGACTCCTCACCAACTGACAGCAGCGGTAGGTGTCATGTGAGGGCTCCTTCACATAGTATCAACCATCAATGAATATCGTTTTTTTTTAATTTTCAATTTTGCAGTTTTGTTTCGATTATTTTACACATCGTTGCTCAGCTATAGTGTATGTACTTCATATCGAGTGAGATTTTATTTCGCCTAATATTTATTATTTGAATCTTCATTTTCATTAAGATTTTTAATTTTATCACAAAACAGTCTAAAAATATGGGTCATTTGTGAGTCACTCGTAAGTCTGGGACGTGATTACGTGTTCTTTGAACAAGAGAACAAACGCGCCAGAGCGGAATGAAGCGAAGGAGCCTGACAATAAAACATTCACTTCGACGATATTTTCTTGTTTTTGAACGATAAATAGGCTATATTTGTAAGGCGAAGGATTTCCCGCGCATATTGGGTCGTTTGTGTGCTCTGTCACGTAGTACAAATATTGATAATTGTGTTGTCTTAATATTATTGCGTAAATATTTTTTGTAACGTCAGTCGCACCGGTGACTTGAGCTCAGACTGCGCAATGATACTATAATCTATTGAGATAGACTTCTCTTAACTATCGTGAGCTGGATATAAATAAAAATTACATATGTCGTAATTGTTATTTAAGGTACTTATAAAATATGCTAAAAGTTATAATTTATAATATTAAAAATAACTTTATTTTTTAGTAAGTACAACTATATTATTTCACAATTTTCTTTTTGACACAATAGTTAAAGTTAATTCAACAATATTTCATTGAAATTAGTTAAAGATATATGAACCGACTCTCTTGTTGCCGCTTTTCGGTAGAATTTACAATCCGACTAGTTGATAACTTCACGTAGAACTGACGCGATAGATTTATGAAGTGACGACTTAAAAGTACGTAGTAATTTTTTTTATTTTTCGTAACAGTTCCTAATGACACAGACATACAAGTTTCAAAACAAACTTAATAACGTCACCATTTTGTCTCTCTGGGATATCGTTAACAATAAATTTTACTAAAATTATAATTAATTACAAGAATAAATCTTCTTAAAGTTAATTTATTGCGTTTGTCAACGAGACTGACTGCGATGCGATTGACTTGAAAGCAACGATGAATTATAATAACTTTAGTCAACTCGATTTAAATAATTATTCAACCCTCGAATATTCAGCATCGTTAGTCTTCAGAATTTAGTAACAATTGTATCGGTGGTTCGAATAATTTCTTTAATTTATATTTAAAGTAAGGAAAATGATAGTCTGTAAATGTTTCACGAATGGGCCAGGGCGTCTGGTCGTGTTGGATCAGGCAATATTTGGATCAATCCACCAAAACACCGTGAATATGTAAATAGGTATTTTTATCTCAGAATCTTCCTTGCATCGGGTGGATTTATTGCTATTCTATTAATCTCTTTCCGGGCTTCTTTCATCGGTGAACACGAAACAAATCACAAGAATATGTTCAGGTTTGAACACGCGAACATCGGCGAAGATGTATGTGGTCTATTCAATACACCACCACAGCTGATTAAATATTCAAATGGCAGATATGTTTACCAAATAGAATACAAATAAGAAATGTTTCAAATTATTGTTTCAATGGAGAGCGGGCAGCGAGCTACTGAAGTGTGCTCGCGGCACACGCCGCATATCTGTATGCATTACGTTCTGTCGAAGCAGATTGGAATATAGATCCCGACGGCTTGAAGCTGTTAGTACACTATCCACTGATTTGCTTGCTAATGCTCTGGTTTACTATGTATGCTGCGGCGCAAATAGCCATGTTTCTATTTTATATAATAAAATATAAATTTTTGTCTTTCGGTTTTTCTGAATGTACGGTAACAGATAAACTTATATCTTTATTATTTTAAATGGCAGAAACTGTCGATTTTTTTAACAAGTCTTAAAATAGCTATAATTATAGATATGGATAATATCGACTGACCATTAGTATTCCTCAATATTGTTGATTTCAATATTGATACATATGAGGTTTTATATTTGAATAGTACTTTAACAAAATATAATAAGATAGTTATTCATATCTAAGTTACGAAGTGACCGCGCGAGCATACCAGTACAAATTACTCGTAAGTTTGTGGACAGCCCTACATCACCTATCTGCTTCACTTTCATTATTTTAAATACATAAAAAAATTCTCTACTAATCTTCTATCAAAACAGTTTGAAAAGTACTCACTCACTCCTTTTTTTCCATAGTATGCTTTACTTATCGTCGCAGCGATGTTTTTCTAAATGTGTTGTTAACATACTTTTTTAGAATGAAAACATCAAAACGACAATTTTATTTAAATTCGTTCAGAAATTTAACGTTATTGAGTAACAAAAATCCAAACACATGAAGTGGAATGTCTGGTGGAAGCCAACTAGCCCAATAAATGGTGCTCGTAACTCGTAAGCAATAAAATCGATTTAGAGCGATGCAGTTTCGTCGGTTCACGAAGGTGTTGGCGCTGCCTCAGCGCAGGTCGTCGCTCTCGGCTCGCTGAGGGCCATTAAAGGGAATTTTCTACAAAGTAACCTTGCATGACATTTTCTAAATACTAAATTATTTAAAACGCTAGAAGTAATTTACATTCAAAAGTGTAAGGGTAGCAAAAGTATATCCAAGGATTTTCATTATAAAAAAAATGGATCAATTATGTAAATTGTCTGCAGACGACTTTAATATAAAAATCTGTCTGTTAGTTGAAAGAGTTTGAAAACGTTGAAATACTTAAGTACATTTTTAATAATCTTCTTTTGTATTTTAATGATAAATTTAACTTTAATTTATACAATTTTTTATCGTTATTTCAACATCAATTTTCATTCTTATTTATTAAGAAACACAAATTTGAAAACTATGGGACATTGATGATAAAAAAATTCAAAATATTCTAAAATTTAAATTTTTTATTAAATAAAGATTGATCATACCAGGTGTTATTGTAGATGTAGCTACAATCTTTATGTTCAAGATCTTACGATGTTTTGCTTCACCACTCAGATTGAGATGTGATTGTAAAGCCTAGCTAGCTTGGAAGTGAATCTGGATCTATCCCTGTGAAGTGCTCTCAACATGTTCATAGCAACTTATAATATTAATACAAATCATATCGGATCTATTCCCAGGCACAGATGAATTATTGTCATCATCTCAATTTTCTGAAAATATTTTGATTAGTTTCACAATATTCGACCCTCTGTTAGTAGCTGTTCTGCTTTATAGCCGACGGCGAGCGTTTTCGGAACTATCGTTAATGAACTTGTTTTAAATTTTTTTTTGCTACGGTTCTCGTTTTTAATGATAATATAGTGTATAATAAATTAATATTATGATCGGCGTTTGCTTTTCTTTTCATGATTCATGAATTATTTCTGGATAATATTAGGTAAAAGTTTTATAAAATAATGTTCACGGTCGATAATTCTGAGCAGATGTTGAGTAACGCTTGTTTATGGCCAACTTCTTGAGAGTACTCAATTCGCGGAATTTTTTTTCGTATGTTGAGTGATATTATCGACGATTAGACCTGATTTTATTATTCTTTTTCTATTTAATACTTATACTTCGAGGGTCTACCGATATATAATAGGTTGCTTTCTTTTCAAAAGAATTATTATTAAATAACGTAGGAATTTAATGTATCGCGTATTGCAATGTATGGGTTCAGGCTCGTAACGTGTCAAATGAGACGAAGGCAGCGACACGCGAGACGGCGGCGAGTGATTGATCCGCGGGAACAGCAACAGGTGACTGGCACAGCGTAGGTCTGAAGATAACACGATATAAAGTCTGGGGGCCTAATTCCGGCATACTTTTTTTCCATCTTCGGTTGTTCATATTAAATAAAATTTATTTTTATAATATAAATTTGAGTTTATAATAAATGTGATGGGTGTGCACAAAAAAACATTTAATAAACTTTTCATTTCAGAAATAATATTTAATTTAGTGCTCTTCGGTACTAAGATGAATAGTATTTTTTAAAAACCCTGCGACTAGAAGGAATTGTCCTATTTAAAAAGACAAAGCCGTCTTACGCGAAGATTTCATAGAAATCTTTAGATTATTCAAAAATACTCATGACGCTGACGGTTGATAATGAACCGTGAAATATATGTTTACACATCTTAAACATAATGTCTTCGTTGCGTTTATAAGTACAGACACTGTAAACGGGGCTATTCCGGCAGTAAGTTTTCTTGCTTAATAATACAAAAATCGTTTAAGCGTTACATATGTATCGGTCGTAAAGCACAACAATGTTACAAAATTTTACGTTTAGCTTAAATAAATTCGCAGCATGTCTCACTGACGTTGCGCTTTAAAAATCTAAATAACACTATAACAATATGAATAACCATCGTGTACTAGCAGTACGACTCGCACTTGACGGCTTTTATTTTGTTATAACGGCGATAGAATATAAGATATCTCTCTGACAGACGGCTGGACAGACAGATGGACAGACGAATAAATACTTCGTGTACGAAACTCTAAACATTGACCATATACCTATCTCAAAATGGTTTACTGAAAGTTTGCAATATGTACTGATGCTAATAAAAATAAGTGGTAATTTAAACAAATTCAAAATATGAAATAAAATCATATTCCTTAAAAGAAAACAGTTCCTTAAAAGTTGCATCAAAACAAGAAAATATTTTTAGGTATTATTTCAAAAATAAAATTGTATTGATTCGGCTTAGGTTTTGAAATTACTCATCCTTTACAGAAACACGGAAAGAAAACGTAATAGAGATAACGAGATCTGTCGCCGAAGTCATAAACGCAGCGAGTGATCGAAGCGACGAGTTGGACGCGCTTCGACAGGCGGGTATTTACATAATTAGCGGCGCGTGCGGCGAGCAGGCGGCGCGGCCTCTGATTGCTGAGCGATATTCAACAAGTGGAAAATGAAATTTTAGTAAAGCTTGAAAACTAGAATTGGTTTCGAATTCTGTACGTGAACGACTCTTCAGTTTCTCAAGCCTTCATTCGCTTCGACATAGTCATGCGCGCTAACTTTCACAACTTTACAAAGTAATAAGTTTGATCTTACATGCGTTTAGGAACTAACTTGTGCCGGCGATGTTACTGCTCAGAGTTGAAGCTTTAGGAGTATTTTAGTCTTGAAATGTGTAATTCATAATAAATTAAAAAATTTAATAAAAAATAACCTTTTTTGAATTTCATGTCAAAGACAAATTGTTGTTGTTTTGGCTATGCTGTAACTTAGTATTTTCTTAGATTTTGGCGAGTACACTTTGAAATAAAGAAGCAGCTGCCACAGGTTAGCTGTGATGTTCCATTTTATTAATAATATAGATATAGATTTGACAAGGTATCTCGTTATTTCTTATAAAATTCTTTATCTTATATTTATCGTTTTCTTAAAAGTATAATGTCTCACCGTAATTGCAGTAACCGCAGCAGCACTGCCGTACATCCCGCCGGGCTAGCGGGGAGTTAATGATGATAAAATATGGCTTGTGATTTATAAAATGACTACAAAAGAACGATCTTTATCTACTATCACGACAGTTTGATGAGAATATGACATTGTGTTCTAGCCGAACATATGAATTTTGATAAAATACATTTTCTTCGTCTTATGTGAAACTGACGTAAACGTGTGTGCTTTTTTGCAATCAATTAACAGAATTTAAAAAATATTATCATCACAAAAGAAGTATATACTAAGTTACAATTAGTTGCTAATGTAGCAAAACAATATGTCTTCAGTTTATTTTATTGTATTTTCTACGGCTGTATCACATTTGGACGAAAATAGAAACAAACTTGTATGTACATTTCATTTAAAACCATTTAACAAAGTACTCGCAGTGTGGGCGAGATAGCTCCCTCGGTAATGGCCTAGCGCTCAGTCGTCAGCGGCACGCGCTCTTGCGGCTCGCGGCGGCTCGCGGCGGCAGTGGGCGCGAGACGCGGCGCGAGTCGCGCGCGGCCGAGCATCCTATCCGAGAGCACATCGCTACTTAGTGCCGGTGACGTGTTGTGTCTATGAACAGAAGTTTGTAACCGAAATATTATTGTATTTATTTCTACAATCGAGAGTAAAGTTTAAATTTAGTACGAGAGTGTTACTTTAAAATGAATAAATTATTTGAAAAAAGTAAAGAAGAAAATTTAGCAGATAAAATTGCTTATTTTTAACGATTATTTAATAATTGAAGATAAATGAGTAACAATAGGTAATAACTGTATTAGCAACAAAAATAGTAAAGAAAATTATTCTCAGATTAAAGGATCGTAAAAATCTATTCAGGTAATTATCTTATTCTTAACGAAAAGTAAACTAAAGTTCATATTTGTCAGATATTAAAAAGAACGTCCATTTCGTGTGCCTCACGAAATATCTTTTTTTTCTTATCAATTAGTTTAAGTATTAAATTTTATTTAAAATTACAGTATCTTTAATATAAAATTGAGAAAGGAGCCTCGAACTGGAACAAAGATATTTTATAAAAGTCTCATAGAGATTAGAGAGCCGAGATACCCCTACAGATAGAGCACGTTGATATTAACCGCGGCTCAAATCCGGGCTAACGCCGGGGCGTTTTTAAGTACTGAATATTCCTGTGTCTAAAATACATTATACGTTTCGTGGTGAAGAAAAATAACGTAACAAAAACCTGCACGTATCAGAACGACCATATGTGGGTACAGACTGCTGGGTAGCAGCGTCGAAGATTAAGGTCTACATCCTTCTTCTTAACATAAGAGGTCAACACATTTTCGTTGACAAGAAGTGACAAAAAACCAATAACCACCTTTGAGCAAGAATCGATCCCACAACCGTCATCGTTTAAAGCGCATTATTTATTATTACGTCTGAGCGGTACTCGATATTGCTACAGCGTAAAACAAAAATTCTTTTTTCCTCACTAAAAACAAAAATTACATAGAAAAAATAATTTAAACTGACGTCAGTTAGGTTTTAAAAACATGTTCTGTACGACATATATCACACGTATACGCCATGTTTATTGTTTGCGCGCAGAGTACAGCTGGGGTTCGTTTCCCACGAAGGATCATGTTACAATAATAATAGCTGTCTGCTCGTTTCCTTGTAGATATTTTTAAATTTCGCAAACAGACCTCTGAAATAATTATATTTGTTATATTTAATAATTAAAACTGTCTTCCAGCCAATCATAAATTTTGAAGTCTAATCTATCTTTAAACAAAAAAATGCATATCTTTTTCGTGTTTTGGGATGGCAAATGGGAATGGGATCAGAATAAGTGTCCGAAAAATGAAAAGAGGCGAGAGAGAGAGAGGGGGTGAACTTGTATCCGAGGAGCGACTTTTCCTCTAGATTCGTTTAGTATTTCCTGTGTCTTTTACACGATAGACCATCAAAGTGACCATCGCGATGATACCTCTTGACCGTTGATTGTCATGAAGTCATCTACACGATGATTGTGTTCATTTATCCTATTTCCGGGCGAAAAGTTGAACACGGAAATTGACGACTGATTGACGTGGAATTGAAAATCTTTGAATTTCGTTGGCGTAGTATAACACGTAAGCGAATAACGCCCAATGCTTGTTATGATTCGCATTAAACTGAATAATGGGTTATCATTTGGACGGCGCGCCAGTTTACGCGCTTCTATCCTTCGGTGTGAGCCCGGAAAACCAACAAAGCAATCACGTGTCATCACAGGCCCCCGTGCTACACGGTGGGCCATCGCGTTGGCCTTTCACAATGGGTTATCATGTGGAGGGAGCATTACAGCTTGTTTATCAATTTGTTCGTTTAAATTTCCGTAGATATTGCCGCCAAAAGAACTTTACCGTGACCGGCTCCCTAGGACACCTCTCTTGTTTTCTTGTAGAATCAAAAAGAATTATTAGCTAATTAGATTGATCAATAAAGAGTCATTATTTTATTTGAATATAAAAATATTTACACCGTTCATAAAAATATCGTACTTTTCTTATCGACTACATTGTGTAAACATGTAAAAGTCTGTATCTCATTCGGTAGTTAAGATAAATGGTGACGGAAAAAATAGCTAAAAATTTTATGAATATTTATGTACCTAGTATCTACGTAGTAATGCGATAACAGCGATTATACTAAAAAATAACATCATCACTGTTAGGCACATACAGCGGGAATAATAATAAGTAGACTAAAGTAGTCTTGATACTACATTAGCGCCCCGGTGAAAGCAATTTCGTCCGGTGTTCTATGCAAACTGGACGAGTGCAGACGAGTTTCTGTTTATTATATTAAGGTTTTAAGTAATATGTGTTCTTGTATACAGCCATATTATAAACCTATGGACTGTATTTATCTATGAAAATACCAAGTGCGTTTTGAGTTGAGAAATATCTACTTTTGCATTTAATAATCCATTTATAAATAAATATATTAAAGTTTACATATTTAAACATAATATTTGTGTTTATAAAATAAGTAGTATTGGTTTCGTAGATCTCCTAATTATTAAAAGTCGCACAGATAAAAAAAATCTTTGATCAAGGATTCTTGTAAATGTGAAAAATTTATCGTTGTCTTAGATTTTCGCGATTATTATTAACTGTATCTTTGGGTCTTGCAAATCCCAAGTCCAACAGACTGCAAGACCCAAAGATACAGTTAGTACCTTCTGCGTGCAACCGGAACGTTATTCAAGATACCATCTAAGAAACTGTTGGCGGTAGTTGTAAATAATATTTTCTAAAACCTCAAATAGACAAATGTCACCTTAGTCTACCCACGAACGCTGCAAAGTGGTCGAAACGTCAGGATGATAAAAATAGTTAATATACGCGATTTAAATCCGTTTAAAATAGTTTTATTTCAATAAAAAATTTAAGTATTTTTGTACACGAGCAATTAAATAAGCGATACTTAAAACACTAATTTTCCTTGAGTACTCCACGCTACTACAGCATAGAAAATGAAGCTCAAATTTATTTAAAAAATTCATGGAACGCACTGCCAGTGCTTATAAAAAGTAACAAAAAGGTTGGAAGTAAGCAGAGGGCGACCTGCGTCGACTTGACCGCCCAAGCGCACGGCGAGCGCCCGGATTATTAAAATGGTTTAATGTTTCCATTAAATTTCGTACAGTTTCACGCTAATTGAAAAACCGAAACATCCACTAGGTAGGCTTTAATACAAAACTAGCCGTGTCTCGCGGTTTCCCCCGCGTTAAATACGTGCAGTAAGGTCGTTGGTGCTGTTCCGTTTCTATGGGTCGTAGCGTGTTGTGCCCAGCTAGCTGCACCCGGCGTGTGTTGCAATGGCACCTAAAGTATATAGATATTTTGGGCCAAGAACCGTCGTGGGCGTCTTCAGTACACTCTATCAAAGTTTTATCACAATCCGATCAATGATTCAGAAACGCATAGAGAACAAACATAAAAATATTCATTTTAATTATATATAGAATAATGACCTGCCTCAAAGAGGGCTATCAATCGCGAACATTTTCTTAAATCGGACTAATCGTAACTGAGATTAGTGCGTACAAACAAACGAATTCTTCAGTTATATATTTTACGAGCTGTCCCTCGCGACTCCGTAAACTATTATTACTTTTTTATACATACATACGTCCTTCGTTATATTCATCGTATCTGTGTATGCATTTGTTGTTCGTATATAAATTAACTATCTAATAAAAATTAAAAGGTTTAAATAAACAAACGAACTTACTTTCAGTTTTTTACGTCCATCAGATTTATATGAAAAAAAGACCAAGCTAATACTAACTGCAGCTCGACATAGTTCACAATTGTCAGAACCAGGCTGCTCCGTGCTGCCAGTGCACGTCTCCTGTTGCAGCGAGCGGGGGCCTGGAGGTCGACAAGAATAACATTTGCTGTTTACATTTTGTAATTTTCGTATCAAAATGCCGCGTCATGGCTGAACAATTAATCTTCCTGATTTCTTTATCGCGTTCGGCCATCTTTTATTTCAACGTTAGTTGTAATTATGTAAAGCTATCTTAATGGATTAGTAAATTAATGAAAATTAAACGTGCCATGTTCTCTCTTATTTTAGGTGATTGGAATAAAATAGTATAATAAATTAACTAGCTAGAGTTAGGTTTAGGTATACAGGTAGGTATAAATATGTATAAATAGACCCTGACAGCTTTTATCAAGTACAGGCGTCGGCAGCGTCACGCCTTCACTCGCGTGGGGCTTACTCTTATTGAGGAAGTTATAAGCTATATTTGTTACGCTACGGTTCATCGCAGCGGAGCATAATCATAAACGCGAATGAAACCGCGAGGGGCAGCTAGTTTAGCTATCTATACTAATATTATAAAGATGTAAAATTTTTCTGTAAGTTTACGAGCAGGGGGTAATCTCTAGAACTGCTGATCCGATTTGAAAAATTCTAAATCACATCACTCTACATCTCAAAAAAAGCGAGTCAGGAAATATAAACGCCAGTGAAAACGCGAGGGGCAGCTAGGAAATTATAAGTATTGTAATATTCAGGCTACTGTGTACCGAAGTGTGCAGTCGTGCTGCGGTGCAGACATTGCAAGCAATAAACGTTGCATTGCGGCCGCAGACCGCTGTTTAGGTACTGTGAGACCTCGTTACGGCGGAGACGGCGCCAGGTGCAGCCACCCCGCCGCCGCGGGCGACTCGCATTTTATGCTCCTAGGGTTTCTCAAGTAACCTTAATTTGTTTACTGTCTTCTTTAATGGAAAATCCTTCTTTTACGAAAGGATCTAAATCCTAGTAGTGTAGTGTTAGTGTTTTATAGTACCTAAACTCTAAAGGTTAGGTACTGTAAAACACTAACACTACAGAGTTACGTATGCTCTGTTTTTGTTCCGTACCCGAAGGGTTCCAATGTTTCATCTGTCTGTCAGCAAGGAATAAAAGCCGTTTATCCGAGTATTTACAAATCTTTACATATTGTTATAGCGCTCCTCCTGTTCCGTTTAAAAAGTATTTAAAAAGTTTAGGAGTATGTACTTTCTTCAACGTAAATCATATTATCAAATAGTATTCGAGAAACAGAAGATATTAAAAAAATATATACCTAGGCAAAGTTATCAGAGTTCAAATATTAACGTTACCGGAAACTTTCCGGTAATGTTCTGTAAAGCACCTCGCGTATGAAGCTCAGTGTGGATTTGTGTTACTTATTAAAATGCAACTCCATTACAGTTCAGGGCGACGACTTCTCATAAATTTGCTTGCAGTTTCCGGGCACAATGCCTTCCGAACTTATGAAAACGGTGTGAATAGGAAACTAAGGCGCGGCTCCGACTGTGTTCGGACGAGCCGTGACTAATGCGTTCGTCGAGCCGTATTCAGATTATGCATTCAGACATCATTTCAGTTTTAGAAATCTAGTTGCTTCTTTGACTTAGAATACGTAAAATAAGGTTAGTTACATGTATATTCAATTATACAAGCATACGTATAAACATATATATTTTTGTATCTCGATTAACTAGCTAGAAATACTAATATCTAAATTATTCGATTGATCAACCTGGCTATCGAAAGCCCGAGAGGATTTAACGGTTTTAATGCGCACTGCTGCAATCATAAGTCATATAAGAGTCAGCTGTCATGCTATTAATGTTACAGACATATTATTGGACACGTATGATAGGATTGGTTTATTTGTTTTTTTTTTACCGAATTAGAAAAAGGAGGTTCGCCGGGAAATTTTCTAATGAGTTCCTCGATTGCTCGAAGACGTCGGGACTAATTTGGTTATAATTTCTTTTTTTATTTAAATTCTTTTTTTGGATGTGTATGCTTTCAGATTGGTTCATTAGAATCTTCATCCGAATCATTTCAATAGTTTGGTTTTAAAATCAAAGTAAGAAGTTTGTCATCCGAGTAAACTAAATTATGTATTTTTAGTCAGGTCGGCTCGTTTTTATAAAAAAGTCTTTTTAAACGTACCCACAGTATAAATTGTTTACTTCACTTATTGTAAAGGTAGGTGAAACTTTTAAACTCTGCCTTCAACAACATTTAAAAAGCCAGTTAAATTTTTGGTTAGTTTTCGACAGTCAGTAATAACATGTGATGTTGTTCCTCGAAGTGAAATAGCTTCAAGTCGGACGCGACGCGCGCCTCGCCAGAGCCGAGCCTGGGGCGCCGCGGTAACCGACTACAAGCTGGACGGATCAAACTTTAGACGTTTATTGTTCGTGTTTATGAATGTTTATAATAAACAATATCAATATTTGAAATATATTTTCAACTAAACATGAAAATATTATACAAATAAGGAGATAAAAAACGATAAATTTAATGAATACGAGACATTTAATGAAATTCGCAATTCCTTACAAGACTATTTAGAATTGGGATGATGAATAGATAATTCCTAAGTGTCGAAACCATACATTGTCCATAGGGTTCTTTAACAGAGCCTACAACGCCTTAATCAAATGTTATACTCGTTTGATAACAATCTTGAAAAGATTTTATGATAATAATAGAGATGACCGCACTGTAGCGACACTAATACGCACATATTGGTGCTCATAAATTTTCGAAGGCAACAATGTTCAAACAATCCGGTGACCTCCGCTGCTCACGTACCGCCGTAATAGCAGCCCATTGTTTGACGAGCGCTCTTTCACATCGAACAACAGGAACTGACGCGGTTCTTAAATAACTATACTCCTGACGAAATAATGTTAAGATATTGTTACATTGTTATAAGTTATAAGACATGTTCGGTTAAGGAAATACAATTTAAAGTTTTGTAAATCAATATTTTTTGAACGAACTTAGTTACATATCAAATTAATTGTAATGGATATAAACTACAAATATGATCCGTAACCCAACAGCGTGTTATGATGCCAACTATCACGTTCGCGGTAACGGAAACCTTATAATTATTTAAAAATTCCATTTCGTAACCGGCCCGCGCGGGCTGCTACAGGCTCCTGCATTTATTTTTTCAACACAAGTTTGTTTTTTAAATAAGCATTACAAGTACTATCTCTTGACGTCTGACGAGATCACCACAGATCTATTATTTTGGTTCTTCCGAAATTGTTATTAAGATTTGACTTGGTTTAAGATAATAAAAGAATATAAATGTAGGTAACTTTTTTAATTATAAAGTGTCTCGAAAAAGGTTTTAATTCTTAATGAATGTCAAAGGATAACATAAAATTCTCTCTCCTTTACGCTAGCAAAGCAATATCGTAAGTTTTGTTTGGAAAAAGAAATCGCCTTTCTAACCTCCGAACTTCTCAATCTTTTTACTTCACATTTTCCTGTGATTGAAACAAATTGTTCGTAACTTTAACTCAGTCAAATATTTCACTTCAAACACTCCGCTTCGGTCTATTCTTAAAATAAATTACATTTCTTTTTTGCGAATTTTTAAATAATATTTAGATTTTAATCCATGATTAAATGTTATTTATAGTTTAGTTGTTACTCTTCTAGTAACAACTTTTAACGGATTAGTGGAAGTCGTAAATTTCAGTATTGAAGGGCAATAAAGAGGAGGCGGATTAAATTTTAGATCAACCGTTTTGCTGAATCATTTTAAATTATTAGAAATAAAATACACATAAAACATTAATGTTTACTATTCAAAAAATACCGTTTACATTGCGAAGTAACAGACGCTTTTTCACCTATTGTATGTGAAAAAGCGTCGTCTATTCTATGACAAGCAGTAGGTGTTGTTAGTGGCTGCAACGAGACTACTCTAAATATTTCTTCATGACTCACAGTTAATGAAAAACAAGTTTTTTTATCACCAGTTGCTGTTTTAATTAACCGACTTCGAAAAAGTAAGGAAGAGAAACGTTGTGTTCGGCTATATGTATTTTTTTAAATAAAATACTTAGTCTGAAAGCGTAAGATTTGAAAATAACTTGCTGTTCTTTTTGATATTTCCTAACAGTAACTTTCCAACTCCCTGTAAAATCGCTGCTGCTCAACATGTGCAACTGGTGTAGAAATGTCGAGCAAGGGCGAGGAGGGCGACACTATCTCGCCGTGTTTGCGTTATAGTACGGCTGCCCTCCGCCGGCCATTGCCTGCCTTCGATAAACTGTTATTTGATCGATTTTGTTGTACGCGTTTGCTTAATGAAGTAATTCTTTGTTCCTTTTTATAGTGCATTTTAATTTTCACAGATTGCGAGTGCCTTTTTTACTTCGTGTTACTAATTGTTTAAATATTTATCGAAGCACCTACTTCAAATTACGAGCCAATTTTATTTCAACTATAAAAGACAAAACGTTTAATACCTTGTATAGTTAATCCTGCGCTAGGGATTTTCTAAATTACGTTCGTACTGTTTATAGCAGAGATGGCGGCTCCTTATCGTGGCGTCGAACAACCTGTCTGTAATGTGCCGTTCAGTTTCAAATACGAGTAGTTAATACGTACTTGGTATTATATTTTAAAAATTACTGTACTTTCTCTTCTTCTTTCATAAAATATATAATTAATCATATAAACGATTCCCTAAATGTATTTCTATAATTTGAAAGCTTGGGATAATTAATTAACTAAAGATTTTCGATGTTGATGAAAGTATAAAACAGAGTTGTCGAACATTTATTAATTAGAACTATACTAAACATTAGCATAACCCCATTACGCCCTACAGCAAGACTTACCGAAGGCCAACACATAGTCACGGCTGCTCTCTGTAGCAATGCTTGTAGAATTTCTTAATAGAATAATCATAATGTAATTTTAAATTTAACTTCATTTTATTTTCCTTATACTAGCACTTCAGGATCGTTGGAATCTATTATTCTAAATAATTTATTTCAGATTAAGAGAGATCTTGGAATGTGGTTTCTTTCAGAAAATTTTGATTTCTTATTACTGTAAACGTGCCTTAATGCTATTATGAGATGTATTAGTGTAATGTACCTATTAATAATGCTTAGACCTGTTGTACAGAATACCAACACAAACTTAAATAAAAAAGGGAAAATATTCTGAGATAACGGCTTCGCCGATATAAGAAGTAAGATATAGTCGGATACCAAGTTATTTTAAGGTAACTTAATATTTACTTACTAGAATGATTTCCTATTTACCTATAAAGCGCTATTACTCAACCTGTCCTTAATGTTAAGTCGACGTGACGCCGCTGCTACAAACTTAGCAGACACACTGCCGTGTTCTAGACAATGAATAAGATGTGGAATATCACATTTAACGTCACGTAACTCACGCGCACGTGCACACAAACCCTGCGGCTCGGCGCACACTTCGCAGTTTGTATCACATACTGCCCTTTATAACTTACAACTCTACCATCGAGAGTCCTTCGAACTAGTCTCATCTGAACAAGCTTGTCATTTCGCTTTTATTGCTTGTATTTGTTTGTGTATTAACATTCGACTGTTTTTAACACAATACAATTCAATATTATATAAACTTAAATTTTAACGTCCTACAGAACGAAGTGACAAGATGCGAAAACTAACTAATGTACTATTCGCTGCGATGACAAACACATGGCTTATATTACAAGGTATTCTATTATAATATCTATCACACGGTTCGATTCATTTGAAAAGTATGTTTAAATACTATATAAAAATATTAACTTTATATTTTTAATATACTTTATCAGCCTAAAGCTAGGACAAATTATACATATTGTTCCTGGACGTTTATTTATCTATAATAATTGACATGAGACCGAGGGAATTAGTTCAGGAATGGCTTTACATTACATAGCTACGAATTAATAATATACGGACCTACCCGCCGTATGAAACGCTAGCCGAAGCAAGTGAATTTTTTACAGCAGCTTTTTAAAAACATTTTACTCGGTTTCCTGCCGCAGGAAGCGCTTTAAAAGCGTAATTAATTATCTATAGCCGCGAGCAGTTCGTCGCTCGCTGTGCCCGTGAAGCGGACCGCACGAGAGTGGCTGGCAAGCGCGAAGGTGCGGACGGTTTGTTCTGTCGCGAGTAAAGTAGAAGTTACCTATGTAAATATTTAAGAAAGTTTGAAAACAAAACTTGTAAGTGTAATTCTCGCCTTATAATGCGATTACTTCGTGATTTCCTGTCTCATAAAGCTATTTTAAACGACTTCGAAAAGGAGAGGTTCTATTTGAAGGTGAAGGCATATTAGGCTATTGAAACTTATGTAAACATAAACTGTCCCTTACTACCTTACTATCAGTATATTCCTAAACTAAGAGTGTTAAATAAAAACTAAAATAATAAAAATCAGCCAAGTGCGTGTCGGGCCACGCACAATGTAGGGTTCCGTAGTTGTCAGAATTGTCAAGATCGGTCGATCGATCTTCGAGTACCTATTTTTGTAACATCTTCTCATCGTGTTTTTTAAAATGTATTGGTTTATATATATATTCAATCATTATAATTAATTATCATTTTACTATATCTATGAATATATTTATTAACTTTTTCATGTAGCTACGATATAATCAGGTATAGGTACATATATGTATGTATTAAATATTTAAAGATCATTTTTATCTCTAATGGTGTAATAATAAACCTCAGGCGTCAAGATTATTGTTAAAGTAATAACTATTTTGATATGCTATTATGTCTTTATTCTTATTTTTCAAAATCAAACTAGGTCATTTATTAATGACAAGTGCTAATCATTTAGAATGATATACCTATTTACTACTTACCTACCTTACACAATTAATTAACAATTTAATCCTTAAAGTGTTTACAATATTAAAATCTATGTAATGATAAAGAGACTAAATTAGGTAGGTACCTATATTTCGAGACTAAAATATTTTTTAATGTAAAATGAATGTTTGAATGTAAATTATATTAACGATTTTGAACTTTATATGTTCGTCGATTATTTATTATTCTAACACTTGTAAAATATACTTAGCGCCGATAATTTTCCTTCCTGATTAGCGCCTATGAAATCTATAGAGATTTGGTTGAAAACTTCATAAGCGCGATTCAGAATCACTCGCGACATGTTTTATTGAGACATTGTTTTACACCTTATTTTATATTTTATTTTAATTTAAACTTATTAAATATTTATTTATTTATTCATTTAAATTCATATATTAATTTAAAATTATTAATATTTACATAATGTGATGCTTTAAAAAGTGAAATATTTATTTTTACTTAGATCATCTATAACTCGATAACCATAAGAACCCACATAGCCGTGATAATTTTCCTTTTAAATTCATTATATGTGCCACTATCGTGAATTTTTTCATATTTTTAGACGCAGCAGTTTAGTGGGTAGAGGGGGGGGGGGGGACACTTGACTCTAAGAAAAATTGACACTTCAAAGCTTAATATTTCGGAAACAGTTCGTCGTTCGGAAAAATGGTTTTCCCACACCTATAACATTTTTAAAAGACCTAACTAACGATACCCCACAACATGGGATAAATAAGAAAAAAAATTTTTGGTCTCTCATAACACATAGGGAAGACACCCTGAAAAAAAATATTTTTAAGATTTTATTGTACGACTTTCTCGGCGTAATTCATATGTATACTCATACCAAATTACAGCTTTCTGGTATTAAGGGTTTCGGAGCAAAGCCGCAGACAGACAGACAGACAGACAGACAGACAGACGGACATGGCGAAACTATAAGGGTTCCGTTTTTTACTACGGAACCCTAAAAATAATTGACTTCAAAACGAATTTAATACAACTAAATTATGAATCAAAAATGAAATATTTTTTACAAGATTTTGAAGTCGGTGCCAGTAAATAACGTGAAATAATTTGTACTTGACTGACTGCAATAATTTTTACTGAATTTATATTAGACTAGCTGTGACCCGTGGTTTCACCCAAAATATATTTTTATTACCTCTCTACTTAAATCGCATATTAACCCTCTTTCATATTTATATATTTTTTTAATAAAAGTAGCCTCACTCATTTCATATAACATTAACTATCGGTGAGTGAATGTACCGTAAAAATTGATCCAGTCGTTTCAGCCGGAACAAATAGACAAACAGCCAGAGAGACAAAAATTTTATAAATAGTATTTTTGATGTAAGTTTGTACCTATATACTTTCCTAGGCATTTTTTAAAAACAGTTTCAGTTCAGTTTTATTTATTTGTATAGATAGTTTGATTTGAAATTACCTTAATTTTTACCATAATATTTGATGATATTGATTAATAGATGTACCGGAATGTTTGATTGTATCGACATGTGTCGACAAAAATTGTATCATAAATAGGTGCAGTAAAATGAAGCCCGCTGCTGCGGCCAGCGGGCTGTTCGCAGGAAATTTCGCGACCACATTAGAGCCGCGCGCACTCGGCGCTCTGTGCGCGCTCCTTTGGCGCTGAGCGCTGCGGCCGGTGGCGGGGATACCCCCTCTCTGTCACGTATATTTGCGTTTAGCTCCATGCCTACCGTTGAATACCTTGATAGCTTTTACACACGCTTAATATTGTGCAAATTGGTTAGTTCCCCAGGATGGCAGCGCTGTCACCTGGCAGACTTAGCGTTGGATTTCTTGAAAGCTTAATTAAAACCATAAAGTCATATCGTCTTTTTCAACAATCGTGTATGTGACGGAACCAAAGTCCTTCCAAAGCTTACGCGATCGGATGTAACAACCACAAATATCTTATTTACTAGATATAGGCTTCATAATAAAATTTAGAAATTCTACTTTTTCAGGTGCGAGAATCAAAATGGATGGACCTTCCAAGAGAATATCTTAAGAACTAGTGGCGGCGTTAAGGCATGGACGACCCGGTGCGCATGCAGCGCGAGCGCGCCGAGTGCGACGCCCGCAACAACCGCACCGCGCCGCCGCCCGGTACTGCGACCCGTCTCTGCGATCCTCTCTCGTTCTCACAGAGATACTCCCATTGTACAACACGGGCTCCAACTTAAAACTTCCTACGTCTTTAACTCGTATTATTTTTACTTTACAAGTATGCCTCTGTTGAAAGGTCTAAAAAGATTTTTTTTCTGTTCTGAATGCTGTGCCCGAATCCTAAAATACACAATGGTAGAGATACAAGCTTCAACCACAACTACACTTTCATGACATTCATAAATTTTACTCTTATCTATATACATTCTTTGAAATACACCTAAAAGTACTAACTCTATCTATCTACAGGTGTTTACTGCGAGGGCACATACGACACGTGGCTGTGCTGGCCGCACACTCCCGCCGATACGACGACTTACGCGCCCTGCCCCGGGTTCGTTCCCGGGTTTAGTACTGATTGTAAGTTCATTGTTTTTTCACGTACAAATATATTTTTATCATTCTCTTGTATAAAGAAAGTAAAATTGCTTCCAATGTGTAAGTAAAACTAAAAATCTATTTTACAGTATTTGCTCACAAGCATTGTACCGCGAATGGCACGTGGTGGCAGCACCCGCTGTCCGGGCGGCCCTGGTCGAACTACACTACGTGCATAAAGCCCGAAGACGTACGTTTGCGATTTTTCCAAAGCATTTTTATAAATTAAATTCCTCTGAATCTTGAATGATTTCATCACATACTCGTGTCGTTCCCAGGATGTCGGCGACATCATCGCTGTGTACGAGGCGGGGTACAGCGTGTCGCTCGTAGCGCTCCTGCTGTCGTTAGGAATTTTATTGTATTTTAAGTAAGATTAAAATTATATTATTAAATACTTTTGTACACTTCCTGTAAAAGATACCTAATCCTAAGATATCCAGATCCACAAAAAAATCAGAAATCACTAACGAGTACGTTAAATTATTGCGTTTGCGATGTCACTATAATAATCATTAAGATTTCTTATTAAACAGCTTAATTAAATAAATGCATTTTTTTCCAACATTTTGTAAGACAATGTTTTTTTTGTTACAGAAGTTTACGATGTGCACGTATAACTGTGCATATGAACCTGTTCGCGTCTTTTGCGCTGAACAACTCATTCTGGCTGGCGTGGTACGGACTGGTAGTGCGCTCGCCGGACACGCTGAGAGTGTCGCCGGTGTGGTGTCAGCTACTCAACGCGTTCCTGCAGTACGCGCTGCTGACCAACTACACGTGGATGTTATGCGAGGGCCTGTACCTACACACCGTGCTCGTCAGCGCGTTCGTGTCGGAGAGGCGCCTGGTGCGCGCGCTGCTGGTGGCGGGCTGGATGCTGCCCGTGCCCTCAGCCGTCATCCACGCTGCGCGGCGCGGCATCGCTAAGGAGCCGTTCTGCTGGGCCGACGAGGGCGCGCCGCGGCTCGAGCTGGCCATCCTCGTCTGTGTGGTTGTTCTTCTCAACCTGGCCTTTCTGTGCAATATAGTCAGAGTCCTTTGCACTAAACTACGCGCTGGAGGAGGTGCCGGCGTAGCCAGACCTTCGGCGACTGTATTGCACGCCCTACGTGCTACGTGCTTGTTGGCGCCACTTCTCGGACTACAATACCTGCTGATGCCCTTCCGCCCGCCACGGTCGGCCAGTTGGTGGCTGGCCTACGAATACGTGTCGGCGATGACGACGTCACTTCAAGGACTTTGCGTCGCAATACTTTACTGCTTCTGCAACGGAGAGGTGCTCGCGCAGCTTCGGCGTCGCTGGCGAGTGCTCACGTTTCGTCCGAGGGCAAACTCTACGACGAATACCACAGTTTCGGTTCGTAAATAAATATTATAGCATTTCAGTTGTTTACGATTTCAACTATTTACAAAATAAAGTAGTTCATCTAGATCAAAGGCTAGTAAATCGATCGCTAGTTTATTCTAAAGCAAATATTTCAAAATAATAAAAAATGATTATTCATAACCTAATTTTATCTTTCTTTTTCGAATTATTTTCATTTATTCCGAAAAGCTTCCTTTTTGTACCGAATTCACACAATTAAGCCTTAAGGAACTCTATTAATTTTTTACAAGCTTTCATTAAACTTGTTACGAAATGAATTAAAATTCGTGTATGTATCGTAACAGTTCGTGCGGTCGGCGGGCGCGGGCGGCGGCGAGGAGAAGGTGTGACTGGCGGCGGGCGGCGCGGAGGGCGCGGGCGCGGCGCACGAGGCGGAGGCGGCGCGCGGCCGCCGCATCCGCTTCGACTGCGCCGACAGCGACGAGGACGCGCCGCCGCACACGCGCCTGCTGTGAGCCGCCGCGACCACTGGACTCTTGCAGGGCACTTCACTCCGACACGACCGAGGCGACAGAGATCAGAATCTGCATCCTCAGCTTCAATTGTTTCTTTGTATAGCTTGGGTTGCGAAGCACTGCTCGTCTGTACTACCGGTACTCGGATATCCGTGACGCGACCGCGGACTGAACAGTTGTGATGATAATTTATCGGTGTACATTATTATGATGTCAGATTTTTTGTATTAAAAATATAACTCAACCCTAAAACTGTACATAGGATAGTAAGTGTATAAAACATTACTCTACGCGTAAGTAGTGAACTCCATAAGTTAGTACGCAGGCGGAAGGGTGTTAGTAGTTCGCTTGCTAGGCTCTGTGTTTATGTGTTCACATTCATAGTAATTGTCTTTAAAGTATATGTTTAATATAATTAGGTGACGATATTTTAATTTTTAAAAAGATAATTATTAAGTTCATGTTGATAGTACATGTTAAAGACGAATATTTATTATGATTGTTATTACTGTTGTAAACTGTAATGATAATTACATTTAAGAATCTCTTTATACTTTAATATTTACAACTGCATTTAGCTTTATTTATTTTTTAATTTTGTAAACAAATGCGACAGATGGGTGTAATTTTTTTTTGTAATAAACTACGAATTGTTAAAAAGTGTTTTGTAATTCTGTTATAATTATTTACGTTATAGTATAAAAATTAAATTAATAATTTGACAGTAGATTCGACGAAAATGTAGTTTACCTGTACATAAAATCTGTAAATATGTTTTTAATATATTATATGTATAAAAATATTAACATTTGTGTTTCATTTTAATGTTTTATTTCTACATATGAAACGTCAAGAGATATACAATAATAAAACTTAATCGTCATATCGCACGATAATTGCAAAGGTGATGAAAAATTTAAAAGGTATAAGTTGGGGGGGTTAAACCCTCAAAAAGTTTTACTATCAAACAATATACTGAAATATAAGTAAAACATTACAAACTTAGCATTTCATACAGAATTTAAAATATTAGATAAATAATTATAAATACTTATACGCGAGAGTAAAACAAAGCAGATAAGAACACAAGCCGAAGCGAAACCGGGGCCGGGGATGCGGGCGGAGGCATCGCCGCTCGGAGGCCGCGGGTAGGGACGACGCTTGAACTCGACCTAATTAGCGACAGTCGGCAGTCGTTCGCTTTGATGCGCCCGCGCTGCGTGTCCTAGTACCCCTATTTTTCGACAACGCGTACGTAACAATAATTACACGATGGCGTATTGATATTCGAATTTTTACTACACAGATGGTATAAAAGCTTTAGGTGTGTTGATAAAAACATTTGTGGTGTTATGACAACAATATGGATCATACTTGTGGGATTGACCTAATTAAATGAGTGGGCTGGAGTTGGGATTTCGACATTACTAGGCTATGAGTTTTTAGATAGACGGCCAAACATCGTTTTTTTTTCCGGAACACTACCAATCTAATGTATGTATTATACTTGCGTGATATTGTATACAATCAACACGATGCGATGATACATAGACATCGAGGCGCGACATCCTAATTAAAAACAATGAATATAAATTAAATAAAATTCGATTTCGGAAATTAAGTTTCATCACGTACATCATTAACTCGCACACGGTACAGTCGAGTAAACAAGAATTAGAACAATAATTGTATATGATATTGATGTCGCAGGCAGCTAGGTCGATAAGCCGATCAATTAACAACCTAGCCTGCCCAACATACGGCGCCGTTCAATTAGTTTTCTGAATGATATTCAGTTTTAACATGAGAAGAAAGGATAAACTCATAACATCAAGTTTTCTACTTCGCAAAGTAATTGTTTCTTTCTTAGGACAAGGTATCCGTTAGTATAATAAAAAACCGCAGAACATTTAGCACTTCAATGAATAAATTTAAATTGTATATTAAAAAAATCGTAAATAGGTAAAGCATATTATTCGGTACAAGATTATTAAGATGACACTGATGCGTGGAATTAGTAGTGTAGCTGGATATCATACAGAATGTTTAATATACGTATAAGATATTTTCTAGGCTTTTTATGATTTGGTTGACACGGTCAATCAAACACAATTGAGTTTCTCTGTAAGAAAAGATTTATTTATTTAATTAAGATTTAGGTACATGAACGATGCTTTACATACAAAAATAAGTTTAAACTAACAAAACCTTACATACCTGTAAGAAAAGAAACGACATATAATGTTATCAATTACAATGTCAGTTCCCAAATCACTTTTTGAATATAATTATCTATTTTATAATAAAAATTGTTTTTACACGACTAGTTAATATCGTAACATTTTTAGGTTAACTTTTTCATAGATTAAAAAGTTCTTCTACACTTGCGGTCTTAGTCTATGGCGCTTATTGCACAAAATTTAATTAAAAGAAAATTATATTTTTCTTTACATCTCCCCTCCCAAAGAGAATTAATAAAGCAATGCGCTTTTTGATATTGCAAAGCATTGTTTTCATGCGTAGACAGGGGCTGGTATTAGCTTCGAAATATGGAAAAAGTTTTACTCTGATTTCCTGTGGTCCATGTTTATCTTGTAAATTGAGTTTGATATTTTTTCTATGATTTTGTAAGGCCCGAGTCTCGATTCATCGAGCTTCTTCCTATTTAGCTTGTTTCCATTCTCTACAAAAACGGTATCACCAACGTTTAAGACTATTTCTTTTCGATTTCTATCGTAAATTTTCTTGTTATAATTATGTGATTTTATCGTATTTTCCAGAGCTTTTTCCCTAGCCTGAATCAAATCATGTTTAGTCTTCTTCACTTTCAGCTCATTTGGCAAAATCGTAAAATCTGTACCATAAAGTAGGTAGTTTGGAGCATATCCAGTAACAGTGTGTTCTGTATCGTTGTATTTTCTTACACAATCACGTGCAATAGTTGTCCATGCTTTTTTGTGTCATTTTCGTTTATTTTACATCTGATTTTATTAACCAAAGTTTAATTTAATCTCTCGTATAAGCCATTTGAATGAGGGGAATTAACTGATGTAAAAATAATTGTTATATTTTGTTGATCCAAATATCTCTTGAATTCTTTAGAATTGATACCTGGGTATTGGTCTGGGAGTATCAAGTCAATGTTTTCAGTTTCTGTACAGTTTCTTATCAACTTGATGAAATCATTGGCACTTTGAGTACTGGGTGTCAAAATATATGCATACCTAGTAAAATGATCTGATAGCAAGTGTAAGTATCTCTTTGTTGATCTGGAACCTCCAAAACCACCTATTGTATCAATAGAGCATATCTGAAAAGGTTTTGTGGCAGGGCCCAAGTGGGACATCAAACCATATTTATTTTGTCCTCTTGATTTATTCTTTAAACATACTATACAACTTTCACAGATTCTTTTCATATTTTTCGTCATGTTTTCTGCTGTATATTCGGAGCTAATCATTCTTTGCATCTGTTTAATTCCTATGTGACCTAGATCGTTATGTA
This sequence comes from Hypolimnas misippus, assembly GCA_037950945.1. Taxonomy (NCBI): domain Eukaryota; kingdom Metazoa; phylum Arthropoda; class Insecta; order Lepidoptera; family Nymphalidae; genus Hypolimnas; species Hypolimnas misippus. Next base: position 2,795 of record JBBEEQ010000006.1, on the reverse strand, counting down.
CATTTTTCATTAATTCTATGCTGAATTTCTCTGATACAATTACTTTTACTTTTTTCTTAATTTTTTGTAGTATACATTATTTCTTATTATTAATTTGTCTTTTCTACACTGTATGAATTGATTTTTTTCTTGATCTTCTAAAATGTCTTTTAGTGATATTGTGTTTACCACTTTCAAATGTTCCTCTTGATTTTCACTTGGTTCAAGGACTGGGTTCCTGCTAAGGCAATCAGCTTCGATATTGTATTCTTTATTGTAGTGTAGGTTTTTAAGGCTTGGATATGTTTGTGAAGTGTTATTGCTTGATACTCTTCAGGAATAAGGAAGACTTTATCATCTTCTGTAGCAATCGACGTTATGCTGATATAGTTGGACTTTCCATCTATTGTTGGTTTCACTTGAAACGTAATTTTAAACTTTTCCATTTTCTGACAATGTATGTCATTTTATAAGATATTTTCTAGGCTTTTTATGATTTGGTCGACACGGTCAATCAAATTCAATTGAGTTTCTCTGTAAGAAAAGATTTATTTATTAAATTAAGATAGGTACATACATGAACGATGCTTTACATAAAAAAATAAGTTTAAACTAACAAAACGACACGAAACGACATATAATGTTATCAATTACAATGTCAGTTCCCAAATCACTTTTTGAATATTTCTATCTATCTATTTTATAATAAAAATTGTTTTTACACGACTAGTTAATATCGTAACATTTTTAGGTTAACTTTTTCATAGATTAAAAAGTTCTTCTACACTCGCGGTCTTACTCTATGACGCTTATTGCACAAAATGTAATTAAAACAAAATTATATTTTTCTTTACATACATATTTGTAATTTATAAATGTATCTATTAACCAAAATATTTTTTTTTAAAGAGTACCTATCGAGTTTCTTGCCGGTTCTTCTCGGTAGAATCTATATTCCGAAGCGGTGGTAGCTTTTCATTAAGAAAGCGAAGCTAAGACCAGCCCCTGTCTACGCATGAAAACAATGCTTTGCAATATCAAAAAGCGCATTGCTTTATTAATTCTCTTTGGGAGGGGAGATGTAAAGAAAAATATAATTTTCTTTTAATTAAATTTTGTGCAATAAGCGCCATAGACTAAGACCGCAAGTGTAGAAGAACGAAAAAAATATTATACATATTTCATCACTATATATTTCTTATCTTAATATACTTTCTTAATAAACAAAATATCTAATGATGCAACAAAAACACAAACCTCCTGAAAAAAGAAAAATAAAAATGCATCCCAGAAGTAAGCAGTGTAGCCGCCGCGTACCAATTCCATACGCTGCTGCAGGTCCTCGCTTCGAGCGTAACGGATTACTATTTCACACGACATGTCTTGAGGAAAACTCATAAACTTGTCTCATCAGGACTTAAATCATGTAGTAGGCCGAGAAGGCTTGCGATACGACTAATAAAATAACCTTTAAAAGGACATTGGAGTGTATGATAGTCACCTACGTGCACAAAATTAAAGAAATGTTTTTTTTTGTTCTCGCATATTTCATAAGGTTTTTATCATAATAAACATTGTTTATTGTACATAGAGTGTAATGTTTTTTGATATACCTTCCTTAGTTTTCACTATAATATATATTTTTTAAATTATAATAGTTTATAAAAAGCCTGTCAGCGTACTTTTTGCACAAAAAATGTATTTTTTCGGAAATTTATTTTTAACGAACTACGGTGAAGTTTTCCGAAAGTTCCAAAAGTAGTTGACACCTGACATTTTTTTTTTTCACTTTTTTCTTTCCTTAGAGGGAAAAGGCAAAGGTATTACACCGTACAGCCAAGTCTTTTGTAATTTTTATTCATATTCAATTTAAATTGTAAAGCATAAAGCCATGTCTTCCGTTTAAATTAAATTAAAACATTCAAGTAGAGTAAAATTCTTTCAAATCCACGTGTTTAACTCCGGGATCTTCCAGAGTTATAAAATGAAACTATAACTTCATCTCATTAATATATTATAACAAAACTTACAAATTTTCTTAAACTCAACAATCGTTTCTTCTACATTTTTCTATTCGAATCCATATTGACATCTATCATCTTTTTAATTAAAAAGAAATAATGTTGCTACAAAGAGTATTTATATATTTCACCTAAACATTCCGCCTACCTGTAGTTCTTGATCCCATTCAATACCCGTTACCCATAATTTTTGTATAAACATTTTAGTCTTAATTATTATTGGAGCTATCCAGCCTAATGGACTGAACAATTTTATAACATCTGATAAAATCTTTCTCTTTGTGATAGATACACTAAATCGAGTGATCTGTAAAGAATATTCAAAATTATCTGCTTTAGAATTCCATGTCAATCCTAAAACCTTTTGTACTTCTACTTCTAAACCTATTTCTTTATTATCTTCTATTACATCTTTTGACCACGTTCTTTCCATTAACTCTTTACTGTTACTTCTCAATCTTTGAAGTTCAAAACCACTTTTTGTCAATAAATCCTTCATTTCCCTATACAATCTTATACCTTCATTTACAGAATCACAACCAGTCATTAAGTCGTTCATGTAAAAGTCATTTCTATTTTTTTTCAACCGTCATCTTAAAATCTCTTCTTTCATCATGACCTACCTGATTCAAAACGCAAACCGCAAGACATGGTGCAGAAACGGGAACCGTAACTATAAGCATTCTATAATGTTGAAGACTATCATTTAGATCACGGAACACTAAACGTTTAAAATCACAATCATCATATGCCACCTTTATTTGCCGATACATTTTAACAAAATCTGCAACCAAA